>CM053596.1:43799106-43835461 GCA_028646575.1 Pseudocheirus occidentalis
GTCTTCCTCCCACTTCTATGATCTCTTTGGGATACAGCCCCAGAAATGGTATTACTGGGTCAAAGGGTATCCAATTATTTATAGCCCTTTGGGCATAGTTCCAGATTGCTCTCCAGAATGGTTGAATCAGTTCACAGCTTCACCACATATAAATAATTTTAAAAGATGAATGTTTTGAGATTCTTTTTATATGATAGATTGAAGGATAGAACATTAATGAGTGGAGGGCATTAGGGAAGTCTTCTCTTGGGATTTGGGACCAGAACTGAGATTTGGGAATTCTAAGAGGTGGATATGAGGAGAAGAGAATTCCAAGTATGAGGTACAACTGTGCAAAGGCGAGGAGGTGGGAGATTAGACTGCTGATTTTGGTGAATAGAGAATGAGGTAGAATGCGGATTATGTGGAGTGATATGCTATGGATCTGAAAAGATAGACTGGAGCCAGTTTATAAAGGCCATTAAATGCCAAGTTGCAGAGTCATATTTAATGCTAGACACAATAAGAACCACCAAAGGATTTAAGGGGGAGTGATATAGTCAGGTTTTTCTTTAGAAAGATTACTTTGTGGATCGAGAACCTAGAAGATGGGAGTCCAATTAGGAAACTTTTGCGTAGTCCAGTTGAGAGGTGATGAAGGCATGAACTATGGCAAGGGGAAATGAGCTGTGACTTATTCCTTTAGCCCACATCCTTTCTAACCTTGAACTCACTTTTCTCTGGACTGTGGTAAAGGGTTTGACCAACTTTTGTGGGGTGATGTTTTATATCAGCTATCTCTCTTATATCACCTCAATAAGTACCCCTTTCTAAAAGCTAATTATATCTGGTTGACTAATTTATTATTGTTCAGTTGTATCTGCCTCTTCAGTCAGAAACCAACCCTCCAGCCCACAGGGAGAAGCCCTCATGTGTCTGTTCTAACATTCTAGTCTATCATTTTTCCCTTTTAACTTTGGGTTAAGGGCAAAGAGAGCAGTTCTCTATCAGGGAGAGACCCGGTCCTCCCATGTTCTTCTCTTTGTACAGTGGAGTCTGCTTCAGAGAAATAGTCAGATGGCCTGATTGGCAGATGCAAATAACAGAGAATGAGAGAGAAGGAGAGAGAGAGAGAGAGAGAGAGAGAGAGAGAGAGAGAGAGAGAGAGAGAGAGAGAGAGAGAGAGATAAACAGGGCATGGTGAGAAGGGGAAAAGGTAAGAGAGCCAAAGTCCTCTTTGTGGGTCAAGTGTGGGCTGTGTGGGTCAAGTCTCTCTTTTCCCAAGAGAAAAGCCCTGGAGACTGTGAGGTTTTATAATCCTTCTAGAGAAACTCTTATCAAATAGCCCCAGGGAAGTTCCTCATGCCACCCCCACCCCAATCCTTCAGATTAAGACACTGTAACCATAGGTTCAGGATGGAGGCCTTTTACCCCAGGAGAAATCATAGCCTTTGTTCTGACCACAGAAATCTTTAGCTTGGAAGGCCCTCCCATGGGTCTCATTATTAGAAGGGTGTGGAATGCCCAGAAATCTGGTGATGGGGCCAACCCAGCCAAAGAAGATGCCCTGGGGCTTGGGCAGCAAGAGTGAGTGAACATGGAATTAACTCCTTTATAATCCAAGGTGATAGAGCTGGGAGAGGTGGTGGAGACTCTCAAAGGACCCAGCCGTCTAGGCTTAGTCTGATATTTCAGGGTCTGATCCTATTTTCCTAGGAAGTCCTGTTGAGATTCATAATTTTCATGAAGCAAGAATAAGACCCCATTTCTTCTATGCTCTGATACTCATACCCTGGACCAGGCTAATCTGTGTGAAATAGGGCAGTACAAATGACCAACCCCCACCGTGGCCTGACCTCGTGAATATTCAGCCCCCACTGCTTCCAATGTTGTTATATAGTCAGTGCTGAGCTGTTGTTTCTCTTCCTGAGGCCTCAGTTTCTTCTGAAAAGAAAACTGGAGAGTTGGACTAAGGCCATTGGAGCAGTTGATGGGGATTCCTTTCCTACTACCATTTATCTTTGGTCCAAAGTCTTTGGCTCCTTGAAATCCTAAGGTCGTCTCAGATCCTAGACATGTCCATGCTCACTCACCTAAGAGCATGGAAAAAACCAAACACCAGAAAATTCCCAGCGCTAGGCTCAGACTTGCCTAGGCAGGACATGTGTGTTAGCAGGCATGTGCTTTTGGATGCAAGCACATGCCAGCCTGGGCGAGGGAAAGCAAGTGACTTGAGTCTCATGAGCTAGAAGGAAAGACATACAACATGGAAAGGGCTGGCTGTTCTCTGTTCCGCGCCCGCTGTATCATCCATTCTTCTGGCTTACCAGCCAATGAGAGAGGTCTTCATTATCTCAGAGCACAAGCAATGAGTCACATGTGGCCAGAAGTGAGTCCTCCCATCCTCCCTTCTGGTTGCTCAGACTAGCATTCTAACAGTCTCCAGTTCAGCAATCATCCAAAGCAGTGTCTGCATCAGAGCCTTCAATAAAATGGGTTTGAAGAGCAAAGGTAGAACCTACAGGAACTCTACTCCAACTCAAGTCCAGCAGAGAAGCTCTATCCTACCTCTCCAGGACTGACAAAAGGGCTTTCAGGAGCTGAGTCACCTTCCTAGCTCTATGTGCATTAAGAACCCGCTTTCCCCTGGATTCTATGTACAGTGAGACAAGTATGGGTGCAAGTGTCATGTATGAGCCTGCACATGGGATGCCTGCCCCTGTCACACTGATGTTCTCTGTTTTAAGCTCTTTTTGACCTTTGACATTCTCCATTCTAAAGTCTCTGCCAGTTCTGATATTCTCTCTTCTAACTTTATTTCCAGCTCAAACATTCTATATGCTGATATTCTATATTCTCAATGCTCTTCCTATGCTGACATTTTACATTCTAAGGTTCCTCATAGTTCCAACATTCTATGTTCTAAGATCCTTCCAAGTTCTAACAGTATACTTTCTGAGCTATCTTCTAGTTGTGGCATTCTATATTTACTCTAAATTCTTTTCCAAATATTACATTCTAGCTCTTTCTATGACTGGCCTTCTATGTTCCAAGATTTCTTCCCAATCTGACATTCTATATTCTAATATTCTTTGTTCTAAGCTCTCTTCTGGCTCTGACATTTTACATAGTAATAATGTTTTTCAGAGTTCTAATGGTCAATGTTCTAAGATTCTTTATAGCTCTGATATTCTGAGTACTATGTTCCTTTCCAACTCTGACAATTCTGACATATTGTGTTTTAAGGGCCCTCCCAGCTATGACATTCTGGGTTCTAAGGGCCCTCCCAGCTCGGACACCCTGTGTTCTAAGGCTCCTCCCAGCTCTGACATTCTGTGTTCTAAGGGCCCTCCCAGCTCTGACATCCTGTGTTCTAAGGACTCTCCCAGCTCTGATATCCTGTGTTCTAAGGGCCCTCCCAGCTCTGACATCCTGTGTTCTAAGGCTCCTCCCAGCTCTGACATCCCATGTTCTAAGGCTCCTCCCAGCTCTGACACTCTTTGTTCTAAGGTCTCTTCCATCTCTTACACTCTATGAATAAAGATGCCTCCATGCTCTGACATTTTGTGTTTTGGTATCAGTACCAGGTATGACATTTTTACTTTAAACCCTCTTCTAGTGTTGATGAGTCTGTGATTTTCGAATCTATATTTGGTGATTCCATTTATGGGATGGACAAGACTTGTTCCATCAAATTGCATTCCAGAAACTGACTTCACTAACAGCTCTGGGATGTTCAGGCATTATTAACTCTATTTAAAGTGAGTTTGTTGTTCATACTCTGAATCTACTCTATTTATCTCCATCTACACTGGCCGGCTGGGTCCCTAGAGCCTGGTGACTCTGTTTCTCTGAGGATTCTAGAGAATAGTCCTAAAAGACATTTTTTCCTGTGCTATAGTTCACAAACCTCCACCAGTGGGTTTGCCCTTTGAGATGATCAGTTCATATCAAGTAGGAAGACTTCATTAGCTTTTAGAAATGGGTACTAAGAGGATATAGTAAAAACAGTTGGTATAAAATATTCTTCCCACCAAAGTTTGTGATAGTTCAGGGGAAAGTGAGTTGTTAATGCACATAGAGCTAGAAAGGTGACTCAGCTCCTCAAAGTCCTTTTGTCAGTCCTGGAGAGGTAGGGTAGAGCTTCTCTGCTGGACTCCTTGTAGAGTTATTATAGGTTCTACCTTTGCTCTTTAAACCCATTTTGTTGAAGGCTCTGATGCAGATACTGCTTTGGACAACTGTTGAACTGGAGACACTGTTAGAATGCCAGTGAAAAATCCAAATCCTCAGGTCCTCTGGAGTTCATCAGATCTTCCTCTGGTCAAGGAGACCAAGGCTGAGGTCAAGACTTTCTTCAACCCCATCCCCAGCCCAAGCAATTCCTTCTCAGGGTCTTGACCAGAATTGTATTCTCCTGGCTCACTCAAATTTCAGGTTTCAAACTGCCTTGCTACTTAATACAAAATCCGCAGAACAGGACCAGGTCTCCTCAACCAATGTGAACATACGTGGATTTCCTATGAATATCATTTCAATTCATCCACTGGCTTTTAGGGACTTAAACATTGATCAAGAACTTTTTGCTTTTAGTGTCACTTTTGACTGATTTAGTAAAATGTTTAGCCTTGATCAGGGCAGTTAGGCAATACAATGGATAAAGTACTAGACCTGAAGTCAGAAAGACTCCTCTTTGTGAGTTCCAATGTGACCTCAGACACTTCCTAGCTGTGTGACCCTGGGCAAGTCACTTCACCCTGTTTGCCTCAATTTCCTTATCTGTAAAATGAGCTGGAGAAGGAAATGGCAAAGTACTCCAATATCTCTGCCAGGAAAACTCCAAATGAGATCATGGAGAGTCAGAAATAACTGAAAAAACAATTCAAGGACAGTTTAGGATTGTTCGCATATGTTGTTTGATTCATTGACTAAACAGAGGTATTTTCACTTGATTAAAGTATTAGGTGTAAAGAATGGAATGATTAATTGACTCAGTCAACACCCCCTTACACTTAGAGCTTCTCTCTTCAGTCTGACCCTTCACTCTGTTTTTTACTTCTCCAAGATATATTTTGTTTCAGGTGCCCTTTCTTCATTCCTCAACCAAGGGGGTGGGGGGGTCATCTCCAGTCATCCTGATCTTTATCTGGCCACTGGACCCAGGTGGCTCCAGAGAAGAGAGTGAGGCTGGTGACTTTGTACACATGACTTGAAAGTCATGGCACCACCTTGATGATGTTATGGTCCTCTTTGAGAATGAAGGACCACCACCAACCTCAACCTCAACCACACATTAATCAATATCTAAGCTACCTGATCCATCTCTTCCTGTCTCCACCCCTTGCTCCTCAAATCAATCAGGATTATCTTTATCAAGCATCATTTTAGTGTCACCCCTGTTTTAGAACTTGCCCCATTGCTCCTCAGGTCACATCTATCAGCTACCCTTTGAAGAAGGTGGAATATTATTATACCCACTTTATAGACCAGTAAATAGGAGAGGACCCAGAAAGTCTAAATGACTTGCCCAACATCACCCACCTAATAAACATCAGAAGGAATATTTGAATCTTGGTCTCCTGACTGCCAGACAAGTTACATCCATGTTCCCCCTGTACCTCTTTTTGTGGGGGGCCCTCAGACCTGTAGCACATACTCTGCCATCTTCTCACTGCTTCCCATTAGGCTTCAGAGAGGTCCTTTCCACAGGCTCACAAGAGTAAAACTGAAGCTACCTTTAGACTCCAGCCCCCACCGTTTTCCAAATGAAGACACTGTGGTTCAGAAAGTTGGAGAGTCAGACACAGTTTGGCCCCCTCTGAGTCCTGCTCTTTCGCTTCTCGGAAGGCTGCACTCATTTTCCAGTTCCATGTTCCCCCCCAGCATGGCTGCTCTCTCTGTCGGTGGGCCCCATATTTGTTCAGATGTTCTAATGTCCAGCCAAGAGACTAAGACAGGCCTGCAGACAGTGGGGGGTGGGTGGAAGAGGCCAACCTCTGGGAGAGGATGTTGGGCCAGGAGTATATGGAGATGCCTTCTCCTTTCCCCACACACCTGGGAAGAGAGTTCAGGGAACATGTCCCGGGGGCAGAATAGGCAGAAGTTTTTGCCAATCCCTACATGCTTGAGTTAGAATCTGAAATGTTTTACAAACCCTCAAACAGAGGCAGTTTCTCTAATCCCCAGGGACCCTGGGAAAAGGAAGAGGAGGAGAAGGTGGAGGGGAGGAAGAGAAGGAGTCGATTTCTAATATGTTTACATTTCAGACTATTTTGAAACCTCCTGCAGGCAGTACATACAAAGGGGCACATTTAAATCAATCAGGAGCTGCCTTAGGAAAGGAAACACCAGGCAGACTTAAGGGGCTTCATTGGCACCCTATTCATGGCTTCCAAACAGCCATCAATTCAGGCAGAGGGAAGCCCCATGCAGTCAGTGCCCTGGCCCTGCTCAGGCAATACTCAACTTTGGAAGGCCTCATTCAGCTAGCAAAGACCCAGTTTACTCAGTTGCGGGGGCCCAGTGCAGGTAGTCTAGGTCTAGGTCTATCAGCATCCACTTGGATGCTAAAGGGTGGGGACCAATGCAGAGTTCAAGGAGTGAAACCATACATAAGGTCCATAGGTTCCCAAAGTGGGCAATATTGTTTCCTGGGGGGTGCTAGAACAATCCAGGGGGGTAGTAGCCTAGGGTGCAATTGGGGGGCATTGAATAAAAATAAAGGGGTGATGGAAGCATAAGGAAAGAAGAGAATAGAAGAAAATTTTGAAAAACTGTTCATATATGTTTCATCTGTTGCATAACAGTTAGAGTCATAGTAATTACATTATTTTCCAAAGAAACACACAAAATGCAAGTTATAATCCATCAGTGGTCAAATCCACCTACAGGCCTTAACAAGCAAGTGTTGGCAGGCAAGTCATGTAGTGCATTGTTAGGAAGTCCAGCATGCATTGGCAGGAATATGTTCATATAATGACTTATTTGCGATAGGATACTATATAGTTACATAAAGCAATCATCAAAATATCAATGTTGGATAACCCCCACAAATATACAATAAATTATCAAATTTAAGATGTATCATTTAAAAATATTTTATTTTTTTTGAAATGATGCAATTTTTAAAAAAGCTATTAAGGGTTAGAGAAAGTAGATTTCCAGGGGAGCACTGAGTAGTTTTTTTAAGAGGCTGGCAGGCCAAATAAGTTTAGGAACTTCTGGTCTAGGCAGAAGAGAAGAAGGTGAGGCCAGAGAAGAAATGTCACACTAGAAGAATGGGAAGAGCTGAAGAGCCTTGAAGTCGTATCTAGGAAGCCAAAGAATAGGTTTAGGCAGAGGGAGAAAGAGGGAAAAGAGGAGAGGAGAGGAAAGGAAGGAGAGAAGGAGTAGAGGAGAAGAGAGATAAAGAGAGAAAAGGAGAGAGAAGAGAGGAGAAGAGAGAGAATAGGATAGTGTGGCATAACAGCATAAGAGAGGAGAAAAGAGAGAAAGAGAGGAGGAGAGGAGAAAAAAGGAAAAGAGGAGGAATAGAGAAGAAAAAAGAAGAGAGGGGGAGGAAAGGGAAGAGAGAGAGGAGGAGAGGAAGAGAAGAAAAGAGAAGAGAGAGGGAGAGAGTGGAGGAGGGGACATGGAAGAAAGGGAAGAGGAGAGGTTAGAATGGCAGATAACATAGAATAGGATGGGGTGTATTATGATCAGAGAGAGGAACTTCTGAATTTCTCTCATAAATCATCAAGGTGGCTTCTTTACTGTGATGGTAAAACCATTCTTGGTCAGGGTGGGGGTGAAGTGGGGCTAAATCATGGGAGCTATGGTTGATGAACCAATAGGGTGTTTGACAGATATCAACGAATATGTTGATATCTCTAAATATTACAGGAGGGAGGGTTGGGTCAGGAATTGCTGTGTAAAAGAGGAAGAGAAATAACCTAGAAGTAGATGGTTGCAATAAGGATCTATCCTGGGTGAAACAGATTGACCTCAAAGTGCAGTAGGAAAGTAACTAGGCAATAGTGGCAAAGGTTCAGTCTGGAAAAGACAATAAAGCCTAAGGAGTTTACCTTCTCCTCCTCCTCTCCTTCCCCTCCCCCCTTCCCATCCTCTACCTCCTTCTCTACCTCTTCTCCCCCCTTCCTCCCCTTCTTCCTCTCCTTCTCCTCCCCCTCCCTATCCTCTCCCTCCTCCTCTCCTCTTCCTCTTCCTCCTCTCCTTCCCCTCCCCCATCCTCTCCCTTCTCCTCTGCCTCTTCTTCCCCTCTCCCTCTCCTCCTCTTCCTCCTCCTCTACCTCCATCAGTGTGTTGAGGAGATGGGTGGGGATAGAGATACCCAGGGCTGGATTCCTGCATGGCCAGGAATATAAATGTCTTCTGGAAAGAGTCAGGTTTCCATGAGCAACGAAAGACAGAAAGTGTGTGAAACAAAGAGATCTGGAATAAAGGGGGCAGAGTAATAGGGGGCATCAAGGAAGGCACCAGAAGATATGTTTTGGGGAGGCTGGACAGAGGTGGATAGGAGTGAAAGTGTAGGAAGGTAAAGGATAAGAAACTGTGAACTACTGGAACGAAGAAGAAGGGAGTGGGAATTTGCCAGCCACAGCATGAGTCAAATGGTGCCCTTCACCTCCAGGCTTCCACAAGCAAGCGTTTTGACCCTGGGGGGTGGGTGGCAGCCTCCACAGCTTGTCTCTCCAAACAGTGGGGAGCTGGGGGTGTAAGCGGTGGATACAAGAAACAAGTATTGGGGCAGTATATATTTGATATTTGGGTCCTGTAAGGCTAACCTGAACTCCGGGTTATTAGCTCCAACCCCACAGCCTCATACCGAAATGGTAGGGGGTAAGATAACCAATAAATGGAATGACGCTTGGTTTCTTCTCTCTAAATTCCCCAGTGGAAGGCCCTGTACTGCCTTTGCCGCCCTAAACCTTGGGCTCTTTATAGTTATGAGACCCTGGCAGGGTGTCTGACCACCGTGTCTGGTTCCTTTAGTAGGAGCCAACTATTTCAGTCTCAGAATCAGAGGCAGCAGATAAGGCACATTAGGAAGATCTGAGCTCAAATCCCACCTCAGACTTTGGGTGGCTGTGTGACCCAAGAAAAGACGCTTTACCATCCTGTGCCTCAGTTTCCTCATTGGTACAATGGGGACAATAGTAGCACCTTCTTCTCAGGATTGTTGTGAGGAATAAGTGAGATAACATCTCTAATGTGACCTGCCACCTTAAAAACCTAAGTAAATGCTCTTTAGCTCACATTCTAGGCAGCATTCTGATGGAGCAACTGGCTGAAACTTGTCCCCAGGTATGAGAAAAAGTGTCTCCTCTTCTTCTTTGCGGAGATGGAAGTGGCAACATGTACATGAGGGCAGATTTAGGTGCTGGATTTGCTAGTTTCATTTATCTACTTTTCCCCCAGACTCTGGCTTTCCATCTCACTCTCTCTCATCTCTCTCTCTGTCTCTGTCTCTCTGCCTGTCTCTGTCTCTCTGTCTCTGTATCTCTCTCTGTTTCTGTCTGTCTATAAATACATATATATGTATATGTACGTGTATATATATGTAATTTTCCTGTCTTTCTTTTATCACCAGCAGGAAACTCATTACCATGGAGACTGCTTCAGCTTTCCTACTCATAGCTCATCAGTACCCTCAGTTGCTTCTGGCCATAGCCTTCCTATATAGAGGGTTCAAAATCCCAGCCATCTCTTCTTTGTCACTAAATGCTTGACTTGGTATCAACTTGCCATCATCTTCATTATACCACTGGCCAGGTACCCTCTGGCACTCCTTCCTTTTCAGCTTCCTTTTGGGTATTGCTTTCCCCTGTTAGATTGTAAGCTCTTTGAAGGCAGACCATTTTTATTTTTCTTATTTGTATTCCCAGAACTTAGCACAATGCCTGGCACACAGCAGGCACTTAATAAATATTTATCATATCAAATCGTATCATTTACCTCTCTCTGTATGTATGTATATATGTATGTATGTATGTATGTATCCATCCATCCATCCATCCATCCATCTATGCATCCATCCATCTATCTGTTCATACAGCTATTCATCTGTCCATCCATCTATCTATCTATCTATCTATCTATCTATCTATCTATCTATCTATCTATCTATCTATCTATCTATCCATCTATCATCTATCTATCAATTTATCCATCTATCATTTATCGATCTATCATCTATCCATCTACCATCTATCTATCATATATTTACCTATCTATCTATCATCTATCTATCTTCTATTCACCTATCTATCTATCATCTATCTATCTAGCTATCATCCATCCATCCATCTATCCATCCATCCATCACAGGTAGGTGGTATGGTGAACAGGCTGAACCTAGAGTTAGGAAGACTTATGTTCAAATTTGGCTTCAGATACTTACTAGCTGTGTGACCCTGGGCAAGTCACTTAACCTCTATTTGCCTCTGTTTCTTCAACTGTAAAACAGGAATAATAATAGCCCCTCCCTCCCAGAGGATCAAATAAGATAATACTTGTAAAGTGCTTAGCACAGGAAAGGACTTGGTTCACAGCAGTTGTCATATAAATGTTTCTTCCCTTCCTATCTAATCATTTTCAGAGCAGGTCTCCCTCTTTTTACCAGGCTAGAAATACAATAGCTACCTTCCTGTTGAGTAGTGTGTAAGCTTTAAATTACTGTCTCTGACCTGGACCCCTCCTTAGGCAACATGGGGGCCCCCTGCTCCTAAGGGCTCATCAAATCAGTTCTAAGCCTAGTGTCCAATAGCCCTTAGGCTTCTGGAAGCTCAGAATTCCCAAACTTAAGAGATGTGCCAGCCTCAGCCTTACCAGGAGCAGGGACAACTAGACCCAGCCATTCTTTGTTACAAGTTATGTTCCGTGTTCTAAGGACCCTCCCAGCCCTGACATTCTCTGTTCTAATGTCCTTCCCAGCTCTGACATCCTGTGTTCTAAGGTCCTTCCCAGCTCTGACATCTTGTGTTCTAAGGACCCTCCCAGCTCTGACATCTTGTGTTCTAAGGACCCTCCCAGCTCTGACATTCAGTGTTCTAGGGGCCCTTCTAGCTCTGACATCCTGGGTTCTAAGGGCTTGAAGTCGCACAACTAGTAAACGTGTGGGATAGAATTTGAACTCAGATCTTGACTCCGAACCTTTCACTTTTTTCACTGTGCCACCTATCTGTCTCTAATAAAATTACTTACTGGTCATTTCGAAATGGTTGCCCTGGAGACAGTCCTCTCAAGCTCAACGTCTCCAAAACTGAACTCAATATATTTCTCACCAAACCCAACCCTCTTCCCAATGTCTCCATTTCTATTGAAGGTCAGTATCATTGGCATTATACTCTTTACTTCATCTTTCCAATCTGTTCCCCAAAGTATAATTTTTTACCTCTAGAATATCCTTCTCATTTTATCCCTTCTTTCACTTCACAGCAGCCACATTAGTTAGACTCTTGTCACCTTTTGCTTGGATTAGTGGAAAAGTTTATTTAATTGTCTTCCTGCCTCAAATCTCTCTATATAATTCAATAGTCATATAGGACTATAGAAGCCTGCCTATAGTCCTATAGGCTAGGGTGGTGTGTAGCTCTAACATTGTATTTTAAGAGTCTTCCCAGCTCTGACATTCTCTGTTCTAAGGGCCCTCTCAGTTCGCATCCTCTATGTTCTAAAGGCCCTCCTACCTGTCATTCTGTGACTCTACAGTTTCCCCTAATAGCTCCTTGCTTTCATGACTTCTCCCTGTTGCCCTGCCTCTGCCTCAGCTAGGCCAGCTGGAGCTCAGGAGAACTAGATCAAACCCTTTGTTTTCCACGGATGTGGCACAGACAGAAGTACGCTGGGAAGAAAGTTGGGTTTTCTTTTTGAAATTGTTTGGAAGTCACATTGGCGTCTGGAAGGTGGCCCTAGGGAGAGGGAGGGAGCATGAGTCTAGGAGAACAGTCCATGTGTCACAGAGTGAATCCAGCCAGGATCTGGAGAGGGGGTGGAGGGGTGTCATTGGGCGTCCATACTGTTGGCGGTTTTCATAATCGTTCTAATTACCGGGCACAAAACCCCAGGCCAATGCAGTTTTATAGAGATCTTTATAGAAGCCTAGAAGACAATTCAAGTGGTTTTTATTCTCCCTTCCATTGTATCCCTTTAATAAAAGAGAGGGACAGACAGCAAATTAAAGCTGATTCTGAAGAAACGTGGCCCAGCTGTGCTGATCTGGGCAAGGTCAGACCAAGGTCATTCGGCTATGTGGCACTGACATTGAGGGCCAAATTCCATCCCATTTGGTGTGGAAGAAAGAGCTCTTGGCCTGGGACTAAGGAGACCTGGGTGTGAGTTTGGTCTCTGCCATTTACTAATCTGTGATTTTGACCCAAGTACATTGTCTCAGGAACCTCTAACCTCTGACATTTTTTGTTCTAAGGGCCCTCCCAGCTCTGACATTCTCTATTCTAAGGGTCCTCCCAGCTCTGACATTCTGGGTTCTTTTTTTTTTAATTCATTAAGTAATTTTTAGTTTTCAACATTCACTTTTATAAGATTTTGAGTACTAAATTTCCCCACTCTGTCCCCTCCTCCCTCTTCAAGACAGTGTGCAATCTCATATAGGCTATACATGTACAGTCACATTAAACATATTTCCACATTAATCATATTGTGAAAGAAGAATCAGAACAAAACAGAAAAAGCATGAGAAAAAAAACAAAAGGAAAAAACATCTGCATTCAGACTCCATAGTTTGTTGAGGGGGGGGGGTGTTTCTGGATGTGGATAGCATTTTCCATAACAAGACTTTTAGATTTATCTTAGATCATTGCATTGCTAAGAACAGCTAAGTCTATCAAAGTTGGTCATCAATCAGTACTTGCCATGTCCAATGTTCTCCTGGTTCTGCTCACTTCACTCAGCATCAATTCATGTAAGTTTTTCTAGGTTTTTCTAAAGTCTGCGTACTCACCATTTCTTATGGAACGACAGTATTCCATTACATTCATATACCACAGCTTGTGCAGCTATTCCCCAATTGATGGATATCCCCTCTCTTTGCCACCACAAAAAGAACTGCTATAAATATTTTTGTACACGTGGGACCTTTTCCCTTTTTTATAATCTCTTTGGGATATAGCCATAAAAGTGGTATTGATGGATCAAAGGGTACGTACGGTTTTATAACCCTTTAGACAGACTTCCAAACTGCTGTCTGGAATGGTTGGATCAGTTCACAACTCCACCAACAATGAATTACTGTTCCAATTTTCCTATATATTCTCCAACATTTATCACTTTTCTGCCTTGAGATTCTGTGTTCTAAGGGACCTTGAAATACTCTTGAATTTCTTTGTCTTCAATATCATGCCATCTGTGGTATAGCGCTGCCCCTTGAAAACCATCAATCTTCATTTGCAGGACATCTTGAGTCCCCCACAAAGCTCTAAAGTCTTTCTTTAGAATGTCTGAAACTTTTCTTAGTTTGTTGAGGTCAAGAGATTTACCCAGGTACCCAGAAAGGTATTTTAGCACCAGTTTCAGGGCTCCCTGTTACATTCCCAGCTTGGCAATGGAGGAGAATTGCCACTTTGACATCTCAAAATTTCCTACAGGAAGTATCTCTCTCTTCTTCTTCCCCTTCCCCTCTTCTCCTCTCCCCCCACCCCCATCCCTCCTCTTTCTTGCTCTGTCCCTCTCTGTATCTCTCTTTTTTCCTCCTGTCTCTGTGGGTCTGTTTCTCTGGCTCTCCATAACTCTGTGGCTTTCTCCTTTTTTCTCTGTCTTTTCCTCTTCTCTCTCTCTCTCTCTCTCTCTCTCTCTCTCTCCATCTGTCTGTCTCTCTCTCCTCTCTCCTCTCTGTCTCTGTCTGTCTCTCTCTTTCTCTGTCTCTCTCTGTCTCTCTCCTCCATCTTTCTTTCTGTCTCTGTCTCTCTCTCCCCACTCTTTCTGTCTGTCTCTCTCTCCTCTCTCTCTCTGCCTCTCTGTCTCTCTCTATCTCTCTCTTTCTCCTCCATCTCTCTATCTCTGTCTCTCTCTCCTCTCTCTCTCTCCTCTCTCTCTGTCTCTCTCCTCTCTCTCTGTCTCTCTCCTCTCTCTCTGTCTCTCTGTCTGTCTCTCTGTCTCTCTCTCCCTCCACTTTCCCCCTTTTTTATCTTTTACCCTCTTCCTCTGTGTCTCTCTTGTTCTCTATCCCTTTGATTCTTTCTCTTTCTCTTTCTCTTGCTCTCTGTCTCTCCTCTCCCCACCCTCTGCTGCCTCTCTCTCTGTCTTTCTTTCCCTCTTTCTCTCTCCCCTCTCTGTCTCTCTCTATCTCTCTCTTTCTCCTCCATCTCTCTCTCTCTGTCTCTCTCTCTCCTCTCTCTCTTTCTCCTCCATCTCTCTGTCTCTCTCCTCTCTCTCTGTCTCTCTGTCTGTCTCTCTGTCTCTCTCTCCCTCCACTTTCCCCCTTTTTTATCTTTGACCCTCTTCCTCTGTGTCTCTCTTGTTCTCTATCCCTTTGATTCTTTCTCTTTCTCTTGCTCTCTGTCTCTCCTCTCCCCACCCTCTGCTACCTCTCTCTGTCTTTCTTTCCCTCTTTCTCTCTCCCCTCTCTGTCTCTCTCCCCTCTCTGTCTCTTTCTCTCTCTCCTCAAATTGCCCCATATTTACCAATCTGTGTACACATCATTATTTTCTTACATCTTACAATGTCAGATCCTCGAGGGCAGGGACTGTTTAACTTTGCCTTTGAATTTCCAGGGCTGAGCACAGTGCCTTGAACATAGTAGACGTTTAATAAATGTTGGGTAAATCGGATTGGAATTGTACAACAAGTACAGCGTAGGACGGTACGAGTTAGGAAGCCTGCATCTAAGTCCAGGCGTTGTGACTACTAAGCCACTTGGAGGCTCAGTTTCACCTAAAATCCCGTATTTTCACAATGGAGATGACGGTGATGCTATGGCCATCCCATAGGGTGGTGGTGAGGAAAGCATTCTGTGCCTTCAGGCAACAGACACTCTCATTATTAAAGCTTCCGTCCAGAGCACTTTAAGGTTTATGTTGTTGCTGTTCAGTCGCTTTTCAGTAGTGTCTGGCTCTGCCCATTTGGGCTTTTCTTGGCACAGATATTGGAGTGCTTTGCCATTTCCTTCTCCAGCTCAATTACAGCTGAGGACACTGAGGCAAACAGGAGTAAATGACTTACCCAGGGTCATGCAGCTAGTAAGTGTCTGAGGCCAGCTTTGAACTCACAAAGAGGAGTTTTCCTGACTCTGGCCTGGTACTTCATCTGCTGCACCACTTAGCTGCCCCAAACCTCCCCTAAGTCCTCTTAATTCTAGTGCCTTCCCCCTCTTGATCATCTTCACTTACCTTGCACACGTCTTGGCTGCACAGAGTTCTTTGTGCTCTCCACAGAGAGCCTGGAAAATCTGCTTTTATTTGTCTGCTCGAGCTTAGCAGGGTCTGGCACATGCAAGAAATGGAGAGAACCAGAGAGAGGTGAATCGCTCGCCCAAGGTTAGACACAGAGCTGTCTTTACTGCAAGAGAAGTCTTTGTGCGGTGACTGGGAGGGAAGAAAGAAAGAAGGAAACCAGCATTTATTAAGTGCCTGCTATGGCTTTGTAATTATTTGATCGTCACAGCAATACTGGGAGATAGATGCTAGTGTTATCTCCATTTAACAGATGAAGAAACTGAGGCAAACAGGGCACGCTCACTGGATGAGAGAGAGGAGAGTCAGGTTGGATCCTGACTGTTTAAGGTCCCAAGGATGGGGCTGACGCGGCCAGAACCAAGCTTTAGAATAATATCCCATTTAAACTCTGCTCCGAAAGACAGTATGGAGTAATGAAAGGAGAATGTGGTTAAGTGACTAGTCCACGGTCATACATACAGTTGGTATCTGAATCTGGATTTGAATTCAGGTCTTCCTCATTCTAGGCCCAGAGCTGCACTACCCCCGGCCTCCAGAACAACTGATATGTTCCAGTCATATGATCCTGGCCAAATCTCCAAATCTAATGCTCTGGAGGATCTGCCAATCTGCGACTGTAGGAGGAGTTTCCACACGAGGGATTTCATGTGAAAACTCCCAAACCCACAGATGAAGCAAAGAGGATGAGTGAGGTCAGGAAAATTGTCCTATTCATTGAAGAGCTAACACTTGAAAGAAGGTCTTTTCTATGACATGCCGCGGTCTCTGGCTCCATAAATCGTCCAGTAGGGGAGAAACAAGGCAATGGCCGTGGAGCTGTGTAGTTTCTGCTAGGAGACAATCAAGAGGGAATATGGGACGATGTTCTCAGCTGAGAGGGGAAGAGAAGGAAGTGCTATGGGAGATTGGAATGGAAAGACTTAGAAAATGAGGGGGTTGGGCTTGCCAGCCTCTGAAGCCTCCTATGACCCTTTTCCCATTGTATTACCCCGTCTCATCTGTAAAATGGTCGTACGAACACTCCTGTTCCTATATTCTAGGACTATTGTACTTTGTAAACCATATTGGACTATAAAAAAGTGAATTATGATTTCTTATGTTTTTATCACTTTCCTCCTCTTGCCCTCTTCTCAATCAAGCAGCAGCCCTTTTCATGACCTTAGTGCAAGTTTCATGGGATTATGGGATCCAGTGACTTGCCCATGTTCACACAGCTAATATGTGTTCCAGGGGGTGGGGGGAGGATTTGAATTCAGGTTTCCCTAATCTAGCACTCTTTCTACTGTGCCACCCAATTTCCTCAAGAGGGTATGGGGACAGGATCCTGGGGACAGGAATAAGGTAGTAAAGATTATCTAGACCAACCATCCCGTCTTACTGAGGAAACTGAGGGGCCTCTCCTCAGACAGAGAGAAATGACTTGATAAAGGTACCAAAGTAGGCAAATAAACTCAGATCTCTTGGACTTCAAATCCAGTGTCCCTAGCCTTGGCTTCCTGTGGCGAAGAGCTGGCGTTCCCTTTGGCAGCTGGGAGCTGTCCTCCTGGGGCACGGGCTGGAGGGGCAGAGAAGCCAGGCAGGAGGTCTCCAGCCCTGGGATTCCTTTCCCCTGGTGCCCTTGGGCCACCCCATCAATCCTCCCCTTTCCCCATGCCACCTGTAACTCAGAGCAGAGGGAGCCTGCCTCCCTCCCCGCCCCAACTTCTCTCACCCTCCCAAAGAGAACCTTCTGCCGAACGGCCGGGCTCTGCACCAGCCCCATAAATCGTCTGCTTGGCGGCAGGGGCATATAACTCTCTGATTTATTCTCCCACCGGCCCCCCAGCCTGGGCCCCCTTCTCCTCCCCATGGCTTTGTGCTGGGGAGGCCTCCGCTGGGCCCAGCCTGTATCTCTAGACAGCCTCTCCGGTTGCCCGGGTGATGGGGGCAGTGGGAGGCAGTCATCTACCATGGCAGGATTGTTTGAAAAGTAGGCAGGAAGCATTCTCTTTCTCTCCTTCTTTCTCTCATCTTTGAATCAACTTTGCTTAGCCAGAGGCCCAGGGCTCCTCCAAGGGATCAATAAATGAGACTCCTTGGCAAAAGCAGGCACCCTTTGAGCTCATCGCTCCTTGGAGCCACCAGGGCACACTCACTGGATGAGAGAGAGGAGAGTCAGGTTGGACCCTGACTGTTTAAGGTCCCAGGGATGGGGCTGACATGGCCAGGACCAAGCTTTAGAATAATATCCCATTTAAACTTTGCTCCCAAAGACAGTATGTAGTAATCAAGGGAGAATGTGGGCCTCAGCATCAGTAAAATCTGGGTGAGAAACCCAGTCTGTGTCACTTAGTATCAATGGGACCTTATCTCTGTACCCCTCAGCCTCAGTTCCCTCATCTGAAAAAGAGTGGTGTGGAACAGTGGATAGAGGACAGATTTAGGGCCAGGAAAATCTAAGTTCAAGTCTAGCCTCTGACCTATGCCCCAGGTCATTCTTTAAGATCCTAAGTTGCAGAGGGGATACCAATCTATTTTAGGGAAGGGGTTTTCCTTATTACACCAGTCCAGTCCCCAGTGATGCCATTCGCTGCATACCTCCTCCCACACAGGTGATGCACTCAAGGAGCTGCATACAATGTCCGTTTGGGACATGCCAGTGTGGGATTCTGATTTGTTTGATTCTGAATATTTGTTGCAAGGGTTGGTTTTGTTTTGTTTTTTTTTCCTCCCCCCCTTTTTATTTTTTTCAGTTGAGGAAGTTGCAAGAAGAGAAAGTTCCATTAGATTAAAAATAATTTAAAAATTAGAAATAATAGCTAGTGTTTCTATATCACCAATTATGTGCCAGATGATTTTGATCCTCCCTACAACCCTGGGAGGAAGGTGCTGTTATTATCCCAGTTTTACCATAAAAGAAACTGAAGCATTAAAAGACTTGCCTAAGGTCACACAGTTAGTAAGTGTCTGAGGCTGGATTTCAATTCCTGTCTTAATGACTTTAGACCTGGTGCTCTCGTTCCTGTGCTACCCACCTGCCTAGAAATCCCAGGCACAGGTGCCAGCCAAAATCAAAGTGGGTTGAGAACTGTGGTCTCTCCACCTCATGAGGCTGTATGAGGCTCAAATGCAAAGTCAGCAAAGTCTTTTGTGAACTTTAAAGCACCATAAAAATGCCTGTTATTCACAGTGTCACCCACATGGCTGGAGTTCTTTAAAGTTTATGAAGCATTTTCCTTGGAACAGCCCTTTGGAGGAGGTGGGGCAAGGATTGATTGTCCAGGCTTACAAGAAGCTCATGTCTTTAGACTCCAGGTCTAGCCATCTGTACCATATTGTCTCACTTGTTTAGAGGAGCTCAAGCTTCAAGTCTGAGGATGGGTTGGGGAGGAGGGAGAAAGTGGGGAAGACAGAATCTTAAAGACCATCTAATCCAGTGGTTTTCAACCTGTGGGTCGCTCCCCCTTTGGGAGTTGAACAGCCATTTCACAGGGGTCACAGGGGTCGCTTAAGACTATCAGAAAATACATATTTCCTATGGTTTTAGGAAACCATTCTTCGATCCATCTCCAGATGGGTCCGCCCACATGCAGATACACCCATATAGGAGTATTAAGGGTTCATGGCATTAGGAAGGTTGAGAACCCCTGAATTATCAACCTAGACTTTCTCAGGGCTCCAACTCCCTCTCTTCTACTGTTGTGGTGCCATCCTGGATGACCTCCACCTCCCAGCTTTCTTGTTTATGTTGTCTTCCCTCATTAGACTGTAAGCTCCTTGAGGGCAGGGACTATCTGGCTTGCTTTTATTTATATCCTCAGTGCTTAGTACAGGGCCTGGCTCAGAGTAGGTGTTTAACATTCTGTCATCTATGTCTGCCAGTCTTTCCATTCATTGACTTATCTACGTCTGTATCTGTCCTATCTTTTTGTTTATCTATCCATCCATTCCTGTCTATCTTATCTGTCTATCTCTGTCCATCTGCCCATCTTTTTCTCTAATGGTCTGCCTCTCTATCCACTTGTTTGTCTGTCTATCTCTGTCCATTTGTTTTTCCATTTATCAGTTTATCTATCTTTCTGTCCTGTTTATTCATCTACCCATTCATCTATTTCTATCTATCTATCTATCTATCTATCTATCTATCTATCTATCTATCTATCTATCTCCATCTGTCTATCTTTCTCCCTAATGGTTTGTCTATCTATCCGTTTGTTTGTCTTTCTATTTCTGTCCATTTGTCTTTCCATTTATTAACTTATCCAGGTCTTTGTCTGTCTTATTTATCTGTTTGTCTATCTGTTAATCCATTCATCTATATCTATCTGTCCATCTGTCCATTTAGGTGGCTATCTATCTGTCTGACTGTGTATATCTCTGTCTCTCTCTGTTTCTCCCTCTGTTTCATCTCTTTACGGATTCAGAAGCTAAAACCCAGAGAAGGTACATGACTTGACCAAGGTCAGTGGTGAATGACAGCATCAAGATTTGCTCCAAAAGCTAGTCTTGTGACTCCCAGTTCAGGACTTTCTGTGTACGCCTTGCTGAATTTGCCAAAGGCCATCTACATCTGCTGTGGTCCATCCTCACAAGGAGACTTACAAGGGAGGGAGGGTGGGTCTTATCTTCATCTTACAGATAACACAACCAGTTTCCAGAGAAGGAAAGTGACTCTAGGTCAGAAGGATGGGGGGGCAGTCTGTTGTCATGGAAAGAATGCAGGCCTGGGAGTCAGGAGACCTGGCCGCCAGCCCTGGCTCTGCCTGGAACTAGCTGTGTGACCTTAGGTGGGTTACCTCACCTCTCTGTGCATGTCAGCTAAAGCTAATAAAACTGGAACTTGTGGCTTTTCAACTCACAATCACAAGCTGTGCCTGCGACTTGGCTTAATTAAGATAAGACCTCGGTAAAATTCTTGTACTCGCTGTTCACGCTTTGATGTCCTGACACTTGCATTCAGTTCAGACTTCGGCTGGTTTTGATGTCCATTAAGCTTTTAGAACTTGACACGGGCTCTTGGCTTTTACTGCTCTGCATCTCGAATTCTGCTGGTTTGCTTGTTAAAATATGCTGATGGATTTAATAAAGAGGGAGGCATTTGGCTACCCTGGAACAGACCCCCTTCTGTGTCCTGAGAGTTCTTGATTCCATTCAGGAACTGACAGGCCCAATGGCCCTCATGTCAGTGGTTAACTACATAGAGAACCCAGCTCTGATTTGGACAAATAATTTGGGGAGTTGTAAGCCCCAAATTCTGGCTACTTCCATCCCGCTCTCTTCCTCAAATTATAAAAGAAATTTCTAATAATAATGATGATGGTGTAAAGAAGGCGGTATGGCATTGGTGATGATGGAGATGGGGGTAGTTTTAGTAAATGACAGTTTAGTAAACATAATGGCAACAAAAGTGGAGGTAGTGATGCTAATGGTGATTGGTGATGGTGACAACGATGGCGGTGGCGACGATGTTGACAGTGACAATAATAAATGCCCTTCATAAAACTTTAAAGTTGACAAAGCCCTTTACAAATGACTTGTCAGTCCTATGACAACCATGTAGTGTGCAGGCACTACTAGAATGGGCAGGAACATGAGACATTAGTCAATAGTTAAAAGTAAATAAACATTTATTAAGTGCTTACTATGTGGTAGGTAGTGTGCCAAGCTTTGTGTATACAAATAAGAAAAAGAAAGCACAGTCTGACTTCAAGGAGCTTCCAGTCTAATAGGGTAATGCAACACACAAAAGGAGGCTGAAAAGGGGGAGACCATCGGAGGGTGCCCTGCACAGGGGCATAAAAACCAAGGAGAATGACTGACGGAAAATCAAGAGTTAGTTAAACAACCCTTTATGTTCAGAAAACTTTGGGAGGAGTTCATTGCTCCGTCCTCCAGCCCTCCAATTAGGACGTTAAGTGACTTGGTCATGGTCATTTAACTAATGAATGTCTGAGTCAGGATTTGAACCCCGGTTTCCTTGACTCTGATCTACTACCCTATACCGCCCCTCAGGATGCTAGTGAGGATTGTTGTCATGTTAATGGTGATGGGGATGGATATTTCTGTTGATGATGGTGGCAGTATTGAGGCTTATGGTGATAATTGTGCCTGTGAAGTGACTGTGATGCTAACGGTGATGGTTTTATTGAGATGACCCAAATGAGGACAGTGAAATGAAGGTGAAGATAGTATAGTGTTCACAGTGACTGTCACAGCTCCTCAGTGACGATGGCAGTGAAGGCGACGTGGTTGGTGGAAAAGGCAGGATGGCGCAGGACGCATTTCCAACATCTGTAAGGAAGTGATACAAATTCATAAGAACAAGAGCCATTCTCCAATTAATATATTGTCAAAGTATATGAACAGGCAGTTTTTAAAGGAAGAAGTCTGAGAAGGACCCACGTGTACAAAAATATTCATAGCAATTCTTTGTTCATTATAGCAAAGAACTAGAAACTGAGGGGGTTCCCGTCATCTGGGGGAAAGGCTGAATAAATTATGGTATATGACTACAATAGAATGTTATTATGCTACAAAAAATGACAAGAGGGACAATTTCAGAGAAATCAAATATAAGGTAGGATTGAAGTCACCCCACCTCATTTAGCCAGTATACCTTAACTAGATGAGAACGTGTCTCAATCAATCAATCAATCAATCACAGTCCTTAAACCAAGTACTAAATGGCTTTTGAACTGGAATCATGCTCAGATGGGCTAAGGGAACTTGGTCATGATTCCAAGGATTCTCTAGAAATGAAATTATCGGACAAATTGAGGAGGGATTCATCCCAGAAACTGAAGCAAGTATAGCTTTCAAGTGTGTTCTACACCTGAGAACTGCCCACTCCCCTGATGAGTCATGTTCTCAAACTTTGGTGACATGCCCCCCTCAGGGTTCCAGGTTTCGTTGTGAAGAGTCAGATATAATTTACTAAAAAATTATTGGCTCAAGCCCCTGTTAGTGTGCTTCCCAATGCCTGTCCTCAAAATGATCCATTCAGAATCTTTTGTTCATTCAATCTTAGATAACTTTTAGAAATATATATTTACTAAGGTGGTACATTAAGAATAGTTGATATAAAACATCCCCTCAGACAATCTGTGACACATTCTTAAGAACAGGGGAAAGTGGGCTCAATCTTAGAAAACACATGGTAAAAGGCTAACTCACAGCTCTTTGTTGCTAGAAGTCCTTTCCCCCATTTATGGAGTGCTCAAGAAGTCCCACTTAAGCAAGGTAAAGTTATGCCTGTCTGTCCTTAGCTCCTGAGGCAGACACTGCCATCAGCTGATCTGGAGGGGCTGCTTGCACATCAGTGGGAAAATGGCAAGTTCAAAATCTCCCAGCCCCTCTCAAGCTCGCAAAGTTTTCCTCCAGCCAAAGGGATGGGGAGAAGGAAACCTGAAGAAGGCTGAAACCAGTACCTCTCCTCCCCACTGCTAAGGGAGTCCTCCAGACTTTGTCTGAAAGATAGATCAGAAAGAGCCTAGAAACAATCTAATTCAGCCCCCTCATTTTGCAGATGTGGAGGATAAGACCCAAACCAAGGACATAATTTACCTATCCCAATAAAAGTAGGTAGCAGAGATGACCCTGGACTGCACCACTCCCCAGGGCTCCAGCTGGTGAAAGCCAGCTTTGAATATTCCATCTCATATGATCTTACAGCAAAACTCCCTCCAGGCTTGCTTGGCCTCCCTGTCTTGGATGTGAGGTTGAAAGTGCTTCCTCTAATAGGATTTTTCACAATCACTTTAGCATCTCATGTGTCATCAACTTTTTTTCTTCTCTCTCTCAAATCAGTTCTCCTTGGAGGGACCAAGGATTCCTTTCCAAAATCTAGGCTTGTGTTGCATAAGGATCTGCTCATTCCAGTATCACATTGCTCCCCCAGATGATCAAAACCATTGAATAAAAAAGGATGGAGACTGAAGGAGGGATGGTTGGGACTTTGGAGCATCAATGTACCCTGTCTGGCTGGCTACTTGAATACTAAGTTGCCGCCAGGGAAAAAGGATAATCCTTTGTTGTGTTTTTGTGCCAAGTCATTTGATGTATTGACTTTGGCATCTTGTCATTGACTCTTTGGGCTAATAAAGTATTGAAACTGAAATGAATGTGTTTCACATCCCAGCTCACTGTATGAAAATAGGACATATCAAGGTCTGGGCTTGTTTCTTTCATTCACTCATTAGTGAAGGGGTCTTAGAAACTACTTAGTCCAAATAAATAAGACTTCTCTCCATAACTCTGTCTGATTTCCTCATCCCCTCCATCCATTCATGAGTCCATGAGACTTAGAGCTGGAAGACTGTCCCCTACCATTACTGACCACCTTCTCCTGGTCCCCTCACTTTACAGAGAATGAAACTGAGACCCAGAGAGGCAAGATGATTTACCCAAAGTCATACAGAGCATCATCCATTCATTTGTTTATTCCTTCAGGACCTGAGTCTGGGTCTTGTTTCTGTCATTTACTATCCAGGTGTCCTTGGACAAGTCAATCTCCTTGAACTCCAGTTTCCTCATCTGTAAAATGAGGCATCTGAGGTCCCTTCTAATTTCAATCCTGGAACATCCCTCTACTATCACTCTGCCCCCCTTCTCCCATCAGTGAATTCCTCCCAGGGCTTCTATTTGGGGGAAGCACCCAACACAGCCATTCTTTATTCCCCTCTGGGCTCTGTTTCTGACTTTATAGACTCCTTGGGAGAAAATTTGAAACTCAAGGGATTGTGGAACTGAGTCTTGTAAACTAAAAGTAAATAAACAAGTTAATAAGGAAAAAAAAGAAGTGAGTCAAGTGTTTCTTAATAAACTGTATGGTGAACATTGTGCTAAGTGTTCAGAATGTAGATATACATGATCCCTGCCCTCATGGAGTCTACAGTCTAGTAGCAGGGAAACCCACTCTGGCAATGAACAGAGATAAAAACTCTAAGGGAAAGGATCCCAGAATGCCTAGCATCTCTGGTGTGTGACTGTAAACATTTCTATGCAGAATGAGAACAGAGGCCTTAAATAAAGGCTGGGGTAGGGAGTGGCTTGTGTGTCTGAGGATGCCCTTCTCCCCTGGTTTTCCAAGTGCCCCAAATGGCAGTATTAGAGTAATTTCTTGAGTTAAGCATTGTGTTTCCTTTTAAAATTTGAACCTATTGTGGGAAAGAGAAGACTTAAAATCAGGGCTACCATGGTACAAGTGGTCTGTGGACCTATAGGTGCTCTTGTCAACCTCCATCATGAGATGCTAAGAAGGCTAAGGATGGCTGTCTGGACCCTTGTAAGATTCTTTTAACAGGCCTTCTCCCCACCAGTGTCTACCCCTCTCTGTCTGCCCTGCATGCAGAGCCAGACTCATCAATTATTCCTTTACTCAAACATCAGTGGCTCCTTACTGCCCCAGGAATAAAGAATAAATTCTTTTTTCCAACATTCAGTGCCCTCCACTTGCTTGTCCTCACTCTGCTTGTCCAGTCTTCACTTGTATAATACCTCGCCATTCACTCTCTGCTCAAACCCAACTGTATAATGCTCATTGCTGAACACACTCTGTACTTTCCCACCTTTGTACCCTTGCTCACACTGTCTTTCCCTTGTTGAATTCCTACCAATTCTTTAAAGTCCAAGGAAAATGCTATCTCTTCCAGGAAGACCTCCCTGCTCCTTCTGGGAGGGTAAGGACCTTTCAGGCCTTATGAATCTCTAAAGTACTTAATATGCAATACCATATGTTACAGTCAATTATGTTTCTGTTTTATACCCTTAGGAGTACCATGAGCATGGGGAAACCATATCCTCCCCAATGCCATGTAGACAATGAATGTTGGCTGCATTTATTTTTGATGGGCTGGCATGGGGAGTGGGAGAGGAATTCAACCCACTGGGAGGCTGACAACTGCTTTCCCTAATCTCAAGGGAAGAAGCCAGAATCCTGTAACTGAAATTAGATGAAAATTATTCCATAAAATGTGGGTGGAATGGGGCAGGCTACCAGATACGGAGGTGAATTCATAAGGGGACTGTCCAGAATGCCAGAGATTGAGCAGAAGGATCCATGGAGCAGGTACTGGCTGAAAATCTATGTACCTGTTTTCTAGGGAAGGCCCCGGGGACATGAGGCCTCTGAGAGAGTAAGTGGCCCCCTCTCCTGTTTCTCTAAAATAAGTATTCTAAAGAACCTGGATCAGGACCCTGGGAACTGGGATAAGGACTAATCTTGCGCTGATACTTAGTTTTTGCTTCCATTTTGAATAGGCAGGATTCTGAGAAGGGGTCCCTGGACTTCCCCAGACTGCCAGAGGGTCCATAACATACAGAAAGGCAAAGAAACCTGCTTTTAAGGGGCTCCTCTGTAGGGTAGGTGGTAGTAGTCACTCAACCAAGTGCCAGCAATAGGGTGAGGGGCACACAAAAGGAAAGAAAATATAATAATTTATATTTTTATATATAATTGTTATATATTATAAATTATATATAATTACAATTATATATAGTATTTATATATAAAATAATAATTCTTTCTATTATATAATACTGCCTCCCCAAGATACAAGCTATAGGTGGAGGCATCCTATATGCTCAGCCCTTGGGTCTCCTTCACATACTCATTACCACCCTTTTCCAGTTGGGGTGGGATCCCTTTCTGGGATGAGGAACTCAGGTTTCCAAACCCGTTTCCTTTCCACTGGGTCATAGTGTGTTATGGAGGTCCCATTTCAGGTATGGGTTGGACAGCTGAGGTCCATTCTGAGGCTCATATCCCACACTTCTGCTTGATGTGCACATCGCCATTTCCCTCAGTAGTTACACTGCAGACAACTTTGTTTGGTGCAGACTGTACAGTCCTGACCCTGGGCAGCCAGCCGAGGGGACGGTTTTGATTTATCTCCCCAGAGAGAAGAACAACAAGAGAAGGACTTTATCGTCTGTGGTCATCTCTGGTGTTTGCATAGCACAAGTTCTCCTCTAGCTAAGAAAACATGTTTTCAAAATTAGATTTCCCTGGAAACACTCACAGGTTCATGAGGGAAGGAAACTTCAAGATATATGAAAGCCCAGATACTCAGGCAGCATGAGACCATCTCTAGGGTATTTTCTCCTCCTTCTAGGTCCCACTGATTGGAAGGTGAGTGGTCATGGATTAGGACAGGTCTCCGCAGCACTAAATCCCAGACCAGAACCAGAGATCCTAACCAGGCACACCCCCAACCCCCACTGATTGACTCGGTCATTCCAGTCCCCCTGGGAATCTGAAGCACAGAAAGGGACAGTGGCCTTTGGAGGGTCACGCAGTACTAATGGGCAGACCGCTGGTTCAAAAAAAAAATCTCCAAGTGACTTTCCACTGACCACAGGAAAAATTCACAGATTTACAGACTTTAGATGCTAGAAGTGACCATAGATTGTAGAATTTAAGATCAGGAAGGGACCTTAGAGGCAACTAATTCAATGCCATAATTTTACAGATGAGAAACTGAGCCCCAGAAAGGTTGTGACTTGTACAAAGGCACAAGACTAATCATATGGCAATATGTGGCAGGGACTGAATTCAGACATAGATCCTTTCACTGCATTAAAATGTTAACTTAGAGGTACAAGAAACCTGAAAAGGTGATCTGATGGAATTAAATAGGACCTTAGAACGTGGAATGTTAGAACTGGGAGGGCCCTTAGAACACAAGATGTTAGAAGTGGGAGGGTCCTTGGGACAGAGAATGTCAGAACTGGGAAGCTCTTAGAACATAGGATGTCAGAGCATAAAATCTTGGAATATAGAATGTTAGAGATGAGCAAAACCTTAGAACTCAGAACATCAGAGTTGGAAAGCATGTTAAAATATAGGATATCAGAGTTGGAAGGGGCCTTAGAATATATTAGAATTTAGAATGTTAGACTTGGGAGGAATATTAAGAATAAGGAACACAACACATATTGTAGCTGGGTTGGACCTTGGAATACAGAATATCAGAATGGTAAGGGAGATTAAGTCAGAATTTAGAGGTAAAAAGAACCTTAGAACCTAGAACATCAGAGCTGGAGGGGACTTTTGAACACTCAGTGTGGTATAGTGGATATAGCATTGAATCTAGAGTCAGAAAGATTTGGGTTCAGATCCTACCTCAGGCTTTTGCTGTGTTTGCTGTGTAAATCATTGGGTCTCAGTTTTCTCATCTGTAAAATGGGAAGGTTGAACTAGGTGACCTTTAGGGTCCCTTCTAGACCTAAATCGATGCTCCTGCAGACCCCCTCAGCCTCAGTTTCCCCCTTTGTTGGCATTATCAATGTCTATTCCTGAATCCTAGCATTCACATAGAGTGTAGATATAGGACAACAGAGGAGAGGCAGAAGCTCCCCCAGTGGGAGGGAGGGAGCCCAGAGCTGGGGCTTGCACCTGTCTGGGCCCTGGGTGGACGCTTGCTCCACATTCCTGCAGGGCCCCCAGAAGTGCTGGGAACAGGCATTCCCTTGGCATGTGTGGTCTCACTGGTGTGTTGGGAGAGCAGGTCTGTGAGCTGAGCGCTGGTTCTCAGGCCTGGGGAGGGGAAGCATGGGGACAGCAGCCCCAGGTCCTGCCCTCTGCCCTTGGATGCTCCATGCAGGCATTAGGCTTCAAATAGATGGATAAAAGGGGGCCGTGTGATAGGGCGAGCACTCCCATGAGAATAGCAGGGTCCTCCTCAGGTCTTCATCCTCTCTGGACCCTCCAATCCAACCAGAGGCCAGATCTTGTGGGGTTTTTCCTCCATAATGCTCTCTCTCCTTCCTCTGCTCACACAGCTGACACTGTGCTAAGTCAATGAGCACTTATTAAGCGCCTACTGTGTGCCCAGGCTCTGTGTCAACTAAGTGCAGGGCTAAGTTCAGGCTCTCACCAGCAATTGTCTGAACTATTGTAATTGGTCTCTGGTTGGTTTTCCTACCTTTTCCCCCATTCTAATCTATCTTCTGCACAACCACTGAAGAGATTTTCTTAAAACACAGGTCTGGCCGTGTCCCCCCTACTCTTTAAATACTGGTGGCTTCCTATTGCCTCTAGGGTCAGATATACTATTGTAGTTCAATCAATTTTCAGTCGTTTCTGACTCTTTATGACCCCAGTTGGGGTTTTCTTGGCAGAGATACTGGAGCGGTTTTCCATTTTCTTCTCCAGATCATTTTACAGATGAGGAAACTGAGGCAAACAAGGTTAAGTGACTTGTCCAGGGTCACACAGCTAGCGAGGGTGGATTTGAGCCTGTTTCTCCTTGACTCTGAGCCCCCTGACTGCAAAGCCGGCCTCCTCTTCCACAGCTGTACCCTGACTCTGCTCAGGCACTATTTTGCTTGCCTGTAGAGGCACAGATCCACATGGGTCCTCAGCACCCATCAGCATATTCTCCCAGGGACCACACCGGCCCTGGGATGCCCCCCGCCACATACACACACTTCACACCGTCTCCCATTCCCTTATCTCTTCCACAGTGCACACGTGCTAATGCTCCCCCTGAAGCCCATCCTTTGGGTGAGGGAGGAGACGTATGACCCCCATCCAAGATAAACACAGGAAGTCAGGATTCCATGGGTGTCAGGGAGAGGTTAGGGAGACATCCATAAACCGTTCACAGTGTGGGAGGAGGACGGGGCCGCCCCCAGAGCCTGGGCCGGCAGTGAGGGAAGCCAAGGTGTGGGAGGCTAGGAAGGGAGGGGATGGCTGACAGCCTCTGTCTTAGGTCCAAGTAGAAAGACTTGAAATGGGAACTGAGAAGAGGAAGGGTAGCCTCCAGTGTGGGATCTCCTTGGGGAGGTGGGAGTGAACTGAAAAAGGGAGACCTGGGCTGGCACCCCAGTGTCATCACAAATGACCAGTGACTGGCCTGGGGAAAGACAGGGTCCTTTTCTGGGCCTCAGTTATAGCCTCTGTAAAAACGGAATAGACTGACCTAGAGCTCAGGGGGATCAAATCAAATAGTAAATGGATCCCAATGAAACACATATTGACTTAGAAAACTGCAAATTAACATTATCTATGTTGTGTTGAATTTCTATTTATTTTGATAAACAGTTCTCAATTACCTTTTAATCTTGTTTGATGGCACTTATACCTCTGGGGATAATCTCTGAGGCCTGTCCCAGCTCTGACATTCTGTGTTCTAAGGCCCTTCCCAGCCCTGACATACTGTGTTCTAAGGGCCCTCCAAGCTCTGATATCCTGTGTTCTAAGGGCCCTCCCAGCTCTGATATCCTGGGTTCTAAGGGCCCTCCCATCTCTGACATCCTGGGTTCTAAGGACCTCCCAGCTCTGACATCCTGTGTTCTAAGGGCTCCCAGTTCTGACATCCTGTGATCTGAGGGGTCCTCCCAGCTCTGATATCCTGGGTTCTAAGGGCCCTCCTATCTCTGACATCCTGGGTTCTAAGGGCCCTCCCATCTCTGACATCCTGGGTTCTAAGGACCTCCCAGCTCTGACATCCTGTGTTCTAAGGGCTCCCAGTTCTGACATCCTGTGATCTGAGGGGTCCTCCCAGCTCTGACATTCTGTGTTCTAAGGGCCCTCTCAGCTAACATTCTGGGTTCCAAGGTCTCTCCCAGTGTTGACATTCCATATTTTGCTAGAGAAGCTCAGTAGTACAATGGATAGAGTTGGAGACTTGGAGTCAAGAAGACCTGAGTTAAAACCCTACCTTATACTCTAGCTTACATCACGTAACCTTTCTCTGCCCCGGTTTCCTCACCTTGCTGTTTTACCCTTCTTTCTGGAAGAGGACCATGACAAGAGGGAAGGGATGCCATGATGCACAAGTGAGTCGGATTACAGCGAGGCAGGGCTGTGCAAAGTCACCAGCCTCCCTTTCCTCTCCAGAGTCATCTGGATCCAGTGGCCAGATAAAGATCAAGGACAACTGGAAATGGCCCAGGATGCAGTAAGAGGTTTGAGCCCTTTCAAGCAGGTCTCCATTTGACGGAGGCAACACCCATTCAAGTGATTAAGGCTTCGTAAAAATTGAGACAAAGAATGGAAAGGCACCTTAAAAAAAAAAAAAGGTCTGGGAGGAGAAGACCCTCAGGCTTTCTGTCCAAAAGAGAAACAATTGTTATTTAATTCATTCTGAGCCAATCAGGACCCAAACGGTGTTTCCTCATCCATAAAAAAGGGAAAATATAATCAGCACCTGCCTACCCGGGTCCTTGTGAAGCTCAAATGAGACAGTATTTGTAATATCCCTTGCAAACCTTAAAGTGCTAGATAAATCTTAGCTATTATTTTTCTTAGTTTTTTTTTTCCAGCTGTTGTTTTCTGCATTCAAAGAGCCCTCCCAGTTCCAGCATTCTGTGTGCAAACAATACTTGTCTTAACTTTCTATATTCTAAGATCCTCTCCAGCTCTAACTTTCGGTAGCCTGTGCCCTTGATCTGACTTGCAAAGGGGAGCAGTAGATCTGGAGCCATCCTGGCAGCCCCTCACCCCGCTCCCTCAGTCCTACTAGGGAAAGAAAGAAAAATCAATAGAATGAACACAGTTGTGTAAAGGCTAGGTCTCTGGATGTTGAGTGAAACGCAGAACCAGACAATTGGAGCCTGACTTGTCTGATTACAGATGCTTATGACTCAGGCCCCCACTTAAAGTCTGGGAAACTGAGCAGATTTGGTAACTATCAGTTTGCTGGATGAGTAAGCAGGGCCACGGCCAGTGAGAGGATGTCATTGCGCCGGCAGAACAGACTTGGGGGAAGATGGAGAGGAGTTTCCCGACATCAAACCTGGCCCGCTGCAGAAGAACCTGGACCCCCGGACCTTTCCTGCCTGTCCAGTCTCCTTGCCCTGTGCTCCACTCCACATGCTACAATCCAGCCATACCGGTGTGCTTGCTGGTCCTTGAACAGGACACTCCATTGCCTACCTTGGGGCCCTGGCGCTGGCCTGCCCTGGCTCTGCAGTGCTCGCCCCTCCTCACTTTTGCCTCTCAGCTTCTCTTTCTTCCTTCTTGTACTCAGCTCAAATCCAGCTACTGCAGGAAGCCTCGCCCAGTCCCATTAGCTGGTGGTGCCTTCCCTCTGAGGTTGCCTCCTGTCTGCTCTGGAGAGTGTTTGCTGTCGTTGTTCAGTTGTGTCTGAACCCCTGAACCTCTGAACTTCATGACCCCCTGGACCAAGGCACACCAATGCTGTCTGTGGGGTTTTCTTGGCAAAGATGCTGGAGTGGTTTGACATTTCCCACTCCAATGGATTAAGGCAAACAGGACCCAGGGCCCACAGCTAGTAAGTGTCTGAGGTTGAATTTGAACGCAGGTCTTCCTGACTCTGGGCCCAGTGTTCTACTCACTGAGCCACCTAGTGTCTCCACTGATTATTTACATACATACATACATGTATACAAGAAGTGTACCTCCCTCAGGTTGTCAGAAATGTCAGAAATGTGAGGGATTCTAAATTTAAAATAGAAATGCTTTTTTGATTAATAAGATAGTGAGTTCCCTACCACTGGAGGTCTTAAAATAGAAGATGGAGGACCATATGTTAGAAATGTAAAGAACATTTCTGTTGAGGAGGTAAAAAATAGATTCAAAGAACTCTAATGCCCTTCCCAGCTCTGACATCCTGGGTTCTAAGGGCCCTCCCAGCTCTGACACCCTGGGTTCTAAGACCCCTCTCAGCTCTGACATCCTGTGTTCTAAGGCCCCTCCCAGCTCTGACAGACTTGGAATGTGTGAGAGGTCTAGAGAGAGGCAGAAGCAATTGTCCCAAATTTTGCAGGAAGCTTATAAGACTAGAGTTGTTGCTTCTCTCTCCCCCTTCTCCCCTGATATCATTCCCAGGCCCTGCAAACACTAGCTTGGCGGGCTCCAGGACAGGACCAAACCCAGCCCCTCTTCCTAGGAGCTGCAGCCAGGGTGGGGATGGGCATCCCAGGAGGCACCTTAGTATTCTAAATGAAGGTCACCTTAGAGGTCTTCTAGTCCATCCCCTTCCCCTTTCCCCATCATTTTGCAGATAAGGAACCTGAGCCTCAGGGAGAGAAAATGAGATTTCATCTTGAACAGATGTTCAACAGAAGCAATGTGATGTGTTATAAAGAAAATGGGCTCTGTAGTCAGACAAGCTGGGTTCAAATCCTGCTCTGAAATTGCCTATGTGACCTTGGATAAGTCATGTCACTTCCCTGGTTTCAGTCTCCCCATCTGTACCATGTGAGGGTTGAACTAGATGACCTTGGAGTTCTCTTTCAGATCTAAATAGACGATCATAGGCTCCAAGACCCCAGATGGGAAACCCAGCTCTGCCCATTCTAAGGGCACCAGTGAAGCCACCATCAGGGTGAGGGCAGGAAAGTGGTATGACGCTCTTGCTGTTGCTCCCCCTAAGCTCTGCCCCTTGAGGGGTGCTTTGGGCACAGGCTTCTCACATCTCTTCTCTATTGAGCCTGAATATTTGAAGATGCCTCTTGTCTCTTTCTAGAAGGTCCAGTCCCTATGCTCTTTCCTCCTTCCCCCAAAGCTTCACCAATTGCTTCTCAGCCTTCCCCTCCCTACTCTCTCCAGGCCCTGTCTAGCACTGAAGGCCCCTCCCATGCAGCCAGAGTGGTCAGCTCATTCTTCCTCCCAAACATCTCTTGTGTTTCTGCTTTCCCTATTCCCCTCACCGGGGAGGGCTTTCCCCGTAATGGAATGGAAAGTGCCAAGACCAGGAGCCAGGAAACTGAGGCAAAAGTCCTGATGTGGTCATTAAACTTGCTAAGTGACCTTGGGAAAGTCTCTTTGCCTCTTTAAGTCTCAATTTCCTCCCCTGTGAGATGAAAGGGTTGAACTAGATGATGATTCTAAAAGTTTCTTCTAACTAGAAGAGCCTTGTTTTGTCTTTCTGCCTACCCAACTCCTATGCATCCTTCAGCTCAGCTCAAGAAGGTGCCTCCCTCAGGTTGTGACCCATTTACTCTCTAGGGCTGGGCCACGGCCACCTGAGTCATCATGTTCTGGGAGGGGGTGACATTCCTGGGTTCAGATCTAAGAACATCTCGTATGCCCTCGGCCCAAGCCCTGCTAGTCTCTTTAGGATCCCCAGGTCTTCCCTTTCTTCACTCAGCCTACCTTTCCTCTCTCTCCTTCCCCTCCACTCTTCTCTTATATTCTCTTCCTCTCCTCCCCTCCTCTCTCCTCTCCTTCTCCCTCTTTTCCCCTTTCCTTTTCTTCCCTCCTTCCTTCTTTCAGTCCCTACCACTCCTTCCTTTTTCTCTCTTTTTCTCCCCTCTCTTTCTCTACTTTCTCCCTTTCCCCCTTTATTTTTCTTCAGATTTTAGGTCATTTTTAGTCATGTCCAACTCTTGGTGACCCCATTTGGGGTTGGGGTTTTTTCCGAAACAATACTGGAGTGGTTTGCCATTTCCTTCTCCAGCTCATTTTACAGATGAGAAAACGGAGGCAAACAGGGTGAAGTGACTTGCTCAGGGTCATATAGCTAGTAAGTATCTGAGGCCAGATATGAATTCAGGAAGATGAGTCTTCCTGACTCCAGGACTGGTACTCCACCTACTGTACCATCTTCTTTCCTTACTTTCAATCATTTTATTAATCAATAAAGAACAATTTACATTGTTTTATGGAGAGAACAGGTACTGACTATAGAGTTACTTACTGGCTGTGTGACCCTGGGCAAGCCACTTACCCTTAGTCTATCTCAGTTTCCTCATCTGTAAAATGGGTATAATACTAGAACCTACCTTCCAGGCTTGTTATGTGGATCAAATGAGGTCAAATGAGGATCAATTTTTTATAATATATTTTTAAAGCTCTTTGCAAATCATGAAGCTCTATAGAAATTCTCATTATCACCAGATAACTTTTTCATGGGGAGACACTAGTGATTGGTGAGGAAGGGCTCAGAAGGACTTTTCCTGGTCCCTACCCTCCCTTGATCTGTTCTTCCTCCTCCTCCTCTTCTCTTCCTTCACCTTTGCTCCCTTCTCTCTCCTTCCCTCCTCTCTCCATCTCTATTTCCTTTATCCCTCTCGCCTCCTTCCCCTCCTTACTAGAGGGACTATTTCCTCAAGGAGGGCACATTCCCTGCATCCCTTCTGCTGGTTGTTATGGAAGTATCCAGGTCAAGGGTCAAGGATGAAAGCTCCAGATGGTTCCATTAAAGCCCTCTCCCACCCTAAACCCTATACCCCATCCCTCAGGAGCTGGATGAGGGAGAAGGAGAAGAAGAGGAAGAGGCACTGAGGAGGGCAGCTTTAGAACTGAAATGATCTTCTGAGACCATCTTATCCAACTCTGCCATTTTGTAGATGAAGAACCCATGGCCCAGAGGAAGGATGGTGATTTGCTCAAAGTCTCGCAGAAAGTATCAAACCCATGTCTTATAGTTGAAAGCCCATTCCCACCCTTTCCCTACTGAAATGAAGACTCATTCCCTGCCCTGCTTCTCTCCTCTGAGAGAAAGATTTCACCCAGAAGATAGATCACTTCAGCCCTGGAACTCATAAGTCACACCTGGAAAATGTCCCTTGGACCCTCCCTCTGATTGGAGGGCTCCTCCCAGAACCTCCATTTAAGGAGGGGGCCTAGGCCAGCTCTCTCTACATTTCCCAGGGGCTGCTCTCCTCTGCAGTTCTCCCTAATTCTCCCATTCCTTCTTTCCCCATGCCACCTCCCACTCTCCCTCCATGTTCCTTTCATGTGTAGTCTTCTCCATTAGAATGTAAGTGTCTTGAAGGCAGAACTTTGTCTTTCTTTTGGCTTGAATTTATATTCCCAGTGTTTAACACCATCCCACAGTAAGTACTTTATGAATGACCCCCTCCCCCCCGCCTTTCCACTGTTCAAATCGATGTTCTAATGCTAGGGATGATGTCTGAGTGACCTCAGAAAGCAAACGCTGTATGGTTAAGGGAGTGAGTGTGTCCTAGACTCAGAGGACAAGGAAAGAGACAAAGGAGATAGGTCAACTGTGCACCATTCTCCCCATTATACAGATGTCAGTAAACAAGCATTTAAGTGTTTACTATGTGCCAATTTCTGCTCAACACTAGGGATACCACTACAAGGGAAAACGGGAGTCCCTGCCCTCAACGAGCTTATATTCTTATATTTGACTCAGAACACAAAAAAGCAAAACTGAAAGGCATGTGATTATGTGGGAAGCATGGCCAGCACCCTCAGCTCAGCATACAGCAAGGGCTTACTTAAAGGTTTGGGTTTGTTTTTTTTCCCTTTACCCAGAACTAATGTGCCTGGCTTTTATGGCGTCATTGTCTCCCAGAGAAGAAAGAAGCCTTAGAAAACAGAATGTCCCACAACTGGAAGAGACCTTAGAACATAAAATGTCACATCCACCTGAGAACATAGGATGTCAGACCTGGAAAGAACCTTAGAACATAGGATCTCAAAGCTGGGAAAGACCTTAGAACACAGAGCAGAAAGAGGTCTTAGAATACAGAATGTCAGATCTTAGAACATAGAATGTCTCCTAATGGACCTGGATCAGCTGCTGGCCATGTCTGGTGAGCAGTTTGTGCAGTTGTACAGGGAGTGCCCTGCAGCTACCCTGACTCAGCATGGTCTGTGGTACAAGCATTATTCCCTCCTAAGCTCCTGGGGAAGGCCAAGAAGGAGGGTCCCCCATGGAAAAGCCTGAGGTAGGGAAGACTAACCTTTGAGACACAGTCATCCCACCAGCCATGGTTAGTGGCTGTCTACCATGGCAAGGCCTTCAATCAAGTAGAAATTAAGCCCAAGATGATTAGACACTACCTGGGTCAATACCACCTACAAATCTGTGAAACACAGTCAGACTTAATGGAGCTACCCAGTCCTCTTGTTTCATTCCTCTCTGGTAACTGAGATCCTAACAACGAAAATGAGGGGGGGGAGACAGAGACAGAGTAAGAGAGAGAGACAGAGAGAGAGGGAGAGAGGGAGAAAGAGAGAGGGAGAGAGAGAGAGAGAGACAGAGAGAAAGAGAGAGAGACAGAGAGAGAGACAGAGAGAGGGAGAGAGGAAGAGAGAGAGAGACAGA
>CM053596.1:43835961-43947682 GCA_028646575.1 Pseudocheirus occidentalis
TGGTTTCTGAATAAAGACCTTGGTTCTGCCTTCCATGTGGAGAGTTTGCTATATTTTGTGATCCAAAACTACACCAACATATTCATAACCATCATGGGTGTTGTGAATATCTCATTATTGATACAGTCACATGTAATATATGTTGTTGTTCAGTCATATCAGTAACGTCTGACTCTCTGTGACCCCATTTGGGGTTTTCTTGGCAGAGATACTGGAGAGAGTCACCATTTCCTTCTCTAGCTCATTTTACAGATAAGGAACTGAGGCAGAGTTAAGTGACTTGCCACACATATATATGCATAGACATATACACACATGTATACATATGTGTATGTACACATATATATGCATATTCAAACATATCGATGTGTATAACTGTATTGCAATTAATATATAATATACATTATATATGCATTATATTACATATCTCTACATATGTAAATAAGACACAATTTAATATATAATTATAATATAAATTTTCCCAGGATTCCACATACCATTCCAAGGACTTTCCAAACCAGAAGACCCCTCTCTGGCGACGTACAGAGGGGCCTTTCCCTTTTCTTCTAAAGAGACTGCTGCACATTTGCAATCATAAAGCATCACAGAAAAAAATATTAATGGTAAGAAGGAAATCAGCACTTATTAAACACTTGTTGAATGCCAGGCACTGTGCTAAGTTTTGGGGCTATGAATACAAGCAAAAAGAAAGACAGCCCCATACTCAGTGTTGGCTTGGAAAAGAGTCACTCAGGGACAGAAAGCAGGGACAGGTTGTGATCCCCATCACTGGGAGAAGAACAGAGATCTACTGACGTAATCCTACTGATAGTCATAGTCATAATGATAAAAAGCAGCATTGATATTATTTGGGGCCTGCAAGAACAGTTTGCATATTTTATCTTATTTGACCCTTAGAACAACCCTTAGAAGCAGGTACTATTATTATCCCCATCTTGCAGTTAAGGAAACTGAGGCAGACAGCAGTTAAGTGATTTACCCAGAGTCATACAGTTAATAATTGAGCCTGGATTTGAACTCGGGTCTTCCTGATTCCAGGTCAAGCATTCTATTCTCTGTGCTACTTGTATCTAAGTAGTAAAAGGCTAAACAAGGAAGCAGTGCTCACCCAAAGCTAGGATAGCTTAAGTCATGTCCGACCAACCTAATTAAAGACAGTACAGTATAATGGATAGGTACTAGACTTGCAATTGAGAAGATCTGGATTCAAATTCAATATCCAAGCCTTACTGGCTGTGTGATGCTGGAAAAAGCACTTCAACTACCACACAGTTTCCTAATCTGTAAAATGCAAATAATAATATTTGGTTTATCATTTGGTTTAGTTTGGCTTTTCCCCCTCCCCTGAGGTAGGAAGGAGATACTATGTGTAATGTATTTAAGACATATCAATGCACTAAATTAATGTTAGCTATAATTATTACCCAGGGCAAGCTGTAGATATGTTAGCAAAGCATTCAACAAAACCTCTTTATGCTGTTCTTGTGGATAAGATAGAAAGATCAAGCCTACATCGTAGAGAAGTTAGGTAGATTCAGAAGAGGCTGAATAGCCAGACGCAAGAAATGAACATTACTGGTTGGATGCTAATTATGGCTCTGTGCTTGGTTCTTGGCTATTGGACTTTTTAATGTGTGACTTAGCTAAAGGCATAGGGCACAGGGTACCTGGAGCTGGGAGGGACATCTTTCAGACACCTGATTGCGGATACTGCTGAGCAGATTCATGCTCAGGTAGAAGTTGGGACTAGCTCACTACTGAGACCCCTTTCAGTTCAGGGATTCTGTGGTTCTGCAATCTGTCACAACCAACCATTTTCACCCTCCCAGAAAATGGTAGCTGGGGTTGATGGAGCTCTTACTGCTTGCAGGCGTGACTGTCACACTCAGCTGTCACTGTCCACATGGTTACTCCCCGTTGCCACACAAATTCAACATAGTTATCCAGTGACTGCTGGGAGAATGATTGTCCAAGGCCAACCCCCTCACTCCCAGTCATTTTCAGGTCAATGCCAGGGTCACAGTGTTATCCAGCTTTCATCAGTATAAAATTCTCCAAGGACCCACTATGTGCACAGCCATCCCAATGGTTTCCACTTGCCTATCACACACAGAAGTTCTGTCCGACCCACAAGTTGAATTCTGCGTTTTTGGAGTTCCCATGTGGTAAACAGGTATCACCTATTCAGTCACTTTCACTGTCCCACTTATAACATGACATTCAAGTTCAACAAACATTTATTAGATACCCACTGGATATAGAATAATGTGCTCTGGGGGTTTAGATAAGACACAGCAGCTCTCCTCATGGAGTCTACATTTTAACAGGGTATAAGATACACACAAAGGTGGCTGAGATACACAGCATTATATGGAGGCAATATAGCATAGCGGAAAGAAATTTGGAATTAAAAGACCTGGGTTCAAATCCTGCTTTGGATGCTGACTACTTTTACCTTTGGATGAGTCCCTTAACCCCCTTGGTTTCTTCATCTGTAAAATGAGGCAGTTGGACTAACTAGCCTCTGAAATCCCTGCTGGCTGTGGCTCTAAAATTCTATACAAATGCCAAAAGCCCAGAAGATGAACAAAGTGTTACATGAGGTCAGTGAAAATTGTAATTACCCTTATTTACAAAATAACTGGGGTTTATGTAGCACTTTCAAATTTACCAAACGATTCATGTTTGTTATCTCCCTTGACCCTCACAGCTACTCTGTCGGGGTACTAGGACCTATGTTATTCTTTCCCCTTTTACAGATAAAGAAACTGAGGACAGTCAGTGAGTGAATTTGCCTAAAGTCCTAACTGTGATGGGTGAAACTGGAAACGACTGAGGAAACAAATGTTCAAGCTTCCAAGCATATTGATTTTTTTAAACAATGCATGCCAATTGCATGATACATTGGGACCTGGTCTCAGCTTGGCACTGAACCCCCCAAAAGGGGGGAGACAAGTTGTTATGCATTAAAAGAAAACAATTAACAGGATGTAAACCAGGATACAGGATTAGGTCACCTGACTTGAAATTGGAGGAAAGATTAGGGGTTTTCTGAGTTGGAAGGGTGAGAGGGAACAGGTGCAATTCCCTGAAATAAGAAGGAAAAAAAAAATGTATCCCATCCCCCAACCCCCATAAGTAGCTGTATTTAATCAAAGGAACAAAGAAACAGTAACTGATTGACCAGCATGGTGCCAGGTTTCAGATAAGACATATGGGTTATTTGAGGTGTATAATTGTGAGAAAACTCCTGGTATCAATCTTCGGATCTGACTCATTTTCTGGTCAGCATAACCTAGATCCTTAGTTAAGGGTCTCTAAGCAACAGGTAAGGGTGGTCCAGCATACAAGACTGGGTTCAAACAATGCAATAAAATTTTCTCACAATTATCATAATTGAATAAAGTTTTCTCACAAGAAAAAATTGGACTAGACCCACAATTGAATAGAAAGGAACTAAGCTGGATCCAGAATTGAGTCACAAGATGGAGTCAGTGTGGATCATTCAATTCCCATAATTAACAAGTCAGTTACTAATTAGTTTTGTATTTGAACCCAAATCTTATCAGTTATCTTCACCAAACATTAGATTTTAGAGACAAATCAGGGACTTTCATTGTCCCATTGGACTCTCCCTCTTCTTCCACCGCATACACCCACGCTCATTTACACAGTTTTGGCTACCTTGATGCCCACTCTCCCCCATCACCTTTAACCTAATCTGAGTGGATTCGTATACTTCTGATAATCTTAAGAAAGGGGGAACTATTTCTGTAGGTGTGTGTTTATGTGTGACTGTGTATGTGCCTTACACTGAGTTCTCCTGCCAGCATTTTTGCTCATGCTGTTCCCCATGCTTTCAGTGCTGATCCTCTCTCCATTTACCCAGTGAATTTAAAACTATTCTTCAAAACTCAACTCCAGTGTTACCCCAAGAAGCCTTTCCTGATCCTCTAACTTAGTAATCACCCTTGGATCTCATATAAGACATTGTTTGAACCTCTCTAACAAACATGCTTATGAGACTATAAAATCATAGATATATAGAGCTAATGGGTTTTGGAATCTGGCTAGCCAAACCCCTTCATTTTATATGAAGGTCATGTAGTTCTAAGGGTCCTTATCCCAACTTTCACTCTCAAAGACAAGTCTTAGGTTCCAGAGCAACATTACCTTTCCCATCCAGGTTCTAGGGACATCCCTGAGGAGTCAGGGGTGATTGTTTAATGCCATTGGCTCAACCTTCATCAGTGTGCTTTCTTCCAAGATTTATGAGTTGATTATCAATTAGTCAGCTGGCCTTCAGTAGCTTTAGAAAGGGATATTTAAGCAGGTGCAATAAGAACATTTGGTGCAAACCATCCCCTTCCCTCCTTCAATGGTCTATGATACTCTCCCGCAAGTACACAGAGAGTCCGGGAGAAAGTGGGCTCCAGCTTAGAGAGAACACATGGGGGAAATAGGAAACTCATAACTCCCCATCATGATTATGTCTTGTGCCTTTTCTACTTGTTTGGAGGAATTTTGAAGAGGGAAGCTCACCTGTAAGGTTTCTTATTATTCTGCCATCTTGGCTCTACCTCCATTTTCTTCAATTAAACAATTCTTTTGATTTTTGTTTCTAATATTAATGTCTCATGGGATCACTGAGTTCTGTTTGGCCTATTCTAATTTCAGGGAGTCCGTCACTTGCAAGATTTTCTACTTTCTGTTCAAGGTTATTTATTCTTTCTGTATTCCTGTATCATTCTCATTTCACTTACACTACTTAACTCTTGCCTCATTCCTCCCAGGTACTCTTTTCTCTCATGGCCAAGTCATGATTTTGTTTTTTGTTTTGTTGTTGTTGTTCTTATTGTTGTTTTCTTCTTTGTAGTTTGCTTGTAGTGACTGCAGAATTCCTCTCTTCTTCTGCGTTTACCTCTTGGATATCTCAATCCATAATATTTTTTTTATCATGGCCATTGTCTTCTCTCCATCTTCTATCTCCCACTTCATTTTCTGATTTGGCCTTTTGTGCCCCAGCTAGGTTCTTTCTCTTCCCATTTTCTCAAATGGAATGGTCAGACTCCTTTTGGTCCTGACCTTGATTTCTTGGGACTTTTTTGGTTGCTAGTTTACACTTCTTATGATGCAACTATAGTCATTGTCCTAGCAGCCTTTAGCACCTGTAGTCAGAACTCTGCCTGGGGTCAGCTGCCCCAGACAAGGCAACGCTTCTGTGGGTTTCTGTCCACCTTTTCTAGCTCTCCCCACTCCAGAGGTTGTTTTGTCCTTCTTTGAAACCTTCTGGGCCCAGGGGCTACATCAGGCTTCTGGCTTTCACAAGAAGATGCTTCTCCTACTGACCATCTCTTGAGTACTCATGGCAGAGCTTACCAATTTTCCCTTTGGAGGTGTCCCCAGATGACAGGAGTGATTGAAGCCCTATCTCTATTCCTTCTTTCCTTTTCTCATTTTCCCCACTATAGTTCGACACAACTTCCCCTCTTTTGTTGTCGTTAGCTTTCTTCCCAAGTTTCATTTTATTGTGAGTTTTAACATTCCTGACATTTGTAAGACCATATCTTTATATTTATATTCTTCTGCCTGCCTTTTTTGTACCTGTCTTTTTATAATCTAAATTGTTTGATGATCTCCATGTGCATTAATATTAGTCTGAGAGTGAATGAGGGTCATGCACCCAATAGGGGTTCATCTGAATTTGACACAGTAAATGCGGTTGTAACAGTAACCATAAGTCAATGAAAGTAACCAAGTAAACAAGAGACTGTTGTGTGCCAATGCAGGAGACTAGGTTGACAGTGACTGAGTGGTGAGCAGTGAGAAGTGTGACAACCCATAGGACACTAGGATTAGGGTAATATTTCACTGAATTTCCGTGACGAAGAGAAACGGTGGTGTGCAATAGTTTTGGAGCAGGTGATAGGCGATCTGGACAGTGTATGATGGGCAAACACACCGTAGGAGATCAGTAAATTCTGTTAACTGTGGATGATACAACCATGTGCCTAATAGAAACTTAGTAAATAATGTACCAAGTTTATGTGATGATGGAGTGTGACAGGTGACTTGGATAGGGTGGGACAGCCATGAACGAAGCAGGAGCTAGATCCATGCCATACTGTTCTTATGTGACAGTGGCCGAGTGTATGATCAGTGACAAGATGGACCGGGACAGTCGTGGAGGAATTCAGAAAATATTGTCCTGAATTCATGACAACTGTATTAAGTGTATGTAAATGTGTATTAGGATGATGAATGTAGGATTGAGATAGCTGGTAGGGATGTGGTGACAGGGACTGCAGTCCACAGTAGCTCACTAAATACTGTGCTAGATTTAGGTATGGCTGAATGGGTGATGAGGACAGTGCTACACACAGCAGAAGCTCCCTAAGCCCTGGAGTCAGGAAGACCTGAGTTCAAGATTAGCCTCAGACACTTCTTAGCTCTGTGATGCTGGGAAAGTTACTTAACCTCTGTTTGCCTTAGTGTCTTCAAGTGAAAAATAAGGATAATAATAACACTTATCTCCCAGGGTTGTGGTGAGAGTCAAATGAGGTGATATTTCTAAAAGCGTGGACACAGTAAACACTATATAAATGCTTGTTTCTTTTCCTTCCTCTTTCCTAAGTATTGTAGTATATCTATGTCACAGTAACTGAGCAAGTGAGAAGTGACAGGTGATAGGAAGGGGGTGGCAGGGATAGCTGTGCGCACAGTAGGAGCTCACTAAACACTGTCTTGGGTTTGTGACTGAGCTGGTGACAAGTGACAACTGGCAATAACAAGCAGTAAGTGGCAGGGACAGCTGTGCACACAATAGCGTGTATTAATAGTGTGGCTAGCTAACGTACTGTACTGAATAAGTCTCAGTGACGGAGTAGGTGACAAGTGACAGGTTATGGGAATGGGGTGACGGGGACAGCTGTGCGCACAGCAGGCGCTCACTAAATACCGGGCCGGACATATGTCACCAGGACTGAATGGGTGACAAGTGACGACGCTGAGCTGCCAGGGACATGCACGCATATAGCAGGAGCTCGAGCGTCAGTGCCTGACTGACGGACTGTCTGACAGACCGCAGCAGGAAGTCTGGCAGTGTAGAGTCCTTCTAGAGAGTGCGCGTGCGCAATGATGCGCAACTTGGTCCAATTTGAAGATCCGCGGGTTTGACTGTTTGTTTTGGCCCAAGACGCCGGGGAACCTGGGGGCGGGGATCATAATGTCTGTGCTCAGTAGTGATTGGATACAAATCAATCGTTCAGCCAATCATATGAGAACGAAGGCCGAGCCAGTCCACCAATGGAGCGTTCTATTGCTTACAGACCCCGGATGACCCTTTACGATTCTGGGTGTCCCAGTAGGCTCTAAGAAAATGTTTGTTAAACCGCCATTTGTCTCCACCCCCTCCCTGCCCGGTCCTTCCTCCCCATACCAACACCACCCCCGCCAGGTTCTTGCTATAACTGGGCACGAAGCCCGCAGGGGGTGGGGCTGGGGGCCTTTAAAAGAGCTTCAAAGCCCCGGAATCTTTCTCTCGGCCCTTCCCCGCGGTTCGGCGCCGCCTCCGCGGGCGCCACTGGCACGTGACGGTGGAAGTCGTGGACTCCCCCGCGAGGCCCCCGCCTCCCCCGCTTTGCCTCGCCTCCCCTCCCCTCGCGAGCCTCAAGATGGCGTCGCTCTGGCGGCCGCGGCGCTGTTGAATGGAGAAAGCTTTATTGTTCCCCGCGCCGCCGCCACCATCCCCATCACCTCCTGGAGCCCGAGTGTTCGCGTGTCCTCCAAGCCGCTGTCAATAAAGAACAGACAGTTTGAATCGGCGGCGCCGAGCAGGTAACCATAGTGACGCGGGGCTGGGGCTCGGCCGCCGTGACCACCCCGGCGGGCCAGGGCTCTAAGGCGGAGCTGGGCCCTGGGGCCGGGCCTCGGGAGACCTCGCCGGCGGGCGGCCCAGGCGTGGGCCTGGACTTCCAAGTGGATACCCATCCCCCGGCCCGGGGCCCCGGGGCCGGGCCCTTTCTTATGCCCAACGGCTCTCAGGGAAGCCCCGCCTCGGACCCTCGACTGCGCCCGGGCCAGTTCCACATCTCTCTGTGCCCCACCCGGACGGGGGGGAGGGGCAAGCATATAGTTAGCGCCGTACGAATCTACTATCTCATTTGACCCGCACAACAACGTCCTATTACCACCCTTATTTTACAGTTGAGGAAACTGAGGCAGACAGTGCCCCATGAAACTCTTGGAGGTCACAGGTGGTGGAAGAGGGACCTGAGAGAGCCTTAGCCTCATACCTGCGTTTTTACACGCTGAACGAGACCATTTGGGTTCAGAGGAGATAAACACGTGGCAGATGTAAGATTCACACCCAGGTCCTCGGGCTTCCAAACCCTGGGGGCTCTTTGCTGAGATCCTGAGACGTGGGGGTGGGTGGGAGCTGGAGTGGCGGAGTACAGGAGACGGAGGAGGGCCGTTCTGGGGGAAAGAGTCTGCAGATAGTGACCAGTTGGGCTGAAAGGCCAATGCTTTGACTTCCCTGGGCTCCAGCCCATTGCGTGGGGGTCGCCAAGACGGAGGTGGTGTAGTGGAAAGTGTGCTCGGAAGTCGGGTGCCTGGGACTCTTAGTGGACCTCTAGCTGGGGCTGTGCCTTGGGTCAGTCAGTAAGAGTGTATTAAGTGCCTTCGTGTGCCGGGCGCCGGAACTGGCCTGACATACTGGCTGCGAGCCCGGCGTTTGCTTTTGAGTGGATGGACAAGGGATGGCCCTTCCTTCTGAAGCTGCTAGGAAGAGCTCAGCCATGGAAGAGGGGACCAGCCAGGGGAGCAGGGGTGGGGGTGGGGTGGAGGTCCGAATTCCATCTGGCTTCCTGACCCCGGCACCACCGGAGCAGAGAGATCGTAGACACACCTGAATCACTTCACCCGGAAGAGCCTCTGTTTCCTCATCTGTAAAAGAGGCTAATTCATGTAGAACCTGCCTAGGGAGGTTCGGAGTGGTGAGGTTCAAATGGGATCTCTTAGGTAAACCCTTTGCCAGAGATAAAAGCCTGTAAAAATGCCAGCTATTATTACCCATGTTGAACAACTCTAAAGTTTACAAAAAGTTTTACATACGTTAGCTCCCTCAAATGTAAAGTAGGGAATGGGGCTGTAATTGTCTCTAGATTTAAAGATGAAGAAACTTAAGACTTGGAGGAAAGTGACTTGCCCAGGGTCTCATATCTTACGATGCAGCTGTGGGAATTCAAATTACAGAGACTCCTGACTTTGTCTAGGGCCCTTTCTGCAATTCCTGCCTGTCTGGACTTCAGTTTTCTCCTTTGTGAAATGGAGACGGTCACTTAGTAAACATTTGTTAAGCATCTGATATGTGTGCTATGCCCTGGGGATACAAAGAAAGGTTTAAAAAAAGTTGGATTTTTTTTTTTCCTGTTCTGAAGGAGTTTGTCACATTCTTTACCACCTCTTCTGTCCTTGTCATGCCTTGTCTGAAGGGCTCTTCCAGCTCTGGCAGTCTTAAATAGGGATGACAACCTTGTTTGTTCCTTCCTTTGTTTTTAAAGGGAGCTAAGTCATTTTTTGTAGTACTGTTATATTGTAACTTTTAAAAAGAGCCACATGATTGTCCTTACTACCTATTGCATTCATTCTTCCTGTGATTTTTTTTCTGAGTCTTCTCCCTCAGCCTTGTGCTTCATGGCCTATCCAGGTCTTTCCTATTTTTCCATAACCCTTCCAGAGAGGATTTCACCACCATGACTGGATGCTTTATTCTGGTCCTTTTTTAGCATGTTGGGGGTTTACCTGGATAAGCCTCTGGCTGTCTACCAGCCAGTTTCATATTCTTAGTATTGCTTTTCTTACCCATATAGTTTAGAGCTAAAAGTGTTGATTAAGGTCACCCAGTCTGAGCCCTTCATTTTTTACAGATGTGGCAATGCACCTAGAGAGGTAAAATGATTTGCCTAAGGTTATCACTGGGTGGCTTTCCATTGTCCTTTGACCTGCTAATAATGTTGATTCTTCTGAGCTTGTGGTATTGCATGAACTGTAGCCTAGATTTTTTTGTTCATGCCAGAGAGTTTTAACATTTTCACACTCTACAGATTTGTACCATGCCTGGAACACAGGGAAATAGATGACTAAAGAGTGCCTTGCCCTAGGGCACACAAGTAGAAAGTTGCAAAGTTGAGATTTGAACCCAAATTCTATGAATCTAAATTCTCTGTTCTTTTTGCCATGCCATGCCGCAGATGCTTTTATGTTTAGGGCTTCAAGTTTGTTCCTTCTGGGATTCTTTGTATCCCTAGCACCTTCCCCCCCACCCCAGTTAACTTCTGCCTCCCCCAAAGAACTACATCAACACATTGTTATAAGCCTATTCCTTTATTTGTCTTTAAAAACTATTGGTGTATAGTGATTCAACAATTTAGTCATTAAGCCCCTACTGTGTGCAAAATACTTTGCTGAGCAAGGGAGGAGACACAAAGTATAAATATAACATAGATTCCCTGTGCTTGTGGAGTGCTTATTCTAGTAGGGAGCATAAAATACACACAATTGAGGCTTATTAAATATGTACTATGTGCTGAATCCTGAACCAACCCTGGGAATGGGAAGGCAAGTGCTTCCTTGTGTCTCCCAGAACCACTGTTGTCTTTTAAGGCTTAATTCAGAGTACTGCCTTCAGGAAACTGCCCCTGAACTTTCTAGCAATGAGTGCTCCTCTTTCCTCACTTTTCCTTGTACTATGTGAATGTTATATTAACTTTGTTTCCTGTCCCTACCTCTTCCTGCTAGAATGTAGCCTCCTCAAGGGCAGAGACTTTTATTTTTTACTTTGTATCCCTAGCATCTGACACCATGTTGCCACATTGGTTGTTCAGTCACTTCCAGTCGTGTCCGACTCTCTGTGATCCCATTTGGGGTGTTCTTAGCAAAGATACTGGAGTGGTTTGCTATTTCCTCCTCCAGCTTATTTTGCAGATGAGGAAACTGAGGCAAACAGTGTGAAGTGACATGCCCAAGGTCACACAGCTAGTAAGTGTCTGAGGCCAAATTTGAACTCAGGAAAAGGAGTCTTCCTGATTCCAGACCTGGCTCTCTAACCACTGTTCCACCTGGCTGCCCTGCTTGGCATATCCCATTAACTTATAAATGTTTGTTAAATGTTGAAAACAAGAACCAAAAGAATCCTTCCTCCTTGAGGAGTTAAGGAAATGCTACATATGCCTCCAGGAACAAATATGAAATGCTCTGATTGGCATTCAAGGCCCTTCCTAGCCTAGCCCCCTCCTACCTTTCCTGTCTTCTGACACCTTTTTCCCTCCCGTGTAGTCTTCCATTTAGTGATACTGGCCTCCTGGCTGTTCCTCAAACAAACTACTCTGTCTCTTAGCTCTGGGCATTTTGTCAGGCATTTCTCTGTCTGGAACACTCTCCTTCCTCTGCCCTGACTACTCACCTTTCTGGCTTCCTGTAAGCCCCAACAAAAACCCTACCTTCTAAAAGAAGCCTTCCCCAACCTTTGTTGTATATAGTTTCTATATATTTGCTTAATCAACAACTAGGTGGTGTGGTGAATAGAGCAGCAGGTCAGAAGTCAGGGCGACTCATGAGTTCAAATCAGGCCTTAGACGGTTACTAGCTGTGTGACCCTGGGCAAGTCACTTTACCCTGTTTGCCTCAGTTTCTTCACCTGTAAAATGATCTGGAAAAAGAAATAACAAACCACTCCAGTATCTCTGCTAAGAAAATCACAAATGGGGTCATACAGACACAACTGAAAAAAAAAAAATGATACTACAGTAACGACAACAGATAGTTTGTTTGCATGTTTCCTCCATTAGACTGTGACCTCGAGGGCAGGGACTGTCTTTTGTCTCTTTTTGTGTCCCTAGTGCCTAGTTCAGTGCCTGGCACATAGTAGGGGCTTGCTAGTCTTTGTTGGATGAGTAAAGTGCTATGTGATGCCAAAGGGAAACCTGAGGGGGTAAGAATTAGCAGCATGGCTGCTTTGGAATTATAATAGGTTTTTATTATTTAGATGCTTATGTATTGCTTACTAGAGAAAACTGCCCAAATATGGGCCCACGGTTGTAGGTGATTTGGAATGCTGATTGTTAAATCAGCCAAAGAGAAAACTTAGTTATTTCTATTGAAGCAGAATGCAGTTTTATAGAGCCAGACCTTTTCTTTTCAACTTTCCTCCCATTCTTTTAAAGTAATTTTATTGACACCCTCGTTTTAGATAGAAACTCATCCAAAGATAATTTAATTTTCTTCTAAACTAATTATAGAACCCTCTAGTCAAAACATTTCTCATGATTTTAGCCAGTTAATCCCTAAGCTTCAGTTCACAAGGCCGTGTGCTTGGGAATGGTGATTAAAAACGTAGCTCATAGTTTCATGGGTGAGATTGGCAGGTTCACTAGTAGCTGTAATAATATAAGATAAGTGCAAGGAGAGAGCAGGCAAAATGTTATGGGAAACTGAGGCAAGATCTTTGACTTTGAGGTTAGGAAAGGAAGTTGAGCCTTTATCTCATTTTGCACGGTGCTTTTGCACAAACTTGGTGCTTGATGTTTGTGGAGTAAAATTTCTAAAACTCATTGCTGTCTTTTGTTCTTCCATCCCCTTCAGACAGTTTGTATTTGAAAGCTGGTCTCAGATCCAGAAAGACCTAGGTTCAAGGCTCTGAGGTGGCTCTGACACGTCCTGGCTATGTGACCTTTGGGAGGACACCTTCCATATCTGTTCTAGGCAACTTTTAAGACTGTAAGCTGCAGAAAAGGTGCTTCTCTGCATTGATAGAGGGAGTTACCAATACCAAGGAAGTCACAGATCAGGTCCCTGTTTCTCTTCCATTTCCCAGGATATCCCTCCCACACTATTCTTTATAATGGTGAGTAAAAAACAGAGGAAAAAATGTTCAGTAACATTAACACCTCAGCCATGGCAGAGACCATGTAGGAGAGAAAGCAGAGGCCCTGGGTTCACATCTAAGTCTGATACTTCCAATATGACTTTGGGCAAGTCATGTAATTTCCAGAGGACTCAGTTTCCTTATCTGTCAAATGAAGGCATTGACCTGCATGGCCTTTTGAGATCCCTCCCAGTTGTAGACCTATGCAATACTCTGTACCCAGAGTATTTACCCTCTGCAAAGAAGAGCAAGCAGTGCGTTCTGTAGCTCTTCTTTGAGGTCAGACTTGATCGTTGTAATTACAGAGAGTTCAATTTTTATTTTTCCTTTCAATTTATATTGTTGTTGTTGTGCATCATGTTCTGGTTCCAGTCCCCTTTTATCCAGTTCATTTCTTTCTTTGCTTCTCTGACATCTTCATATTCATTGTTACAGTGCTATACAGTTACATTGTTACAGTGCAATAATATTCCTTTATATTCATTCACTGCAATTTGTTTTGTCATTCTCCATTTGATGGGTATTGGCTTTGTTTCCAGTTCTTAGTTACACAAAGTGTTGCTGTAAGTATATGTAACACCTTTTTAACTTTTGACATCATTGGGTTTTATGCCTTACGGTGGGGTCTTGTTTCAATAATTCAGTACTTTTTAGTCCCTTCTTAGATCCAGCCTAAATCTGCCTCTTACTTGGCTCCCTGGGCCCAAGGAGAACAAACCTGACCCCTCTTCCACATTGTGACCCTTGAGATATGTCAAGACAGCAACACTATCTCTTGAGGTTTCTCTTCTCCAGGCCAAATACCCCAAATTCTTTCAGTTGGTCCTTGTGGGGAATGAGCTGGAGGCCTTTAGCCATCCTGGTTTGTCTCTCCTAGAGGCTCTCTGGTTTTTTAATTCTTTCCATGCATTAAAGGAAATGAGGCAGTTCAACAGATATCTGTGGGAGTGACATTTGCCATTGTGGGAATGAGGGATGGTAGGAACAAAAGGAACTAAGGCATAGAGATGGGAATGGATAGAGACCTAGGCCTGGAGGAGATAGCTTTGTTTGGCCACAAGAGTACACATTCCTCTGATGGGAGCTCAGGTTCAGTTTCAGTCAGATTAGGGAGGTCATTGAATGCCAGACTCAGGAGTTTATGCTTGAAACTTTCTTCCTAGGCAACTATGGACATGATTTATCTTAGGCTTGTGCTAAATGGGGATAATAATAGCACCTTCCAGGCTTGTGGTTAGGATAAAATGAGAGAATATTTTAAAGTGCTTTGCAAACCCTAAAGTGCTCTTGTAGATACCAGCTATTATTATTGTGCTAGGAAAGCATTGGCAGAGGCATCACTGTAGTGGATAGAGGTCTGTCTTCAAAATCAGGATGATCTGGGTTCAAGTCTTGCCTCTGAAACATCCTCGGCAAGGAAATTAATCTGTCCATGCTCTAAGCAGCTTTTAAGACTAAGACTATAAATAAATTGCAGAATTGCTAGAGGGAGTTTCCTTATCTTGAGAGAGTTACTTATGTCTACAGTAGGTATTAGAGGTCTCTATCCTCTGGCCCCCAGAATTTAAAAAGAGTGTTGAATAGTTTAAAGAAAATATTTAAATAGTTTAAAATGTTTAAATAGTTTAAAGAAAATGTTCAGAAGTAGCATAATCTATTGTCAAGTGTTGGATGTGGAGTCAGAGGATCTGGCTTTGAGTTCTAGTTCTGCCTTTTACTTCCAGTCTTCTTTTTCTTTTCTCTATCTCCCTTCTGTCTCTCCCTCTCTGCTTTCCTCCATCCATCCAACCATAGACCTAGAGCTGGAGGGAAACCTAGAAGTTATCTGTTCCAACATTTTCATTTTACAGATGAAGAAACTGATTCCCCCAAAGTCAGACAGATAGTGAATGCCAGAGGACAGATTGGAACCCAGTTCTTCAGCAAAGCCAGCAGCTGTCTTTTCTCTTGTACCAAGCTGTCTTCCTTAGATAACCTCTAAGATCCTTCCTGACTCCAAATATATGATTCTGTAATTTTATGCAGACAAAGAAGTAACAGGTTTTTTGAGCTGTCCAAAATGGGATGCTGGGTTTTGGGTTCTTTTTTTTCAAGCCAGTGTGAAAGATTATGCTGAGGCAGTAGTAGATCAAGAGAGTACTATAGAAAGAACAGAAATGTAAAGTTTTGATTTGAAACTGTATCCAGAAACCATCTTCCAAATGTCATCAGAAGCTATAATCCAACCTAGCAAATGGAGCAAGAAACTGAACACAGAGTGGCCTGTTAATACAAAGTCAAAGCAAACCTTGAATTTCTTTGCTATTTTGGGTCTGGGTGGGCCCTTCACATTCACATCCGTACAATGTTACTTGGTGATTTGGGTCGGCTGGGTTTTGAGCCAGAGAGTAGGTGATGACCCTTGCTTGGCAGGATGATGGAAAGCCCTGGAGGAAGAGCCACGGCAGCCAATGTGGTTTTCAATCTATTTTATTTCGGTTCAAAGGGACATTGCAAACGGACAACCCAGGAAAACAAGCCACACTTTGGCAATATTCTGATACTTTTGGAGATTGAGGAGGATTGGGTATAACCAGAATGTGGCTTGTTTTCTCGGGCTCTCTGTCTGCAGTGATGCTTTGAACTGAAATAAAATAGATTGAAAAACAAATTGGTATGCCCTGGTGCTTCACGCTGAGTATTTACATTATGCTTCTGGAGCACTGCCTGTACCAGCAGCACCCTGGGGGAAGGCAGGGACCTCTTGGCCTCTCTCAACTCTTCAAGAGAGTAAGCACTTTGATTTTGGGGAACGAAATTGAATTGGGATATATGGTTTCCTGGATCTCCAATAACCTGCTTTTCAAAGGCATCATCTTGGATAATGAGGAGAAAAGCAAGCTGCTAAGCACATTGAGAAAAGTATTAAAATAATGTTAAGGGCATTTAAATTCGTTGATAAGATTGTCACTCTCTTACTTGGTGGATTGGTTCAGCAGTGAATGTGAAGGATTATGTTTGGTTTTGGCTCTCCTCTGGCCCTTAAGGAGAGTGGCTAAACTAGAGAAAACAAATTTTCAAGGCATTTCCCCCTTATTTGTGATTTAAGTCAAAATCAGGACACCAAACATGTAATTTAATGAGATTAATAAAATTTTAGTATATTCTTAATGTAACTTATGCATTCACATCCCTGAAGATTGAATTTGTTCTCACAGAAATGTGGCTGGAGCTGGATTATTGTAGTTCATGGGATTATTGAATTTAGAGCTTGAAAAGCCCTTAGAAATTGCTTAGCCAAACCTCTCATTTTACAGTTGAGGAAACTAAGGCCCATAGCAGCTTTGACTTGCCTGAGGTCAGACTCCATACATAGGATGCTAAGTTTCTTGCTAGTGTCCTTGATGCTGAGTCTTTGAAGGCTTAATGATTCCCTCAGTCAGAGAAGGCACTTTATCTGCTGACAAATGTTGACAATTCCACACCTTTTCCTCCAGCTTCTCTTCTTGGCTATAATTTTCTATCTATGTCTACACACTCACACACACTCACACTCACACTCACTCATACACACAGTCCACTCTGGCATTCAGATCTTTGGTTACATGCTATGTACCCTGTAAATAGCAGCCATGCATCTTTTCATTCCCCTTTGGGCCATTTGTAATTTTAATTCTTCCAGGATTCACAGCTCTGTAGAATCACAAATATAGAGCTGTATAGGATGCCAGAGGTCACCTAGTCCAACATCCTTATTTTATAGATGAGAACATTGAAGCTCAGAGAAATTGCAACTTGTTCAAGCTTGCCAGTGGGCAAAACTGGGATTTGAACCCAGAATTAAGAGAGCACCTAGTTATCTGACCCAGGTGATCTACATCCTTGGAGGTGAAAGAGTTAGCAAATTAGGGCTGCTCAGCCACCCTGAGTGATCTTTGAAAGAGAGGGAGAGAGTCCACTGGATTGATTGGTTTTGCTGATTTTAAAATTCTTTTTCCTCTAAAAATAAAATATTTGTTATAAAGGTTGTCTCCCTGGAAGAGGGTCTGAAGTGGGAGGCGGGGAAGGAAACACACGTTTATTAAAGTGCCTACTATGTGCCAGGCACTATGCTAACCACTTTTCAAATATATCATTTGATTTTCATAATAATCCTGAGAGGTAGGAGCTGTTATTATCATTTTCCAAAGGAGGAAACTGAGACAGACAAAGGTTAAGTGACTTGCCCAGGGTCATGCAGCTAATGTCTAATGCTGGATTTGACCTAAGGTTTTCCTGACTTCCAGGTCCAGGGCTCTCTTACTGAGGAGTATGAAAACCGAGGCAACAAAAGGTAGCGGTATTTTTTTTTTTTTTTTTGCTTTTTGGAGGGCAGTTGGGGTTAAGTGACTTGCCCAAGGTCACACAGCTAGTTTTTTGTGTTAAGTATCTGAGGCCGGATTTGAACTCAGGTACTCCTGACTCCAGGGCCGGTGCTCTATTCACTGTGCCACCTAGCTGCCCCCAGGAGTATTTTTAATAAGAAAGATAGTAGAGAAAGGGAGTGGTACCACAGGATTGGAGAAGAGTAAATGCCCATGTTTTCAAAAAAGGAGAAAATAGAGTCTGCAAACTATAGGCCACTGGGCTTGACTGTGTCCTTGGCAGTACTTTCAGGTGGATTTGGTACTGGTGAATTGTCATTCTCAATCAGTAGACCTTCCTAGCTTTTATTAACAGCTTTCATGTTCTCTAGTAGAGTGCCCCAATCATCTGTGCTTTTGGCTTGTGCTGTTGAACATCACAAAATTAGAAGGGCTGAATTACTAATAAATTAGGATCCAAAGGTCTTGACAGACTTGGAACATTGAGCTCAATTGAACTATGTGAAATTTAGTAGGGATAAATGTTAAGTTTTATACTTGGGTTAAAAAAAGCAAATTCACGTGTACAAGATAAGGAACGATTAGCATTTTGTCTGAAGAAGACCTGGGCATTTTTGTGAATTGAAAGCTCAGTATGAGTCAACAGTGATGTGGCAGCCAAAAATCTCATGCAATTTTGGGCTGTGTGAAGGGAGAAATGACTTCCAGGGATAAGTAGTCATCATCCCAATTTACTCTGACCTGGTCAGACAACATCTGGAATATTATATTGGGTTCTGGGCTCTAAGAATGATAGTGATAGTGATGAGTTTGCAAGTGCCCAGAATAGGGCACCCTAGAGGCTGAAGACCTTGAATCTGTGCTGTATTGCGCTCATTAGAAGGAACTGGGATGTAGAGATTCACGCATTTTGACATCTGTCACATGGAATGTTGTCATGTGGTGTAGGGATTGGACTTGTTGTATCTGGCCCCAGAGGATAGAAGTAGGAATAAACAGTGAGTGGAACTCAGAGTTCTCCCGCAGCAACATGGCCACCTCTGGGAGTCGTGGTTTTCTTCCTCATGGGAAGTCTTCAAGCCGGGGCTTGATGACCACTTGTTGACATGTTGTGTGGTTGGCAACACTTAACTGCTAAAATCCTCTCAGACTGAAATTCTGTGCCCCCTGTCTCAAAGGGCATTTCACCATGCTCTCTTTCTATTTTGAAAAGGCAACATCCAGTTAAAATCTTATTTGGGGAAAGAAGAAATCACTTTTTATGTCTTACTTATTTTGATGTAATTTTGATGCATAGAGGATCAGAGCTGGAAGGATCTTGGAATTTACTCCAACTGTATCATTTGATAGATGAAGAAATTCAGAACCTTCCAAGGTCAGGGTCCATGACAGTAGAATAATTGTCTACTGGAGTTCTGGCTATTTCTGAGCAACAAAATGTTTAAGAAATTTTTAACAGATTTTTCCATATCTGTCTGAATAGTTTTGAGCCAGTCCTATGGAATCCCAGAGACTTAGTCCTGAAGTTTAAGGCATTAGAAGTTCATCAACACCTCTGCCTTTGTAGTGTGTGTGTTTAATCTAACCCCTTGTCAGATTCCCTAGTGATGGGTACTAGAGAAATATGTAGATCAAAATAATCCTCAAGTGTTCAAAGACAGAAAGATTGCAGAATTTTACAGTGTAGAAAGTGAGAAGACTAGGAATAGCTCTGTCAGCCATGCTAGAGAAGGATAATCTGCTTAGGATGGTAGTTAGAAAAAGCTTGAAGAGTGTTGAGTTGTTCCTGTCACTAGCAATACAGGGAGAAAGACCACTTCACCTGCTGTGTGTCTTTGAAAAGAGTCCAAGCAGATAGTAAGAAATGCAGCTGATACTTCCATCCTAGAGGCTTCTCTCCTTCTAGGCTACTTCCTCACCAGCATGGTGTAGTAAGAAGACTGGACATCTAGGTTGGAATCCTCCCTCTCGGTACTTGCTAGCTGTATGATCTTGGGTAAGTCTCTTCACTTATGAGACTTAGTTACCTCATCTGCAAAATGAGGAGAATCATACCTGCACTGCATACCTCCTGGAGTTGTGAGCAAACCTTCTAGGGAGTTGTTATCCTGGTCCCTGAAAACTCCATAGTCTTCTTTTTCCGCTTCTCAAAGTTGAAACCTCACCATTCCCCTTTTCTTGCTATATACACAACTTGAATTGTGAGCATTTGTACTTTTTAACTTGGTGACGAGATAAGTTATCTCATTTGCTCCTCCTAGCAACCCTGGGGAATAAGGGCTCTTATTGTCCCCCTTTAATAGATGAGGAAACTGAGGCAGATAGGTACAGTGACATGTCCAGCTCATGTCTGAGACAGGATTGGAAATCCAGTCTTCCTGACTGTAGGTCTAGTACTTTACCCACCATGCCACAGTTTTTCAGTATCAAAATTATTTTAGTTTGGTGGCCTCACCTCACCTGTCTCCTCTTTCCCCTTCCTTACTACATTATTCATGTTTTAAGACTAGCCCTTCCCAAAGCATCCTATTCAATTTCCTGATGGACTTCAAGTGCAGAAAGAGACATATAGTATTTGAACATGGCCAATATGGGAATTTATTTTGCTTGACAATGTTTGTTATGAAGCTTTCTTCCTATCTTCAGTTGCTGGGGTGGGGATGGGAGAGAACATGGGTTTTTGTCAATTATTAAAAAAATAAAATATAATTAAAAAGAAGAGTAGCCTATTCTAGTAGCTGTGGTTTGTGGTTGCCTACGATTCTCTGCTAGTTCTTTGGCCTCATTACCTTTTTTATTAGACAGATAACTTTGAAGAAGCAGTTTGGGAGCCCAACTTTTAGTTTTCATTGATGAGGAAGGTAATCTCTGAAAATCAAGCTTAGAAGTGACAGAAACATTTGTCCCTACTATTGACAAAACCAAGGACTTACAAAATATTTAAGGTTGGGTTTTAAAATGTCAGGGTCATTATTGGTTTGTGAGATCCTTGATTGTGCCAGATGAAAAGGTTAGAATTAAGTGAAATTTTAGCGCAATTTTGAGTTACTTGTGGAGTGGACATTTTGTAAGACTTTTCCTTTTCATTTCAAGTTACAAAGAGTTCTTGGGAATCCTCCTCAACTATATCATGTATCAGCCCAGCAAAGGCAGGAAATGATGCTCATCCTAAAACCTTCTGTTTTTATCCTGTTTATTTTTTTGTTTTATTTTTTATTTTTCAACATTCATTTCCACAAGATTTTGAGTTACAGATTTTCTCCCCATCTCTCCCCTTCCTCCTACCCCAAAATGGCAAGCATACTGAATACCCCTTCCCCCAATCTGCCCTCTCTTATTTCCCCCATACTCTACCCTTCCACTCCCCACTGCACCCCCCTCCCGCTTTCTTGTAAGGCAAGATATTTTCTATACCCCATTGCCTGTATATCTTATTTCCCAGCTGCATGTAAAAACATTTTTTTAACATTTGTAAAGCCTTCTATTTTTAACAGTCTTTAAAAGTTGTGAGTCTATAAATTAGCCAGAAAGCAAGAGAATTACAAGAAGTTTATCATGTTGAAAATATTGATGCTTCGTGGTATCACATGGATATTCTCAGACAAACATTTCCATTAGAAATAAAACACTTGGAAAAAGAAATCAGTTGATTTAATGGTAATTTCTGACCTATCAGGAATGCAATTTTAAGATGTATTGCTTTCTCTTAGGTGAAGGTTAGTAAGGGAATAGTTATGAACAAGGAGAATTTGTAAACATTAATCTTTGTATCATTTTAAGGTGGAGGTTACCAGTGCAAGGAGAGTAGAGAGGTTAAGCATGCTGTAGTATTTGAGCAAGAACAGCAGTAACAGAGATGGCAGCTCTTACCAGCAGGCAGCTGGTTCTTGGCTCTGTCACCTACTTGGTGTATGGGAGAGGCAGCTCAATTTTTTCATTTCTGAAACTGGGGCTATAGTGTTGTCTTCCGTATAAAAGAAATTGGAAGCCTTTGATAATTGATGTTTACAAGAGAAGAACTTTTGAATTAGTATGAAGAAAGCACGACAATACTGACACATTTTTCTTGCTGTATTCTGTGGTTTCAGTGTTTCTTCCACAACTGGGCATTCATGCTCACATTAGGGTGCTCAAGCAGGTACTGACCTATTTACAAATGGGGTGCACTGCCTGCAGCTGTCCTTGCTACTGGAAAGCTTGATTGAAGTTTAAGAAATAGTGAATTTTTTTTTTTAAGATGAGGCCGATAAAAATTTTTCACTGGCTTTTAAAAACATTTTTAAGTTTTTTTTTAAACTTATTTATTCAGAGTTTTCACTAATTTGAACTCAGTATTTTAAATATTATCTCACTTGTTTAACTATAATTCTGCACATTTATAAATGAAGTGGGCCATTTACAGTTAGTTGAATTACTGCATATAATCAGAATTGTAAACTTTAGGGAACCAGTTTACTACCTTTGAGGTGAGGGGAAAAAAATTTCATCCATTGGGCTGGCTGAGTCTCCTCCCTGTTCTCCAGCCTCCCAGAAAAAGAGAGGAAAAAGCATTCCATTGAACATCATATTGTACTTCCTTCTTGGAAAGAGGAAAAAAAAACTTCTATTATGTCTACTTGGTCTTCTGCTTTGGGGGATGCTGAATATAACACCATTCTTTCAGCTTTAAGTACCTGTTACTTCACTTAAATTGCCTAAGAGTAAGAGGACTCTACTATGAGGGAAAACTCTTTCCGACAGTGTGAATCTTCCTGAACTCATTCTTCCAGGAATGACTCCACCCTGGTCATACTTTCTCCATTCAACGATTATGGATGAATCCCACCCCCACCCCCCATCAGTCAAATCCCATTTCCTATCACCTACTGCCCAATCCCTTGTTCCTATACCCTTCAACCCTCCCTCCCCCCTCTCTTCACTTCATGTGCCACTCCAAAGTTATCCACCCTTCCACTGTGGTCTCTGGAAAGACAATACACTTGGCTTCCATTTTATATTTTTTCCCTTCCTACTCCTTCCAACTTTTGGCTCCTACTGAGTCCTGGCTCACTTTTGATGACAGCCTATCTGGCTGCTCTTTCTAGCACTTGCTACACTTCCACTCCTTCCTCCCGTGCTCTCCACCCCCACCCCTATCCACTGGTCAGATGGAGGAGTTGGAGTATTCCCCCATTGCCACTTCTAGGTTCTCCATCTCTATCTCCATCACTCAGTAACTTCTCATCTTAGGTTCACTTTGTCCCTATCTACCACCCAGTCACAATTCTGGAAGTTATTGTCTACTAGCCTCTGGAATACTGAGACACTCCTCACTTTCCTCAATGGCTCATAGTCTTTTCCCCCTCAATTTCCACCCTCATTTAGAAGATTTCGGCCTATATATTGATCCACTCTCAAGCACCTTAAGCCCACAATTCTACAATTTCCCATGACCTGTTCCTCTGTCCCACCTCAGCTACATACATATCTTGATACTGCCATCACCCGCAAGAGCCCTGTTTCTGTGTTCTTGTTTTTTAATCACATTCTCTTGTCATTCCATCTCTCTCCTTGCCTTCTAACCTCAAGCCCAGTACTTTGTTCATACTCTTTAATAATCAGAGTGTGTGTGTGTGTGTGTGTGTGTATACACAGATATATACATTTATAGAGTGTATATATATGTGTGTGTATATATATACATACACATACACATACACACACCATACACACATACACACATACAGACAGAGACAGAGTAGTGTAGGGATTAGACTTGACTAATCAGTTCTTTCCCAAGACATAACCCTTTCACGAACTACATTCTCCTCCATCTTGGCCCCTTTATGAACCAATTCCACTCCATACTGTCCTTTCAAGGACCCATTTGCCCTGTGTGATTCTCACCTTTAGACCACTGCTACTTCTATTGTAAAATCGTACTGACTGGGTACACTACAAATTTGTATCATATAACCTCAACTGAGCCTTCACTGCTGCAAAGCAGTTCTTTAAACCTCCCTAATTAACTCACTGTCCCACTCACCACAAGTTCTTCAAAACTCTCCTGAAACCTTTCATGGCTCCTCTTCACGTGTCTTCAACTGAGGACCTTGCTTCATATTTTCCTGAAAAAAATGAGCCCATTCTTTTAGAGCTATGTCTTCTCTCTACTTCCTCATCTCACATCACCTAGATGTCTTCTGCCACTATCTCCTCCTTCACCTCTGTTTTGCATAGTGAGGTGGGGGTATGGGGTATTTAAGGAGTATTAGTATTTCTTATGTGAGGGCTTCTCTTTTCTTTCAGGGCTTCTCATCCATTTTTGGTGTCCACCTGTCACCCAACTCTCACCTATGGCTCCAAGAATCTGTAGCATGAGCAGTGGCCTTGCCACCATTAAATCTTCTTAGCAGACGGGCTAAGCCATGTTGAAGGTAACCAACAGACAGGCCTCAAAACTGTTGGTGAGTTATGGGATGTCTACCCCAAGCATGTGAAGACTTCCACCAGCAGAATAAGTGGATGAGAACAATTTGTTTCATCACCAGTCTTCTTGACTTTTGTCTTGCCACTGAACTATGGAAGAGAGAGTGAGATTGACAACTTTGTGCAACTCTGCCTCATGTAAATCCAGTTCATACATCGGTTAAGACATCGTCCCATGATATCGTTGGTCCTCTTTGAAAACAAGACAAATGACAAAAAAGTGAGGTGGCCCTGCTCTTCTTACTAAGACATACCCCTCTACATAGGCAAGTGACCTCATTCCATCCAGTCTTCTCCAACAGACTACTTTCTCTATCATCCCCATTCACACTTGTCTTCAGTCTCTCCCTGTTTACTGTCTGTTTCCCTGCTGCCCACAGACATACGCATGTTTCTTCTATCCTCAAGATCACTTGATCCATCCATTCCTGCTGTTCTCAACTGTTCTGACGCTCTCCTCCCTTTATGTGACTAAACTCCTTGGGAAGGCCTTCTGCCATTGGTCCACTCCTTTCCTCTCATCTTCTTTGTAACTCTACAGTCTGGCTTCTCAACTCATCATTGAATCAAAACTGCCCTCTCCAAAGTTGCTTATGATTTCTCAGTTACCAAATCCAATGCCCTTTCTCCTTCTTACCCTTCTTTGAGCCTTTGACACTTTGATGCTATTGACTACCTTCTTCTCTTTGATACTCTTCATTCCCCTCTGTTTTTTCATGACACTACTCTCTCTTAGTTCTCCTCCTGTCTGTTTGACTGCTCCTTCTCAGTCCTCTTTGCTGGATCTTCATCCGGGTCATGTTCCATATCCATGAGTGCCCTCCCTCCTCAATGCTCTGTCCTAGGCCCTTTTTCCGTCTTTGTTATTTAATTTGGTGGTCTCAATCAGCTACCATGGATTTAATTATCATCTCTCTGCCAGTGATTCTCAAATCTGTTTCAGCTCTTTGCTGACCTCTAGTCTCACATCTCCAACTGCCTAGTAGACATCTCAAACTCTGTGTCCTGTAGATCTCTAAGCTCAACACATCCAATGTGGAATCTTTGCATCTCATGTCCTCCTCTCTTCCTGACTTCTTTATTACTGTTGAGGGTGACTCCAGTCTCCTAGTTACCCAGGCTTACAACCTAGGAGGTATCTTCTATTCCTCACTTTCACCTCCCATCTCCAATCTCTTGTCAAGGCCTGTTGATTTTTGCCTATCTAAAATCTCTGGCAAGCTCTTTTTTCTCTCTCCTGACACTTACCTCCCTGGTACAGGCCCTCATTACTTCATGCCTAGACTTGCAGTAGTCTGCTGGAGGGTTTGCCTGCCTCAGGTCTCTTTCAACTATAGTCCATCATCCATTCAGCTGCCAAAGTGATCTCTCGCCATATTACATGTCCAGTGACTCTCTATAACCTCCAATTGCAAATATAAAATTCTCAATTTAGTGTTCAAAACCCTTCATAGCCTGTCCCCTCCTCCCACCTTTCCAATCTTCTAACACATTGTTCTTCCCATATACTCTGTGACCCAGTCACATTGGCCTTCTTGCTATTCGTCAAACAAGACATTCTGTCTCCTGACTCAAGGCATTTTCTGTAGCTATCCCTTCTGCCTGGAATGCTGCTCCTCCTCCTCCTCTGACTGCTGACCTCCAAGACTTCCTTTGAGTCCCAACTAAAATCCTATCTTCTACAAGAAGCCTTCCCCAACTACCCTTAAGTTTAGTGTCTTCCCTCTGTTGATTACCTCCAGTTTATCCTGTATCTGTCTTGTTTATACATAGTTGTTTGCATGTTCTTTCCCCTAGTAGACTCTAAGCAACTTGAGAGCAGACTGTTTTTGTTGTTGTTTGATTGTGTCTACGTGGCCTCGTGGACTTTGCCCACAGGGTTTTCATGGCAAGTGGTGTGCCACCTTTCCAGTGTGTCCCAGCTTTATAGATGAAGAACTAGGGTAAATAGGGGTTAAGTGACTTGCACTTGCTCAAGGTCACATAGCTAGTAAGTGTCTGAGATCATAAGTCTTCCTGACTCTAGGCCTGGTGCTCTATATTCACTGCAACACCTAGCTGCCCCCAAAGAGGCTCTTTTGCCTTTCTTTATATCCACAGTGCTTAATAAATGCTTATTGACTGACTGACACCTGAACCTTTCTGAGAGCCAACCCCCTTGTTTCACAAGGGAACTCAAGCCCAAAGAGGGAAAGTGACTTGCCAGCACAGAGCAGTCATAGTAGAGCCAAACTAAAACCCAAGTTTCCAGATCTTTAGTCCAGTATTCTTTCCATCATACTTTATTGACTTCTTTAATATTTCTATGGACTGTCATAGGTTCAGGGGAATCAATTGGATATTGACTAAGAATTTCAATTTATATTGTCTGTAGAATTGACTTTGGTCATACTCTTTTGACTCTGAATAAGGAGGCACTTTATTCATTTTTCATAGTTAATGTACATAATTGGAAATAATCATTTGTGATAGAGCTAGGAGATGGTAGGGCAATGTATAAAAGGTATGTGGGGACAAAGGGATAAGTCAAGAAACAGGGAGAAAAGAATTATGGGCATTTAGTTCAGGGGTAGGGAACCTGTGACCTTGAGGCCACATGTGTTTCCCACCCTTGAGTTAGTTAAGACCAGAACAAGAATGGAGAAGCTACTCTAGGGGGAAGGTCAGAGTGACTTCTGCTGGACTTTAAAGTCTTGAGACTCACATAACCAGAGAGGTGTGCTTCCTATGCTGGAACAAACTAGAAAATCAGAGATGCAGAACAGCTGGCTGTTTCTTTAGTGGTGTTTAGAGAAAGCTCACATTGGGTGTTACATAAAAGCTCAAAGGAACTAGGAAAGAAAGTAGACTTTGTGAGGAGCCAAACAGAGAAGTCCTAAATGGGAAGGGCTGAGCTCTAGGGGCTAGGGAAGAGACAATGCAGTATTGAGAAAATGCCCAAGTCAGGCATGGGTGAACCCTGTAAGCGTACTGTGTCCTTGTAATTTGCTTCCCTTTTTATTTTTTGCCTTGAAGTAGAAAAGCATAGGGTATAGGTGACCAATGGTGTTCTGGGTTTGGCTGGAGGGGTAGCACTGGGAGCTAAGGTTGGGAAGAGACGATATTTGTGTCCTTAGATGCTAAGCTCTCAGGAGTTTAACCTTTTGTAGACAGTAGATGTAGAGATGGCTTGGCAAAAGTTAATTAAGTTCAGTGTCTATCACACATGATACTTTGCTAGGTGCTAGAATGCAATAACCACCCTGGTTTTGAGAAATTTAATAAGTGGAACAAGTCATATGCATTGATGGATAACTAACTGCTTGTTCATTAACTCATTGCACTCTCAGGTGTGGTTTTAGCCAGTTCTTTTGGTTTGGGCCAGGACCATTTTGATTTGAGGTAGGGGGTGGTCCATTGACATCCAATCATCACAGTGTCAAGAATTCCAGGAGGTTGGACTGGCTTGGAGTCAGTCATTCCTGGTTTGTGGTTTCATGCACAGTATGCCCATTCAAAATCCTCAGAACATTGGGTCATGTCAGAAAACCTTGAGATACTGAACTGAATTGGACCTTTAGGCCTGTGACAATGTATTCCAATTATTTTTGGCTATATTCCCATGGTTAGTAAAGTATATCACAGTATTCAAGGTACATGCCAAGGCTCGTTGATTTCCTATTCAGCTAAAGCAAGGGTTCTTAACCTTTTTTTTTTTTCCCATGGAGACCTTTGGCAGTCTGGTGAAGCCTGTGGACTCATTCTTAGAATTATTTTGTTTTTATTTTTTCAGTTCCAAATGCTCTCCCTGCCTTCCCCCTTCTCCCACCTGTTGAGAAGGCAAGAAATACAATACCACTTGTTTCTACATTAGCCATGTTTCAAAAAAGAAAGAGAAGAAAAGTATTTCAATCTGCAAGAATCCATTAGTTCTCCACCTGGAGGAGGCAGCATTTTTCATCATGAATCCTTTGGAATTGTTTTGGTTTGTATATTGATCAGAGTTGCTGAGTATTTCAGAGTTCATTATTATTATTATTATATTACGGTTACTGTGTACATTGTTCTCCTGGATTCACTCATTTCATTTTGCATCAGTTCAAAGAAGTCTCCCCAAGTTTCGCTGAAACAATCCCTTTAATCATTTCTTACAGTACAACAGTATTCCATTCCAATCATATAACATGTTAAGCCATTTCCCTGTTGATGGGGATCCCCTCAGTTTCCAATTCTTGCCACCACAAAAAGAGCTACTATAAATATGTATGCACATATGGGTCCTTTTCCTTTTTTGTTTGACTTCTTTAACTTCTAGGTTAAAGGTTATGCACAGTTTTATAGCTTTGAGCATAATTTCCAAATTGTTCTCCCAAATGGTTGGACTAGTTCATGACTCTCCCAAGAGTGCTTTTGTGTACCTGTTTTCCTACAGCCCTTTCAGCATTTGTCATTTTACTTTTCTGTCATGTTAGCCAATCTTATGGGTGTGAGGTTGTTTTAATTTATATTTTCTCTAATTATAATGACTTAGAGCATTTTTTATGACTATTGGTAGTTTTGATTTCTTCCTCTGACAACTGCCAGTTATATCCTTTGACTATCAGTTTCTTAATTATGCTTATAAATTTAACTCAATTCTCAAATATTTGAGAAATGAGATCTTTAATCAGAAAAATTTGACCGTAAATTTTTTCCCCCATTTTCTGGCCTCTCTTCTAATTTTGGCTGCCTTGGTTTTGTTTGTACAAAACCTTTTTAGTGTAATCAAAATTATTCATTTTATCTCCAGTTATCTTTTCTATCTCTTGTTTGGTAATGAACTCTTCCCCTATCCATAGATCTTACAGGTCATTTTTTCTGTGTTCTCCTAATTTGTTAATGATTTCCCCTTTATGTCTAAATCATGGCCCATTTTGACCTTATGTTGTATGAGATTTTAGTCTTCACCTGGTTTCTGCCAGACAGAGGGCTGGGCAGTAATCAAAGAAGACTTCACAGAGAAGGTAATACCTGACCTGAGCCTTAATGGAAGATGAAGATTCTTAGAGGCAGAGATGGGGAAGTCACCATGCTTGAGATTCTGTTTGTTTTTGTAATGTAGTGGTTAAGTATGCTACAGCTAACTGAGGTATGCTGATACAGATGGCTCTGCTAGAGACATCCTAGGTGATGGGCTGCCTAAAGTATAGGTGATAATTAAGCAGGATGAAAATTAAATGACTTTGTATTGATGTGGTAATTAAACCAGCATTTCACTCAGCAAATTCTTATGATTGTGTAGAAGTGTTATTATTTAATAAAATATTAGTAAAGAGGACAGGGCTTTTTCTAGGTTCACATGATACCTTAGAAAGAGTAGTAGGAATCAGAACCTGGGTTCAAACTTTGACTGTGCCGTCTATTCCATCTGTGACCCTGGACAAGTAATTTAATGTCTCTGTGCTTCAGTTTCTACATCTGTGAAATGAGGAGGTTAAACTAGATGACTTCTAATATCTTTTCCAACTGTTTAATATGATTTGGTAAGTAATTGATAAATGAATAAATGCTGTGAATGAAATAAACAGAGTGAATGAAGTGAAAAGAAGTGGAACTGTGAAAGAAAGTTGGACCCAGACCTCTCGCGACTCAGAGACTGCGTTCATTAAGTCGAAGTTGAGATCAGTGCTTTTTGTTGGCAGTTTGGTTCTTTTTCAGTAACTGAGGAAAATTCTGTAATTAATTGCTAGGTCTTACAGAGGCTACTTTGACCTTAGAACCATCTTCTGACTGGAATAGATTCCAGGGCAACTCCAGACTTAAAGGGTCTTTGAATCCCAGGTGTGTGGGCAGAGCCATACTGACATTGGGAAGACACACATTTGTCCATTTGTTCAGCATGGTCAGAATTAGGAGGGGTTAGTGGGACCAATGGCATTTCCTTTAGAATCAGGAGAATCTGTCATGCCAAAAATCAATATTCATCCTTTCTAACCTCTCTGGTCTTCGGAGTTTTCAGAGATAATTTCCAGTGATTCCATACCAACCTAAGTCAGGCTCCTTAGGCACCTTACATGTCCTTTTCAAGAGGTACCTCAGTTGCTTGTGTCCTGGTGTCATTTGTGTTGTGAGAAAGTTTCTTCTTTTATTTGGTCATAGAAACTGATTATAGGAAACTAAATGACTGTTGGATTAGTGGAGAAGAGAATAACAAGAGTTGAGACCCATGAAATATATCATGTTTCCTTTGGGCTTCTTCACTCTATATATGCTTGGACCAGCGTGTTGGGGCTGCAGATCTCGGCTAGCCACTTTTCCCTCTGATGCTGCAGTCCCCCACACTCACTGGTACACTCCTTTTGTTGATCATCAGTTTACATCAGTGAATCAGCCAGCTTTTAGAGATGATTATTTATTAAGGTGTATAGTATAGTGTATATAGGTGGGACAACCGTTCCCCCAAACCAGGGCACACTCTCCACCAAGTACAAGTGTGCACAGAGGTCAGCCTTAGGGTTAGCACATGTGACAAAGAGGGTGATTCACAACCCTTAGGAGTCCTTTGAAAAGAAGTCCCTCCTTGAGCCCTCATGACGTTCCTGTGAGGTATGTTATAGCTTCCTCTTGGGCTCCTTAACTTTAGTCTTAAAGTTGCCTTCCCTTAGTAGGTCTCACTTTTCCTTGGCTTCTGATACAGACACTGTTGTCAAACCCTGCTGTCCTGGGAATAGTGCTAGGATGCTGAAGCTAGTCTGGATCTTCTGACCCTTGAAGTTGATGGGATCATCCTGTGGTAAAAGGAGCAGGGGAGGCTCTTCTTACTAATCCCTTCCCCTTTTCTCAACCTGTGTCAGAGTTAGTTTGCTATTTTATACAAGCTCAATGACTATGGCTGAGTCTCCTCAACCAATTACGCTCCCATCCTATCCAGTGTATTTCAGTACTTCCAGACTGACTTAAGGATTTTTTTGTACCTTTGATAGATTAATCAACTCCTCACCTGGTTAAGGCAATGGAGTGATTGATTAAATCTCCCCTCCCCCCACATTTATATAATGCTTTTATGCTTCGTAAGTCACCTTTATACTCTTTGACTCTGCAGTAACCCTGTGAAGTAGGAAATACTGATAACTCAGCTTTTCTGGGCCTCAGTTTCCTCATCTGTAAGACGAGGTACTATAATAGTAGCATCTATCTCACAGGGTTGCTGTGAGGACCGAGTGAGACAGTGCTGCCTACGAGGCTTTGCAATGCTTGATTGTCAGCTTTTATTCCTATTTTACAGGTCAGGAAACTAAGGGGCCAGAGGTTCAGGGATTCACCCGTGGTCACCCGGCCAGTAAGTAGCAGAGCTGGTATTCAGATCCAGGCCCTCCGATGCCAAATCCCATTCTTTTTTTCTCCATTATACCATCCTGCTTTACTCTGAGATCCTTCCTTTTCTGAGGGAAAAGCAGTATTCTTCCTGAAAAGATTTTGACTGGAGTCAGAGACCTTTCTTCTCTATCTCCACCACCGTTCTGTAAATTCTTTTGTCTCTCACAGACTCAGTTTCTTCATCTGAAAAGTGAAATTTCAACTCTCCAGTTCCTATAGAACTTAAGCAGTATGAAGTAAGAGTAAAGATTTTCCATCAGAAGGAGCCTGGGGCTACCAAAAAGAAAGATGTCTCATTTCTCTAGGAAGGTGGTTCAGCTCTTCACAGCCTGGAAGAGAAATTTGATGTAGACTTTAAAGAGATTCAGAAGAAGACATTCAGAGTGGTTGGGAAAGTGGGCCAAAGGGCCTGGGACCAAGGTTTGGGGAGGGGGGGTGGGGAACAAGCCTGGACAGAGAGATAACAGTGTTGTGGTGGAGGTGGGAGGTAGGGAGGGGCAGGGTTTCGGTAGAAGTCTGGAAGTAAGAACTGGAGAAACAGCCCCCACCCTCCCCTTTCCTGTGGTGACAGCCAGGGTAGGTAGCCAGAAGCCAGCTGGCTGGTCTGCCTCACACCTGGGTTTGTAAATGTGATAACATTCAGTTTATTCAATTAAATACTAGTGTTTTCAGGTAGACCTGTCCATTTTTCTAGTGTGGCATCTTGCCCTTCCAGCCAAGGCATTCATCGCTCCAGCTGACCTTTTTCTATTGTAGAAGTCCATGGGGGGGGTGGGATGAGATGGCAGGAGGAGAAGGAGGAGGAGTATTTTAAATCTGTATTTTCAGTGTCATTTTCTCCCCCATCCATTAAAGAGACCTTGTGTTTCTTGTAAATTGTATCTTGGTTCTCACTTGTGTTTTTCCGGGTTGACTCCTCTAAGCACCTGCTATTTCTTTGTACTCCTCTTCAGCGAGTTGGCCTAGTTTCCACTTGGTGTACAATTCCCATTCGCATTTCAGGGCTTTATGCTGCACTTGGTTCTACCAATTAAGTGTCTCAGTCCTCCTATCTTGATTCTATATTGGGATGGTCTTTTCTTATGCCTTTAATATTGTTCCTTTGAGGAACATCCGGATTTCCTCTGCTCTTTTGTTGCTTAAATGTTCATCCCCTGGGACCCTTGACAATTTTCCCAAGCCTAGCAATTTCAGTAAATGCTTAATAACGTAATTTCAGTTGCTTCTATACAGGCATCTCCAGGACTCCACTTAGAGATCTCAACATACAATGTTCCTTGGGTTTGTTGTGGGGTTTTTTTGCCTCTAGAAAGTTCAGTTCAGTCACTCATTACACAAAGCCTATAACCTCCCCACAAGAGAACAAGGAAGAAAACACAGCTACGTTTATTTACCTTAGCCAGGAATCATGCAGTGAAACCAGCAGTTTAGATTGCACTATACCCTTAGACAGTCTGCTTAACTCACTAGTGTCCCTTTGAGGAGAAGTGAAAGATCCCACAGTCCAGGATTGTTGATAGAACTGCAGAATTTCAGGGGGTTCCTGTGGCTGGTTGTGGGCACTCTCTCCAGCAGTGCAGATAGCAGTCTTCCTCTCCCTGTAGTTCTTCTGTGTGCCCTCCCAGAAATTCTCTCTACATGATCTTCAGTATCTGCAGTACCTGTGAGGTCTTTGACACTTCACTGACATTAGTGTTCTGGCAGTCTATGGTTGTACCTCACACTTTCTACATCCCAGCTTATTTGCTTTTCTGAGCATCCATTTCCTGGGTACCTTTTGCATCATAGATAATAGGCTTCAGACTATTCATGCCCACCATATATCTTGGGTTCCATGATTTGCACCTATAGAGTATTGACAGAATAGATGGAGTGCTAGGCCTGGAGTCAGGAAGACTGAGTTCAAATTTGACCTCAGACAGTTACTAGCTATGTGACCCTGGACAGATCACTTAACCCTCAGTTTGCCTCAGTTTCCTCATCTGTAAAATAAGTTAGAGAAGGAAGTAGCAAACTACTCCAGTATCTCTGCCAAGAACACCCCAAATGGGGACACAAAGAGCTAGACGTGACTAACTGACAAAACAACCTATGCCCAGTAGTTTTATTAGTTGCTTTCCTGTTTTTCAGACCCATTTCAGGATCTCCCAAATTATACATACTGATTATTGTAGCACATAATTCTAAAAGATAATGTTTTACAAAATGTTGTATTTGGAACCAGGAAGGCCTGGGTTCAGGAATCGTTCCTCAGATTCACCAGTCCTGATTCTGGATGAGTCACTGAACCTTTCTGAGGTGAAGTTTGCTCATCTGTAAAAGGGAGTAACAGTAGTACCTACTTCACAGGACTGTTAAAAGAATCAGCATGTAAAGAGATGCTCTCTATAAATTCTTACATCAGTGCTAATTATGCTATTTGAATAAGAGCACAATATAGATCTTGAATGATTTGAATATCCCAGGAACCCTGAGCCTCTTCTGCTTCTGGAGATGGTCTTGGTCTTGCTGTAGCCTCTGCTTGATGATGTTTCCAGGTTGTTTTCCCTATATGTTGAACTTTGTTACTTCATGTTTGTTGATCTCACTTTAAATTCTGTTCCTGTTATAATTACAGTTTCGTAGTAAACTTATTTGATTGAATACCAGGGACTAGCCAAGCCTGGTTTTCTGCCTTAACTTTAAGGTCCCTTAATACAAATGTTACATGTTAATAGACTCAAGACCTGTGGGTTATGCCTCTAGCATAGCTTTTTTGCACCTACCCCCCAGACTAATGGTGAACTGGGGATGACTGTGCTTTGGGCATATAATTTTGTGGTCATCCACTTACTCACTTGCTTGTAGAATACACACCACATGTTCCTGGTTCTTATGTGTTAAAGTTTAAATCACAAGTGTGATGCAAGTCCACATGCATTATTATTACTCTGTGTGTGTGTGTGTATTTTATATATATATATATATATATATGTATATGTAAAATCATCTTAAGGTCCATGTTCTTGACAACTAAATTAGGCTAACACAGTTTGTTCTTAAACTTTGTTGGTGCCTATCAGTCACTATGCCATATTCTTCCAGGTGTTTGCATATTGAAGAGTAGATACTTGACTAATAGTTCCCCAAGCTTCAAAATATCAAAGTGAGGCTTTCCTAAAAGCATCAAAGTGACCAAAGTTTATGTTCCAAAGGTGTGTGTGTGTGTGTGTGTGTGTGTGTGTATGTCTGTGTGTGTATGTGTGTCTGTGTGTCTTTCCCTCATTAAGGAGAGTCTTCATTCTGACCCATGTATAATCTTTTGGCATTTCTTTTGTCCCCCATGAATGTTGGCCCAAGATTTGGGATACAGGGATTCCAGGGCCTAACTCTCCGTGCTAGCTTTGTACTTCTTAGTGCCTTTATACTCTCATTTGTAAACTGAGAGGATTGAACTAGATGATATTTAAGGTTTTTCCAAGTCAAAAAATATAAGTTGTGAAAATTCACACTAGGGACTGGGGTGTTGGACTTTAATGATTGAGGCAGTAGGTAGCTCAGTGCATTGAGTTCTGGACCTGAAATCAGAAAGACTTGAATTTGAATCCTGCCTCAGATACTTACTAGCTGTGGAACCCTGGGCATAGGTTAGACTTAACTTCGGTCTAATCAGTTTCTTCATTTGTAAGGTGAGGATAATAATAGTATCTGCCTTGCAGGGTTGTTGTGTGGGACTATGGGAATTGAGTGAACCACATCGACTCCTTCTTGTGACTCAATTCTGGATTCAGTTCAATGCCTTTCTATTTGGTTGTGATTCTAGTGTAATTTCTGTCTTGTGAGCAAACTTTATTCAGGTATGGGAATTGTGAGAAAACTTTACTGCATATTGTTTGAATCTAGCCTTTTATAGCTGGGAAGCTGGACCACCCTTACCTGTTGCTTAGAGACCCTTAACTAAGGATCTAGATTATGCTGACCAGAAACCGAGTCATTTCTGAAGATTGATACAAGTAATTTTCTCACTTTTATACATCTCAAACAACCCAGATGTCTTATCTGAGAACTAGCTCCATAGCGGTCAATCAGTTATCGTTTCCTTGTTCCTTTGATTGAATACAGACACTTGTGTGTTGAGGGGAATGGGACATCACTTTTGCTGATTTCAGGGAATTGTGCCTGTTTACTCTCCCCCTCCCAACTTGGAAAGCCCCAAATCTTTCCTCTAGTTATAAGTCAGGTGACCTAATCTTATATCCTGGTTTACATCCTGTTAATTGAATGCATAAAAATCTGTCTCTTCTTGTATTTGGGGCCCAGTGCCAAGCTGAGGAGGCCTGGTCTCAATTTGTTATACAATTAATATGCATCGCTTAATAAATCAATATGCTTGGAAGCTTGAACATTTGTTTCCTCAGTCATTTCAGATTTCACCCATCGCAGTTGTGACATATGTTAACATGCTAAGCACTGTGCAAACCTCAAAGTGGTGGTGGTGATGGTGATGGTGATGGTGGTGGTGGAGGAGAAGGAGGAGGAGGAGGAAGAGGAAGAAGAGGAAGAAGAAGAGAGGGAGGGGGGGTGGTAGTTGTCCTAGTTCTCCTTTTGACTTGCAGGGACTGTGAGACATTCAGTCCTGATAAAATACTAACCCAGTATTCCTCTGGTCCTCTCTAGCTGGTGCTGATCATCAAAGAGGCATTTTGGCAGAAGGACTAACAGTGCTCTTCTTGCCCCCCGCTGAAACAATGGAACTTCCCAACTATAGCTGCCAGTTGCTGCAGCAGCTGTATATGCTCTGCAAGGAGAGACAGTTCTGTGACTGCACCATTTCTATTGGGACAGTCTATTTCAGGGCCCATAAACTGGTCTTGGCTGCTGCCAGCCTCCTCTTTAAAACATTATTGGATAATACAGATACGATCTCTATTGATGCGTCTGTTGTGAGTCCAGATGAGTTTGCTCTCCTGTTAGAAATGATGTACACTGGCAAGCTCCCTGTGGGCAAGCACAACTTCTCCAAGATTATCTCTTTAGCTGACAGCCTGCAGATGTTTGATGTGGCAGTTAGCTGTAAGAATCTGCTCACCAGCCTCGTGAGCTGCTCTGGTCCAAGTCAAGTTATAAGAGATGATTCCCCTCAGACAATGGAACCGTGCAAAAAAGATGCTGATAGACTGCTGTTCGAGAATCCTTCCCTGAAGAATGTGCTTCTGTCTCCCCATTTGGAAGAGGTTCCATGCCCTCCTGTGGCTCTGAAGGCTGACACCGTGCTGGTGGTTAGTGCAGTGACACAAGATGCTGGGGAGGCCAATCCTGCTGTGGAGCCACAGGAGCTTGAGATGAACTCTTGTGCTGGCCAGGAAGAGGCCCTGGAGATTGAAATGAAGAGTGCAGCTTCACCAGCGGAGACTTCCAACATCCCCCAAACACATTGTCTTTCTCCTGGGAAAGAAGCAGTAGATGAGGCAGTAGAGCAACAGGAGGTGGCGGCGGCGGCAGCAGTGTATACATCTCAGAAAATAACAGAGAACACCACAGAGCCAGGTAATTGGCCACCAAGGTCAGCTTGACATCTGACCTACCATTATCCGTTGCCTTCTTGGTACTTGATGATTTCTGTGCTATTTTTTCTGTGTTCTTAGGCTTGACCTGTAAGCCCAAGCTTGATGATGTCATACGTTTTTGTAAGAGCCCATTTCTCCTGCCACATGCTTCCCTTTTTACCTTCTGTTATTTGAATTGTGTGCATATGTCTAAGTTGTGACCCTTTCCTAACAGTGGGAGACAACTGAAGTGATTATGTGGCAGTCTCTCTTCTCAGCATATGGCCTTTCTGGGGTGTCCATAGTGACTAATTATAGGCACCTCACTGGAAGGGGGCCACTCAGCTGAAGACGTTATTTGGCCATTACAGCCCCAGAAGACCACCTCCATAGCCACGCCGGGAGTGACTAAAGTTTGGCTTTGTGGAGGAACACCCACCACAACAAAGTCAGAGTTCTTCAGAAGTACTGAAGCATAGCAGCTGGTGGTGTTCAGTAATAGCAGCCTTCTAGAGGTCTGGCTTAGCTACGTCGAAATGACTGGCATCAGTTTCATTCGGTGTAAAGTGTTAAGAGCTTTTGTGCAAGGCTGAGCTCCCTTCCTCTTGGCATACTTCTGTGAGATTCTTAGACTTGTCCTGTTCTCCCAGTTTGTATCTAATAGAAGCAGCCATCCTCACTCTGTAGGAAGAGGGCCTGCCAGTCGGAAGACAAAAGACAAACAGGAGAACAGAAACATTAGTGAGACCAACAACAATGCACCATTTTGGATTGATGCTCATTGTTTTAACCATGCTGAGTATGGCACAAAGGAGGAAGCTGTGAGTGACATTCTTGTCCTTATTATACCTGACACTCTGGAAAGCAGCTAAAAGATGTGCCTGACCTAAAGACTCGCAGGCAGCTTAAACTTCCATTTAATCCTTTCAATTAATGACGAACTGATCTTGTTTCTCACATGCAGAGCATGAGAGGAAAATGTCTAAGCTGGATTTCCTTCTGCAAAATGAAAGTATCTTCTCTGAAGCGCTTTCTGCTGCCCAGGATGTGCTGAAAAGACTAGACGGGTGGAGAGACACTCACAGTCCTCATAAGGAGGTATGTGCTGCTTTCCTCCTGTCATGTTGTACTCTTAGCACATTTTATCCAGTCCAGGTAGCAAGAATGCACTGTATACTAACATGCGTGCCCCAGGATAGAAAACCAAAACCAAAAAATGCCCCTTGCCCTCAAGGAGCTGACATTCTACTTAACAATCTTCTGTTGGCTTGCCCTGAAGCTCAGCAAAATGGATATGGAGAATATTCTAATAGTACAGATTTTTCCTAAAATTAAATTTCATTTTCTTAGTTTTTATTCTTCTGGGATCATAACAGGGTTATTTATACCATATTCATCTGAATATAGGCTCCTAAAATGTGTGAGTTTTTTGTTTTTTGCTTTTTGAAGGAGGGAGGGCAGAGCAATTGGGGTTAAGTGACTTGCCCAAGGTCACACAGCTAGTAAGTGTGTTACGTGTCTAAGAGGTCAGATTTGGGCTCAGGTCCTCCAGACTCCAGGGCCAGTGCTCTATTCACTGTGCCACCTAGCCGCCCCAAGTGTGTGCTTTTTGAAAGGAAAAGAATATGTAGGCATACAATCAAAAAATTCCATAAAATTACTGTATTTTAACCATGTTTTTACCATTTAATTTTTTAACATTTATTTCAATTCAAATAGAGACTTTTAAAAATTATTTTCAATGTTGCTTTTTTTGTTATTGACCATACTCAGGTTTTGTACAAACCAGATTTTGAGAGAAGCCCAAGGCTTGCTTATGTTTTGACCAGTATGGTATGTCACCAGATAAATCCCAGGTGATGAAAAATGTATATTCTCATTTCTGGGACAATGCAGGTAATTAAATCACTGGAATCAGATTTATTGTTTATTCCCTTGAATATAAATTGTTGCTTTTTCTGGAAAAATAGCTAAGCTTGATGGTTTCCTTATTAAAAGGAATATCCAGTTATAAAGGCAGCACTTTATTGGGACTCTTTGGGTGCCCCTGTTGTGTGGAAGGACTTTCGAGTTGTTCTTTTTCCCTGATCGGTTAATCTAGCACCTCTGTTTTCTTAGTCTGTCTTGACTTAATGTTTTATGGTATTTTCTTTTTAATGTTTTATAATTTTAAAAAATAAGTCTCCTTGAGGCTTCTTCCTTGCTTACCTGTCCAATCATAGGGGAGGGTCCCCAGCTCAGAAAGTAGATTCTTGATTGCTTGATACCAGTAACTCCCCAGAGTAGAGTCTAATGCCCAAAGTCATGGGGGGAAGGAGGACTAGATTTAGGGAGGCCATGCCCTGTACATTCATCTCGGTTAAAAGGTGGCAGATATCACTGTGTCTTCTTCATTAACTCCTCCAGCTGTTTTAGGAGAAAGTTTGAGCCCATTTCCGCTTAATATTATTATTGTCTATCTTTCTCAGGAGTATAGAAATCTTACCTTTTTGATGGAAAGGATTCTCTTCAGCATTGGTGGTGCCATCAGAGATGATGATTAGATGATTGTCACTTCATTGTCATTTAGTTTTGCTTTATTTTCCTTGGTTCTGTTTATCTTCCAAAGAAGTTAGATCATTTTGTTATCTTGTTCTTTGTCAAAGTGTCTATTAAAATTTAAAAACTTTCAGTTCCTTCCTAAATACAGTCTTACTGTTCTTGAGGCTTGCATTTTGACCCATTGTTCTGGAGGAGAGGGACCAGAGATTTTGTCTCTGGTGCTGTTATTGTTTTGTCTCTTTCTTCCCTGAAATTAGTATGTGAAATAACCTTGCACTTAGGTTGAGGAGGACACCATGCACGATGTCCTCCTGATTTTGTTTCCTAGGGACAGATGATGAAAAGTGGCAAATCTACTCTCTGAGCAGTGATTGCAGTAACACAAGTGAAGGCTGGCTTGCTGAAGATGATGTGAGACCAAACCCAGACTGATTAAGAAGACTCTGGGGCCTTGAATTGGAAGGTGTCTTTATCTCAGGATAATATCACCTGCCACTTAGACAGATGGGGACTGTCTCTGTAGCATTTCTTCTGGAAGCAAACTCATATTTTCCTATTGCTTTTGTGCCATCGTTTGTATTAATTTTCCTTCCTTTTTTCTATTATTTTCATTTTCTTAGTGAATTAGACATGCACAGTAATATTGTATCTTTGACTCAAGAAAGAGCTTTTCCTTTTTTTGCTTTTGATTTCTAAGCTTTTACATTTTTACCTACTTTCCTCAAAAAGTTTTGGAGAGAGCCCCAAGGTTATAGGATCATAGGGTAAGAGCTAGATGATCTAAGATTCAGTCTTTCCCCTCCCCCCCCTTACACACTTTTGTTTAAAAGACAGATAAGTCTTTTCTTCTGATGTGTTCTACAAGTAGCCCCGCTATAGAGGATTGTCCACCATATAATTGTTTGTTGTCCATTCCCTGTTGTGACAGTGTAGAGTCAACTTTGTTGTGAAATGAGTACAGGGAGCAGGATTACTTGTATGAGTTCTGGGGGGATGAGGGAAAAAACCGTTCTTTGCTCTTTCTCTCCGAGTTTCTACATAGGATGAGAAATATAGCTAGAAGGACCATTAGAGTATTGGTAGCCTTCCAGAAAGGAAAGATAGATTGACTTAATGATATCCATCAAGCGATTGGAGACAAATCCTCTTAGAAAAGCCAGCAGAGACTGGGCTGATCTGATTCCTAGTCACACTGGGTGTTGGGGAGGCAGAACCTAGAGAAAGGGTAAGATATCCTACACAATGAGGTCAGTGGCTCTTTAGAGCACCCAGGGAGAAAGAGAAAAATGAAGGCAGGTAGTGTGATCACAACCTATTACCAGTCTGAAGAGGGGTCAGTCAGAAGGACTGGGATTTGGGGAAAGAAGTAAATCCTGGTTGAGTCCCTGATGAAAAAGGGAAGTAAAGTGACTTTTCTCATGATAGAGTGGGAAGAGAACATGGATAAGTGAGCCATTTTTTATATAAGGCTGAGTCTAGGGGTAGATGTCATCTCAGTGCCCATTGGTTTATGAAAGGGCAAATCTGTTGTTTGTATATTTTTTTCTATGCGAGTAAATATACATTTAAAGCCCTCAGCCTTTTGGGAGAGACTCTTTGTGTTGGATTAAATAGTCAAGAGTTTTATCACAAGGTACTTGACCCCTGGGTCCCTGGCATATTTGAACATGTGACAGACAACCTTCTATCTAGGCAGATCAGCTGTTTTAGAAGAGGGTTAGCTAGCAGGCAATCCTAGCCCAGTTTATTTGGGCTGGAGAACCCCAAGCAGCTTAGATCACTGATGGAACCACAAGCATAACTGGCTGTCTGTGGTGCAGCTTCTCACTGGGGATTAGTAGGAAGAGCCAGGAGCAGGCTGTCCAGGCAGCTGGCTCCTGCCTCCCAGCTCTTCCCTGAGTCTGTCCCTGCTACTCTCCCCAGATGGCCACCTTGTCTTCACTGCTGAGCAATGAAGTTAACAAATGTTTTAATTTCACTGCTGAGTAGCTCAGCAAAGGGAGAGGAAAGAAGGAGGATAATGAACTGAGTCAGATGCCATTGCTGATAAAAGCTTCTCTTACCCACCAGCTCAAATCAGAAAGCCAGAGGGGTTTAGGGCAGTGTGAGGAGAGCTAGATTTCCAGAAGCTTAAGAGCAGAATGAAAAAAATAGCCTGGTGTGTATTGGCAGCAAGTGAAAGGCAGGATAGAAGCAGACAGTTGGACCTGCTTTACTTAAGGGGCCCAAATGAGAAAAAATGGAAGGAAAGATAGAAAAAGTGCTTAGCCAGGAATATCGGAGATGAGTGAGTACATGGATTCTGTCCCTTCATCCAGACCCAGACTGGGGTCTCTCCTCTAGAGATCCTGCCATCATTGAGGGTATTAGAGAGTTGCCTTAACTTGCTCTTGCTCTTGCTCATATAGCCAAGACTTATTAGAGCTGGAATTTAAACTCAGGTCTTTTCTACAAAAGAGTATAAATCCATTAAAATAGACTTGTTAAAATGGATGAGGTTTCAAATTATTTATTTATTTCTAATATGAAGAGACATAGACAGTTATTTCAGATTTACAATTACCCTGAGATTCCATTATGCACTAACAAGCATTTATTATCTCTCCCTTTCACTGCCCCTCCCAAAGCCAAAACCACCTAATAAGTCCGCAAAACAAATTCCAACATTGGCCATGCCCATAGATGTATGTCTCATTCTGTAGTTTAAGTCTGTCATTTCCGTGGCAAGAGGTGGGTGGGATGATTTATCCTAAATCTTCTGGGTTTAGGGTTTATCATTGTATTCATCTGGAACTTGTCCAAGACAACCCTTAGAATTGACCTAGAAAGATTATAGAATTTTGTTAAGAGAAAAAGTCTCAGGCAGGAAATTGAAAATCTCCCTAACCCACAAGTATTCATTGAGCACTGAGCCCAGTCCACAGTAGTGTAAAGACTCTGTCTCTGACCACAAAAAGTCATGGAAACACAGATTTGGAGCTGGTGTGTGGGGAGGGCCAAGAAATTGTCCACTCATGTTGCCTTCCTTGTACTGATGAGGAAACTGAGGTCCTGGAAGGGGAAGGAATCTGTTCAAAGTCACATGGAGAGTTAGGGGAAGAGCAGGGCTCCAAACCCAGGTGTTCTTACTTCCCATCCAATTTTTTTTCCTCTTTCCACTGAAATAAGTCATACTCTTAGAAGAGACCTGATGATCAAAATCTGACAGATCAGCGGTTCTCAATCTGTGAGTCACAACCTTTAGAGGTCTAATGACCCTTTCACAGGGGTCGCCTAAGACCATTGGAAAACACATATTTCTGATGGTCTTAGGAACCGAGACACCGCTCCTCTATCTGTCTCCAGGCGGGTCCGCCCACATGCAGATACGCCCACATACGAGTATTAAAGGGCCGCGGCATTAGGAAGGTTGAGAACCGCTGTGCTAGATGATAAGTGTCAGAGTTTATAGTGTGGACTCCCATCGTACATGGAAGTCCTACATTCAGTCTACACACATGCGTTTCCATGATGCAGGGAGGACCTGAGAGAGCTTAGAGTCTAGCTTGGGATATTAAAAGTGAGCATGTATTGCAGATGAAATGGGACTTGAGTTGGGCCTTGTAGATTAGGTAAAAGCAGAAATGTAGCTGGTGGGGGCAGAGGAAAAGCAGGAATTTGTCTGAGCTCCCGCTCCAACCACCTCCAATACCTGTAAAATACGACTCTAAACACATTTTAGAGCTACAGAACCCACAAAGTGACAGAGAGAAACACATCTCCCTCCAAAGGCAGCCTGGCAGGCCGACAGGAAGGCCTCTATTGCACTGAGCTGGGAGCCAAATGCAGGCCTGTGTGAGCTGTGCGACCCAGACCTGGGGTGACCCCCTGACCAGCATCACAGACCAGCTGAAGCAGACTTCAGGAGAGTGAATCACAGGCAGCTGTTGCAGTTTCCAGACTTCTCAACCCATAAACACCAAAGAGAAAGTAAAAGATCAGAGAAATCTGTTTGAACTGGGTGACAGAAGAGCTCAGTCTGGCCCCTAACCCCACGGCCAGAGGTGGAGGCAGCATGGCAGCTACAGCTGCTTCCATGTGGCTGCCTCCAGAGTTCCTGGCCTGCAGATCATAGTGAGACAAAGCAACCATTCAGAGGGTAATTGCTCTTGCTTGGGCAGAGGTACTGGGATGAGTGGTGCCAGAATTTGTGGTGGCTATAGAGAGGGTGCCCTCCTCACACTTCTGACAAAAACCCCAGCAATTTGGGACACAGCTCTCTCCACTCTGGAAGTAGAGTTCTACTGTGGCAAAGAGCTCAAAAGTCAACTAATTGGCTGGCAAGATGAGCAGGAAGAGGAAGCACAGTCAGACCATAGAATCCTTTTGGGGGGGCAAAAAGGATCAAAACATGGAACCAGAAGAAGTCAACAAAGTAAAAATTCTGGCATCGAAAGCTTCCAAGAAAAATATGAACTGGTTACAGGCCATGGAGGTGCGAGGTGCTGAAGAAGGATTTTAAAAATCAAGCGAGAGAAGTGGAGGAAAAATTAGGAAGAGAAATGAGAATGAAACAAGAAAATCATGAAAAGTGAGTCAACAGCCTGCTAAAGGAGACAAGAAAAAATTACTGAAGAAAATAACAACCTTAAAAAATAGACTAGCTCAAATGGCAAAAGAGCCCCAAAAAACCAGTGAGGAGAAGAATGTCTTAAAAAGCTGACTTGCCCAGATAGAAAAGGAATTTCAAAACTCACTGAAGAGAACAATTCCTTCAAAATTAGATTGGAGCAAATGGAAGATAATGACTTTTTGAGAAATCAAGATACTATAAAACAGATCCAAACAACTGAAAAATAGATGGCAATGTTGGAATTGGAAAATTCCACTGGAAATGGAAAATTGGAAAAAACCACTGACTTGGAAAATAGATGCAGAAGAGATCATTTAAAAATTATTGGACTACCTTAAAGCCATGATCCAAAAAAGAGCCTAGAAATCATCCTTCAAGAAATTCTCAAGGAGAATTGTCCTGATATTCTAGAACCAGAGAGCAAAATAGAAACTGAAAAATTTACCCATTGCCTCTTGAAAAAGATCCCAAAAATAAAATTCCTATTTTAACCAAATTCCAGAATTCCCTGGTCAAGGAGAAAATATTACAAGCAGACAGGAAGAAACAATTTGAGTCTTGTGGAAACACAATCAGGATAACACAAGATCTAGCAGCTTCTACCTTAAGGGACTGAAGGGCTTGGACTATGATATTCTGGAAGTCAAAGGAGCTAGGATGAAAACCAAGAATCACCTACCCAGCAAAACTGAGTATAATGCTTCAGGAGAAAACATAGTCATTCAGTGAAATAGAGGACTTCCAAGTATTCTTGATGAAAAAAATCCAGAGCTGAACAGAAAATTTGACTTTCAAACACAATAAGCAAGAGAAGCGTGAAAAGGTAAACAGGAAAAAAATCATAAGGAACTTATTAAAGTTGAACTATTTACATTTCTACATGGAAAAATGATCATTGTAACTCATGAGACTTTTCTCTGTATGAGGATAGTTGAAGGGAATGTGTATGTGTGTGTATAATGTATACATACATTCATATGTATGTGTGTTTAAATACATATGTGAGTGTGTGTATACATGTGTACGTGTATACATAGAGAATACAGGATCAGTTGAATAGGAAGGGATGATATCTAAAAAATAAAATTAAGAGGTGAAAGAGGAATATAATAAGAGAAGGAGAAAGGGAGAGATAGAATAGGGTAAATTATTTCATATAAAAGAGGCAAGAGTTACAAAGGAGGCGAAGAGTAGGAAGGTGAAAGGGAATGAATGGGTCAGCCATTATCTCATTGAATTTGTCTTAAGGAAGGAATAACATACACACTCATTTGGGTATCTTACCCTACAGGAAAGTAGGGGGGAAAGGAATAAGAGGGGGGATGGTAGAAGGGAGGGCAGATTCGGGGAGAGGGTAGTTAGAAGCACACACTTTTGAAAAGGGACAGGGTAAAAGTAGAAAACAGAATAAGTGTGGGGTGGGACAGAATGGAGGGAAATATAGTCTTTCACAATATAAATATTATGGAAACGTTTTGCATAAATACACATGTACAAATTATATTGAATTGCTTGTCTTCCCAGTGGGGGTGGGTGAGGAAGGAAGAAGGGAAAGAATCTGGAAATCAAAATTTTAAAAACAGATGTTAAAAAAATTTGTTTTTTACGTGCAACTTGGAAATCAGATATACAGGCACTGAGATATAGAAATCCATCTTGCCCTGCAAGAAAGTTAGAGAGGGAATGGGGGAGGATAAAAGAGAGAACAGATTGGGGGAAGGGGTATTCAGTAGGCTCATTATCTTGGGTTGGGGGTTAGGGGAAAGATGGGGAGAAAATTTGTAACTCAAAATCTTGTGGAAATGAATGTTGAAAACCAAAAATAAAAAAGAAAGGAAGACAGAGAAAAAAAAGAAATTGTTCAGTCACTTTTGCTTTATTGTGGTAATATACCAACAAATTATGCATTAGAGGTTATAGAATAAAGCTATTTTGGAATCATGCCTTTATTTATTATGACTGTAAAAGGAAAAAAAAAAGAAACGTAGCTGGCAGTCCCTAGTATAGAGGGTCTTTCTGAATCCTGCAAAGAATGGCTTCATGCAACTCAAGAAAACACTGGCCCAGACCATTTATCTGGAGTTCCTGAGCCTGATGGAACCTTGGTCAGCTGTAGTTAGCAGTGGCACTCATGGTCTTTCACATGCGAATGAAAGGAAACTATTTCTGTGCTTGCAGAGTTAGGGTTTGGCTACAGAATTCTTTCCTTCATAATTTCTCTGTCCAGTAAAGTGCTGAAACAAATTATAAACAAGGCTTACAAAATTGTTCACATAAAACAAGTTCAGTTTGCCAGGTTAGGATAAAATAAATGATTACAGCTACATGACTTGTCTTGTGTAATCTTGAAGAGAAGAGAGATTATCTATAACTTAAATATGTATACTTCTGTCATGCTTGAGTTCAGTATGGCCAGTTTACTAGTTGTTTTTTTTTTCCTTTTTAAATTCCCTGCCAAATGACATGAATTACCATTGTTATTAAAATTATTTCACTAGCATTAAAACTGCCTTTAGTGTGTACTTGTTAGGCACCTTGGGGGTATTTACATGCATCCTCCTTTGGGGCTAGATATTTTTTGATCACAAAAATTTGACAGTGGAAATTCCACTGTTGTTGTTGCTCCAATTTTAGCAAGCCCTTGAATTGGCTCCTGGCATCTCCCTCAACTCCAGGCACCAGGCTCCAAATAGGACAAACACTTCAGTAATATTTGTTGTTTGATATCCAGAGTACGTCTTCCCCCCTCTCCCAGCTTGGCCTCACGAGGGAGTTTTGGTTGATATGAGATGATGGTTGTCAAGCATTTTGAACTTACTGGAAGAGAGATGCACTAGGATTTAGTGTAGTTTAGCAGTCAAATCTCATTAATCAGGACTCCAGTAAGGCAGAAATTGAGATAATCCTTACAGAGAGTGTGCTCAAAATCTACTCTTGCTTAACCAGCTTTTTATTTGTTGTTCAGTCATTTTTCAGTCATGTCTGACTCTTCATGACTCCATTTGGGGTTTTCTTGGCAAAGATACAGGAGTAGCTTCCCACTTTCTACTCCAGCTCATCTTACAGATGAGGAAACTGGGCAAATGAGGCCAAATGACTTTCTCAGGGTCATAGAACTAGTAAGTGTCTGGAGGTTAGATTTGAACTCCAGAAGATGAGTCTACCTGACTTCCAATTCTGGTGCTCTCTGCGCTATGGGGCCACCTCGTTGCCTGTATTTGTAGCTCATGCAAATATGTGGAGTAAATGTGGTTGTGTGTGATGAGACCAAGACCACTGGGACGATTATATTAAGCAGAGGTCCCCTAGGAAACACCGGGGCCATCAGTGAGTGGCTGGTGGCTCCGTGGATCACCGTTAATGGACAGAACAGTGTGGGGCCAGAGCATTTTGAATTTGCTTTTGGAGGCAACAGGGAGCTGCTGGAATTTATTAAGTGGGTGGGTAGGTTTGACATGATTGGACCTGAGCTTTAGGAAAAATCACTCTAGTACCTGAATGGAGGATGGATTGGAGTAAGGAGAGTGCTGAGACCAGCAGACCCATTAGTCTGGGCATAAGTTGATAAGAGTCTCTGCCTGAGCAGGGGCAGTGTCAGAGGAAAGAAGGGAGTATATTTGAGAGCTGGTACAAAGGTGAAATCAATAGGCCTTGGCAACAGCTTGGATATTGGGGAAGTGGGGAGAGATAGGGAGGAGTCCAGAATGATTCCTAGCCTGAGGGCCTGGGAGGGCATCAGAGAATTTAGGGTGAAAATAATGAATTCCACTTGGGCCATGTTAAATTTAAGATATCTGAAGGACAGTTGGAGATGTGAAATTAGAGGTAGACAGAGGTTGGGGCAGGATAGGTCAGTTTGAGAATCATCAGCATAGAGATGGTCATCAAATCCCTGCAACTGATGAGATTGCCAAGTGAAGTAGTATAGAGAGAGAAGTGTGTCCAGGACAGTCTGGGTGTCTGTCATTTGAGGGCATGATGTGGAAGAGGAGGTAAGAGCTGGAGAAGGATTGGTCTGATAGGCAGGAGGAGAGATGAGAATGCAGTATCCCAGGAGTTCTGATTTCTGATCAGTCTCTATCTGCTTACTTGGAGCTGTGGTTCTGCCACTAAGTAGCCACATGACCTGGGGCTGGTCACTTTTCCTCTGCAGGCTTTGTTTCAGTAAAATGGAAATAACCTTTGCCCTTAACTCAGAGACACTCACTCATACTCATTCTCAAACATATACACTTACCCTCACATGTGTGTTTACCTACACAGAGGTCATGTATACATCAAATTTTTTGAAGCTAATAAAAAAAACAACTGGAGAAATGGTGGATGTTTGCTTATTAATTGGGGAATGGACTAGATGTGAATACAAAAGAATATTAGTAGCACAGCAACAGATGTGAGGAATCACAGAAACATAGGAAGTCTTTTATAAACTGTTGCAGAGTGAATTTAGCAGAACTAGAATAATATAAACAGTAACTAAAATGAAGCCAAATGTGGCATAATTATGATGATTAACTGTGGCCCTTGGATGAGCTGAAGGAACGTACTTCCCTCCCTCACTTGGAAAGGTGGAGGATCATAGCCATGCAGTGGCTTCTATCCCTCTCCTTCTATCTCCTTCCCAATATTACTGTCTGTTCCCTACAATAATAATTAGTCACTCCTAGCAGTGACTCTTGTATTAAACTATCTTCTTTTTGGGGGATAGAATTCCTTAGAATTCTTAGTGGTCTAGGCAGAATTGGTTTTTGTTTTTTGGGGTTTTTTGCTTTTTTGGAGGGCAGTTGGGGTTAAGCCATTTACCCAAGGTCACACAGCTAGTAAGTGTGTCAAGTGTCTGAGGTTGGATTTGAACTCAGGTCCTCCTGACTCTAGGGCCAATGGCTCTACTCACTGTGCCACCTAGCTGCCCCTTCTTTTGTTTTTTAAGCATTTTATTTTGACTATACCCTATTTTCTTTTTTTTTTTTTTAGAAATTGATTTTTTTTATGGCATCAGGAAACCATGATGGGTTTGTGTGTGTGTGTGTGTGTGTGTGTGTGTGTGTGGTTTTTCTTTAAATTAATGGCTTAGGTTAAATTATTTCTAAGGTCCTTTCTGGCACTAATATTCCATGATTATGTGATATAATAAGGATGACAAATTTAGAGCTAAAAGGAATATTGGAGATTTTCTAGTCCAACCTCCCTCATTGTTTCAATGAAAAAACTTGGGTCCCAGGGAAGTTGATAAGGTATAAGTAGCAGAACTGGGACTTGAATTAGTCTTCTGACTCTGAACCCAGGGCTCTTTCTGTTAGACTGTGCTAGACCTGAAAGTAATAAACTAGATTCCTTTTGAAATAGCCTGTAATTTAGAAATTTCACTGATTCAGATTTACTTGCTCCCCTAAAGAAGTCCAAATTAGGAAGATTTACCTTGAATTCAAAATGACTAATATGATACTTTCTGTAGTTTAGAAAACTAGACATAACTACCTGAGAGCCATTTAGACTATTCTAATATCAGTGTGTTTTTGTTATTATGTCTGACTATTAGATGGACAGGACAGTGAAGGAGGAGAAACATGAGGGCCACAGCTTCTGCAGGCAGATGGTGGGATCGCCTGGGTATGTAGATGGCTAGGGAGATAGTCAGCTGAATTCTGCACTGTTGTCTAGGGTCAGCCAGTAGATTTATAGCAGGCAGTTAGCAAGGTGCAGTCCTAGCTGGAGCTCTAATGATGAATGGATGGATTAACTTTTCCAGAGACCGGGAGCACGGATTCAGGAAGCCCGGGATGTGGAGGTCTGGGTCCCAGGTTCATAACTGTAGAGTATAGTAAGCCACAGCAGAGCACAGGCGAATTAAACAGGGTTGTTGATTATTCTCCCTGGAATCTTTTGTTCAAAAGGCTATCTTGGAGTGTCTGGAAGCTAAAGAAGGAATCTCGGCATTCAAAAGAATCCTCGGTAAAGTCAGAAACGAGTGCCTCGATGTTGAGACTGTGGTGTCTTTGTTGGAGCTATTCCAGGACACCCATCCTGAAATAAAAGCAGCACTGCAAAAGCAAGATCTGGAAGATGGAGAAAACATGCAGCTGAAAAGTAGGAAAACTCCCATCGCTTGAATCAGTCTCTTATGTTCATTGAAGGAACTTTGAGAGTTCAGCTGTAATTATCCCCACAGGCCTGGTTATCTGTTCATATGATTTTTCACTTGCGTTGTGCTATGTACAATTCTCATAGCTGTGTGATATATCTATAAAAGAAAAATTAGCTTTTCCATTGCTAGGATAACTGGTCTCATACCTTAAATTGGGAGAAAACAAGCAGTGTTCTCATGCCCTTCAGGAAAAAAAAAATAAGAAGGCCTACCAGATCGATGGATTAGGCGTCCAAGGTGAATTGGCTCTCTAGCTGAGCTGAAGGGCTAGAGTTTCTTCCTCATTTGGGTTAGACACAAAGCGGTGGCCTTGCCAACTCGAAGTTAACCTCTGGTTGGCTTTGCAGCTTTGTGATCCATCAGAAAAAGGAAACGTTTTCCTTTCATAAAGTTTAAACAGAATAATAAAGTGTTTTCCTTTGCTAAAAGAGTATCTGCATTCTGGTGCTCAGAATAAGCCGTGGATTACTTTACTATTCTGTTAGATCTCTCTCGACAAACCAAGCTGTCATTTTTCTTCAAACTGACTGGTCTCTCTTGTGTGTTTCTAATGCTTTCTCTCCCTCAGGGAGCACAGAGGAGGGAAAGACCTTGTCCATCCTCTTACTGGAACACAAAGAGGACCTGATAAAGAGCATAACCCAGCTGAGACCCATTAAGGAGTTCCTGGAGACAGCCCCAGGGGAGTTCCTGACCAGCGTGGAAAAAGAGGCAAGTACCTGGGGCAGGATGGGGACCACTGGAGATGACCCCTGCTCTGACTGACTGAACCTGGCACCTTTTGGGGTTTTTCATACTTGAATTTAAAATTAAGAATGGCTTTATTAACACGAAAGAAGTATTTAGTTCCCCAAAAAGTTTGTGATTTTTTTTGTTTCATTTTTTTGCCTACGACTCTTTTAAAGACATCTTAGCTATTAGATACTCCTCAATGCTTTCCTGTTCCTCCCCTTCATGCCAAGAGGAAAAGCAGAACTCTTGGCTTGGCTTCATAGGCTAATCAAATTTGGAGGAAATTATTGATTTCACCTATTTGTACTGGATAGAGACTTTGATTTCTGAAAGGAAAGAATCATAATATTGATGGGACTTTTTTGAGTGCCAGTCCATCAGATTATAATAAACCATTTAATGTATCTGAGAGAGAAATTAAGGAAACATTTTCCTTAATGCATAATGCCCTGGATTGCTAGTAAAATGCTAGACCCTAAATTTGACTGGAGTATGCCCTGGGTGTGAGATACTGTGCAGAGTTTTTTAGGGGCTTTAGAGGAGCTCCAAAGCCAGCAGAGAACCAAGCACACAGGTCCAGTTTAGAAAACATTAATTAACTACCCAAAGGTCCTAGGCTAGGGTAAATTGCTTTTGTCCTGGGAGTTTTAAGAGTCAGAAGAGAAAGAAGGCTGCATTCATGCAGAAGGAAGGAAGAAGGGGGTTGAACTTGCTACTTAATGTAATTGAGAAGAGCATATAAACATGGAAGAATGGGCGGATCGAGGGATGGGCCGCATTCTCATTAGAAAGGGACACCCAGATCCAAGCAGGACTCAGCAGGGAGCACCCAGGGAAGGGCAGCATGTTAAGAGGGAGGGCACCACCAGAGAGGGAACAGTTACAAGCCAAACAGACTTCCTGAGCAGAAGCAGGAAAACAACATATGTGCAGACCACAGCAATGTGAAGAAGAGTGGCTCCTGAGGACTCACGAGTCCGATCAGTGGAGTGACCAGTTTTGTGGAAGGAGCCCCGGCCGTGGCCATCACCCGCATTCCTTTTTCTTGGCAGTGCGTGTGTGTTACAAGAGTTGTTTTTGGTTTTGTTTGTTTTTTTAATTTCTCCAAGTGGAGAAGAAAATAGAAAGAAACACAGATAAGCAGGACGATTTTAAAAGTATAACCTATATATTTTCTCATATATACTTTTATAAGAGCAAGCAACATGTAATGAAGATTCCTGCTTTCACATGGAATCCTCATTCTGTGGCCTACTGTGTGTGTGGAGATGCTGGGGGGGGGGGGGGGGGAAGGGCAGCTAAATTCAGAAGCGAGTAAAGGCCGGCCACAACAGTCAAGGGAGACATAAAGGCGGGTGCTATTGTGTTGGCTGTTTGTAGTGAGATTGTTTTGTATTAATGGAAGAGAATGGAGTGTGACAACAACAGGGCAGTGAGCTTCACTGTTACTCCTGTCTAAAGACTACAAGGTGCTATGGAAGGAACAGTGAGGACCCATCCAGACAAAGAAATGTGACCAAAAGCCACTGATAAGGCCCCGTCAAGAAAGAGCCAGGCCTCATACAAACCTCAGCAAAAGGGAAGGTTGCAGCGTGTAATGGCAGGGCCCAGCTTTTGTCCCGGAGATCGAGTGGGGTACTGTATCTCCTCCTTTAATTGGAGAGGCGGGGACATGGGGGGGGGTGTTGTAGTCTATATGTGGGGTGGTTTTGCATTTTCAAGTTGAAGAGGGAGATGAGAGAGGGATCTGCAAGGAAGTGACTGTGATGTAAAAACAAGAGGCCTCAGTAAAACTTTAAAAAACAAAATAAACAGGGTTAAATTCATTTCCTTTTTCAACAGGGTTATTAGAATGGGCGAGTTAAGGAATGTCATAAAGAGCTTTTACCTAGATTTTAGGAAAGCACGTGATATCATCTATCATGCTTTTCTTGTCTACAAGAAGGAGAAATATGGGGTAGATAATAGTACAGAGGGATGTGGATTTGCAACAGGATAAGTGACCAGCCCCAGAAGCTGTCCTTTGAGGTTTATTGCCTGACCTTGGCCTCGTGTGCTAGGTGACATTCTTAAGAATGACACGGTTAAAGACATAGCTTGTCAAATCTGCAGATGACACAAAGCTGGGAAAGTTAAAAGAACATATTGGATGGCTAAATCAGGACTGAAAAATATTCCCACAGGCCTAGAACATTGGACTAAATCGAATAAGATACTTAATAGCCTAACTATAAAAGCTTATGCTTAGGTTAAAAAAATCAGTTTCACCAAGTACAAGATGGAGAGATTTGGCTAGATAATAGTTTATCTGAAAGATGTCTGTGGCTTCTAAACCCAGTGTGAACGAACAGTGTGATGTGACAGCCAAGAAAAGTAATAGACTTGTAGGATACATTTAGAAGTGCATGGAGTCCAGCATGAGGGGGATCATCACAGTTCTTTAGTGCATTGTTATCAGCCAGCCAGTAAAAAGCCTCCTTCACACAGCCTTGCAACCCTTGCCAGTCACTTTCTCTCTTGGCCTCAGTTTCCTCATCTGGTAAAATGAGGGGAATAGATTAGATGGTCTTCAGGATCTCTTCCAGTTCTAAGTCCTGTGATTCAAGAAGCAGCCGCATCTGTCCTTCCAGGGAGGAGATGAGGAGACAAGAAGAGACCTAGAAGAAAGAGCAGTGCATAGAAGAGCAGGTCACTAGTATCAGGCCCCTAGATTGATGCATGAATATCATGGTTGAAAGGAAGTGAAAAAGTGGCAAACGTATTCTCCCCAAATGCAGGCTCATGGAGAAAAAAAGGTCTGTACAGCATTGCATTCATGTATTTAGGATGAAAAAAAGATTTCATGTTCTTGATTGTTTCAAAATAGCTTATTAAGAACTTTAAACAGTCTGACTATATATACATTTAAAACTATATATAACTATATATATATATATATATATGATATAACTATAATATATTGTCTGCATTTTCAAATCTTAGGTTAAAAAAACCAGTTTCACCAAGGACAAGAGGAAGAGACTTGACTAGATAATAGTTTATCTGAAAGATGTGTGTATACACGTGTTATGTGTTACTATATAACGATATATGCACACATGCTTATTACATAGTAATTGCAACATATAAAATAAGCGGGACATTGGAACCCCTGATGTATAAAAATGTGCTTACTCACTCTGTGGCCGTCTAATCATTGTCTTTCATCTCCTATATTCTTATAGATTATTTTCCCTTTAATGCAACTAAAACCAAAGCCAGTTGTTTTCCTAGCCTTGTTCTCTTTAACTCTTACTTAATTTTGTATAAGTCCTTCCATATGATAATAGTTCAGGGATCTTTTATTTCATTAGAGTATGGAATTTTTTAGATTGTTCTGAAGAGCCGCCCAAGATTCAGAGATATTAAGTGTCCTCACCATGATCACACAGCTAACATCAGAGGCAAGATTGAAGCACAGACCTTCCTGAATTCCAGGTTCTGTCCTCCATCCACTACAATATTGATTCTCCTTTCCATATTTCCTGAATGTGTCTTGTATTCTTAATTACATTAAAATATTGTATTACATTGATAGTTCACCTTTAATCTTTACAACATTCTACCAAATTGCTTTCCAGAAACAATTTCAGCAGTTTACAGTGCAGTTGATTTGATGAGCATCCCTGGCTCCCCAAATCTGTACCAGGGTTAAGTTTTCTTGCCAGTTGCATGATGTTCTAATTTGTATTTCCTTGATCACTTGGTGTAATTATATGCAGTTTGTGTATCCACTTTTGTAAATAGTCTGTTCACGTCCTTTGACAGTTTGTCCATCATGGACTGTGGCCTTGGTCTATCTTTCAGTCTCTTGTCAGCTTTTGATGCTGGGTTTTTATAGGATAGATTTGCTGCAGATTTTCCTCTAAGTATTTTTTCTTTTTCCTAGTTATTTATGTTTCTGTTGTTTTATAGAATTCCTCTGATTTTTCTGTAATAAAATTCTTCCATCTCTTTTCCATTGTGGAGGAAAAGCATTTTGGTTTCTCTTCTTCCTGAGACAGAATAAGGACTAATGAACAAGGTGAGGAAGGAAGTAGGGCCCAGAGCAGTAGCAGCCAATGGGGCATCTCGTAATGCCGGGTTGTAACGCAGCCTTGCTGGGTTTTGCAGTTGTGTGTCAGATAAATTTAGCATCGCCAGTGACTGGTGTCTGCTTGATTGCTTGCCACTGCAGGTGATTTTGAATTGCTTCGAGGGCGGAACACCCAAAGAGACAATAGAAAATTTGTTGCACAGAGTGACTGAAGAGAAAACATTGACTGCTGAGAGTTTGGTTAAACTCCTTCAGGCTGTGAAGATCACATTCCCCAGCTTGGACCTTCTGCTGAAGGATTTACAAAAACAAGCAAGTGTGCCAAGCACTACAGGTATCAGTTAATAGTCTAATCTTGGGACTAGAACTCTGATATGTAAAAATATATCCCATTCTGTGTTTTTGGAGAGGGTAGTGTATGTATGGGCTGGGGAGGGGCACAAGAGAGAGGGACTGTTGAAAAATGTCCTCTTAAACAGAAGCTAGACAGGGACCTAACTCCAGGAAAGTGGAACTTCCTTCATCTCCATTCTTCTCCCCCTCCCAAGTTTCCTCATGATCTTCCACCTGCAGAGTTCAGTATGTGTGCATGAATAGTGTTTTTTAGGGTGTAGACACCATGGAGATTCCAGCTGTCCCCTCTGCTTAGCCTTTGGAGAATGTTGGCCCATAGCTGGCAAAATAAGACATGATTTTTTGAGCAGCCATGGTTGCTGATGAGACAGCAACAGAACCCCAACACCTTCTCTTCCCTCTGCCCCCTCTGTATAAGCACAGGGTAACTCCAGCAATCAATCAGCAGGCATGTATTAAGCACCTGCTGTGTGCCAGGCATGGGTATTGAGCCCCGGGGTTGCCATGACAAGATGAAAACACTTCCTGTCTTCAGGGAGCTTCACTTATCCTGGGGCATACAGTATATTCGCAGCTAAGTAAATACAGGTGCTTAATAAACACATACAGAATGAATGCCTGGTGCTTTGGAGGGAGGGCAGAAATAACAGGAAAGTCAAAAAGGGCCTCTGGGAGGAAGTAGCCCTTGAGCTGGGCCTTGAAGTGAGTCAGGGGTTCAAAGGGCCTTGGTTGCTTGATGCCCCAAACCAGACGTTGGTTTGGAGAGGTCAAATCCAAGTATTGTGACTTTTAGCCTTTGCTCTTTTTATTCTCCCTTGGAAATAACCTTGATACAATAGCATAGCTTCAAAATCTGTATTCCCAGTTTGACTGCCTTCTTCTCAAGCTCAAGAATTCCACAGGAAAAATAAGCATGCTTTTGAAACAAAACTGATCCTGGTTCTTGACCCAGAACAGTTCAGCCTGTTTTAAGCTTTTATAACTATTTAGATCTATTAGTGGGCAGTTTTAAAGACATATAAGTTTGATTCTAACATGTTTTTGCTTTATTTTAATTTTTAGAATTCAGCAGACTTAGTACTTTTGAGAGTGAGGGGACAATAGGATGGTTTAAATTAGGAGCATAATACACTAGTCCTGTGTCAGCTTTAAGCCTTCACTCTTCTGAGGTGTGGGTGTCGGGAGCCATCTTAGAAAGTGTTCTTCTCCTAGAGGCAGTATGGGATGATGGTGAGAGCTCTGAACTCAGCATTAGCAGACCTAGCTTGGAATAGTGGCTCTAGCCCTAGCTGTATCACTGTACGGTAGTCAGCTAATCTCTCTCATTTTGTTCTCTGTTAAGGTGGGAGGTGTTGCTCATCCTGGCCCTCCCTACTCCCTGGGTTGGGGAAAAAGCATTTAGCAAACCTCAGAGTGCAGTGTGTGCATGAACGGTCATTAATGGGCTCTGAAGCCCTGCAATACTAGGATAAGTGCAGACCCAGGGAGATTTGGCCAAAGTCGTTAATACGTTTTCACTCTGTCCCAAGATGGGAGTTGAATCCAACCCTGAAGATGATGAAGCTTTTGGACTAACCTCCTCTCCCTCTTCTCATTTGTAATTCCCCTCAGTCTCTGCAGGAGAATCCCTTAAGGAGGTCATGTTGCATCAAACATTCTTGTTTTGATTATTTCCTTACAGTCCAACCAAGCCCTGATGATTTTGGGACTGAGCTCTTGAGACGGTACCATGAAAACCTCTCTGAAATTTTCACTGACGATGAGATGTTACTAACAGTGATCTCATCTGCGAGCAGCTTAAGTTCCGGAGAAAGAGAGGTAAGAGAGAGGGTGTTTGTGAGCATCTCTGTGTTTCAGTTTGTTCCAAGATCATTAGCAAGTACTTATGAAGGACCCACTATGTGCTAGCCACAACACCCATCACTGTGGGACAAAGAGAGGGTGGGTCCAACCCTCATGAAGCACAGGCTCCCGTGGGGGAAACACATGCAAACCTTGAGGTACATGCAAGATGTGCACAAGAGAAATGGGAGGCCCCAGGTATGGGAGAGGCCAGGAAAGCCTTCCAGCAGAGATGGAAGAAAGCTTGGAGGCAGTGGTAAGGAGAGAACATTCATCCAGGCAACCCTAGGCAGAAACACCAGGAAGCAGAATGTGTAGCACCAAGAGCAGTGAGAGCCCAGCACCGGCACATAGTAGGTGCTTAATGAATGTTTATGGAATCACCTCAGTGACTGACAGCTGTAGAAGAAGAGCTATGGAGCAGAAGGACTCTTGAGTCTCCACACCAGGGAATGAGGATGGGAGGGAATAAACCTTTATGTAGCGCCTATGATATGCAAAGCACTTTTTAAAATGTTATTTCATTTCAGCCTCACAACAACCCTAGGAGAGGGGTGCTGTTATTATCCAAATTTTACAGTTGAAGAAACAGGGACAAATAGGTTAAGTGACTTGACCAGGGTCACACAGCTAATAAGGGTCTGAACCCAGATTTGAACTCAGTTCTTCCTGACTTCAGACCCAACCAAGGAGGATGAGAAGGCAGAGGTTTTCACAGCAGTGATAAGAGGTAGAAGGCAAAAAGAGGCCTTAGAGATCATGTGGAGTAGGGCTGGGATCAATAGGCCACCTTCTCCCCCCACCCCCCAGAGGTCCCTCAATTTGGATGGGAAAAAATATACCTCTTTCTTCACTAACATTGAACTGAAGTTTATTATTTCCTTCAATGAACATTGTGAGAACCAGGTCCATGGGCTTTACCAGACTGCCAGAGCAAAGGTCTAAGAAGGCTCCTGGGCTCTCCAAGTCTGGAATTTTACAGATGAAGAATTTGAGTCCTAGAAAGGTTACCTTACCTGGGCTCACCTCAGACCTGATGTTTGAATCCAGGTCACAGAATCCTAGTTGTAGCAAAATGTAAATGCAGCACTCGTTAGTACACACCTGCTGTGTGCAGAGCACTGTCTGCCTCCACAGCAAATCCAAAGTCCCTGCCTCTGCGGAGAGTGGAGGAATGAAGCATCTCCTTAGTGACTCGAGTGTGCGTGTGATTGAGTGTTGGGGGTAGTGAGGGCCCTATGGTGCTGGGACGTCACAAGGTCAGAGGGTCTCAGACTGGATCACCTTGTCCGGGGCTGTTCTCCCTGGATCTGTGGAGAACTTTCCTAAAAGCATTTTGTTGACTGTATTCTAATATAATTGGTTTTCTTTGTAATCCTATGGATTGTATTTTCTGCATTATTAAAACCTGATTCTGAGAAGGAGTCGCTAAGCCAAACCAGACCAACTCCCAAAGGGAGGGTCTATGACACAAAGCAAGGCTAAGCACTCCAGCTTTTATCCTAGTCTCAGAAACTAAGGCCCAGAGAAAAGCAGTGACTTGCTCAGCACCAGTGCCCAGCAGCAGTCAGGGAAAGGGGGGAAGGGCCAAGAAGGACCAGGTGCCCCCATGGCACAGTGTCCTTTTGCCTTTGCAACAGCTCTCCTGAGAAATTGTCCTGCTGTGGAATTGAACGACAAGGGGCACCTGTGACGCTCGCCCTCTTCACTGCTGCCCTCAGCCTCCTGGGCTTCCTGCTGTGCTCCTCTCAGACCCTCTTCTCCTTAGGATTTGTCCTGGTACCTCTGGTTGTTAGTGTCCTTTCCCCTGTTTACACTGGCTTGTGTGTCTCCCCAGGAGCTCCTAGGAGAAAAGGATCCTAGTGGTGGTGGTGGTACCCTGGTGTCCTTACACTTCACACAGTGCCTTGGAAATAGTTGGCACTTTGTAAATATTGTCAAATTCACTGGATTTGAATGTATTGCTGGGCAGAATGCATGGCCGCTGATCTATGTGTACTTGGTGCTTGTTTTTGAAGGCCATGGAACAGCTTGTGAAAGGTGATGGCGGACGGAATGGCTTCAGTGCCCTGGTCTCTGCAGTGCTGGAAGGACAGCCAGTGTTGGGGAGGGCCATTTGGAAGGTGCTGCTGGGGGCTCAGACAGCCGAGCCAGGCCCACTGAACCTGCTCATGGAGGAGATGCACAAGGAACCTGGTGCTGACTATTTCTTCCAAGCTGGTAAGTTCCCCATGCTGAAGAATCCTGCCAGATGAGGTCTGAGAATGGGGAATGACCCCCTTTGGATTAGGAGTCCAGACTCCTGCAACTGGAACAGGGAAGCGGGTTAAAAGCGTCTGGCTCAACGGCACAGCCATTTGCTAAAGGGTTAATGCCCAGTTGGTGGGGGAGGGTTTCCCCATAAACTTGAGTTCCCTGTTATCCTCTTGATTGGTGCAGTTTGTCACATTTCAAGTTGCCAGTTCGAGGCGGGAGACAGAGGCTTGTTCTCAGTGCAAAGAGTAGATTTTTAGAAAAGGTGAAGGGTAAATACGGTGTTCATAGTTGTGCTATTGATTTTCTTAATCCCCTTTACTTTTTTTAGTGGCCACCCCAGAAAGTGCTACTATAGAAATCATCTTGAGACATGGCAAGCTAATCACCGAGGCCATTCAGCCAAGAGCTGAGCTAAAGTGCCTCACTCCAGGAGAGGAAAGACTGGCAGAGGCCGTGAAGGAGGTAACAAAGGGAGCCCAAACCAGCCTCCCTGCTGAGTCCTGGGGAGGGAAAGGCAGCCTAGTGGCTGGGCCCTGGAGTGTTCTACACAGCTGGCTCCTTTCAGCAGAAGGAGGATCAAATTGTACCTAGTATCTTGGGCAAATGACTTGCTCTGTTCTGGCTTCTAGCAAGAGCTAGGTTAACTGTAGAATGAACAGATGTTGGATGCCCATATGGGACGGCATGCAGTGCCAGCCACAACATGGCCAGCCTCCCAGAAAAACCAGGTGGTAAAGGGGCAGCTTCACTGGGGTCCAGTAATGGAAAGCCTACACAGAGATACAGACTTGGAATGTAGACTCCCCTGTAGTTCATTTTTATTTGAGAAACTGTGGGGAGCCCTGATTTTTAACACCCTCTGATTTTGGTCCTTGCCATCCTCACACTGAATGCATTCACCTCACAAACTTATGTTGAGCTCTCAGAGAAGGAAACTCCACCAACTTCAGACATGTACAACTATCTGTAGGTGATCTATTTTCTCTTCACTAATTGGTCTCATGCCTGCCTCTGGGGACATTGGGTTTATTTAGACAGACTTGAAAAGAGTAGAAATAAAATATCTCCAAAATGAAAATTCTGTTTGGCCATCTGTAAGTGGTGTGCTCTGCTTTTCTGAACACACTGGCTCTTTCTACTCCAAGCCCTAATGTCTGAAACAGGGAGGTTTTGAAAGAATATTCTTGGCCCCAATTTAAACCTTCTTACATATTCTGGGTTTCTCCTAATAATGTTCAAACCAGTGCATTTTTCCTTCATAAAATGGCTAAAAATGTGAAGCTGCCCCCAGTTGTATGGAGTTATGGCCTAATACCATTGAGACAACTGCCCTGTGAGGAGTTCCTGCCCTTCTGGACAGGAGCCTCAGTTTACAGAGCCTGTGCCTTGAGCCGCCTTTGTGAGGCTTTGGTGCAGAGATCTAAGGGGGTCTCTTCAGGCGCCCTGTCCTGGAAAGGTTTCCTGTAGACAGCTCCTCATGCTTCTTTGCTTCCTAGCACCAGGAGAGCATTCCTACCCTTCTCTGTCCTTAGCTTCCTTTTTTTCTTAACCGTTCTGAGAGAGCTACTGTGCTAATCACATGGAGCTTAGCCTCCCCCACATGAGTCCTACCTTCCTAAGAGACAATGAAACCAGAGGACAGAACCCATTGCTGTTCACTGTTGCTGTTCACCAATGACTTCTGTCCCTTGGCACTTATCTAGATTCTAAGTGTTTCCTGTGCACCGGCCAGCCCTGAAGCCTCCCTGAAAGCAGCTCTCAGCAGAGCCCAGGAGAAGTCACTCCCCACCATGGAGATCTGTCGCCTTCTCTGCAGCATGCACGAGGTCTTTCCAGGCCTGCAAGCAGTGCTCCAAGAGCTGGGGAGCCTGGGTAAGAGAGGGCGGGCAGGGCACCCACCCTTACCCCCTGAAGCTGTTTGCTTGTTCTATGTGCTCTTGATGTCTGATGGAGGCTTGGGGCATGGGTATAAAATTATAGAAAATGAAAACAAGGATAACATTGTAATAGAATGTCATTAGAAACCAAGTGGTCTCCACAGGCCCATCCAGCATCCCTCAACAATGGCTATTTCCTCCCATGCAGGTCTCCTTACGCAGGACACAGAGCCGAGTGCTCCCGAGCAGTGGGAGGTGCCCACTGGGAGCCCTGCTGAGCCTGGGGAAGGCAGCACTAAGGAGAAGGAGGTGGCTGAGGAGCTGGGGGGCAGCGCCGTCCCCTCCCCCAGGAAGAGTTTTGTCTGCGCAGCCTGTGACAAGAGCTTCCACTTCCACTGCCGCCTCAAGGTGCATGCCAAGCGCTGCCGTGCAGCCCGGGGCAAGCAGGTGCCATGCAGAGAGTGCGGCGACACAAAGGCCTCCAAGAAGGAGCTGGAGAAACACCTGCAGGAGGCCCATGGGGAGGCCAGTGCTCCAGGCACCCCGAAGAAAAAGAAGAGGAGGCTCCCCGTGACCTGTGACATCTGTGGCAGAGAGTTCGCTCATGCCTCTGGTAGGATTGGCTGGTGAGATGGGGGAGGAGCAAGGATCTCACCCTGCCCTCCCTGAGAGCCGAGCTTGTCTTGGGTGCAGGATGCTGGACACTGTCAGGGAGGGGCGGGGCTGTGCACACGTCATTCTCCACCTGCTAGGTGCCACATTCCATGGCCTTGTCGTTTGTAGTTTTATAGGCAGCGTGGGGTCAGGGATATGGGGGTGGCTTGCATCCAGAATGCCTGGGGTCCAGCCTTCTCTTATGTACTCACTATGGGCCTGGTCAAGTCACTTCCCCCCATGGGACACAGGTAGCTGCCCCCCCAGGACCCCTTTCCCTGTATCTGTACAGAGAGTTCCCACCCTGTGAGGTTCTCTCAGTCCCACGTGCTTTCAGGGGCTGGATTTGAACTCGGGTCTCACTGACTTCAGGTCTAGCCCTCCAGCCATGCTGGCAGTCAGCTTCCATGAGACAAAGAGAAGCCTATCAAGCACAAAGAGGAAAGTGGGGCCTGAACTCCAGGAGCTGGGGTGGAGGCAGGGGAAGACACCAAGGATAGGAAGGGGGGATGGGCCTGGGCCCCCACCTGATAGCATTCGCCAGAGCCACCAACACCAGGTGTTCTCTCAGACGCTGAGGGGCTGGGTTGAAAGGGTTACCCAAGGTCATATGACCAGGTTTTGTTGGGATGACACTTGAACCCATGTCCTACTGGTTCTGAGGACAATTCTCTTTCTCTGTATCATGATGTCTCTGACAGAATAAGTACAAAAACATAAAAAGCAAGTCCAACTAATATTTGGGGAGGGTGCCTAACACTGGGGGGGGGCAGGTCAGGAAAGCCCGGGTGGCCGGGGCAGAAAGAGTAAATGAACTCCTTTGTCCAGATGGCACCAAGAAGGGAGGGTCATGTGCTGGGAGTTGGGAAAGGGAGGCCGAGAACTTTAGGTACTTGTGTTTGATCCTGGAGATAGTTGGGAGCCGTAGACCTTAGCACAGGACCTGATGTAGGCTGTACTGGGCTCAGTGACCATCAATTTGGTGGCAGCAGCCATAGGCATTCGAAAAAAAAGAGGATCCAAGGGAAGCATTGAGAGGAGCATGGGCTCAGGAGATGACTTTGGGAATGCCAGTTGAGTAGCTGTGAGTAGTCTGGAGCCTTTACCCAAGACTGCCCTGCTAGACTGGCTTTGCTTTGGCCAGGGACAGCCATATACAGGATCCTTTTGCTGGTGACTAATTACTTTGGTTTCTCTTGATGTCTGGTGTTACTCTCCTAGGAATGCAGTACCACAAGCTGACAGAACATTTTGATGAGAAGCCCTTCTCCTGTGAAGAATGCGGGGCCAAGTTTGCGGCCAATTCAACCCTGAAAAACCATCTCCGCCTTCACACTGGGGACCGTCCTTTCATGTGCAAGCACTGCCTCATGACATTCACACAGGCATCTGCCCTGGCTTATCACACCAAAAAGAAGCATGCTGAAGGTAAAGCTTTCTCCTGTGGAAAGAGCCAGAGCCTAGGGCCTAATCCCAGCCTGGCTTCTGCAGAACCAGGGATTTGGGGCAGGTCATATTCCTTCTTGGTACCTTTATTTCATTATATGCAAAAGAAAACCATTCATACAATCACATAGCCCAACCCAGTCATTTTGCAGATGAGGAAACTGAGTCCTGGAGGGACCTGCCCTATATTACCTAGCTAGGCAGCAAGTCGCAGATTGTGATTGAATATGGAGGCCTCTAAAGGACCACAGCCATTCTTTGGTCTTTATAATGGTGATGGCTCCTTGGCACATGTTTGGATGAATGAGAATAGATACATGCCTGCGTGGGTGAAAGGGAGGGCCGAGGAGGCTAGTTATGAAGTATCTGTAGATTAAATAATATCCTGATTCTGGCAGTGTTTTATTTTATACTGTATTTCAGAATTGCCATGGGTGATTTACTGCCACAATTTACAGTAATCTTTGCAGTTATTCTGTAATGATACCCTTTCCATCTTTACTCCTCCATAATCTAGCATTTCAATAATGTACTATTTTATCCAAGAACTTTTATATACAGTTTCTTTTTCTTAACAATCATTTGCTTTGTTAGTACTATTTTAAAGCCGACTTGGCTAAATTGTGTTGTGAGTTCCCAAAAGACCCAAAAAGTGTTACTTGCTCCTGCCAGGATTGCAGTTTGGTGTTTCTCACCATTGAATGAGATTATCCCTAAACACAGCATCTATGTTGTGCTAGTCTCTGCCTGGTTGCCAAACAGCTGTGTGCTCTTGGGCCAGTCACAGTCTCTGTCTGGGAGCAGGTGGTCTCGGATGGTTCCTGCTGCCTCTGTGAGTCTGTGCTCAAAGATCCTTTCCAGCACTGACGAGGTTTGGTTGTAGCACAGTTCAGCTTTGTTTTGGGGTTGGGGGTGGGGGTGGGGGGAGTGTGTGACTGGTACTTCAGATGTTTTCTGTTGTGATAGGATAAAAAAGTGAGATTCCACCTCACCTGCAGTTTAACTGTGCTTATTAATAGTTAACTCACCTGTAGGTCCTAGCATGGAATCAGTGTCTTAGCTTTTATTAATCAGGGCAGATCAGAATAGATTTCTAGGACTTGTCAGTGGATGTCTCATAGGATCTTTTAGATGTTTAAGGGTGCTTGCCTGTGACTGTTACTGGAGGGTCTGAAGTTAGCTTTCAGTCTACATTTTCTGTGTTCCTGTTACCCAGTAACGTGACTCTCCAGATGCCATGTGCCACATGCTACCTCCACAATGTTTAGCGTGTAACATCTGCCTGTTGTTTTCAGGGAAGATGTACGCTTGCCAGTACTGTGATGCTGTGTTTGCCCAGTCGATTGAGCTTTCTCGGCATGTGCGGACTCACACCGGAGATAAGCCATACGTTTGCCGCGAGTGTGGCAAAGGATTCCGACAAGCCAATGGCCTCTCCATCCACCTGAGAACCTTTCATAGTATGTATGTTAATGGCCCTCCAGCTTAGGGTGGGTCTGGGACAAGCAGGCCACATCACCAGTGTCTGTCATCCTGTTCTCTTAAGAAAAGCTCAGGGTTCATTTCCACATTACAGATAAAATTGAACGTCTTGTAACACTTGTTTCTAGAGACTAAGGCTAATTCTGTGTCTTGACAGCTCAGGCATAGGATGAGGAAAAGGTCTGGACTCCAAGTCAGGAAAACCCAAGTTCAGATCCCACTTTTGACATTTCATAGCCGTGTACCCACAGACAAAGCACCTCGTCTGGGCTTCAGCTTCCTCATCTGTTAAAGAATAATAATGATCATCATCTCTGCAGTACTTCCTTCCCATGGGCAGGGCATTATGTAAATAACAACTGTTGTTGTTGGTTGACCTAGATATGAGTTTTGTTTGAAGGAAAAATACTCTCTCTTCTCACATGCCCTTGCTCTTTTAGTAATCAGTCCACTGGCCAACGGGGGATCCTTTTGGTACAATAATAACTGTTCTTGAGTAACTCTGCCATATGGTTGTTCTGGGCATAGGGTTAGTGTATGTGTAATGCAGCATATTACTAGTGATGAATTAAACTGAAGAAATCACAGAAGAAGCATTATCTAGGAAACAGACATTGGGGAAAGGAGGTGGATCAGCAGGGGTTAGACTGATATCATCTGCTGGCCTGGCTCTTAGGTCTGCAGAGCAGGAAGATAGCCAGAGCAGGGCCTCCAGGGAAGTGTGTAAATAGATTCTCTGAAGGACACTTATAGAGAAACATGGACCAGGATCACAGGACGAGAGGGTGTGGATGGACTGTGATCCCTCCTGGTACAGGGAGTGCTCATCCTGGTGAGAGATTACCTCAAGTCTGAGGTTCCCTTAACCTCCAGACTATTCGGGAGAGAGACTGCTTTATCCTAAGGCAAGCTTCCACACAGGCCTTCACCCGCTAGAAAAAAGCAAAAGATGGATCTGTAACCTATACACATCTACACCATTCCTTTTACATGAAAGAGGAGGTTTTCATCCTGAGTCCTATATCCCTTTGGTTGTTTCATGTGTGGTTACAACTAAAGGGGGCTGAGTATTTACACTCCCCACTGCTATTCCTTTGCAGTCACAAGCCTCCATCTGCTTTTCACAGCTTGCTTGCTTGACCTTCTTGTCTTTCACGGAAGGTCAGAGGTCAACATCTAGTCCCACTGATAGCAGAATTTTAGAAGCCCTTATAAGTATAACCTGACAAATGACCCACTAGCCTTTACTTAAGGCCTGCACTGAGGAGGACCCTGACTCCTCATACAATCCATTCCCTTGGAGGAGAGCTTGAACTGTTACTGAGGTTTTCCAAGCCTAAATTTGCCTCTTTAAAACTCAGATTCAGTGCTTCCAGTCTTGATTTCTGGGGCCAAACAGAGCAAAGCTAATCATTCTTGTTCCCACCTGCAACCTGCCACCAAATTTGTTATTGTAACAAGACACTTTGAACATTTTATTTCAATCCATTCATAGATACTTATGCATTAAGGATTCTGCAAGATTCTATGAGAAATACAGAGTTAATGGCACAAGCTTAAGAAGCTTATTATCTCATCACAATAAAAGCAATGAATGTTCAGTACATGGTAGTAGCCTGTTGTCAAAATATTTTGATGTCCCATCTTTTCACTTGAAAAGATCTGTGTTTTCATTGGTGTGGGCATTCCTTCCACCTGCCTAGACTATTATCCCTCCAAGTCATTTGGAGTTGTCGTGGCCAAAAATCTTTATCCTCTAAGGGCCATCCTTCTTGTGATCAGTCTTGCCACGGTGGCAAGTGCTGAGTCTTGTGCTGAGTGCTCCAGAGTGCTCCAGGCCTGTCCTGACACCTTGCCAGTGTGGTGAGCCTTGTGGTCACCAAGCAAGAAGAAAAAAATTAGAAGAGGCCTGTGCTGGAGGCGTGGGCCACCAAACTCTTCAAATGAGATTCTGCCTGTATTTCATTTGCTGTAGAAGGAAAGAATTACTGTTGCTTCCTTTCTGCTTCAGGGGAAGGCCCATGTTTTCCCAAACCTACCTCAGTCATTTGAATTCAGCAAGTATTTATCAAAGGCCTACTAGTGCAAGGCTTTGCTCTAAGCAATAGAGATGAACAGTAGCAAGTTTAGTAGGAGGCAGGACCAATAGAGAAATAACTCTGGGACAGGGGAGAGTAGGACAGTGCAAAGGAGGGATCTAGGCAAAATGCTATGAGCAGTGGGAGGATAGAAGAGAGGAGAAGTAAAGGTGATTTATAATCATCCCCAAGGCTGACGTTTCCTGAATATTCTAAGGTTTATAAAGCCTTTACACAACCACGCTGGGAGGTCTTATATCCCCTTCACAGGTGAGGAAACCTAGATTCTGAGAAAGTATGACTCTGACTCAGGGCTGTGTAGTTTCAAGTGTCAGAACTAGGATTCAGATCCATGCTTCTGACCTCCAAATTAGCTGTACTCTACCCACATTGCACCATGCATTTTTCAAGGAGGATTTTTAAAATGTCTCTTGAATGCTTAATTGAGACTATAGAATGAATTTCTTTATCTTCAGTAATCAGGCACAGTGCCTGGCACATAGTAAGCATTTGGTAAATGCTTATTGATTGATTGATTTGAATATTGATTCCTACATAAATAGGGAGAAAGGCACCTTTGTCAAGTTAGCTGTGGCTGAAAGTTTTGTACATTTATTTGTCCTAGTCAGGAAGGGTTTCTCAAGGGCATAGGCTTGGAAGAACAGAGATGAACATAAGACCATGGACGATGAGAATGTGAGCCTGATTGGAAGAGGGCTTTGGTAGCCCAGAGTGGAGTTTCAGCTCTATAACACGTGTGGCAAAGGAAGATTGTGGGTCTGAGGGCCCATGGAGGGTGTGGAGGGACTGGCTAAGAACAACAGCTTGGGAAGCTAGAGTCCCACTGAATGGGAGGACCAGGATCAGGGTGCAGTATGAGGAGTTGAGATCGGCTGCTTCATGCTGGCAGAGTTGTTGGGCAGTAGACTAGACCGTCCTGGGAGGCTGTGGAAACACCTTTGGGACTCAGCCTTGAAAGCGTGGGTGGGGTCATCTCCATGGGAGGAAGTGGTATCATCCTGCCTCAAGGCAGGGGAATCACTGTGGCAATCTCTGCAGTCGCACCATTGTCCTGGATTTTGGTTTATATGGTATTTTTCAGTGGAACAGTGACATGGACTGCTTTGAGTTCTGTTTCCTTTTTTCTTCTTTTCACTCACTTTCCATCTTCCTTTTCTCCTACCTTATCCTGTGGCATCAGATATAGACGATCCCTACGATTGCAAGAAGTGTCGCTTGAGTTTTCCCACCCTGCAAGATCATCGGAATCACATTCACGAGGTCCATTCCAAGGAGTACCATCCCTGCCCAACATGTGGGAAGATTTTCAGTGCCCCGTCCCTCCTGGAACGACACACGGTGACCCACGTCAGAGGGAAACCTTTCAGCTGTGGCATCTGTGACAAAGCCTACCAGGTGAGGGCACCTCTTCCTGGAGACTGCTCTTTTGCATGCAGGATGTCAGCCCATGTCCATCTTCCCGGGGGCTGATGTTTGTGTTGCCCTGCTCACCCTTGGGCAGTCAGGGCTCATTCAGAGATACCAGATACTCTGAGGAGAGCTGGCCCAGGACAGGGAAGGGGAGAGTAATGGCTGAACTGAGCAGGGCAGAAGAGGAGTCAGCTCTGCCGCTGCCCCCGGGTCTGAGGGATCAGCCAGGCTTCCCCACTAGGAAGTGACGAAGCCTTCCTTCTCCCCTGAATGTTCTGTTCTGTAGAATATAGCTGCTGCATGTAGAGCTTAGAGATTAGGGGAGGGAAGGAGCCTTGATGCCTTTGGACTGAGGCTATCATCAGTGTCAGGACATGGGAAAGGAAGGGAATGAGCATTTATGTAGTGCCTGCTGTGTGCCAGGTGGGGCACCGAGCATTTGTAGAGCTGTTGTCTCCTAACAGCCCTTCAAGATGGGGGCGATTATTTTCCCCATTTTACAGAAGAGGAAGTGACTTGTTCAGAATCACATGGCAAATAAGCACCTGAAACCATGACTCTGGAGAATTTCAGATGCTCTAGAACAGTGGTTCCCAACCTGTGGGTTGCGACCCTTTTGGGGTCAAATGACCCTTTCACAGGGGTCACACCACTCCTCTATTGGTCTCCACGTGAGTCTGCCCACATGTAGATATGCCTACATACAAGTATTAAAGGGTCATGGCATTAGGAAGGTTGAGAACCACTGCTCTAGAACTAATATGAGTGAGAAAAATAACTCATGAGGTGTTAGCTCAGTTGTGAGTCTGGCTTTTTGATAGAACTATTAACCAAGTAAAATAGCACTTTAATCTGAATTAAGATACCTTTTAAATACTCAACCTGGAAAATGAAAAACCCAGACCTCATTAAGGCTTTAAGAGCTTGGATAAGAGGCCGCTTGGAAGGTTTGGATGGGAGCTGGGCAGGTGAGTTCCTGTACAGTAGGGGCCCCTTGGCTGTCCCCTAGGACTCTGGGATCAGTCTTAAGAGCCCACCTCCAGCTCCCCTCTCTTACCCACTGGGGAGAAATCTGGCTCCTGGATACAGTGAGAGTACTTCTGTCTGCCTCCTAACACATTTTGAGGCTGAACCTTCCCTCACTTGTGCACAGCAATTGTCTGGTTTGTGGTATCACAACCGGACCCACCACCCAGATGTGTTTGCTGCCCAGAATCACCGGTCTTCCAAGTTCTCTGCATTACAGTGCAGCTCCTGCGACAAAACCTTTGCCAGCACAGCCGCTCACAAGAAGCATGTCAAAGCAGAACACGCAGGTGAGGCTGGGGCCAGGCTGGGGAGCTGGCCTACTGTGATCCCTTCTCCATCCTCGCCCACGTGGGGGTCCTGGGGAGATTCGCGGGGCGGGGAGATTCCAGTGTCTTGTCCTGGTCTGCCAGGGCCGTCAGGCTTCCTGCCATCCCTCTGCATTCCTCCTCCTTGTTCTCCTATCTCCTCCCCAGACATGAAGTTCCATGAGTGTGAGACCTGCCAGGAGCTTTTTCCCACCCTGGCTTTGCTTCAGGTTCACACCAAGTGCCGGCACTCAGGTCAGTGTTGCTTTTGCCTAGGAAATGTGTCTGTCCATTCCTCTTCCCTTCCTCCCATCTTGGACTTCCTTTTTCCTTCTCTTCTTTTATCTCCTGTGTGAAATGATGCCTCTTTAGTAGAACTTGCTCCATGGCACTGTTGGTTCTCACTTTTCTGCTCTCAGCCCTTCATCCCTCCTTATCCCCCAGGTTCCCAGCCCTTCAGGTGCCTATACTGTGCAGCATCTTTCCGCTTCCCTGGAGCCCTGCAGCACCATGTGGCCACTGAGCACTTCCGGCAGACAGAGAACACATTCCCCTGCGAGGTGTGTGGAGAGCTCTTCACCTCCCAGACCCAGCTAGAGGCGCACTTTGAGTCTGAACATGGGAAGGTGGTGGTCACAGAAGCCCAGGTCGCAGCAGCCACCACCCAAATGGTACAGGTAAGTCTCACAGGCATTTCAAACCATGTGGGTCCACAGAGGAGAGTCAATGGAAGAATGTAAGCCTGTTGCTTGAGAAAATACAGGCAGCGAGTATTTACTAAGCACTTACTGTATGCTAAGGAATGGGGACACAAAAGCAAACATAAAATTGTCTTGTCTACAGTAACATCTTTGCCATTATAGGAGGCTGTAAGTGCATCTATAAGCATACGCAGAAGAAATTCGTAATAGATGATGTATGGAGGGAAGAGGCACTAGCAGGGGAAGCTGCAAAGGCTCCACATAATGGGTGATGTTTGAGTTCATCCTTGAAGGAAGACACAAAGAGGGAGTGCCTTCCAGACCTGGAGCAGCCTGAGCAAGGGCACAGAGACATAGGACAAGCGGCTCATTTTGGCTATGTTGTTAAGTGTAATGAGGCTAGAAGGCTGAGGAATAGGTTTGAAGGAGTGAAAACCAGAGAGCAGTTTATATTTGTCCTAAAGGTAACAGGGAATCCCTGGGGATATGAGCTTTAGCCAAGTCCCTTTGATAGCTGTGTGGAGGCAGGGAGGCCAGTGAGGAGGCCAGAGCTAGGGCAGCAGTCATGAGAGCAGAGAGAAAAGGGGTGTCCTGGGGATGATTCATGGGTGTGAAATGGAGGCATTGACAGGATTTGGTAGTAGGTTAGATATTTGGGGTTGAGGGAGAGTTACAGGTGAAAAATGACCCCAAGGCTGCTGACGCAGGAGACTCAAAGGATAATGAATAATGAAAATAGGTAAGTTTGGAAGAGGCAGATATGATTTCTGCTCTGAACATGGTGAGTTTGAGGTCTGTGAGATATCCAGTGTGAAGTGCAAGTGTGAGACTCAGCAAAGGCATGAGGACTAAAGAGAGGCTTATGAGATGAGCATCTCTGTGGGCTGTTGGGGGAGTGTAGAATGAAGTCATAGGTACTGCATAGATTGAGGACCTGGGAAGTTGAGGTGTTGGAGGGAATATGAATATGTATGTTGAAGTCTTCTCAAATGAGGGCAAGAATTGGGGAGAGAGACACTGAACTCATTGAGGAAGGAACATGTCTGGGAGGCCAGGAGACAACAAACACTAGAATCCTGATTGGGTGATAAATATGGATGGAATGAACCTCAGAGGAGGAGAGGTTATTGTGTGATGGTGGGAGAGAGAGAGAAAGAGAGAGAGATTGGAAGTGGTATGGGGAAGCAAGGACTATTCCAACTCTCCCACCATAACCAATCCATCAGGGAGCGGGAGGAGCCAGTACTGGGAAGGGTGACCAGGGAAGCTCTGTCATCATGAGGGAGCCAGCATCATCTCTGAGTGTAGGAATATAGAGACAGCAAGAAAAGATGGGAGATGAAAGCTCATTTGTTACCTCCTCATCAGGGATTCCAGAGAGCACAGCTTTTGAAAGTAGTCATATTGAGGAGGATGGAAATAAGGGAACTGTCAGTGTGAGGTGGAGAATGGCTTTTGAACAGTGGTTTAAAGGGTTTAAAATCATGGTGATGGAGAGGATGTATCAGGGTGGAAGTATGTCCACTATGTGGGACAGCTGGTGTGAAAGCCTGGAGACTAGAGGTGGTGTGTCATGAGTGAGGAGCAGAGAGAAAGTCACAGATTACAGGACAGGTAGTCGTTTCTGATGATTGGTTGTGAAGAGTCTTAGCCAAACTAAGGAATTTATATTTGATTCTAGAGGAATTTGGAAAGAAGCCACTGGAGTTGACTGGGTAATGGAATCAGTTGGTCAGATTTTCATGTAGACTAGTCTTGGAACACAAGTAGAGGCGGGGTGGGGAGTAGGCCATGAAATATCTGAGAATCCCCCAGAGAAGACCGGGAAAAAATGGTCACATGAGTAGAAAGAGAACCAGGAGAGATCAATGTCAGCAAGACTCAGAAGAGAGAATGGTCAGCAGGGTCCAATGCTGCAGAGAGGTCAAAAGGACAGAGACTGAGAAAAGAGTGTCAGATTGGGCAGCTATGCAAAGAGCAGAATCAGATGAGTGCTGACTTCAGAAGCCAGAGGGCCAAAGGGCAGCTGAGTGAGTGAGAACGACGCGTGGCAAACCTTCCAGGGCTCTTGGACCGGATTCTCTGCGCTTCTTCATATACTTGATGTCCTCTTAATTCCAGGCTCAGTAAGGCCTGGTACCTAGCAGACGCTGCTGGGGGATTGGCGCATAAAGATGAATAGCAGCACATTTTCCACTCTGACGGTCGTCTGTTTCACAGCAGTCTAGTGGGGCATGACATGATCAGAAATTAGTATTTAATGTTCTGTGGTGACTGAGGAGGCAAAGGAAGATCTGGGGAAAACCCCTCTTCTCAGAGAGGACCAGGGAACATGGAAAGAAAGACTTTTAAAGGCAGAGAGGAGGGGGAAAGTAGGTTGGAATAATAATAGTGAGTGTTTCTGGAGCACTTGAAAAGCTCTTTCTGTACATGATCTCATCTGGGCCTCACAGCAGCTTTGTTCGTGAAGGGGATTGTTGCTTATTCTCATCTTACATAAGACCGGATCAGCTCATAGAGGCTAAATTACACAGCTGTGAGAAGGCACCAGATACAGGGTGCAAACCCAGCTCTTCCTGACTTCAAGTCCGGCCTAGATTTCCACTGTACCACAGTGCCTCTTGTCGATTACCCAAACATGGAGATCCTTAAGTACAAAGCCGAGGAGTTCCTGAGTCTGCTTGTCTTACTCTGAGATGGCCAAAGGCACCTTTGACCAGTGAACTGGTCCACCAGACGGTCCTATTCAAGTGAATGAGGGTTTCTCTTTGCCCTGGGAGGGAGCTGTCTACTTCAGCATAGGTGGACATGGCCCCAGTCCTGACCTGGCTCCTTTCTTGTCAGGGAATGTCACAAACTATACAAGTGGGTGAACTCCATTCTGTAGCTTCTGGACTCTAGGCCCAGGCCTTTCACAATGACTAAGAGAATCTGACCATCTGGTGACGATGAGCCATGGGCTGGAGGAATGATATTGAGGGACAGCCTGGGAGGGAGGTGGGAGAAGAGAGCAGAGCAGAGTCATGTGTTGTGTTCAACTCTGGGCTCCATGTTATAGGACAAACTCCATACTGACCACTGGAGTGGGGTCAGAGGACAGCCAGGGTGTAGGAGGGTAGCAGACCACATTATCTGTGGATGGGATGAGGGAAGTGAGCATGTTTAGCTTGGAGAAGGGAAGACTTGGGTAGTAACTGATGCCTGTTTTCAAGTATTTCAGATGTCCCATGAAGAAAGATTTAGACATCTTCTGCTTAGTTACAGAGGCCAAGGCTGGGAGCAGTGGGTGGGGGTGGCAGAGACACAGACTTTAAGCTTGTGACAATTCATAGGGTCCAGAAGTAGGCTGGCTGCACTTAGCAGGTATAGAAGGCTAGGGAACCACTTGTGGGGGAAATTATAGAAGAGATTCCTGTACTGGGTGATCACTGAAGGAAGGATGTGACTGGATCTTCAGTTTGTCTGGAGTAGAGAGATGGAGTATTTGATTCAGAGTCAGGAAAGAGAAGGCTGAGACCCCACCTCTGACACTCACTAGCCCAACTGTGTGACCCTGGGCAGTCACTTAACCCCTCTGAGCCTCCATGACGGGGTTGTTGTCAAGATCAGACGAGAATGCATGGAAGGAAAGGATCTTGAAAATTTCAGAGTGATGATGTGACTTGTGATTGTGATGTTGGTGTTTCTGAAGTGGTTTAAAATCTGTCAGGAGCTTGGTTATCTGATTTCCTTTGAGCCTCGTAATGACCCAGTGAAGCTGGTGCCCGAGATTTGTATTTTCACTTCACAGATGAGGAAATGGAATCTCAGAGAAGAAAGCTGTACAGTCACATCATGTTTGCCACCAGACACGTCAGTGGCCCGTGGACTCTCAGTCTCCCTGACTTCTTTCCTTCTGTTTCTATCTCTGTAGCATGGTCTCCATTAGCATTCCCTTCCCCTTCATCTCCAACCCCACACACTGAGCAGGGTGAGGAAACAGAGAAATATGGGTCTCTTCTATTTTAACTTGGTACTCTAAGAACTCTTGTGCTTCAGGGTTTTTCAAGGACTGTTTCCTCAGTTTGTTAGGTGTTCAGGTCTTCTCTGCCTGTTTTCCTTTGCTATTAATCTTGTATCGATCGATGGCCTTTTATGGGGATCTCTAGTGAGGATCTGTGGTTTTCAGTCAGGCTCAATCTTTGTCTAGTTACTGCAGATAACCAGGAGTTCAGAAGAGTGAGGAATCACCACTCATAGAGCTGCGAATGTTCCTCGACAAGATGAATGCCACGCCGCAGCAGGTCCGAGGCAGCCCTTACTCATCAGGGGACACTCAGCACACCCTTCCCTTCCCCAGGCAGAGATGCCAGCTCAGACCTGCAGAGCGTGCTTGCTCTGCTCCCTTCTCTCAAGGTCCCCATCTGCCCGTCTCCTGACTTAGCAGACATCGTGTGGTCTGTGTGTGCCCCCAGCGGGGCTCAGAAATCAATGCCTTGAGATGGCGAGGGCCTTTGACACGAGAGCCAGCTGGTCAGTGGGAAAAGGGCTGGATTTGGAGGAAGAAAGCCTGTGTCCTACCTAGGAAACTGGACGGGTCAGTCCCCTTCTCTGGGACTCAGCTTATGGAATGAAGAAGTTGGACACAATGTTTTTTGTAGTTCTTTCCCAGCTCCTGAGCCCTCCTCTCTACAGTTTGAGCGGCCCTGTGGTGTGAGCCCTTCAAGACTGGCTCTTGTTGTCGCCGTTCGGTCATTTCAGCCATGTCTGACTCTTCTGACCCCATCTGGGGTTCTCTTGGCAGAGATACTAGGGGGGTTTGCCATTTCTTTCTCCAGCTCATTTTACAGATGAGGAAAATGAAGCCAACAGGGTTAAGTGACTTGCCCAGGGTCACACAGCTAGTAAGTATCTGGGGCCCGATTTGAACTCGGGAAGATGAGTCTTTCTAGCTCCAGGCGCAGCACCGAACCACCTAGCTGCCCTCAGAGTTGGCTTTGTGCACTCTTTATTGGTAGTGATCAATGTAGAGACCACTACCCTTTTGGGAAACCCAGGAAAGTAGGCCACATGTCCATGTTTTGAAGCATGTTAGTGGTTAAGACCAACCACTATCTATTGTATGCCTTTCGTGTTGCAGAAATAACTGTGGTCTGGCCCTTGAGATACAAAAAAACCTGTGTGTGGGTACTCGCTAGCATGTAATCACAGAGTCTGTGTGCTCTGAGATGGCATACAGAGCCAAATTATAGCAATTTGATGTGCAGAGTTATTCAAATTGTTTGTCTGCCTTCCCGGTTGCATCACTGGTGTATTAGACTTGGAGTTTCCCATTAGGCACATGCATTTTGTAATTGCTCTCCTCAGGTGAGAAAACAAATATGATCATTACTGTGTGAGGCTGAAATGAGGCAGAGCTTAAGAAACAGTAGAGGAAGGCTGCCTGTAGGCCTCTCCCAGAGCCTTGGTTTGTTGTCTCTTTTACAGGTGATCCAGACTCCAGAGCCAGGAGCGTCAGCTGAGCAGGTGATCACTTTGGAGGAGACCCCTCTGGCTGGATCCCAGGTGTTTGTGACATTGCCAGACTCCCAGACTCCCCAGGCCAACTCAGAGCTGGTGGCAGTGACAGTGGAGGACTTATTGGATGGAACTGTGACCCTCATCTGCGGAGAGGCAAAGTAAAAGCCGCTCCAGAGCCTATGAGAGATGTTGGGGATGAGCCAGGGAGAAGCACACAGTGACTTAGCCCTTTAGAGAGTGTTCTGAGCTCTGCTGGCTGGGGAGCTTGTGCCATGAAGCCCTGAATGTTCTGACACTCAGTGTCTGGGACAGGGACCCTGAGCCCACCATCTCTCCTAGAGGCACGGAGGTGGCCTCGCCTCGCACACCAGCCAGCTGCTTGGGTATCTGGGTTACATTTCAGCTTAAAGTCAAGTGTTGCTTCCACAACCCATGTCTAATGAGCATCTGGGAGCAGAAGTTGGGGACTGAGTTTTAGTGTGATTATAGGCAGAATGGACGTGGCCAACAAAGTTAGGCCAGACACGTGGTTTTTAATCTTTACATGAAATTCCTTAGCAAGGCATCGACACCTACAGTCTAGGGCGTGTCCTCTGCCCATCCTTGCTGACACCACCAGTGCTGCTGGTTTCTCCATTCCTGCCTTGGTAAGTGGGGATCGGGAGCCCCCACCCTCCTGCTAAACAGATGTCCAAGGAGTGGGGAAAACAGCTCCCCTTTGACCCAGAGCCTTACCACCTTTCCCTACCCCATTGCCCGTGGCGATGACCAAAGCTGGCCTTTATTTTATTTTTTTTTTATTATTGGATCATCAAAATAACGGGCTCTCTTTGCACCCCATCTCACCTTGTTTGGTGCAGTAATCTCTCTCTCCCAGAACAAAGAGTTTGGAGTGTTTTTTATTGAGAATGTCAAACAGGAGACATGCCAGCTGCCGAGGCAGCCCCAGCAGCTTTGTCCTGACCCTTTGGGATGTGCCCTGGGGAGACACCAACTACTCAAGCTGTCCTTACCCTTTGTGCCAGCTTCCCCTCTCCCTGACCAGAAGCCCAAAGCCGCCACTGGAGGAGCAGAGGAGCCCCTCATGGTAGGCATCTGGTATGACTGTGGTGGCTGCCTCGGCAGGAATAAGGTCTATTCCTGCCCCAGCGTGGTTTGAGAAGCTGCCTCAGTTGCCCACAGGCTCCCAAATCCTCACCTCCTCAGGGCTCGGGTTGCTGTCAGAACCTACTCAGTATGCCTCTCGTTGTTGGACCACAGCCCTCTACAGCTACATTTCCCAAAACCTTTTATCTGCCGTTTCCTGAAATATAATCTGATAATTAATGGTTTGTTGACTCCATTATGAAGTGCAATTAGATGGATGTAGGTTCCTGCAGTTTGGAGGGAGTGCCTAGCATTTATCTTCCATTCCTTGTGCCAAAAGGTTGGATTCTGCCCACGCAGTGTTTACATGCTGAGCCGTGATCCCCACCATGGCCCCCCTCTGGAGAGCAATGTCCACTTCATCACTCTTCCTGGAACCAGCTCCAGCAGGAGAGAAACCATTCCTTTTTTTCCAAATGTGTTGCACACAGCTGTGCGCAGAGGTAGGAGCCTGTTTTGTTTAGACAGAAGCATTTTTTGCTGCTGCCTCTCAGCTTGTGGCTATGGGGGCTCAACACCTGTCTGTGAGCTGGCCAGTTCTGTGGCACGGAGTCTCAGTCTGGCCCTTCCATGGGGGCAGTGCCTCAGCTGTTCTGGTCTGTGCTGGTTCTGAGCACCAGACTGCTAAGAATATTGTGTAGGGTCACTGGACAAACCAACTTCAGTGTGTACGTCCCTCTGGTTGACCCAATAAGCCTAAAGTAAATGACATTTTCAAAGGGGAGAGCCTTAAAGACTGATAATGACCAGAAGATGGTGCTCATGCCTTTAAGACTTAGCTTTAGCCTTGGTGTGAAGGCCCCCCTGTGGCTTCCCCTTGCATTCTTGGCAGTCCTTTAAGCTTCCTCAGTTCCCTGAGCTCTCAGGTTTAGAAAGTACTTGACCCACAGGGAGTGACCTGGAAGGACCTGGAATGTCAGCGGCATAGGATGACATGCATTGAGAAGGTCCTGGTGCCAAACCCCAGAGAGTCCCCTGGCAGCCACTTTGCATGAGCAGCAGCACATGGGCCATGAACTGTTGCCTACAATTAGCTGAAGGGGGAGAGCACAAAAGAGAAAGGATTCATGATGGAGGTGACAAGAGAGGGGGGTCACATGGATTTGTGTGCTGTGGAAAGGCTTGTGCACTCAGACTTGAATTTCAGTTCCATGTGAGCATTTGGAAGAAGGCCTTCCTGGATTTCTGGCATAGAGAGGCACATAGACAGGGGCCATAGAACCTTCCACAGAATTATCAGTCCTGTGGTGTGCTGAGCCAGAGCCATCTGAGAGGCCAGGCTGCTGATCTGTCCCCCAGCCTCCCGCCCAGGGAGCTCTCATGGATCTGGCAGTGGTAAGTGGTAGTTGCAAAAACTATTATTGGTTCTCCACATTCCCTTTCATTGTGAAACTGAACAAATTTGCTGATCAGGGTGGTAGAATCCGTTTGTTCCACAGAGGATTCTAAATAGGAATAAAACTACATGTTGCCCTAGTGTGAGGGTTGCCTCTTTGCTCCTAGCTAACCCAGCTTCTCCCTTCCTCCTGTCTTCCTTAGATGTTCTTCCAAATAATCCATTTTCATTATGGCCCCTACATGTCCACCATATGCTGATGACCCCTAGGTAAGGGAGGGGCTGGGCATCTTCTCAAGAAGTATGTGGCATTTCAGGGAAGTGAATCACAAATCCATCTACTCCGGGCTCACACAGTAGGTTTGATAACTGATAGGCATCTGGGAGAAGGCAGTTGGGGGCAGGGGAAATCTAATTCATGGGGAAGTAACAGGGATCAATTATGGAGCTCTTGTGGGTTGGAACTTGACCATCACAGGGAACTACTTCAGGGAGAAGGCAATTAGATGATCAGTAAGCACAAATTACCATAGAAAGGTGATTCATTGCTTTTGAGCGTAGTATATGTGGAAGTAGGACCAGGAGGTCAGCAGAGCAGCCAGGAGACTGAGCAATCTTTATTCTTGTCTTTAAAATAGTCTGTCTCATCTGCCTCAGAAACCCCAGATTCTACAACCTTCTTAAAGCTTTTAGCTCTGCATGGACCAGAGGCTGGAATATGGATGTCGTGTTCCCATGGTGATTAAAATCCTCTCTGAGGAATAAAGTGCTTTCCTTCATGGAGCACCCCCAGGGCCTTGAGAGAGTCAGATGGCTTCTGGCTTTGCTACCTGATGATTGAGTAATGGAGTGATGCTAGGGGCTCTGGATAACAGGAGGGTATAGGGGGTCCCTGCCCTCCACCCACTCATGCCCTCAGTCAGGTGTGGGCACAGAAACAGGAGAAGAAAAGGGGCCCAAGATGAATGGTTTTCCCCCTGCTGCCCTTGTGTTGCTGCCTCTCAATGAGCTGGTGCCAGGACTTTGTTGGGGAGGGGGAGAAGAGACTCTGTGTCAGCTTGGACTACTTCATACTTCATCCATTGATGGTCATGTGTGGTCCCTTCTTGGGAGAAAGGAGATACCAACTAGCCCCTCTGGTAGAACCAGCGGGTTGTGGGAAAGGCCACCTCTTCTAATAGTGAGAGTGTGGGGAAAAGGCTTCCGTGCCTGCCTCCTGCTTCACTCAGCAGTACCTGCTCCAGAAATCTGCTCAGCACCATTCCCTAGAATCCTGAAAAAAGAGAGGGATTGGCATAGAGGGAGGCATTAGCAGGATTTGGGATTTAGGGAATTGTCAGAGAATAAGGTGGTTAATTATCTGTCATATTGTGATATAAAATCCCAGAGCTGGTCAGACTTGGGCCAGGCTCAGAAATAAAGAAAGAGAACAGACTCCAGACCCTTCCTCTGTGCCTTAGCCTGCAAGGAAGAAAAAGAGAACATCCATACTTTAGATGACAGTGTAGGACAAGGGGTTCCCACAGCTGAATCAGATTTCTTCTAAATTATCCAAATGAAAAATCAAGTAGAGTGCCAAGGGTAACTAGGCTGGTTACCTACCAGTTGTGTCTGGAACAGCCATATAATTGACAATATAAATTCTACATTGACTTGATTACAGCTTCTTCATTTTGTTATACTAAAGAACCAACATATGACCATCGGAAAATTACGCTTTATTAAAGTGTTGGATGAATCATGATGCTTTCAGGTGTGTTCTGTCCCTGTGGCACTGGTCTGCCTTGGACTGTCTCCTCATGAAAGGATTCCCTCTTGACAGGCCTGGTTGCTTGGCTCTGGTTCTGTGTAAGATTGTAGTCAATAGAAAGGGCCAAACAGCCTGGAGTTGAGTCAGAGCTGGGCCACATCCAGAAGCAGGACCAAGAGAGCAAATGGGCCAGTGCCAGGGCTACCGAAAAGATGTGTGGCTGTATCTGTCTGATCACAAAGTCTCATTCCTCCTCCAGAGCTCGTCCCTACCTGGGCAGCTCTGATTTCTACACGTCTGCCACTAAGGATGACAGCAAAGACAAGTGGAATGCCTGGCCACTGTTGGTTGATTTTTCATGAAACTGATAGATTCCCAAACCCCATTATTGTTTGGATGTTACCTCAGAGACCCTTTCAGTCCTCCCATGCCTCCACAGTCTTCATTCCTGGATTTCCTGAGCCATGTTTACCACACAGTCCAGCAACCCTTACTTATATACAGCCTTCATATTGTTGGTTCCTTGTTTCTTGTGTAAACCTGACCATAAACTCTTAGAGGGCAGAGAAGGCGGATCACACACAGACAGAACCTACCAAACCCTGCAGATTAGTCCCACAAGAACACGCTGCAGCACAGCACGGGGGAGGGTGGGTAGTTTGGTACAAAGGGAGCTTGAGTAGAAGTGTGACTGGGGCTGGGGGTGGGGATAGGGGAAGGAGCAGGAGCTGAATCGAGCTAATCTTCCAGCCTTCTGGGGGTGGTTATGGGGGAAGGAGCCTACACTAGTTTGCTCCATCCTTCTTAGCACCAGCAACGTGCCGAGCACCAAGGATGTACTCACTACATATGCTTATTAGTTGATGGAGTGATGCCGACATTGCCATCTCTGCTCAGACCCTTCTGCCCAAATGGCCATTCTGCCAGTATAGCTGAGAAGGGAAACTTTCACATTGTAGGCTCTTTTAAAAATGTTTATTGCATTGAGCATTGCCGTTTCTTGGCCACATCACCCCATAGCCACCAGTGCTGGCTTCATCAGAACCTTGGTTTGTCCCTTTTATTCCCCCCCCCCCATAAAGAGATTAGTAGGAAGCTCAGAGCAATACATATGGACCAGGGAGCTCTCCCTACCACCTCTATCAAATGCTGTTTGCTTGGCCTCATAACAAGCCCTTCCTGCTGGCTCTTTTCACACCAGGTACTCCCTGGTGATGCCTGAGAACATTAGATTGAACATATCAGGACAAGGTCACTGCAGAAACCCACTGTGCCCCTCCAGGGAAGATTACACAGGTCTATCATTAGGGGGTCCTGAGAAAAATGAACCAGAAGTGGCAAAGCTGAGCAGGGGGGCTCTGGTGCAGAGAAGAAGAGAGACCTCCCCATTTTTGCACCCCATGCAGGGTCCAGGCAGAATCAAACATTCCCATTAGAAAGAGCTGGCTTCAGAGCTTCCTTTCTTGACATAAAGAAATAAGCTGAAATGAATAAAAGCCACTATAGTAGAAGGGGAGTGTGAGATTTGGGCTAAATGGTCCATTGACAGGTGCTCATTCAACTGAACAGTCATTAGGTTCCTACCTCGTTCAAGGCACTGTACTAGGTAGGCAGTGAAAATATCAGAACAAAACCAAAAAATAAAAGGTCCTGCCTTCAAAGAGCTTACAGTCAGGCTACTGGGAGGGTATGACATGGACAGCAATAAGTGGGAAGACAAGGTAGAAGATGGCAGGGCAAAGAAGAGGCCTGGGCAACAGTGCTTTGGGAACATTTGAGTCAGGAGGGAATGTTTTCAGCTGAGGGTACTGATGGAGGGAGGCATTGCAGCAAGCAGAGAACCACAATGGGATCCATTCTCTCCCAGAGAACACTGGGTCTAAGCAAGGTGCTGTGGGTGATGGGAGAATAAGAAGAGGCGGCTCCTTCCTTGAAGGCATTTATCAATAGAAAGAAGGCTGGGAAGAAATAGCTGGATGGAGCAGTGCTGAAAAGTACACTTGACTATATGACCTTAGATAAGTCCGTTCTCCATGGGCCCCAATTTCTTCTGTAAAATCAGGTTGGATTAGAGATTCCCTAGGGTACCTTCTGGATCCAGTATTCTGAGAGTCCTTATGAAACTGTCATTAGGGCATCTTGAGAAAAATGGATTGGAAATGGCCAAGCTGAACAATGAGGCTCTGGTGCCTTGAGGTGAGACGATGTAACCCCCAGGGATGTACAGGACAGTCAGTGAGCCTTGAATGGCATAGTACAGACAGAAAAGTGTGGCCTCTACTATATTCATTGAATCATAGATCTAAAGCTGGAAGGAACTTTAGAAATTGTCTTACCCTGTGGTGCCAAACTCCAATCGAAATGGGTATTAATTTATAAAATCACAAATTAACCTTCCCTACCTTGTATCTTTATTTTATTAAACATTTCCTGGTTTACGTTTTATTATGGTTCTTGCCACATTGTGGAGTGTTGGGGAGCAGCAAGTTTGACAGTTCTGATTAGTCTAATTTCTGATTCGTCTTCACTTCACATATAAAGAAACTGAGTCCTAAAGAGGTCCGAATAGAGATAGGTTCTCTTGACTCCAAACACTGCCTTTTTTCCACTATACTACACTCCCAACTCAACAAACTACTACCACATTTTAGGAAGATTTTCAACAAAGGTTGAGGCAAAAAGGATTTTCTGCTTTAATCCTCAGTTAATCCGAAAATTCAGCTCACCACAGTTCCCTGTTCCTTGAACATTCCAGTTAGCCCAGACCCTCACTGTCATGTGCCTGGTTTACTGGGACCACCTTCTAGCTAATCCCTCTGCTTTCCATCTTTCTTCCCTCCCATCTGTCCTGCATCCTTAGCCAGGCTTAATTTTTTTCTAAAATGACACTTTCATCATATTACTCCCCAGCTCAAGACCCTCATTCCTTTTTTGCCAGATACCTTGCTTAAACTCTACCTGACATTCAAGGCTTCCACACTCCAACTTCAGGTCCAGCACCCTGTTCACCCAGTCGGCTTCCCTCCATAGACACAGGTCGAACAAAGTGAATTTTACTACAGAGAAATATGCTGTGAGATGAGATTAAGATTACCTCTGGTTGGAAGAACCAAGTAAAGCATAATTTCCTTCTCTTTGCCAGCCTTCGAGGCTGGAGTTAAAAACAAAACAAAATAAAACGAGAAATTGAGGATTTAAGAGGTAACAATTGAATCCATTCCTGGCTTCCCATCTCTTCCACAGGCTTTTAAAATGCCTCTTGTTACTCTAAGTATAGCTGGAGTGTAAATCGTGGCCTGAGCAGCTGTAGCTGTTGGGTCTCACCGTCATCCTCAGCTCCTGTATTCATCTATGACTTATTGTGATGCATATTTTATCGGACAATAGTTTGCCTTAATTAAACCTTGGTTTTTTAAAGCTCTCAAATGTGATTTTTATTTTGTCTTGGGGCCAAGAGCCTTTTAAAATGGGCACACATCTGTAAAATTTGGTAGAAGTCAGTAGGAAAATAAGATTGAAAAACCTACCTTCTTTGATTTGCACGCTGCTTTCCAGGAAGGCACTCATTTGCGTGCAGTTGGTCCACCGCCATGATGTTCAGTCAGAGCTATTTGGAAAGCCCAGAATACCTGAGAGGGGAGGGGAATGTGCCCAGTAGTGGCGCTGATCCCAGCACAGGTGGTGAGAAGAACATCAAAGAGAACCGTTTGCATCCTTCGAGGCCTCCCTGTGGCTTTGATCTGAGTCCAAGGGCAGCTTCCCTTCACCCCAACATATTTGCTACCACTCATCACTTTAGGGAGGGCACCTTCAGGGACTGTCCGCCTTAGAATGCTCAGAATTATCTTCCCATGTAAGTTTTGCCCCTGACTCCCAAGGTCCATGACAGGTGGAGTAGGGTGGGAGAGGGGACTATGAAGAAACAGCTGGAAGAGATGATTGACTGTGAAGAGTGGGGCCAGGGCGGTGGGGGTGGGGGGAGGGATACCTCCAGCTGATGACGGGAGAAGGTAGGCCACATTGGAGCAACTGAGGTAGAATTTCAGGAGAAATCTGAGTTGAGAAACAGCAAGGATTAGAATGAAAGGGTTAGGTCCTGGGGAGAGGCAGAAGAAAGAGATGGTGGTGCTCCATCTGGGCTCCATCCAGTACCCAAGCAAGCTCCATGACCACCAACGTATTCGAAGCAGCAGAACAGAAGCAAAGTCGGTGCCAGCTGATTGAGGAATGGCTAAAATTCGGATATATAAATATAACGGGACACAATTGTGCTGTAAGAAAAGACTGAATAAACAATTCAGAGAAGGGAAGATGTGATACACAGCAAAATAAGGAAAACCAGGAAAATTCTACATAATGCCTAGGATAATGAACCCAGAAAGGACAATAGATGGAAACTCAAGGCAGTTTAATTGCGATGACCGAGAGCTGAGAAAAAAATGCACCTTTCTGCCTTTATTAAGGAGAGAGGGCACTATATTTGGGATGTTGCATATACTGTCATGTGGTGGTTTTGCTGAACTGCCTTTTTTTCCCCTTTTAATCTTTGTCACAAGGAACAGAGCTATGGAGAAGGAATATATTTGGAAATGAATATGATTTTTTAAAGGCATCAATAAAAATCTTTTTAAAGGGCTACAAACAAACTGGGACATAGGAAAAAGAAGGGCAAAGAAACCCAATGATAGCAACCTTGTGGCATAAATTCACAGTCGTATTTATCTGGCCACAACCTTGAAGTGAATCAGACTCTGATCCAGACACGAACCTCCTCTGAATGTGAAGAAGAAGAGAAGGTAGAGTCTGCAGGGTGTAGTATGGTGGAAATTGATGGACTTGGAGTCACAGAACCTGTTAGAATCCTGCATTTTGCCATGTGACCTTGGGCAAACCACTCTATCTGGGTCTGTTTTCTCATCTATAAAGTGAGTGGTAGGACTAGATAATCACTAAAGTCTCTGGCTCTAATGATCTCCAGTCCTACGGTCCTGCTAGCCTGCCCTCCACATGTAGAGAGGGGGTTGGAGAGGTTCAGCTTAATTCAATGCCAGCAGGGGCAAGGTCCTACATGAAGGAAGGAGCTGCAGGGTAGGGGATTTGAGAGTAGAGGGCACTGTAACATTGAAATGGTTAGCTATAGGGTCAAGATTGGTAAGAGGGAGAAAGTGAAGCCAGAGTAGGGGTTTCAGCATGGAGAATAAAAAAGAGTGAGAGGTGGTCATAGGATGAAATGTAGATCATGGAAGGAGGAGAAGGTATAGAGAGAGGAAGTAATGGGAGGTTATGATCTAGTAAAGACATTTTAGAATTCTTGATCATGGAAATGGACCACCTGTGGGTAATAGGGAGACCAAGGGAATGCCACATACTATTAACACATAGATTAAAGGGGTGGTGAGGAAATGATGAGGCAGTTAACTGGTGCAGTGGATAGAGTTAGGAAAAGACTCATCTTTGGGAATTCAAATCCAGCCTCAGACACTTAGTAGCTGTGTGACCCTGGGCAACCTATTTTTAACCCTATTTGCCTAAGTTTCCTCATCTGTAAAATTATCTGGAGAAGAAAAGAGCAAACCTCCTGTATCTTTGCCAAGAAAACCTCAAATAGGGTCATAAAGAGTCGGACATGACTGAACAAGAAGCAGATGATGCACGAATACAAGAACAACCTTGGGCCGCAGCTCCCAGATCTATATGTCCATGTCTAGTGTCTCTCCTGAGTTTGGTTGTCCATCACCAATGGCCTGCCCACTCCTCTTCCAAACTTACTTTACTGTTAAGGGCGTCACCATCCTTCCGGTCATCCAGACTCCAAGCTTATGTCACTGTCTACTCTTCACTCTCCCTCATCTCCCTTATCCAGTTACTGGCCAAGTCTTTTCAAATCTGCCTCCACACATCTCACATCCCTCTTTTCTCCACTCTTGGCCACCATCCTAGCATGGGCACTCCTCACTCCTCACCTGGACTTGTTCTCCCTGCCTTGAGTCTCTTCCCCTCTTCACTCCATCCTCCACACAGCTGTCACATTGACATTCCTATGGTACAAATCTGACTATGACATTCCTCTATTTCCAAAAACCTCCCATTGCCTCTAGGATCAAATACAAACGCTTATTTAGCATTTAAAACCCCATCACAGCCTACATTTCCAGCCTTGTCACACACATCTCTCTCTCTCTCTCTCTCTCTCTGTCTCCCCCTCTTCCCCTCTCCCTCTCCCTCTCCCTCCCTCCCTCCTTCCCTCTCTGTCTCTCTCTCTCTGTCTCTCTCTTTCTCCCTCTCCCCCTCTCCCTCTCCCTCTCCCTCTCTCTCTCTCTCTCTCTCTCTCTCTCTCTCTCTCTCTCTCTCTCACTCACTCACTCTCTCCTGGCCAAACTGACCTACTTATCCCCACTCTCCCATCTTTGCGTGGACTGTGTCCTAGGTTTCCAAAGCACTCCCTCTCCACCAGTACCTCTTAGAATCTTATTTTCTTTGGGACTTCAAATTAAATACACTCCCTGTATGGGGCCTTTCCTGATCCTTTCAGTTTCTACTGTTCCCTCCACAAATTGCCCTGTATTTGCACTATATATGTCTTACATTTATGTAAACTATGGTTAGTTAATGTTGTTTCCCCCAAATAGAATGTAAGCTCCTTGAGGACAGGGGCTGTTTTGTTTTTGTCTTTGTTCTTAAGCTTGGCACAGTACTAGATGTACTAGATGCTTAATAAATGCTTGTTGATGGACTGAATTCTAATTCTGTTGTTTCTAGGAGATAAACTCTTTAGTTACCTCATTTGTAAAATGAAGAGTTAGGCTTTGGAATGTCCAGGTTCCTGGAAAACACTGACATTCTCTGTTCTGATATTCTATAAAATAAATCTATTTATTCCTGCCATTCAGTGATTCTCATCTTCTCTTTCTCATTTCCTCCCCTGACTTGGGGAGAGAGCTGGGGAGCATGTGGACTGGCCCACCTTGGGGTGAGAGACAGGACTGATTGGCAGCTGAAGAATGCTTAGCTAAGTTCCCTTAAGAGCCTCACTCCCAAGAGTCCTTCTTCTCCCCTTTCATACTCTTCTCTTTCAAGTTTTCAGGACACACCATTCTCTCTTGATTCTCCTCCTCCCTGTAGGACCACTCCTCAGTCTTTTTTGCTGGATCCTTCTCCAAGTCATGCCTAATAACTGCAGATATCCCATAGGGCTCTGTCCTGGACCCTTTTCTGCTTCTACACACCTTAGTGAGCTCACTAGGTCTCATGGATTTAATTATCATCTCTATGCTGATGCTTCTCAAATTGATCTATTCTGCCCTAACCTCTCTACTAACCTCCAGTATTGCATCTTCCTGCCTTTCAGACATCTTGAATGAAATGCCCTGTAGACATATTAACTCAATATGTCCAAAACCAAACTTGTTATCTTTCCCCTACTAGCAGTTCTCAACCTGTGGGTTACGTTCAATTTGTAACAATGAAAATACATCCTGCTTATCAGATAGATTCGTAACAGTAGCAAAATTACAGTTATGAAGTAACAACAAAAATAATTTTATGGTTGGGGGTCACCACAACATGAGGAACTGTATTAAAGGGTTGCAGCATTAGGAGAGTTGCGAACCACTGCCCTAAACCCTCCTTCTTCCTACTTTCCCTATTACCGCCCAGGGCACCACTATCCTCCCAGAGCCTCAGACTCACAACCTAGGAGTATCCTGGATTCCTGGCCATCTGTCACCTCTCCTCCCCTATCCAATCTGTTTCCAAGACCTGTTGATCTCACCTTTGCAACATCTCCTAAATATCCTGCCTTCTCTCCTCTGACACTGCCCTAACCCTGGGACAGGCTATTATCCTCTGACCCCTGGAGTATTGCAATTGCTGCTGGTGGGGCTGCCTACCTCAGGTCTCTCTTCAGTCCAATCCATCCTTCATTTAACAATCAAATTGATTTTCCTAAAGCTGAGTCTGACTATGCCACCCCGCCCCCTACTCCATCAGATGGCTCCCTCCAGGATCACATACAAAATGCTCTGTTTGGCATTCAAAGCCACCTCCTACCCCTCCAGTCTTCTTACACCTTACTCCCCACTGTATACTTTTCAATCCAGTGACACGGACCTCCTAGCTGTTCAATGAACAAGATGCTCTGTGGGCATTTTTTCTGGCTGTCCCCTATGACTCTCCCATCTCATCTTCCCCTCCTGATTTCCCTGGCTTCCTTCAAGTCACAACTAAAATCCCACTTTCCCAAGAAGCCTTTCCCAACCCTTCTTAGTTCTCATGCCTTCTTTCTTTTAATTATTTCCTATTCTCATAATGCCTGTATATGACTTGTTTGTATATATTTCTTTGCTTCTTAGATTGTAAGCTTCTTGAGGGCAGGGACTATCTTTTGCCTCTTTTTGTATCTCTAGCACTTTGCACAGTGCCTAGCACATTGTAGATGTTTAGTGCATGTTTATTGACTACCAGGCAGCAGCACCCCAAAGACCCAACCACTGACTCAAAAGACATAAGACTCTGATGGTCCTTTGATGCCCAACAGCTTGGCAGAGAGAAGGCAAGAACTGCTTTTGTGTGGGTCCTCCAGCCCTGACACTTCTCCCCACCCACCACCCCTCACCTTGGAAAGAGATGTTAGGAGAAACCAAGAGGGTTGTCTGCTCCCCTGTCTGTGAAGAGCTGGGAGTGAGCAAAGAGAAAGGAAACACTTCAGTGTCTGACTTCTTTCCTTCCCTCTATTCATCCCTGTATTCCTATCCCCGTTCTCTTTTGGCAGGACAGATGTAGGGCGGGGTGATGCTTTGACAGTGGATGAAGTCTGACTGTGCCCAGAACCCATATCTAATGCTTTCAAGTTCCTAAAGGGAAGGACAGGATGATGAGGGGCCAGAAGGACCTTACTCCAGTTCTGATTAGATTCAGAATAGGCAGGCTGGAGTCCCCTCTGCTTTGGGCTTCAGACTTTCAACCTCAGTGCCTCAGACAGCTGGGGTGTACGAGTGCTTTGTGGGGCTGGCGGCTCTTCCTTCTCTCCTCCCTCCCCTTCATGCAGTTCCAGACTTCCTCTTTCTTGTTCTCTCACTCCTTCTTACCTCTGGTGATCTCTCACTGTCTTCCCATTTCTCTGTCACTGTTGGTATCTCTCTGTCCCTTCCTGTCTCTTTTACCTCCTTCACTCAGTCCATTTCTTGGTCTCTCTCAATCTGTGGTTTTCTGCTCTGTGACTCTCATTCTCTTTTGTCCTATTTGGCCTCCCTCACTCCCTCTCCGTCTTCCTGTGTGTCTCTGTCTCCATCAATTTCTACTGTATTCATCTTATGATCTCCAGACCCATCCCCATTGATGTTCTCATTGGAATGTGAGCTCCTTGAAGTCCGAGACTGCATTTTTTGCCTTTCTTTGAACCTCTAGTTCTTAACACAATACCTGGCACACACAGAGGAAGTGCATAATTAATGCTTCTTGACCAACTGTCTGTTGCATTTCTGTCTTTCTCCCCTTTACTTGGGGTCTCTTAGTCTCTGTCTCTCTGTCCTGACACTTTCTTAGTCCTGTTTTCCTTCCTCCTCTCATTCATTACCTCCCTCCTGGTTCTTCTTTCCCAGAGGCCTCCCACCTGTCTCTTGGTCTTTGTCCCTCTTGCTCAAGCTGCTTCTGGCATCTTTGTGTGTGCCTCACTGGGTCCACATTTCCCTTCTCCATTTTCCCTTTCCTATGAGAGAGTGAAGAGAAAGAGGGGAGAGGCATGGCTCAGTGACAGCCCCAGCCTGAGCCAACCCCTCTTAGCTGTCACTGAGGAAAGAAATCATATAGCAGCCCCTGAAATTCAAATGAGAGTTTTGCTGAAGCTGCTAAAAAGTCATCAAACGCTATCTTTGAAGTCCTCTGGCAAGCTGGTCATTTCTTTTCAATGAGTCCCTTGTGGAAAGGAGATTGCAGGGCTGGGGAGTGGAGGAGGGTGGGCTTTAGCACACAGGAACCCCAGGGGGCAGGCACCAGTCCTCCCTGTTTGCTTGCCTGCCAACAATCAAATTCAAAGAATGTCAAAGCCAAAAGGTACCTGAGAGGCATCTAGTCCAACCCTGTCATTTTATACATGAGGAAACTGAGTCTCAGAAAGAAAAAATGATGCTCCTGAGGTCACTCAGGGAGTTGGTGACAGTCAGGACCCAGAAGCATGTATAGCCTCCTTTCTCTCCCCACAAAAGCAAAATAAGACAAGCACAGGATTCTGTCCGTTGTGCTAGGAAGCATGAGCGACCAATCCTTATTCAGTTTCAGAGAGTTGAGACCAGGCAACACAAGGACAGTGAGGAAAGAGTGAGACCCAATGAAAAATTAAGGTGATCAGGGTCACAGACACCATCTCTGAGTGCCCAGCCTTCTTGGTAAAGGATCAGGGATGGCTTGGTGAGGCCAGACACAATTAAAGCTGGAAACAGATAAAATTATGGAACTCCGAGGAGACAGAAAAAGGAGCATATCATTGTTCATCTTGCTTGATGATCCATCATGAAAATCCCACAGTACATGCCACCTCTGCACCTTTGTGAGGTCACATCGAATAGGGGAGAGTGTAGAATATCAGAAGGGCGCTTCCAGGACTGTCCTTTCTCTGGCTGCTTCAATAGCTCCCAATTTCTGAACTCAGCTTGATCCTCACTATCCAATGGGCCCTAAACCAGTCCTTCTGTGTACGTGGCCAGGGATAGATTGGGTCAGTTGGCACAGCATACACTTTTTTCCCATGACATAACACACAGTGACCTGGACAGACTAAGACATTAGCTGAAAATTCTGTGGACTGCAGGATGGTGTGGAAGGAAAAAAATAATAAAAATAGCAAAGTGCTTTACTTCCATATTCATCTACTGTCTTCCTTGAGCCTCCACGGTAACCTTGCAGACCAGGGACTTACCAGTATTATTTCCACTTTACTAGGGAAATTAAGGCCCAGAGACCAGTCCATGATCACACAGCTAGCCAGCATTGGAGATAGGATTTGAACCTGGCAACAAGGTGGTGGCTTAATGGAAAGAGCCCCAAACCTGGAGTCAGGAAGACCTGAGTTCAAATCCAGCCTCAAGACCTTACTAGCCATTTGACCCTGGGTAAATCACTTAACTTCTGTCTGCCTCAGTTTTCCCATCAAATGACATGCTTGTAAATGTGCTTTGCAAACCTCAAAGTGCTATGTAAACACTAACTTTTGTCTTCCTAATTCCTAGTCCAGCACAGTCTTTGCTATAATATGCTGTCCCTTAGGGATAATTCATATATAAGGTATAAGGAAATCTGGGGTCATACAAGGAATAAACCAGAAGAGTGGTGGGACACAGATGTATGGACTCAATTATGCTAGAATTTTGATGTAGAAAGAGCCCCTAATTAGGAGTCAGGAGCCTTGGCTTGAGATTGAGCTGCATTTGTCATGAAAGGACCCAAATCCAAATCCTACTTACTTAGTCAATTCTCATCACTTCTCAGACCCACAGTTTCTTCCTCTATAAACACGGTATAAGACCAGAATTCTCCCTAAGGTCCCTTCCATTTCTAAATCCCATGGTCTTCTGCCATTGAGTCACTAGTAGGGTGACCTTGGACAAATAACTTACCTTCTCCAGGGCCCCCTTTCTTCCTTTTTAAATTGAGGCAATTGGATTTGATGATCTCAAAAGATCGCATCCAGCTTTAATATTCTGAAAGTCTATCTGTGAGAGACTCTTTGTGTGTGTGTGTGTGTGTATGTGTGTATGCACGCACATATGTGTGCGCCTCAGCGTATGTGCGTGTGATGTTAAGAAAGATTTATACAAGTGCCCCAGGTGTATTTTCTGTGCAGTTAAAACTCCATATTTAATGGTTGGAGCCAGAGTGGTCACGGCTGTCACCCGGGATTTCATGCTCCCGTTTACATCTTTAGTTTCCCCTGTCAGAGACAGCTTCATCCTCTACTCCACAGGCCCTCTGCGTACTGGGAGAAGGCGTGGCTGGAGCTGGACCCCTCCCTCCCTCCCCCTCCCCCGCTGGAGGTTTTGGAGACAGATGTGGGATCTGTCAAGGGACAAACTGAGGGAAAGAAAGAACCTCAGTACCCTGGGGGTGGGGGGGTGGGGGGTTGGGGGGGTGGGGGGAAGGAAGACAGGGAGTGAGACTAACAGGGGAACGAGAGCAGGTAGTAGTCAGGATTTGGACAGTTCAGTGTCTTATTTCTAGCCAGTCATTCAACAAAGGGAGCCATCAGGCAAAAGAGAGCAATTTTACCAGACAGAAAAGTAGGGTGGAAGGGTCAGACACATGGCAACCTGGATCGAGGACAAGTGAGCTCCCTAGGAAATGAAGTGAGGAAGCCAGGAGGTCAACATCGGATCAGGAATCCCAGAGGCCAGGGTAAGGTTACAGAGTCTAGGTCAGGATCCCTAGAGGTCAGAGCCAAGTTTTCCAAACCAAGATTAGGGCCACCATCTGTGAGTGATGAGACTTAAAGGAGCCCCAGAGATAAGGCTCTTAGGTCATGCTATGACAGGACAAGAGGGACAGGTCACCAGCCACAAGAAGAGGTTCATGTACCCAAGGCTGGCCTCTGGTGGGAACTCAGGAGCTTAGAATCAAAAGAGTCATGAAGAGGCATAAATTCTAGGACTGAAGAAGCCCATGGAGTTCTGCCTTCAAGATAAGATTCCCTTTGCTGCAATGGGAGTCTCTCCAGCCTAGAGAGTGGACCTATAGGTATCTCACTGACACTTCCAACTGCAAAGCTTTTAAATCTCTCGGGTAAAAATTTTCATTTTCTAAAATCACTCTCCAAAAAATCACTTTCTCATCCAATATTTCATTCCATCCTAACAGGTTTCTTATTCAGTGGCCAGAGAAGATATTATTATTCCATTTTACAGATGAAGAAACTGGGACCCAGAGAAGCAAAGTGACTTGCCCAAGGTCTCACATATTGATTGATCAATCAACAAGTATTCTACATATCAGATACTATGTTAGGTACTATAGATACAAAGACGAAAATAAAGAGAACTTCTGTTCTCAAGTAACTTACATTCTATTGAGAGACGTGTGGTATACGTAGATAGAAGTACATGCAAAATGTATATAAAGCAAATCTATGGTAATTTTGGTCAGAAGGCACCAGCAGCTGGCAGGGAAAGAGTGGACTTCATGTAGGGAAGGCATGAAGATGAGTGATCATTTCTAAAAGTGAAAGACACCTCAGAGGTCATGTTAGTCCATCACCTTCCACTTATAGGAAAGGAGATGGAGCCCCAAGATTAAGTGATTTGCCCCAGATTCCCCAGGCAGTAAGTGTCCAAAATAGAAGGGCACATGTGAGGAATGGTGGAAAAGCCAGTTTGCTTTTGTCCATAGATAGTGTGACAAGAAGCAAGGATTGACCCCCAAGGACATTCAGCTTCCAGTCTGCACCACTGCCTGAGAGGGAGGATTCCATAGGATCCCTATCTCTCTCTAGATCAGGAGTTCTTAACCTTTTTTGTTTTGTGTATCCCTCTGATGAAGCCTATGGACCCCTTCTCAGAATAATGTTGATTTTTGTAAAATTCACTGAAATAAATGCTAAATACCAGAGATTAGTGAAAATAACATAATTCTTTCCCATCCAAGTTCACAGACCCCTTTAAATTTATCCCTGGACCCCGGGGTTAAGGTCTGGGCTGTCTATGCCTCATCACTTACCCTCCAAAGATAGAGGGCAGGCCAGTCCCCAAACAGGGCCCCTGGAAAATCTTCTTAAATTCAGACCTAAAAGATCTGTCACCAGCTCTCCATTACTTCTCTCTTTGCTTCACGGGATAATTGTCTTTCACAAATCCATTGTCCTCTCTCACAACAGAAGCCTCCCTCACTCTCCTGAATGGGAGGCAGGGAATATTTAGACCTTTGAAAACTATGTGTGATAGGAATAAGAATCCCATGCAAGAACAGCTCATGTTTTGGCTCCTCCCCAGATAACCAACCCATGACAATCCTAGGGATTCAATGAAGGCAAAAGTAACCGCTCTTCCCATGCTGTCTCCATATATCCCCTCCAACTTCCCCCTTTGCAACTTTTCTCTTTCCAGTCATTTTTCTCTTCTTTTATTTTTAGTCATTCTCCAAATCAAAATGTAGCCTAAACTCCCCTGGCTGGTCACAACTGAGCCTCACCTCCTCCATGAAGCCCACCATGGTTATACCTGGCTACACTAGAGATCTTCGAGGAGGCTAGGTGGTGCAGTGAATAGAGCTCCAGCCCTCGAGTCAGGAGGGCCTGAGTTCAAATCCGGCCTCAGACACTTAACACTTACTAGCTGTGTGACTTTGGGCAAGTCACTTAGCTCCAATTGCCCTCCAAAAAGAAAAAAAAGAAAAAAGAGAGAGAGAGAGAGAGAGAGAGAGAGAGAGAGAGAGAGAGAGAGAGAGAGAGAGAGAGAGAAGGAGAGATCTTCAGTTTATTCCTATATACTTCTTGGATCTTCCATTGCCCCTCTGGGCTTTATCACAGAGCTTAGCAACACAGACAAACTGACCCAATTTCTGTCCCCCTGATGTTACATCCCATCTTCTTCCTCTGCACCTTTGTATAGGCTCTGTCCCCTGCCTGGAATACTGTCCCCTTACTTTTGCCTCTCAGATTCCCATTCTCTCTTCAAGGCTCAGCTCCAATGAACCATCTCCTACAAGAGGCCTTTCCTGATTCCTCCAGTCTTTAATGCTCCCCCCCCCCAATTATATTGTTTAGTGTCTTGCACATAGAAGGTATTTAAGAAGCTATGGATTCAGACCCATGTGTACAAAAGTATTTCTAGCAGCTCTTTTTGTGGTGGCCAAGAAATGGAAACTGAGGGGATGCTAATCAACTGGGGAATGGCCATACAAGTTGTAGTATATGAATGTAATGGAGTACTATTGTCCCATAAGAAATGATGAGCAGGCAGATTTCAGAAAAACCTGGGAAGACTTAAATGAACTGATGCTGAGTGAAGTGAGCAGAACCAGGAGAATGTTATAAACAGTAACAGCAATATTGTGCAATGACTGACCTAGAAAGACTTAGCACTTCTCAGCAATGCAAGTATCTAAGACAATTCCAAAAGAGTCATGATGGAAAATGATATCCACATCCAGAGAGAGAACTTTGAAGTCTGAATGCAGATGGAAGCAGACTATTTGCTTTCCTTTTCTTGTTTTGTTTTATTTCTTCTTTAGTTCTAATTCTTTTTTTACATCAAAACTAATGTGAAAATAGGTTTAATATGAATGTATAAGTAGAGCCTATGTCAGACTGCATACCATCTTGGGGAGAGGAGGGATGAGGAGAAAATTGAGAATATGGAAGTGAATGTGAAAACTAAAAATAAATTAATTATTAAAAAGAGGCTATGGATTCTATGAGGCAGAGGTGAAGAGAGTCCATCTTTCAATCATTCCTCTCCCTTTAGTCTAGTTCTTTTGTCCAGTGAGAGCACATCTCAATTGAATCAATCAACCAGAGGGTGAACTAGGTAACCAAGGAGAGTCTGTTTGAATTGTCTGAGGAAATTCGTCATGCCAAATGGAACATGTATAAGACCAGGAAGCTAATTTGGAGTCTAAGTTTAGAATCAGTGCAAGCCAAGAAGGGCAGTCTTGGCCATACTTCTGATACAGAATTGATTGTCAAGGGCCACTTAGCCTTGATCTCAGTTTCCCCATCCTTGACCTGTAAACTTTGGAGGACCAGAGGATTTAGATGTCTTTACTGGCATCTCAGTCCTTTCACTAATGAAGTGTCTGCCATATGGAGATCACAAATCAGGCACACTGAGGAAAGACAGCTTAAGGATCCTACAAGGAACCCAGCAACCAAGCTACCCAATGGCTAAGGGGACCTTTGGGAGTCTTCCATAAAGCAGACTTGAAGAGGGCTTCCAGCAGCTAGGAGATATGAGTTACTACTTGGCTACATCTGTTCTCAGCCTTGAACCCACATTCCCCTGGACTCTGTATATACTTGTGAGAAAGTATGTCACAGAATTTTAGGGGGATTCTTTGGGGGTTTGTCAACTATACTTATGACTTCACTTTAGTAAATGGTGTTAAAGCATCGCTGATTAATTGTTATCAACAGATAATTATTGGGGAAAACACACTAGAAGAGGTTTATAGGTTATAGTACTAGAAAGATACTCCCCGCCTCACCCTGACCCCAACCCTCAAGGCTACACTTAGAACCTTCTTGTCATTCAATCATTTCAGTCATGTCTGACTTCGTCATGTCCCCATTTGGGGTTTTCTTGGCAAAATACTGGATTCATTGGTCATTTCCTTCTCTAGCTCATTTTACAGATGAGAAAACTGAGGCAAACAGGGTGAAGTGACTTGCCCAGGGTCACACAGCTAGGAAGTGTCTGAGGCTGGATTTGAACTCAGGAAGATGAGTCTTCCCAACTCCAGACCTGGCACTCTGTGCTCTATGGCACCACCTAGCTGCCCCTTAGAACCTTGACAGGGAAACTTAGGAACGACAGCATGAGAAGCCACATTGGGAGAGTAAATCCAAAGCATATACCACACTAACATGGGAAATGACCCATATAAAGGCAGGGTCATGGCAGATGAATTGGGGCCTTTCAGGTCCCTTTTTACTCTGAGATTCTACGATCAGTGTTGGTCTGAGTGGCATTTCTAAACCATTCTATCTATCTAGGAAAAGTTTCCTGCCTTAGTGAACTCCAAGACTCTAGGTCCAAAGATCTATGGTTCCTCCCTCCCTTCCACCTAAAAAGAATGAGGTGTCCCACCTCAGAACATCTGCTGGAGAACTGAGGATTTATTTACCTGAACCAGTTGGACTGAATTAACTCACTATTCTAGAACCCAAGATGACTCTCCACTTGTCAGTGGTCACCTATCTTACCATTAACCTCTTGGTTAACTAAATAGCTTTCTTCCTACCACTTCTTTTCTCCCCAAACTAAAAGAAGCAAGAGGCAAAAATAATTATCACCTCAAATTAACTCTGTGGGATTTGCAATTGAAAAATCCCTCCAGGATCATCTAGTCTGACCGCCTCATGTTACTAATGAAGGTATGGAGCCCAAGGGAGGTAATGAAGTAACTTACCCAAGTTCTGTCACTCTAGAAAGTGACAGAACCAAAAAAAATCCAGTCTTCTGACTTCAAATCCATCTCTCTTTTCATTTCACCGAGGTATTTTATACTACTTCAAATACGGAACACAACCTTGGGAAATACCTCAAGATGAGTCTTTCTCCGTAGCCAGCTGGCCCTTCTCATGAGCAGCAGGGCACAGCACCAGCCGTCATGCCACCCAAGCAGACCTACATGCCAACTCCATCCCCCAGGTCAGAGGTCACCCAACCCCTCCTTTGGCATCCCTCCCACTTTGACTCAACCCAGACCCCCAGAATTCCTGGTAGGGCCCCAACCTACTAGATCTTTGGACAAATAAATAAGCTACATGCTGTCTGGACACTGCACCTCAGGGAGGTCTCCATACCATGCACTTCACATTGTGGCCAATTGCTAGCCAAGAGCAGGTCTGGCTCCCTGTCCCACTCTCAACCAGCTGGTCACACATGCATATCCTGGGCTTGTCTTGAGGCTGATCAGGGTCAGTGGTCATACACAGCCCTGGGGGCCTTTCCCTTCCAGCTGCCATCCTGACCCGTTTGTCTTCAGACTGACAACCTCCTCCAGTCCCCTGCTTATGGCGTTTCTGCAGCCCACAGGGCCTTGCCCCTTGACAGGCAGCTGGCTTCCAGCAGTAGTTGGGCCCCCACCTCTCTGGGCCTCCCAAGGGAGCTCTGGAGGCCAGAGGCCCTGTCTGCTCCAGCAGCCAGGCACTGCTGACCTGGCAAAGAAGGGGAAGCAGCCCTGTCAGGAGGCTGTCAGTGGGGAAGGCAGAGGGTTGGCTTTTCTGACAGGCCAGGGAGCATCAGCCCTTCCTAGCCAAGACTCCTGGGAGTCACTGCAGTGCAAAAGACCAGGCTAGGACCTGGCTCATCCTCAGCCAGCCTGATCCCAGGAAAGCTGAGAACCACTGCAGACTCTCCCTCTCAAGGCTGGCCTTGCCCATAGGCAAAAGAAAGAGCTCTTTTACTTCACGGAGCTGAGGGGCACCTGGCCTGCAATGGACTTGCTGTATGACCTTGGGCCAGTCACATTCCTTCTCTCAGTCTAATTTTCCTCACCTGCTTGGATGGTACAATGGAAACAGTCTTGGTCTTGGAGCCAGAAGTCTCAAGGACCACTTATTGGGCATTTTGAAGTATGACTTCTATTTCCAAAAATATTTATTCATTCTTTAAAATTTTTTTTGGAGGCAATCAGAGTTAAGTGACTTGTCCAGGGTCACATAACTAGTGTCTGAGACTGGATCTGAACTCAGTTCCTCCTGACTCCCGGGCCAGTGGTCTATCCACCTAACTACCTCCATTCATTCATTTTTAATACTCTCTTTTTAAAAAATAAGTCTCAAATTCTCTCCCTCCCTCTAGCTCCTCCCCTACTCACTGAGAAAACAAGCAATACATCATGCATGTAAAAGTCATGAAAAACATTTCCATATTAGAATTTTACTTCTATTTGGACTGGATTACCACTGAGGTCCCTGCCAACTCTGAGAGTCTATGATTCTGTGTACTCAGCACTCATGCCCTAGCTCTGATGTTTACTAACTGTGCTAACAATGGGCAGCTTTATTGAGATTCGGTTTTTTCACCTATAAAATGTGAATAGGAGGAAGAAGAAGAAGAAGAGGAAGAAGAAGAAGAAGAAGAAGAAGAAGAAGAAGAAAGAAGAAAGAAGAAAAGAAAGAAGAAGGAGGAGGAGGATGAAGGGGGAGGAGGAGGAGGAAGGAGGAGGAAGAAGAGGAGGAGGAGGAGAAGGAGAAGAAGAAGGAGGAGGAGGAGGAGGAGGAGGAAGAAGGAGGAGGAGGGGGAAGAAGAAGAAGAAAAAGAAGAAGAAGAAGAGAATCCTTGTACTCCCTGTCCCCAGAATTCTTCCAAGAAAAATTGGAAGGAAGCAGTCATGTGCAAGGCACTGTGTACTTTATAAATAACATCCACTTGGATCTGCCCAACAACCCTGGGAAGTAGGTTCTATTGTTATTCCTATTTTACAGCTAAGGAAACTGAGGCAGAGATGAAGTGACTTGCCCAGGGTCACAGAGCCAGTATGAGCCAGAGGAAAGATTTGCACTCAGGCTCAGAACTCTCCCCATTGTACCACGTGGCTGCCTCCATAAAACTTAAAAGATGGCCTGGAATCAGATTTTAGAATATATGCAAATTGGCAACTTCTCTGACTTATGTTGGTGGGACTGTGGGGAAACAGGCACTTCATACCATGTTGCTAAAACCATTAATTAGTTCAACTACTTTGGAAACAATGCAACAATGGGGGAAATGTGACTAAAGCATTTATACTGTTTAACTCGATAAGTTCATTATCTGACATTCCCAAGGAGGTCAAAGACAGGAAGAAAAGGTTCCATGAACACCAAAGTATTCATAGCAGCTTATTCTGTGGTAGCAAAGAACCAGAAATAAAGGGAGGGGGCACCGATAGCTGTACAGTCTGTGGCATTTGAATGGGATGAAATATTCTTGCACGGTGAGAGTGACAAATATGAAAAACTAAGGGAAACAAGGAAAGGTGAATTGTGTAGATGCTATGGAAGGAAATGATGAGAATGAAAAGAACAAAAATAATAAATACAAAGAAAGAATATAATAAATAAATATAAAATGTTATCCCATTTCATCCTTACAACAACCCTAGTACTGTTATAACCGCCCTCCCTCTCTCTCTCTCGCTCTCTCTCTCTCTGTCTCTCTGTCTCTGTATCTCTGTCTCTGTCTCTCTCCCTCTCTGCCTCTCTGTCTATCTATCTCTCTCTGTCTCTGTCTCTGTCTCTGTCTCTGTCTCTGTCTCTCTCTCTCTCTCTCTCTCTCTCTCTCTCTCTCTCTCTCTCTCTCTCTCTCTCTCTCTCTCTCTCTCTCTCCAGATGAGGAAACTGAGTAAGAGTTTGACTCTGCTATGGTAACACAGCTAGCAAGTGTCTTAAACAGTATTTTAATCCAGGTCTTTCTGTGTCCAGATCCAGAGCCATAGTCTTTCTGTGCCTCATATTTGCCAACAACAGCTAACGCTTTCCATAACTCTTGAGAGACAGTGTGGTAAAGCGCTGGACTAGGAATCAGTAAGACTAGCTGTGTGCCCCTGGGCAAGTCACTCAATCTCTGTCTGCCTAAGTTTCCTCATCTATAAAATCAGGGGGTTGGACTAGATCTAGATGTCAAACCTGTGGACCAGCAAAGTTCAGTGTGCACCATATTAAAATGTAATTGGGACGTGTTTAACCAAATAAATGAATAAATACAACAATAACAATCATAGCTAATACAGCATAACACAGCACTTACTGTGTGACCGGCCCTGTGCTAAGCATTTTATAATTATTATCTCATTGGATCCTCTCAACTCTAGGGGGTAGATGCTATTATTATCCCCATTTTACAGATGAAGAAATCGAGGCAAAAAAGGTTAAGTGATTTGCCTAGGATCACACTGCTATTATGTGTCTGCTGCTAAATTTGAATTCAGGTCTTCTTGACTCCACGTCCAGCATTCCAACTGCTGAAATATAACATAGATAATGTTAACTTGTGGTTTTCTAAGTTGGTGTGTAGCTAGCAGGGATCTGTTCCTACTGGAGTTTCTACACCTCTGAACTAGATGACCTCTTAGATCCCTTTCATATCTGGATCTATGATCCTTAATGCTCCGTAGAAATGTTAGTACAATTGTTATTATTACAAACACATAAGTGGAAAAGACGTGGGAAAGTAGAAAAACCAATCTTTTTTCCAGAGAACAGACAAAGCTAAGCCTCTCCTTCCTGGTGCCACACTATAGGGGCAGAATGTTTCCATTTACATGAGTCCCTGTTGTTTTAGTTTAACTGTTTTTCTTTGTTTTAAGAGAGCATTCAATTTGGAAACAGATGTGGGGGTTAGAGGTGAGAAAAGAAAGAGAGTATCCAAAACTGACTAGGGTATAAAAATAAATGAGTTGATAAATCTTTTTTTGGTTAATTAAAAATTTTTTATTTTCAGTTCCAAATTCTCTCACTCCCTCTACCTCCTCCCTCGCCCATGTAAACCTTATTATATTTATTTTTTAAATAAAGCTAACCATAATCCTTGATACTGGGGAGACTTAGTCTAGTGGACTGCTTCAGCTCAGGAGTTTTGAGCTCAGTATGATAAAATCAGTCTGGTATCCTCATTAAGTCCAGAATCACTATGGGAAGCCCCTGGGAGTGGAAGTCCATCAGGCTGACTAAGGAGAACAAGAAATAGCCCAAGTTAGAAATAGAGCAGATCAAAGCTTCCTTGCAGATCAATGAGATGGAAAGATCCAGCCTATAACAAATAAGCAAGCAGACAATAAGTAAATAAGCAAATAAATTAATGGGAAGAAAGAGAAGAAAAGAAAATGGAAAGGAAGGGAGGGAGGGAGGAAGGGAGGAAGAAATGAAGAGAGGAAGAATGAAAGAGAAAAGGAGAATGGAAGGAAAGAAAGAAAGAGAGTAAGGAAGGAAAGGAGGGAGGAAGGAAATAATGAAAAAGGAAGAAGAAAGAAAGAAAGAAAGAAAGAAAGAAAGAAAGAAAGAAAGAAAGAAAGAAAGAAAGAAAGAAAGAAAGAAAGAAAGGAAGAAAGGAAGGAAGGAAGGAAGGAAGGAAGGAAGGAAGGAAGGAAGGAAGGAAGGAAGGAAGGAAGGAAGGAAGGAAGGAAGGAAGAAAAAGAAAACTTTGGCTTGCAGAGGCTGCCTAGGTCAAAATCACAAAGCCATCAAATGAAGGAAATTTTAGCCACTGTGACACCTGAGGTGCAGCAATATTTTCTGTTCAGCGAAGCCTTCTCTGTGCCCAATTGTAATGCATTCTACACTGATATAGTGATCGTATTATCTGAACCAAAGATCAGAACCCCTGGGCTAACAAAAGATACATTTCCCCCAATCCCCAACCTCTTTCAAGGTGCACTTCCTATCCTTGAAATTAGGACTGTCTCCGAAAATCCAAGAACAAATTTCCACTTTACAGATGGACAGCCACCTACCACTTCTGGGCTTGAGATCCTGCCCTTGTTTCTGCTCCCCACCCACGTGAGCCACCACTTGGACTCAGCCAGTGCCAACATAAGCATCCCTGGCTCAGGAAGGGAGCTGTCCAACACTGAGACTAATGCAGAAGATCCAGGGGGCTAGGCTTAGCCTCAAAGGCTCTGGCTCAAAAGGATGTATCGTAGCCTCTGTGTGGAGTAAATCAAATGATGAAATTCACGTTTAGTCAAGTCTTAGCATCACCATTTTAGAGCTGGAAGGGACCTCAGAGATCACCAATCTGACTCTTTCCAAGTGACTTGACTTTAAATTCTCACTGATGCCTTTTGTTTTTCACATCATAATCATTTCCTCCTATCCACCCCCTTCCAGATGAAGCCCTTGTTGGAATACCATCCTCTCCTCCCCCCCAAAAAACCTCACAGATAGCAAAAATAGTCAATAAAGCAACTACATCTGACCATTGATGTGATGTTCCACACCTTCGGTCCCTGTCCTTTCTGTTGAAAGGCAGGAAGTGTGTTTCATCATTTGTTCACTGGTCCCAAGACTGGACATTGCAATTGATCCAAATTCACCTCCCTTTAAGAATGGTATCCCTAATTTCTATGAGAAAACTGAGGCCCAGAAAGTCTAAGGGTCTTGCCCAAAGTCACACAATTGGTAACAGGGCCAAGATTCAAACTCAGGTTCTCTGATTTAAAAAATCACTACAACAAGACACTCCACAGCCTATGAGGGAGGCCATGCATGCATTATTTTGTACTGGAATGCATTCCCTTCCCTATCTCCACCCCACAGAGACCTCTTCTTTTAAGATGCAGATCAAACACTATTTTCTGCGTAAATCCTTTCCTGATTCCCCAAATGCTGGTGCCTTCCCTCTCAAATTACCTTGTATTTAACTACTATGTGTGTATGTGCATCTATTAATTTGATATTTATGCTATCTCTAGTTTAGATGTATTTGTCTCCCCTGTCGGGATATTAGATAATTGTGGGTCAGATTGTTTCATTCTCTGTACAAAGCAGTCCCAGCACCAAGCACATTGGATAGTATATAGCAAGTATATCGTTAATACTTGCTGATCAATTTTAATATATTTTATTTTTCTCCAATTACATGTTAAAACAAATTTTAACATTTTTTTTCAAGTTTTGAGTTCCAGAGCCTATCCCTCCCTTCTTCCTCCTCTCTCTCTGCCTTGAGACAGTAAGAATCTGATAGAGGTTTACACGTGCAATCAATTGCTGATTGATTTTTACCCCGATTTTAGAGACGAGGAAAATAGGGATCCGTGAGATTAAAATGGCTTCCTCAAAGTCACAGAGCTAATAAGTTCAGAGGGATAATTTGTTCACCTGTTTCTTAATCTGAATGAATGAATGCATGCATTTATTAAGTGCTTACTCTGTGCTAAGCACTGTGAGACAGCAGATTAGATGGGAAGGCGCTGGTAGGAACGTGGCTGTGGAGGATGGGAAGGTGGTCTGCTCTAGGGCCTGCAGGTTATGTGCATGACAGCAGGTTATGGGAATTTGTATTTGCTCATTCACCAACGTGGACGGCTAAGCCCCAGGGCAGGAGTTCCAAAATTGAGTGGATTAAGTGCCCCATGGGATGGCTTCTAGAGGTCCTTATGCTCCTGCATTAATGACCTTTGGCATGCTTCCCTTCCCTCCTGGTTCCTCCCTCCCCCCCCCCCCCCAGTAGCTGAAAGCTTTTGGCTCCCATAACCCTCTGGTTGTTTCAGGCTCCTCACGACTGTTGTCACTAAAGACAGTTTTCCCCAACCGTTTCCTGCCAGCTTCATGGCCTCCTACATAGAGGGCACTTGGGCTCCATCCTGAACTCTCCCAGCTGACCTTCTTTCTCCATCCCCGCTCAGCTCCTGTTGTGGCCCATCAGGGAGGGTCACCCTGGGCTGTTGATCCCCTCTGGGCTGCTGCTCAATGAAGCTAAAGCTGGGAAGCAGCAGGGAATGATGGGGGATAGGGACTGGAAGGAGAGCTGGGACTGCATCTGCTACTACTCACAGGGGAGACAGACCCAGGCAGGAGAGGGAAGATTCACTCTGGAAAAAAAAAAAAAGCCTTTCCCTTACTGTGTGTGGGGACTGAGTGTATTTCCTACTGGACTTTGGCGCTGGAGGATCCACGTTCTCATCCAGGTGAGCACATTTTGGGAGTCCTCCTCTGCGCCTCCTTACCCTCTGTCCTTGTCACAGCCACAGCCACCTTCATGTCCCTCCTCCATAGTGGGTCTGGTCCTTTAACTATAGATACAGATGCAGCATTCGAGCTATCCATGGATGGTCCCTCATATTACTATATCTCTGGTCCACCCCCTTTTCCAGCTCTATGTGTCCTTGGTGGTGTCTGTTATGGACTTTCCCAGACGCCTCATTGTAATTAATACGCTGTTATCTACCTCATATCCTTTGAGATGAATTTTTATTCCTTTGATGCATTGAATAGAGCACTGAGCCTGGAATCAGAAAGATCTAAGTTCAAATTCAGCTGCAGACATTTAATACCTTGGGAAAATCACTTACTCTCTATTTGCCCCAGTTTCCCCATCTATGGAATGGGCATGATAATAGCATACGTAGCCGTTTAATCGTTTTCATTCATGTCCGACTCCTCGTGGTCCCATTTGGGGTTTTCTCAGCCGAGATACTGCAGTGGTTTCCCGTTTCCTTCTCCAGCTCATTTTACAGATGAGGAAACTGAGGCAGACAGGGTAAAGTGACTCGGCCAGGGTCACCCAGCCTGTAAGCGTCAGAGGCCAGATTTGAGCATCAGGTTTTTCTGACTCCAGGCCAAGCGTTCTGCCCACTGTGCCACCCGGCCACACTTGTAAGGGCACCTACTTCCCAGGAGGGTTGTGAATATCAAGTGAAATGATCATTATCGAAAGGCTGTCTGACTCACAGTAGGGGCTCCGTAAATGTTAGTGATGATGGTGTGGATGAAAGAACCCGTGAAACGCGGAGCCCTCTCTATATGACTGTGTTGTTACTCCCACCAGAAAGGAAAAGACGGCTGGTTTGTGGGGCAGAAAGGCTGTAACTGCAGCCAAAATCCCTAACGGGCACCAGCCTCTCTATTCTGAGGCAGACGAAGAGCAGCGGACAAAGGCAGGGAAATCCCGGCTCTCTGGGTTGGCCCATTATACTTGGTTGGTTGAGCTGCGTGTGTTGGAAGGAGGGGGATTGAAAAGAGAGCGCCAATAAAGCCTCATTGCAGTATAACGGCGGAATTCAGGGAATCTGATAACCTGGGGCGAGCTTCCCCTGCACGGCCACGTATGTTACTCTGTGTTGTGTGTGAACCTGAGGAATCTCATGTTCCTTGGTCTGGGCGACAAGCTGCCTGAGGCCTCAGACACAAACACCAAAGGTCTGGACGGTGACGACTATGGCACAAGGTCACTGACAGCTCCTTCTCTGAGACCTCTGCCTTCTGAGACCTCTCTCTTCTCTCGGGAGGCTTTATGTCAGAGGTCACACAGCCTTGGGCATTCAGAGATTCATAGATCACACAACCTCCAGCTGGAAAGGACCTCAGAGGTTAGCCACACTTGATCAAGAAGGCTCCCAGCAATATCCCTGACAAGGGGTCAATCAGCCGCTTTGGGGGACCTGCATATACAGGTGGTAAACTTGTGAGGTGTTCTCATTTGAACATTTCTCTGGTACTAAAAGATGGATGAGAGAATGCATCAATCACTCAGCAGAAACAGGTGGAGATATGCTAATGTCAAAGACTCATGGTGGGCAATTGTCCTGGTTCTAGGAGTTGATGGAAGGCCCTGGAACAAGCACTGGCTTTGAAATAGAAAGGAAGAGAAAGCTCTTTTGAGATGTCCTATAACAAAGGATAGTGTGATGGAAAGATCTAGGCTCTGGAATCAAATTGATCTGGGTTCAAATAATCCCTCTGCTTGAATGTAAAGTCTTGGGCAACACTTTCCCCTCTTTAAAATAGGGAGGGATGTTAGATGACCTCTGAGGACCTTTTAACTCTACACCTATGATCCTAGGAGAGGGAATGGACCGTGGATTTCTTTTTCAACAAGATGGCCCGGCTCTATGGTAAGAGAAGGCCAGAGTCAGATAGATAGGGCAGGATCTCATTACTTCAATGATACTTAAGTATTTGTGCCAGCTTAGTGATTATAGAGAAAGAAAGTGGGCACCTTCATGATCTTTGGGAGGCATTTGCACAGCTTTGAATGAAAGGTCACCTTTGTTTGTCCACTATCTCTCTATTGCAATTTCTCCTTTCTTTCTCTTGGCTTGGGGTAGGATTGGGGGGTTGCTTAGCAAGGTAGTAATTAGTAAGACCTTGGTTTCAAAAGCCTGCTTTTTCTTACTGGCAGTGGCGATGGGTGGGTGAGAGACTGGTTTCACCCTGGTGAATGAGAAGGTCTGGGAACCCTCAGAACTCAAGAATTCTCATAGAAATGAAGACTAGCATGAACAAGACCTTATTGATCAATTGTGCTTCTGAGTCTAAGAGGGCTTGGGAAAAATGGGTTAGATTGGGGCTCCTCTGGAAAAAAGGTAGAGAAAAGCTCTCCCTATTTGGGAGGTTTTAAGCACAAATTTTAGGATTAGATAAAAACCATTTTCATTTAGGGCCAAGCAGGAGCAGCACTCTTAAGTGTAACTTGTGTGTGTGTGTGTGTGTGTGTGTGTGTGTGTGTGTGTGTGTGTGTGTGTGTGTGTGGTGGGGTGAGGTAAGAGCTTGAGGAGAGAACACTTAGCTTGATAGAAGAGAATAGATGAGTCAGTCAAGGAGCAGGGGCAATTTCTTTCCTACCCAGTTGGCATCCCCTTCATTTTTCTGTATCATTTCTAAATTTGTATTTTCTGTCCCCTTACAAAAAGAAGCAGGGATGGGGTAAGAAGGAAATACCTTTGAGGTCTGGGGTGTGGGACAACAGAAAAAGAAAAGAAAGAGAGAGTAAGACTGTAAGGATGATTTTGAAAGAAAATTTCTGCTTGTATTTTTAGTCTCAGCATTTAGCACAGTGCCTGAAACTTTAGTAAATGCTTGTTGACCTGACTTGACTTGGTAACTGCAATCAGAGGGAGGGGATGTGTGTGTCAATATGCATGTGAGCAAGTGTGTGAGCATGTATGTGAACATATATACAAGCATGTGCAAGCATGTGTGAGCGTGTGTGGGCGTGGGTGTGTGTGTACGCACATGTGTGAGAGTGTGTGAATGTGTGTGTGAAGGGCACAGCAGGTCCATGAACTCAGGGAGTCAAGCGTCTCAGAGACCAAATGCTGACCATGTCACCCCCTACTCAACAGACTCTGGCACCAACTTTAACATTAAGGTCCTCATTCCAGTCTTATACTTTGCTCCCCTGCAGGCACTGTGACCCAGTCATACTGATGCAGTGTGGGATGCCTTTTTCTGTGGCCTTGGTATTGTAAAGTTCCTTTATGTTTGGGTATGTACGTATGTACATAATATCAGTTTGTAATAAGCCTGTGTAATTCTGCCATAAAGGCACAAACCCTGCTTCTCCCCTTCCCCCAGTCGAGAGTTTCCCATAGCTAAAACTTTGCCTATGTGCCCAGCTGCACCCCAAAGCCTTGATAACTTTGTTTCAGTATACCCTGTGTCCTAGCTCCATCAATATGTCCTAGCACCTCCTGCCAACACCCTAACATTATCTGCCTCGTGACCATTATCTGCCGAGTGAACCCCTGTTCTCGTCCATACTGAAAACCTTGACAACATAACTCTATTTCAATACACTAAATAACTCTGCTTCAATACACTAACTCTGGGAATCCCTAATCAACCTAGTTCCCAGACTCCATATTAAACATAGGGTTATAAATACTGTTCCTGAAGCCCAAGCTCTTTGCAGGACCCTGCAGGACCTTGCAGGTTTCTCCAGGTCAGTTAACTCTGTCTTGCCCTCTGCTAAGCGTAATAAAATTTGTTACTTTGCCAAGACAGCCTAGGGCCTATTGAAATTCTTTCTAAATAAGAACTCAGGTCTGAGGGATTATATGATGTCCCTTGGACACCCGATACCTACTACTACTTCCTACTTCCTACTTATCTACAAACCTCTTCAAGCTCTTCATACTATACTTCTTTAATACTGGCTTGCTTGCTATCCCCACATGTGACATTCCATTTCCTGTCAATGAACCTTGGCACTGGGGGTCCCTGCCACAAGTGTCCCCCCTCATCTGGGCCATCTTTTGCTCAGCTGTCAATCCATCTTCTTAAAGCACATATGACCATGTCACCCCTCCTTCCCCCCAAATAATGACCTCCAGCGGCTCCCTGTCATCTCCAGGAACAAAAAGAAAACCCTCTTTGGCTTTAATGTCTGGCTCCTTTCTATCTTTACAGTCACCTCACACCTCACAGCCCCCTACCCCCAGTTCTGTTCCATCCAGAAACGCTGACCCCCTGGCTGTTCCTCACACTGGACACTCCCAACATTGGGGCATTTTCTGGGGCTGTTCCCATGCCTGGAACTCTCTTCCTCCTTAGGATGCCCTGCTTTCCTTCCCATCCCAGCTCAAATCTTATCTTCTGTAAGAAACCTGTCAGATCCCTCTTATTGTTGGTGCTTTATCTACCATTTATTCTACCATTTATTAAATTGCTTGTTTGTACTTAGTCATGGGCAGATTCTCTCCTCTCCACCCCCTTTAGACTGTGAGCTCCCTTAAGGCAGGGAATTAATTTGACCTTTCTTGGTATTCACAGCACTTAGGGCCTTCTCTGTATATAGTAGGAGCTTAATTGATGTGCATGTCCCCCAGGCCTCCTCACCTCTGTCTTAAAGATTCAATTCAAAAGCCTCTTCCTACAGGCAGCTGTTCCAGGTGTCCCTCCAGCTGCTAAGCCTTCCTCTCTAATGTTACTTTCCACTTAGTCTATATGTGTCTTGTATATTCTGATTTACTTACACGGTGTCTCTCCCAGGAGAGTGTAAGCCCCTTGGGAAGAGGGACTATCTTTCCACAGTGCTGAGTCCATAGCAAGTGTAGTTGTTCAGTAGTTCTTTCAGTCATGTCCAACCCTTCATGACCCCATTTGAGGTTTTCTTGGCAAAGATACTGGAATGGTTTTGCTATTTCCTCCTCCAGCTCATTTCACAGATGAGGAAACTGAAGCAAACAGGGTTGAGTGACTTGCCCAAAGTCATGCAGCTAGTAAGTGTCTGAGGCTGGGTTTGAACTCAGGAAGATGAGTCTTCAGCGCTCTATGCACTGTGGCCCCACCTAGCTGCCAATTCTTCTTGGACAGATCCACAAATAGTCAGATCCCCGAGGAAGATGAGATCCTTAAGGAGCCCACTTTCAGGGTAGATCTTCAATAGGGTGTCTTGGAGTAGGATTCTTCTATTCTCTGCCTTGCTCATCCTGGGTTCTCTGTAGATTTGCTTTTTTTTTTTATCCTGTTCTCCTCAGTTACTTACTACTCATTACTTACTCACTCTTGGTGAGTAAGCCAGGGAAAATAAAGGGGGGGGGGTGCAGGGAGGGTATTCTAACCAAGTCAGGGAGGAAGCAAGTTAAAAAAAAAAAAGAACCAAAGGTTTATCTGTGAGTTTGGAGTTGTACTGGATGACATAGGATCACTTACATTTAAAGAATTTGAAGTTGGAAAGGAGCTTAAAGATTATCTGGTCCAACCCCTTTATTTTACAAATTAATAATCATAATTATGATAAGATTAATAACAGTAACCAGTATTTATTAGTGCTTTGAGGTTTACAAAGCACTTTAGTAATATTAGCTCATTTAATCCTCACAAAAACGCTGGCTGACAAGGGTTATTACCAACTTTCCCATTCTACAGACAGAGAAACTGAGGCAGGCAGTGGTCAGGTGACTTGCCCAGGTCATACATCTATCAGAACTCAGGTCTTCCTCACTTCCAGGTCCAGAGCACGTGCACAGTCTGTGCGCAATGGCGCCACCTAGTGGCCTAGAGAAATTAAGTGACTCTCCTAAAGTCACCCAGCACCAGAGTCAGGATATTGAACTCAGGATGATTGTGGGTCAATATAGAGCTCATTTAATTATGTTACATTGCCTTTGAAGTCATAGGATTCAACAGTTCAAATGGCATTTATTAAGGCGTTACCTTGTGCTAGGTGCTGGAGATACAGAGATTAACCCCAAATGGTACCTGCTCTCAACCATACATCCTATTGAGGGTGGAGGGGATTGGACATGTCCACAGATAAATGAAAATAAATAAAAGAAACACAAGAGATATGGAGTGGGGAATGACTCTAACAACTGGGGAGCCAAAAAGATTTCCTGAGGGAGTGAGCTGAGTTTTGAAGGGAGGTAGGTATTCCAAAAAGTTTGAGGTAAGGAGGGAGAGAATTCTAGACATGGGATACAGCCTGGGCAAAGACATGGAGGCAGAAATTTAATGCCATGTATAGGGAATGGCAAATAAACCAATTTGGTTTCCTTCTCCAGCTCATTTCACAAATGAAGAAATTGAGGCAAACAGGGTTAAGTGACTTGCCTAAGGTCACACAGCTAGTAAATGTCTGAGGTTGGATTTGAATTCAGGAAGATGAATCTGGAGGAAGAGAAACATGAAAGCAGACTGGAAGAGACTGAAGAACTTTAAATTCCAAACAAAGGAGTTTGTATTTGATCCTAGAGGCAAGTAAGATCCACTGAAAATGCTTGACTGGGGGAGCTGACATGGGTCCGTCTTCTGTTTCAGGAATATTAATTTAATCTATCTTTAGATTAAATTATCTTTAATCTAAATTATTTTTGATAGATTAAAGTGGAGAGAGAATTGAACTGGGAGTGCAATTAGAAGGGTATTATAATAGTACGGGCAATAGGTGATAAGAAGCTGACTAGTGGTGGCTGTGTAGTGACCAGTGGTGATAAGGGAAAGGCTTTAAGAGATGTTGTAGAAGGGACCTTTAGAGATCATTTATACATAAAATTTAAAGATTTTTTTGCACAAACAAAAATCAATGCAACTAAAATTAGAAAAAAAGAAACTAAAGGGAAAAATTATAACAAGTTCCTCTGATAAAAGTCTCATTTCTCAAATACTGAGCCAAACTGATTTAAAAAAAGAAGTCATTCTCCAACTGATAGATGGTCAGAAATCACGAATAGTCAATTTTCAAAGAAAGAAATAAGAGTTATCAATAGTAATACAAAAATGTTCTAAGTTACTATTAGAGAAATGAAAATTAAAACAACCCTCAGGTACTACCTTATTCCCATGAGATGAGCTAACATGAAAGAAAAAAAACACATATTGGAGGAGATATAGGAAAATAGGAACATTAATAAACTGTTGGTGGAGTTGTGACCTAGTCCAACCATTCTGGAGAACAATTTGGAACCCTGCCGAAGGGCTATAAAACTGTGGATGCCCTTTGATCTAGGAATACCTCTGCTAGGTCCATATCCCAAAGAGATCAAAGGAAAAGGACCCATATGTACAAAAATATTTATAGCAGCTCTTTTTGCACTGGCAAAGAGTTGGAAATGAAATGGGCAGGAACTAGTTAAATAGAAACTTCATGGACTTAAGAATGAAGTAGCCAGGAAATAGTTAAGTGATACTTTGAGAAATTAGAAATCAGCAAGTTAGAAGACAATGAACCTGCCTATGAGCCAGGCTGGG
>CM053596.1:43948182-44014037 GCA_028646575.1 Pseudocheirus occidentalis
AGAGAGAGAGAGAGAGAGAGAGAGAGAGAGAGAGCAGTTGAAGTACTTAGAACAACCCAGGGGAGGAAGGAGACCAGGCAGAGGCCAGACGGATCTGTGCCGAAGTCTCTATGTGAGAGTGTACATTTTGTGAGTCTGGTGTGCGTCTCTGTGTGTGTCTGCATCGGTGTGTGTGTGAGTCTTCGTAGGGGTCTTTGCATTATAGCCTGTGTGTCGTGTATGTGTGTCATGTGTGTATGCCTCTGTGTGTCATTCTGTGCTGGTGTTTCTGTGTTGTGTGTCTACGAGGATGAGGATGTTCACACGCCTTTGTGTGAGTCTCTGTGTGAATGTGTTTGAGTCTATGTGTGTCTGTGAATCTGTGTATTATCTGTGATGTTTGTGTTTCTGTGTGTATGGTTATATGTGAGTGTAGGTGTGCGAATAAATAAATAGATGAGTATCTGGATCTTTGGGTGTATGAATGTGTGAGGGTCTCGGCGTGTATGACTGAGATTATGTGTGTGCGTGTTGTGTGTGTGTATATATGTGTGTTGTGAGGTGGCTCTAGTCAAATCCCTCATCTCTGATTGGCTCGCCTCCCTGACGGGCCCGGCTCCTTCCCGGGTGCAGGCTACGCTCGCGTGTGTGTGTTGGGGTGTGTGTCGGTGTATGTGTGTCGGTGTGTGTGTGTGTGTGCGCGCGCGCGCCGGTGTGTGTGTGTCTGTGTGTCTGTGTCTGTGCGCGCGTGGGGGGGGGGGGAGTGCTGTGTGCGTGTGTGAGTGCGAGTGTAGCTGTGCGCGCCGATGTGCGGGCAGCGGCGGGGCGTGCGCGGGGCTGTGGCGGAGGAGCCGGGAAGGCGTTGAGAGCCGCGGCGGGCTGCCCGCCCCCGCCCCCGGCCCCGGCCCCGGCCTCGGCCCGGGGTCCCCGGCCCCAGTCCTGGCCCCGGGACCATGGCCCCGGCCCGCGCCGGCCTGCCCTCTTCGCTCTGGGTGGTCACGGCCGTGGCCGCCACCTGCATGTCGGCGGCCCGCAGCGAAGGTAAGCCGGTGGCACGCGGGTGGGCGCCGGGGGCACGCGAGTGGGCTCTGGGGGCAGGTGGGGGCGGGGCTTGCGGATCTTCTCGCTCCGAAGTTCACTTGCCCCGGGGACCACTAAGCCCACCCCGGGTGCGGGGGCAGCTTCCCAGCTGGGTAAGCGGGCGCACACCCCGCCCTCTGTCTCTGCCCCGCGGGAGGGCCTGGAGGAGGGGGCAGTCGGAGCCCCGAGCCCCGGAGCCCCGAGCCCGGGAGCACAGCACGCAGAGGCCCTGTGGCGGGGACCGCCCCAGCTCAGGCTCCGCCTCGGGCTCCGGCTCCGGCTCGGGCTCAGGCTCCGGCTCGGGTTCGGGCTCCTGGCATCGCTTATCGCTCTGGTTCAAGCTGCAGGCGGGCTCCTGCTCCGCGTCCTGGGCACGCACACGCTGGAGAAGGGCTCGGGGTAGGGCAGGAAAAGGAAGTGGGCAAACCGGGACGGGCAGGGGGCACCAGTAAAGAGACAGGAGAAGGAGTCAGAGAGAAGGGACAGAGAGGTGGAGGAGGGAATCACTGGGCAAAGGGGAGCGTGGGACCCAGGGAAGGACTGTGGGAGGAAAGGACAGTGTCTTCATCTAGAACCAAGAGAGAGGGAGGAGGGCAGAAGGATGGGGGAGAGGCAAAAAGAGGCTGGAGGGCTCGGAAGAGGGGAGAAGAAGCGAGAAGTGATGGAATAGGCAAGGAGAGAGCAAAGAAGGGAGGCGGGAGAGGAGACGGGAAAAGGGAGAGGGGACAAAGAAAGGGAAGCCGAGATGGGAGGCAAAAGTAAGAGGACTTGGAAAAGGGAGAAGAGAGAAGGCCTGGATACAGCGGAGGGGGGTGGGTGGGTGGGGTAGGAGCCGGGACAAGAGAGAAGCAAAGAGAGGTCACAAAGAGAACAGGTGGAAGAACAGACCACAGTAGGTGGGGGATTTGGAAATGCAAAGGGACCTTCCATAAACTCCATGATTTTACAAGCTGAAATAACAGACCAGGTAGGGAAGGCAAGTGACTTGCCCAAGGTCACACAGGATGGAAGGCAAAGAGCTAGGACTAAAACCCAGGTGCCTTGGTTCTAAATTCCCTCTACACCAAATTGGAGAAAGGGTGGGAAGCAACTGAAATTGGCTTCTGTTAAGAGAGAATAGGGCAGATGGACTACTACTTGGCCCTTAGAGAGCAGACCCTGAGAGACTGAGCAGTTAGGGAGTCCTCATTTTGGCTCCTGGAAGCTGAGCTTCATTGGAGAGGAGTCAGAGGCTACTCACACGACTCCATTCTCCACCCTCTGCTCACCATTCTTGACCCCCAGTTGTATCCCCCATGCCTGGGATTCTCTGCTCCCCACTGGGTCAGCTTCCCCACTCCTCTCTAGGGGTTCCTGGAGTTTTCTTTGTAACTGAGGATGCTGGTGATGGGGGTTGGGGAGAACCTTAGCACCATTCTTGCCATCCCAGCCTGCCCAGGGAGCCTCCTGCTTCTAATGTCCATGTTCCCTGGTCCTCAGAACTCCCCGATCCAATGCTGACTTGGACAGGGGCAGACTCTCCACAAGGAGAGAGTGATTGTTCCCCTTCCTCCGAACCCATCAGGTGTATTGTATCTGGTACTGAGCCCTGCATTTTAGGGAGGACCCTGACAAACTGCAGTGTACCAGGAGGATGACTGAGATAGAACCAAAACCAGACTCAGCATGATATCAGTCAAAGGAAATGGGCTTGACTGACCTAGAAGAAAGACAACTGAATCTGGGGTGGGGTGGAAGAGAACCTGGTAGTTATCTTCAGGTATGTGGAGGTCTGTCTTGGACAAGAAGGATACCATTCATATAAATTCAATGAGTATTTATTAAATGCCAGGTATGTCCAAGGTAAAAATGACCCCAGTCTGCCTTTAAGGTCTAATGGGCTCTTAGGTGTGCCCAGATCTAAATAATAGAAGGCAATAGTAATTGAAATAAAATCAAGGAAACCTGCTGGAGGAGGTGGCGATTAAGGTGAATGAAAGAAGATAAGTTGGGGTGAGGCTTTTTCTTGGCCTAATTGAATAGAATCAGGTTTGGGTTCCAAATGAGGAAAAAATTGTTAACAATCAGCAATCTAGGACTGTGGGATTGGGAGCTAGGAGACACCAATCCCACTCCACTAATTTTGTAGCTAGGAAATTTAAGGCCCAGAAACGTCCAGTCACTTAGAGTCCATTGAGGTAGTAAGTGGCAAAGCCAGGATTGAAATCCAGATCCTCTGACCCTAAATCTTTAAAGCTCTTGCCACTAGACCACACGACTTCTGGCTGTCTTAGGAGATGATGGGCTCCCCATCACTGGTGGTGGAGGCTGGTTAGCTGGGGATGAAGGAGGAGAGCTTCTTGGTCAATTGCAGGCAGGGCTAGGTGCCCTCCCCAAGTCCCTGCCCTCTGGGAGATTCAAGGCAGGACTTGACATTCAAGCACATAGTTTGGTAGACAAGAGGTTGGCAAGTGCCATCCTTGGCCCGGAGTCCTATCTGCTAACATTCTCAGTCCAAAGTGGGGCTCTGGCTGAGCCAGGGTGAGCTCCTGAACAGACAGCCTTTGCCAACTGCCTCTATTAGCTGCATCCCCTAAGAGTACCCAATTCCACACCAGCATCTGAGCTCAAATGTGCCTTTCCACTGATGCCTGAGAGCCTGGACACAGGTGTCTGTGCAGAAGGCCTGTAGGTCAGACAGGGTCAGGAGCCACCATGGAAGACAAAGGTGTTGCCCAGAGAGAAACTAGGCTGGTTTGGAGGGGAAGAGCCCCCGCTGGGCCAACAGCACTATTAGACCAAGAGTGGGGGACCTGAGCTTGAGTCCTAGCCTCTGCTCTTCCTTACTTGCATGGCCTTTGCCTTCACTAGAACAAATTTTCTTTCTTGTAAAATTAAGGGGAGGGGGCTGGATGATTCCCTTGCAGCTCTGAATTTTACCATCCAGTGATTATTAAGAGGAATGGGGGTGGGGTGTAGAGCCTGAATGAGGAGGAGGAGATGGGCAGGGTGGAAGGGAGTGGAGAAGAATTGGGTGGGGGGGCTGTAGGTTTTGTTTTCTAAGCCATGAGGGTGGAGCATGGGAGTGGGGGAGTGAACATTGCTGCTGGCTGCCTGGAGACTGATTAGCATTGCTGGAGTCTAAGTATTGGGTGTGGGTCCACAGGGAGTCAGGCATCATGCTCTTTCCTCCTTGGAGACGGCATCTCATGCAGACCTGGGGACCAAACTCCAAGTCACATGATGAGGGATGATACCAGAAGGCTGGGGGTGGTGGTGGTGGTGGTGCAGGGACATGGTCTGAGTCATCTATAGAAGGAGAAGGGCTATTGGTCTGAGGAACAGTTATTGTTCTAGAATAAGGGGCATTTCCAGAGAGATAATTATTGTCCATTGGAGAGGGCATTGTAGGATCACTGTTGAGTGGGCTCCATCATCCTGAGGGATGAACATTGGCCTTGGGAGAAGTCATTTTAAAAAATTATGACTATTATACTGAAGGAAAGGATAGTTGCGTAGTGGAATGGGGGCATTTTCTCTGGGCAGAGTCCATTGTCCTGAGAAGGTCTGTGTTGCTCCTTGCATTTGTCAGTAGACTAGATGGTGTGGAGGGGAGGGGTGGGACAATCACCACTTCCGTAGTGTAATGCCATAATTTTTTTTTTCTGACTGCACCCTCTGAGCTGATTGACTCTTAAGTATTCCAAACAAGATTTGGGATGGAGTCTATGGAGAATGTAAGTTTCCCAAGGGCAGGGACCCTTTTCTTTTCTTTTTCTTTGGCTCCCCAGCATAATAGAGGTACTTAATAAAGTCACTTATGTAGGCTCCTAATAAATGCTTTCTATTTGTATGCTGTATCTGTAATTATATTGATATTTGAGAACCCCCAATGAGAAAACTCTCTTCTATAGCTTAGAGATCAAATAGGTCTGTGATGGCCCTGAGAAATTAGGTGACTCTCCCAGGATCACACAACCAATATGTGTCAGAGATGGGAACTTGAACCCAGATCTTGGTGGTTCCAAGACTGGCTCTTTATGCTGTTTTTCTTTCCAAATAATAAAAGCTTATCAAATTGAATTGATTTGAAGTAATGTGGCCCAAGGCTATTGGGAATGGGGGAGGCATTGAGAATAGATGCCCCTGGAGTCCAGACAAGAAGAAATCAGTCCTCAGCATAATTCCCAGTGACTTGAGCAGGGCCTTACCTGACTGAATTTAGACAAGGGGATTTCCAGTCATGTTCCATGGACACAAGCAGTAGTTCTTGCTCAGATGCTGCTCCCCTGGGGCATTAGAAGGCCATTGGTATGGCAGATTTTCTGCAGTCACTTCCCCCATCCTCACCCCCACATACCTCAGAAGGAATTAAGCAATTTCAAAAGGAAGGAATTTGGGCTGATAGTCACTTCTCAATGATCTCCATAAGGATTCTCTACTTTAGGGGCTCAGCCTCCCAATCCAATTCTCCAGTGTTGACATCCGTCTCCTGGCCTCGAGGCATGGATGCCTTGCTGTCTCATTGTCGTTTATATATATATATATCTGCCATTTATACATTAATTTAACAACCATGTTGTAAGGACTCTCCTTTAGGTGAGGAACAATGTGGCTTAAAGTCAAGATCTGTGTTCAAATCCTACCTGTAACACATGCTGACTGGTCAAGTCACCCTGACAACTCTCTAAAACTGCAAATTAAGATGAGGCACTAATCACTATGTGTGAAGGGATTTTTCCATACGTGGAACTTCCGTTGCCTGTGAAATAAAATGTCTAGATCCATTAAAATGTAACTCATTATGGGGCGGCTAGGTTGCGCAGTGAATAGAGCACTGGCCCTGGAATCAGGAGTACCTGAGTTCAAATCCAGCCTCAGACACTTAACACACACAAAAAAAAAACTAGTCGTGTGACCTTGGGCAAGTCATTTAACCCCAACTGCCTTCCAAAAAAAAAGCAAAAAAAAATGTAACTCATTATGCTAATGAGTTAGATGAGGCATTTAAGGTCTAGTAAGGGGGAGTAAGACAATATATAATATACAATGCAAATTAGATTGATAGCTTCATAAGAGAATTATAAGGTGCTAAGAACTCAAATGAGAGAGGGCCCACCTCTGGCTAAGGGGATATCCGCATCACTGTTGGACAGCTCTAATTGCTAGCCAGGTTTATCCTGCTCAGGAGACCTTGTGTTTTAGAGTATACAATGCACTTTTCACCCCCTCAACCTCTGAGGGCAAAGATTATCATCCCCATTGTACAGATGAGGAAACTGAGGGTCAGAGAAATGGAAGCATTTACCCAGCCATGCAGCTGGGAAGTGGGTAGATCCAGAGCTCAAAACCAGGTCTTTGGATTGCAGGGCTCTGCAGCTTCTACTGTGGGATGACTTCTGGGGGAGGTGGCATTTCAGCAGGGACTTGATGGATGGATAGCACATTAATGGTCAGAGGTTGGGAGAGGGCATGCCAGGTACCAACCAGTGAGCATAAAGGTATGTGGTGTGAGAAATCAAATCTGGACGGAGTATAGTGGATGTGAAGGGACTGTTGCGTAAATCATGGAATATAAAACGATTTGAATATTGGCCTTTCCAAAATGGAAGAAGCAAACTGTGCTGTTGGGGGTGGAGGGGAAAGGCAATGTATTTCAAAATCAGATAGAAAGTACTTTAGGATTATATATTGTTTGGGATTATCCAGGGCTCTGTTAGCCTGGGCATCAGGAACTGATTAAAAATACACTGATTTTTCCATATTTGTACATAGGAGTATATTTTTCGAGGGTATGGAGTACAGACATGTTATTCTATTTGTATAGGAAACTCTTGGTGTGGAAACTCCCTCCACTAATGCTGACCAGCAACTCTTTGGTAATTTGGAGTCTTAGAGAATTGCCTAGGATGGCTTGCTCAGGATCACCCACCTAGGATGTCAGAATATGTGTCCAAGACAGAACCCAAAGCTAGGAGTCCCCAATTTCAAGGCCAGCCCCCTGGCTGCCTATCATCCAGTATTAATAATACTTCCAATCAGGGCGGCTAGGTGGCACAGTGAATAGAGCACTGGCCCTGGAGTCAGGAGTACCTGAGTTCAAATCCATTCTCAGACACTTAACACAAAAAACTAGCCGTGTGACCTTGGGCAAGTCACTTAACCCCAACTACCCTCCAAAAAGCAAAAAAAAAAAAAATAATAATAATAATAATAATACTTCCAATTGTTAGTTTGGGAAGCTTTTGATGCACTTTATTTTGTCGTAGCCCTCTGAGTATTTGTACCCTGGTTTTATAGGAAATGGATTCAGAGGGATGGCGACTTGTCCTTAGTCACACAGCTAACAAGGGTCACAATCAGGATTCAAACCTATTTCATCTATGATTATGAGTCCAGCACCCTTCCACTTAGACCAGCTCCAGAGAGACTCCAGAGTGGGGTAGTAGGCAAAGGACTGGGAGCAGATCAAAGCTCTGGTTGGAATGAGGAGCTCCAGAATCGGCGGGTGCTTTGGAGAGGCGAGAGGGCACCCTCACCTTCACCTTTTATCTGGGATGAGGCTTGGGGCAGGACAGAGGCTTAGTATTCTGTTCAAAGGAAGAAAAGGAGAAGAGAAGGAGAAGGCAGGTGATGTGGAGACCTAGAATCAGTGCTGGAGAGGCACATTTAGCCAGAGTGGCCAGTTATGAGAACAGAATGGTTTCTTTAATTGGCCTTCTCTATCAAATAAGGGCCTTGGAACAGATGATTTCTAAGGGCCCTTTCAGCTCCAAGATTCAGTGTTGTAAGATCCCAATCAACTCTTAACATTCTCTATTCTGAAATCTCTTCCAGCTTTATATATTTGGTGCTCAAAGATCACTCCTCATTGTACCATTCTATGTTGTAAGGACCCTGACAGTCTGTGTTCTAAGGGCCCTCCCAGCTCTGACATTCTGGGTTCTAAGGGCTCTCTCAGCTCTGACATTCAGTGCTCTAAGATCCCTCCCAGATATGACATTCTGAGCCCCTCCAACTCTGACATTCTTTGTCCTGGCAATCCCAGATCCAGCCCTACCAACTCTAATTGAGGACTCTCGGAATTAGAAGGGATGGCAGAGACCAATCTAATCCATACCATCCCCAAATAGGAATCCTATCTTTATCATCAGGACAAGTGAACACCCATCTTTTGCTTGAAGACTCCTAATGATAGGGACCTCACTACCTGCTGAGCTGGCCCACCTCACTGTTGGACAGCTCCAATTGCTAACCAGACTGGCTTATCCTACTGTGGCTGGAATCAGCCTCTCTGCCTCTGCCGCCTCTCCCTTCTAGTGCTACCCTCTGGGGCCAAGCAGAGCATGGCTAATCCCTTTCCCTCATGACAGCCCTTCAGATGCTTGAAGTCAGCTATCATGTTCCCTGATAAGTTGTTTTTCATCCAGGTTAAACATCCCTGACTCCCTCCACCAGTCCTTGGGAGGCATGGTCTCCAAGTTTCTCACCAGGGGTCCAGCTTACCTCTCACCAGGGGTCCAGCTTATCTCTCACCAGGGGTCCAGTTTATCTCTCACCAGGGGTCCAGCTTATCTCTCACCAGGCCACCTCTTCTCTCACTGGGGGACCGGCTTATCGATGCCCTTCATAAAACGGGCTGCTTAGATCTAGACACAGTGCTCCAGCGGTGGCCTGCCCAGGTATACAAACAGCAGAGCTATCTCCTGCCTCATTGTGGAATTCATTTTTTGTTTGTTTTTGTTTGTTTTGAGGTCATTCAGTTGACTCACATTCAACTTGCAGTTCACTAAGACTGGCAGATCTTTGTCATAGGGTTTATTTATTGTCTAGAGTCCCTCCTACCATATCCCACCCTCTACACATGTGGTTGATTCTTTTTAAAACCCAAGTGTATGGCTTCACATTTATCCCTATTAAATTTCATCTTATTAGATTCAGATTGTTCTTCTAGCCTGTTGAAATCTTTTTGGATTCTGATTCTGTCATCCAAGTGGTGCTTAGTATTCAAGGGGAGGGGAGGAGGGAGGGAGGTGGAAGGAGAGAGCAGAGGAGAGAAAGACAAGGGAAGGAAGAGGACAGGGAAGGGGAAAAAGGGGGAGGGGATCGTTGAGGAGAGGAAGCAGACCGACAGGGAAGGGAGAAAAGCAGAATCGTGGGTGGCAAGAAATATGGAATCGAAGAAGAGAGAGGAAGCAAAGCCAGGAGAGGAGAGATAAGAGTGAGGAAGGGGCACTTGAGGGAAGGTCAATTAAAGGAGATAAGATGGAAGGGATGAAAAGAGAAGAGGGGAGGAGAAAGACGAAAGGAGGGGAATAGAGTGAAGAGGAGTGTAGGAAGGGGAGCTCCATATTGGGCTGAATATAGACCATTCCCAAACATAGGCCATATCCCTCAGATAAAATTTCTGGAAAGAGGAGAGCAGATGAACATATATGTATATGTGTGTGTGTGTTTACACGCTGTATATAAAGAGAAAGACGGAAAAGTAATTAAACAAAATAACTATATCTTGATATTTGCTGACATAGCTGGATAGTTGGGATCAAGGTTATACTTTTAGTCCAGAGTTATTCTAGTGAGTCAGTCAGCACCTACTACACATCAGACACCGTACTAAGCTCTAGGGATACAAATAGGGACAAAAGACAATCCAGTTCTCAAGGAGCTTCCAGCCTAACAAGGGAAACATTAAAACAACTTTGTACCCCCCAAAGGGGGCATATAGAGATTGGGTTGCAGGGGGGAGGGAAGATCCACCTGGGTGACCACTGGTAACCTCTTTATTCCTCACTTCCTACCTCTGTAAAATGAGGGAGTTGGACTAGGTAGCCCTGAAGATCTTCTCCATCTCTAAATCCTTGAAACCTACAGTTTATAACTTGGGGAGTTGGTAAGAAAACCACGACCTCATTTTGCTTGGTGGGGGAAAAAGAAGTTGGTGGAAGACTGACTTTCCATTGTGTCTTCAGCTGGACTTAGGTTTTCAAATTCCAGATTTGCCTACCACTGGCAATATGACCTTGGTCAATTCACAGTCTTCTCCAAACCATCATTTAATTCATCTGTAAAATAAGGAGTTTGGACCGAGTGGCTTTCCAGCCTTAAATCTAGATCGGATGTTCCTCCATTCCCCACATCCATACTTGGACCAGACAGACAATAGCTCATCAGAGCACCCTTGTAGTAGGCAGTCACGATTTTTGCAGATTACCTGGTGGGGTAGTGTAGATGCAACTGTATTCAGATCAGTATGAGACTTTTTTGTTTTTGCAAGCATCTCCGGTGTGACCAGCTCTGAAGAATACACATTCCTGTTCTGAAGGGACTCCCAGCCTAGGTGAGCTGGCCCAATACTCAGAGAGAGTGGGAGAGATTGCTATATTGTAGATTGGAGTAATTAGTGGAATTCGAGCCAGGTCTTTACAGGAGGATTTGGAACAATTAAGTAGGTGGAAAGAATGAAGGAGGGCTTCATCTGTGGAGGCCCCAGCTTGAGCAAAGGTGAAGAGGTAGGAGAGGGGAATAACCAGGAAACCAACCAGACAGGTGGTTTCTGTATCCTAGAAAGAACAACTGCTCTAGAATCAGACTTGGGTTTAGGTATAACCTCTGAGGCTGACTATTACTGCCAGCTATTTAACTACCATGGGTATCAGTTTTCTTATCTGCAAAATGGGTGGGTTGGACGATATAGCCTCTAAGGCCCTTTCTAGCTCTCATTCTCTGATTTTGGCACCTATTGTTAAAGACAAGGCAGCTAGGGGACCCATAGTGTGCTGAACTTAGAATTGAAAGATCCTGAGCTCAAATCCTGACCTGTATACTTCCTTAGCTGTTTGATTCTGGGCAGATCACTTAACCTTTTCCAACCTCAGATTCTTTATCTAAAATCAGGATAATAATAATAATACCTATCTTATGGAGTGGCTGTGAGGACCAAGTAGGATAAGAGGGAAAGGACTTTTCCAGCCTTAAAACACTATATAAGTGCTAGTGATAATAGTAATATTATCATCGTAAGGTTTATATAGCAATACATTATATTATACAGCATATTATATAATAATATAATCATTATATAGTCCTAATAATAAGTATACAATGACTAACACCTACGTAATATATGATATATTATTATATAATCATACAATTGTTATATAGTTATAATAAGATATAATAGCCAGCATTTACATAATAATATACAATATATTGTTATGCAATGTATCATTATGTAGTTATAATAATAATTAGATAACAGCTAGCCTTTATAGAGTGTTTTAAGGTTGGCAAAGTGCTTTATGTATATTGTTAACTCATTTGGCTTTTTGTTAATAGTAGAAGTATTGGAATTATACGTATCGCTATATATAATGATACTTTAGCTTTCTGACCCTAGATAAATCAATGAATTTCTCTGTGACTCAGTTTCCTCTTGAATAAAATAATGGATATAATAACATTTGTACATCTTACTTACAATAGTTTTATCATGAAGAAAGTATTTTATAAACAGCAGAATCTTGTAGAAATCGGAACTATTCTAAAGAATAGACCCGAGAAAACACCTCTTCTATCCCCTCACCCTTCTTTGCAGAGGGAAGGGGCTGGGTGTGGAGAACACTGCATACCATGTTGGACTTTCTTCATATCTTGGTTAGGGCTGCTGACCCATCTCCCCTTCCTTCCCTTTGGTATTTTTTGTTTTCAGTTTATTATCCATGATTAGGTAAGTCCTGGGATTTCAAAGGCCAACTCCCTTATAAAAGGTGGCCCTCTGGAGGGGGACGGAAGGTAGAAACATTGAGAAATGTGGGTGGCTTAACAAAAGATCAATAAAAATTAATTTCAAAAAATTATATGGGCATTCTCATTATGCTGTTGAAGAGATGCTAGGGTCAGGTTTGTGGATGGGCTTGAAAGGTTTTACATTTGATGAGATAGACAATCTAAAAATCCCATAATAATTCCAAGGTTTTATTTGTCCTGGTTTTGCCATTCATTCGTGGAATGATAGGGTTGAGAGCTGGAATGAGAGAAGGACTAAAGAATGAATGAATGAGAAGTATTAAGCACTTACTGTTTTCCCAGCACTGAAGATAGATATCCAAGTACAAGATAATTCCTGCCCTCTGGGAGCTTACCTTCTAAGAAGAAGATGATATTGGAATTCAAACCAACCAGAGATTTTTAACCTTTTTGGCATCATGGGCCCTTTTGGAAGTCCAGTTTGAACTCCTCCTCACAATAATGTTTTTAACTATATAAAAGATAATTCATAGGATTACAAAGGAAACTAATTATGTTGAAATAAAGATGTAATTTTTTTCCCCAACCAGGTTCTTCAAAACCTTGAAATTTATCCCCTGCTCCCTAGGATCCAAAGACTACAGGTTAAAAACCCCTGATCTGATCCAACCCTTCCATTTCACAGATGAGAAAAGTGAGGCCAGAGAGATTCTCAGATTTACTCCGGTCACACGGCTAGTTAGTAACATAGCTGGGATTAATACTCAATTTCAAAGGGGCGGCTAGGTGGTGCAGTGAATAGCGCACCAGCCCCAGACTTAGGAGGACCTGCGTTCAAATCTGGCCTTAGACGCTTAACACAAAAACTGGCTGTGTGACCTTGGTCAAGTCACTTAACCCCAACTACTCACAAAACACCCTCAACTTCTCCGATTACAAACCCAATTCTTTTTAAAAAAATGAATATCTTATATTTTACATTATCTTTATTTCCTCGTATCCCTAACAATATAGATTTAAAGCGAAACTGACCAACCTAGAAACTGAATCTGATGGTAAATGCAACATTCTGCACCCATAGGCCTTCACCTCTTCGAAGAAAGGAGCGGGCTTCACTTTCTCTTTCTCGTATCCAAGATTCAGTAAGACTGATACATAGCAGTCAGGTGCCTTTGCTTGCTTGCTCTCTCCTTTCTGTTTCCATTGTATCCTGCCATCTTTCCATTCACTACACAACTATAGCTCTTTGGTGGGCGAGCTCAAGTAATGCGTTTTCTTAGTGTCCTCATCTGTAAAATAAAATGTTTAGATTGGAGACGTACTAAATTTCCTCCCAGCTCTAATGTTCTGTGTTTCAAGGTACTTCCCAGTGGCACCATTCCATACTCTACAGCGTCTTCTAGTGGTAATGTTCTATGTTCTAAGGGCCTCCTAACTGACATTCTCTGTTCTATGGTACCTCCCAGCTCTGACATTCTATGTCATAAAATCCATTCCAGGTTTGACGTCCTGTGTTCTAAGGGCCCTCCCAGCTTTGTCATCCTGTGTTCTAAAGCCCCTCCCAGCTCTGACATCCTGGGTTCTAAAGCCCCTCCCAGCTCTGACATCCTGGGTTCTAAAGCCCCTCCCAGCTCTGACATCCTGGGTTCTAAAGCCCCTCCCAGCTCTGACATCCTGGGTTCTAAAGCCCCTCCCAGCTCTGACACTCTGTGTTCTAAAGCCCCTCCCAGCTCTGACATCCTGGGTTCTAAAGCCCCTCCCAGCTCTGACATCCTGGGTTCTAAGGGCCCTCCCAGCTCTGACATCCTGTGGCCTCAAGGACCCTCCCAGCTCTCTGGTGACAAGCTTCCTCCCAACTCTAACAGTACATGCTTTATAACCAGTGGATGTACTTGGAGACAAGAGAAAACAGCAGTGCTAGGTTCTACTCTGTGGGGTAAGTGGCATTGGAAGGGAGGTAGAGACAGAGGGAAAAGAAAGGGTCTTTCCCTTGTGATGCTCTTGGCCCAAGAGCCCAAGGAAGGCATGATGAAGACAGTATCACTCCTTTTCTCTCTCCTTCCAGCTAGGTCCTAGCCCCTGCTGGGGGGGGGACACTGCAATGTGACCTGCTGGCCCCCCTTTCTTCCTCCCCCACCCATCAGGCTAGCCAGAGAAGAGAGATTGCTAACCCACTGGCTGACCCAGTTTTTCCCACGCTGATGGAGAAGGAGGAGGAGGAGTGAGCTTCTCTCTCTGCCTCCTTCAGGAGGCCTGCTGGGGAGGAGAGAGAGAGAGAAGATAAACCTAAAGGTAGATTTCCTTCAGGGTCCTTTACCTTGGGGTCCTTACAGGAGCAGCATAGAAAGTATCTCTCCTGTCTCTTCTTACTCCTTCCCTGATTCTGCCTATCCAGCCCCAGCCCTGAGCTAGAGCTTCTGGGGCACTCTGAATGGGTGGTGAGCCAGGAGTGAAGGGATCAGCAGGGGAGGGGAAAACCTGCCTGATGCAGTAACCCCTGAACTGAAACACTTCCCAAGAATGACTGGTTCTCTCCATGCGGGTGCATGCTAATGACATGCAAATGTCCAGATTGTTCCTGCCCAATTTACACACTTAGATGCAGACCTCTGGGAAAATCCCAGTGCTGATGCTTCAGCCACACAAAAGTTGCTGGGCAAAAGTGAGTGGAGAATGGTTTGTTGTGGCTTTCATCTGGCAGAAGCATCAGCCTGGCCAGATTCAAGGGAAGGAACCACAAGGAGGGGAGCCTAACAGGTACAAAGGTAGGAAAGAGAGTACACTGAGCCTCTAAAGAGAAGCAGGCAGATAGATGGTCTTTCTAGAAGGGTCCCAGGCAAAGAGAAAGGGTATGGGGTGGGATTAAAATCATAGAATGATAGAACTGGGGGGACAGAGCAACATAGAACATTAGATTTGAGAGAGCCCTTAAAACACAATGTTAGAGCTGGGAGGGGCTTTAGAACATAGAATTCCTGAATTGGGAGGGCCCTTAGAACACAGAATGTCAGAGCTGGGAAGGCCCTTAGAAGACAGGATGTCAGAGCTGGGAGGGGCCTTAGAACACAGGATGTCAGAGGTGGGAGGACCCTTAGAACACAGAATAGCAGAGCTGGGAGGGCAATTAGAAAAAAGAACATCAGAATTTGAATGTAGAATAATAGATCAGAGAGGTATCTGAGAGTGTCAAATATCAGAGCCAGAAGCGACTTCAGAGGTCATCTCATCCAACTCCCTCATTTTCCAAATGAGGAAACAGTGGTCCAGAATAGGGAGGTGGTTTGCCCTAGAACACACCATTAATTAATTGGTTGATCTGGAACTAGAATGCAGTTCTCCTAGATCTCCCTGTCAGGGCTTCTGCTCCATGCCACACTGGCTCTAGTTGAGAGGGAATATATTGACTGAAAAGAGCAGCCAAGGACAGGGAGCTGGGGAGAGAGCAGTCAGGTGAGGGGTACTAGGTGGCTGAGTTGGGAAAAGGTCAGGAGCCAGAAAGTGAGTGAACTAAATAAAACCTTCCATAAATCACAGTCTGAGAGCCCTGCCCTCCATTTCCTAAGCTATGAAGGATGGGAGAAGACCATGCCGTGGCCAACCCAGGCCCAGACACATAGAAACACTCCCCCAGGCATATGGAATCACTCCCCCAGACTTCAGGGGATTGAGCAGTGCTACAACAACAGATTCTTTCTAATGTCTTCTAATTCACCCTCTGCAAAATCAGTGATGAGAAAATACTGGAGTGTTATGCCAAAGCGTGAGATCTGGGTTCTAGCCTCGTTTGCACATCTGGGTGAGCGAGGGTCAGGTCTCCTAGCCTCTTACAGAGTCGTAAAATATCAGATCTGGAAAGGGTTCTAGAGGTCATCTACCCCAGTCCTCTCATTTTACAAACAGAAACTAAGGCCCAGGGAAGGAAAGCGACCGGCTCAAGGCCACGCAGCTAATAAGGACAGAGCTGGAATTCCAGCCCAGCCCTGTGACTACTTGTGCTCACGCCACTGCCCTACTCTGTGGTATGGATTGCACCTCAGTGTCCTTGTCTGGAAAATAGGGTGTTACTGAGTGTACCAGGGTCTAACCATCCTAATCTTTCGTGACCAATCTCATAGAGTTGATCTGAGTCCCAAAATTAGATGCTAACAATCACTGGCATTTACACAGCTCCTTGTTTCGCAGAGCACTTTACAGTATCACCTCATGCGATCCTCATGACAACCCTGGGAGGCAGATGCCATCATTATACCATTTTACAGGTGAAGAGACTGAGGCAGGCAGTGATTAAGTGACTGGCCCGGGATCTCCTGGCTAGTGTCTAAGGTCGGGTCTGAACTCAGGTCTCCCGGATTTCAAATGCAGTGCACTATCCTCTGCACCACCCAGCTGCATCTTATGAGGGGAAGGATGAGGGGAAACATGGGAGAAATGCAGTGTTGGGATTCAGGGGACCCAGGTTAGAATCCCATCTGCTGCTTGCTGGCTGCATGACATTGGGTGAATCACTCTTCCTCCCCTTGCTTTCTTCATGAGAATGTATTGGGTGCCTGACCACTGAGTCACATCCTTAGGAGCATACTGTCCCTATGGTTAAGGACAGGGCTCCCGTGGGCCAGTCCCCAGTTACATGTAAAGTGAGGGGACTGACCTGGTGACTTCACCTCCAGCCCTAAACCTGTCATCCTAGTGTATGGAACTCAATTTTCTTAAATATACACATCTATCTATCTATCTATCTATTTATCTATCTATCTATCTATCTATCTATCTATCTATCTATCTTTCTATCTGTCTGTCTGTCTGTCTGTCTGTCTGTCTGTCTGTCTATCTGTCTATCTGTCTGTCTGTCTGTGTCTATCTATTTATCTGTGTCTATCTGTCTGTCTGTCTGTGTCTGTCTATCTGTCTGTCTGTCTGTCTCTCTATCTACCTATCTACCTATCTGTCTGTCTATCTCTATCTATCTGTCTGTCCATCCATCTGTCTATCTATCTATCTATCTATCTATCTATCCATCTATCTGTTAAAGGCATCAGAGGTACCAGACAGGCCTGGTAGGTGGCAACATAGTGCGTAGATTACTGGGTCTGGGCACCAAGAAAACTCATCTTTCTGAGTTCAAATCTGGCCCCAGACACTTACCAGCTGTGTGATTTTGGGCAAATCCCTTTACCCTGTTTTCTTCAGTTTCCTCATCTGTAAAACAAGTTGAAGAAAGAAAATGGTGAACCACTCCAGTATCTTTACCAAGAAATCCTCAAATGGGGTCATGAAGACTCAGATACAGCTGAATAACAACGTACCAGGCATTATGTCAGATCCTGGGGATTCAGGGATCTTATATTTCACTTCACTTTATAAACTGTGAGAGTTATGTGCTGTAGTAGCTAGGGCTGAAATCTTAAAACCACCTAGACCTGCGTTCAGGTTCTGTCTTAGACACCTGCTGATTGTGTGGTCTTAGACAAGACACTTCAGCCCTTCTCTAGGCATCTCTAAGACTTTAAGTGGCAGAGAAGGTGCCTACCTGCATTGGAAGAGGGAGTTTTCTACCTCTTGTAAGCTATATTTCAATTTAGAAAAAATTATTTTCAGACTTGAATGAACTGATGCTGAATGAGGGGAGCACAACCAGGAGAACATTATACACAGTAACAGCCACACTGTGCCACGTCTTATCTTGATAGACTAATCTCTTCTTAGCAATGCAAGGATCTAAGACAACTCCAAAAGACTCATGATGGAAAATGCTGTCCAGATCCAGAAAAAGAACTATGGAGTCTGAATGCAGATCAAAGCATATTATTTGCACGCTCTCTCTCTCTCTCTTTCTCTCTATCTCTCTCTCTCTCTCCCTCTCTCTCCCCCCACCCCCGCTCTCCTCTCCTCTCTCTCTTCTCTGTCTCTCTGTCTCTCTGCCTCTGTCTCTGTCTTTCTCCCTCTCTCTCTCCCCCTCTCCCTCCCTCCCACCATCCCTCTCTCTCTTTCTCTTCTTCTTTTGTTTCTTCTTTCTCACGGTTTCTCCCATTGGTTCTGAGTCTTCTTTACAACTAGAATAATGTGAAAATAGGTTCAATATGAGTGTATATGTAGAGCCCATATCAAATTACATGTCATCTTGGGGTGGGGGAGGGGAGAGGTGGGGAGCAAATTTGGAACTCAATATCTTATGCAAGTGAATGTTGAAAACTAAAACTAAATAAATTAAGTTTAAAAAAATTATCTTCATTTCCAAATTTGCTCCCTCCACCTCCTCTACCCATAGAGAAGGCAAGAAATATGATATCCATTGTACACATGAAGTCACTTAAAACATATTTCCACATTAGTCATGATGCCAAAAAAAAAAGCAAGAAAAATAAAGAAAATGAAAAAAAAATGCTTCAGTCTGCACTAGGAGTCCATCAGTTCTTTCTCTGGAGGTATCCCTGCCTTGTAAGTCATAACTTTCTACATAAATGTCAGCCATTTGTATTATTAATCTGGTCCTTTGTCCTCAGTGGGTGCCCAGTATATTAATTCATTAATTCAACAAATATTTCTTGAGCTCCTGCTAAGTACAAAGCACAGCCAGTGCCATGAATCTTCCCAGAATGCCTGGGGAAATGTGGAAGTCTTCATGGTGGAGACAAAAGGAAAATGCCTCAGACTCTTTCCTTGGTAAAGCAAAGGAAAGGCTATGACCTGGAAATTTGGAGAGCAATATGGTGGGATTTCCAGGCAGATGAAAGGAAGAACAAGACATGGGCATTGCCTGAAAGAAGCTCTTGGTCTCTCAGGGAATAGAGAGGAGACATGCCCAGATAACTAGAGCAGAGGGCAGCATGCATTAAGGGACAGAGGAGTGGTGCAGATAGCCAGCATAGAAAGGGTGTGGTGCAGCAGTTCTCAACCTGTGGGTCGTGACCCCTTTGGGGGTCAAACAGTTTCACCTAAGACCATTGGAAAACACATATTTCTGATGGTCTTAGGAACTGAGACACCATTCCTCTATCCATCTCCAGGCGGGTCCACCCACATGCAGATACGCCCACATATGAGTATTAAAGGGTCGCGGCATTAGGAAGGTTGAGAACCACTGGTGTGGAGGATGGAGATGGCATGAGAAGGGACGGCCTTCTGGAGCAGGTGGAATTTGAGCAAGGCCTTGAAAAACAGATGGTAATATACCCTATGACCAGGTAGGATTTATACCAGGAATGCAGGACTGGTTCAATATTAGGAAAACTATCAGCATAAGTGACCATATCAACAACAAAACTAACAGAAATCACATGATTATCTCAATAGATTCAGAAAAAGCTTTTGATAAAATACAGCCACCATTCCTATTAAAAATGCTAGAAAGCATAGGAATAAATGGGGTTTTCCTTAAAATGATAAGAAGCATCTATCTAAAACCATCACCAAGCATTATCTGTAATGGGAATAAGCTAGAAGCTTTCTCAATAAGATCAGGCTTGAAACAAGAATGTCCATTATCACCATTACTTTTCAATATTGTACTTGCAATGTTAGCCTTAGAGAAGAAAAAGAAATTGAAGGAATCAGAATAGGCAATGAAGAAAGTTATCACTTTTTGCATATGATATGATGGTATACTTAGAACATCCTAGTGAATCAAGTAAAAAACTCCTTGAAATAATTAACAACTTTAACAAAATTGCAGTATATAAAATAAACTCACATAAATCATTGACATTTATATATAATACTAACAAAACCCAGCAATAAGAGGTAAAAAGAAAAATTCCATTTAAAATAACTGTAGGCAATATAAAATATTTGGGAGTCTACCTGCCAAGGAATTTCCCAACTATATTAATTATATTAACACATATAAAACACTTTTCACATAAATAAAGTCATATCTAAACAATTGGAAAAATATCAATTGCTCATGGGTAGGCTGAGCTAATATAATAAAATTGACAATTCTACCTAAATTAACTTATTCAGTGCCATGCCAATCAAACTACTAAAAAAATTTTTTACAGAGCTAGAAAAAGAGTTATTATCTGGAAGAATAAAAGGTCCAGAATATCAAGGAATTTAATGAAAAAAATACAAAGAAAGGTGAACTATCCATACCAGATCTAAAACTGTATTATAAAGCAGCAGTCATAAAAACTATTTGGTACTGGCTAAAAAACAGAGTGGTGGATCAGTAGAACAGGTTAGTTACACAAGACACAGTAGTCAATAACTATCATCATCTAGTGTTTGATAGACTCAGAGACTTCGGCTTCTGCGGTAAGAACTCACTATTTGACAAAAACTGCTAGGAAAACTGGAAAATAGTATGGCAGAAAGTAGGCATAGACCAACATCTCACACCATATACCAAGATACCATCAAAAATAGGTATGCAATTTAGATATAAAAGGTGATACCATGAGCAAATTAGGAGAGCAAGGAATAGTTTACTCAGATCTATGTAGAACTATGGAGAAGAGAAGAATTTATGACCAAACAAGAGATAGAGAACATTATGAAATACAAAGTAAGCAATTTTGATTACATTAAATTAAAAAAGATTTGCACAAACAAAACCAATGCAACCAAGATAAGAAGGAAGGCAGAAAGCTGGGAAGCAATTTTTGCAGTCAGTGTTTCTGACAAAGGCCTCATTTCTCAAATAAATGGAAAACTGAGTCAAATTTATAAGAATCAAGTCATTTCTCAATTGATAAATGGTCAAAGGAGATAAACAGGCAGTTGTCAGAAGAAGAAATTAAAGCTATATATAGTCATGAAAAAATGCTCTAAATCACTATTGATTAGAGAGATGCAAATTAAAACAACTCTGATGTACCACCTCCCACCTATAAGACTGGCTACTATGACAGAAAATAAAAATGACACAAAGAAGATGTAGGAGAATTGGTACAGTAATACATTGTTGGCGGAGTTGTGAACTGAATGAACCATTCCGGAGAGCAATTGGGAGCTATTCCCAAAGGGCAATCAAATTATTCATACTCTTTGATCCAGTAATACCACTTCTAGGTTTGCATCCCAAAGGGAGCATAAAAAATGGAAAAGGACCCACATGCACAAAAATATTAATAGCAGCTCTTTTTGTGGTGGCAAAGAATTAGAAATTGAGAGGATGCTCATCAGCTGGGAAATGACTGAACAAGCTGTGATACATGAGTGTAATGAAACACTGTTGTGGTGTATGATGAGCAGGCAGACTTCAGAAAAACCTGGAAAGACTTGCATGAACTGATGTTGAGTGAAGCGAGCAGAACCAGGAGAACACTGCCCACAGTAACAGCAACATTGTGCAATGATCAGCTGTAGCTCTTCTCAGCAATACAGTGATCTAAGACAATTCCAAGAGTCATGCTGGAGAATGCTGTCCACATCCAGAGTAAGAACTATGGAGTCTGAATGCAGATCAAAGCAGACCATTTTCTCTCCCCCCCCCTTTTTTTTTCTTTCTCATGGTTTTTCTCTTTGGTTCTAATTCTTCTTTACAACATGACTAATGTGGAAATATGTTGTAATAAGTAATTTGTATGTATAAGTAATGCAATATGTTGTAATAATGTGGAAAATCATTGTACATGTATAACCTTTATCGGATTTCTTGCTGTCTTGGGAAGGAGTGAGGGAAAAAAAATTGGAACTCAAAATCTTATAAAAGTGAATGTTAAAAACGGTTTACATATCACTGGCGAAAATAACATACTATTAAGTGGGAGAAAAAGAAAAATAGGTAGATTCAACTTATTTGGTATAATTCAACTTAATTCAGTTCAATTCAATAATCATTAATTAAGTAACCATAGTATGCCAGATGCTATGTTTCTGGCTAGGGATCTAAAGACAGCAATGTAACAATCCCTGCCCTTGAGGGGCTTATAGCCTACGAAGGCTTATAGCCTACATGCATGGTAATACAGCAGAGTGTGATCTAGGTAGGGGACAGACCCTAAGTGCTCCAAGAAAATTTGAGGAGAGCACACTAACAACTGTTAGGGAAAGTAATAGAATATAAGCTTTTTGAAGGGAGGTACTGTTCCGTGTTTGTCTTTGGCTCTTCAGTGCCCAGTTCAGTGTCTACAACATAGTAGGTGCCCAGGAAGGCTTGCCCCACAGAGGCACCCAAGTCGGGCCTTGAGGATTTTCTGAGAGGGGAAAATGAGGCAACGGTGCATTCCAGGTATGGAAGACAGCCTTTGTGATGGGTTGAGATGGAAAAGGAATGGACACCAGCTTAACTGTGTGGATAGATTATAGAACAGAGTGAAGGGGAAGTCATACAAAGTTAAACTGGAAAGACAGGTTGGAGTCCTAATTCAAAAGGGGTTCTCAACCTGTGGGTCACAACCCCTTTGGGGGTCTAACAATCCTTTCACAGGGGTCACAGGAGTCACCTAAGACCATTGGAAAACATATATTTCCTATGGTCTTAGGAATCCAGACACGGTTCCTCTATCCGTCTCCAGGCAGGTCCACCCACATGCAGATATGGCCACATATGAGTAATACGGGGTCGTGGCATTAGGAAGGTTGAGAACTACTGTCCTAATGGCTATAAGAAGCCACTGAGGCTTTGGGAGCATGGGAGTAATGTGGTCATACCTGTTGTAAAGGGAGATTCTTGTAGCAAATGGGTAGAAGAGGAGATTAGAGAGAAGAAGCTGGAGGCAGGGAGACCAGGAAAGAAACTTGTAGCAGTCCAGGTGAGAGGCCCAAGCTCAGGTCATGACTATGGGGATAAAAATATGGCATAAGAGTCAATGGATTTGGACTAAGAGAATGAGGCAATGAGAAGGGAAAGGCCAAAGATGATGCAGTGACAGCCATCATTAGGACTCTGGGGAATGAAAATGGAGTTAGAAGGACTCTTCTTTCCTGTTTTGCAGTGAACTTGCTGGACACGTCAACCATCCACGGGGACTGGGGCTGGCTCACATACCCGGCACATGGGGTGAGTGATGAGGTCTGGTTACCGGGCTCATAGTTTGGTGGGTGGGCAGGGGCTGGGCAGGAGATGGATCCTCCCTGTCATCTTGGTCCCCAGGTGGTCATAGGCAGCTGGCACTCTCTACCTGAAGGAGGGAGCCCAAGGGCTGTAGCTGGGAAACAGGGTTGTAGCCTACTTCCTTCCCCCCAACATCACACTGATGATGATGACGATGATGATGGTGAACAGTAATCACAATATTGGTTAAAGACTTGGCCTCAAGGTCAATAAGATCTGGGTTCCAGCCCCAGCCATGTTGCTTTCTCACTGTGTGGGATTTGGGGAAGGTATTTCCCTCCCTCAGTTTCCTTACCTGTAAAGTGAAGGGATTGCATTAGAGAAGGCAGCTAAGGCCCACATGGGTTCGGTCATTTGCTCGGTGTCAGGCAGGGAGTCAGTAGCAGAATCAAGACTTGAACTCAGTCCCTCGGGAGCACTCTCCATTACTCCATCCTGTTTCACAGCCAGTTTTGTCCTCAGCTTGTCCTTTTTCCATTTGGTCCCTGGGCACTCTCAGTCTCCCCCAAGGCTTTGTTTTTTTACCTCTGTGGGATTGATTCCCAGTTCTTTCTTTTTAGGGCTGAAGCTCCAGCATCAGGTTTGCTTGCTGCTTGCCAGGACAGTGCCACCCAACTGTCCTTCCAGCATCCCAAAGGCAGTGGGCCCCAAGCTCTAAGGGAGTTTTGCCCAAATTAGCTGCTTTTCCTGACTGGCCAGTTCTACTGAAAGGATTAAGCATTCTCAGTCACCCAGTCTGGAAAATGGATTCCCCTTTGACTCTTCTCCCTCCTGACATACTCCATTCCTCCTCCTTGATCAATGGGGTCACCAAGCCCTGGGGCTTCTGTTTCCCCCAAAGCTATTTTTTCTATCCCCCTCCTTTCCCAACCACTAACCCATTACAGGCCCTCATTAACTCTCCCCTGGATTATTCTGAAAGCTTCTGAGAGCTCCTTCTCCACATTTCAGTAAATATTTATTCAGGATTTGTGTTCAAGGAACCTGGGTTGGCTACTGAGGGAAATAACAAAGATGAGATCAAGTTTTTGCCCTGAAAGAGCCTGTTGTCTATGAGGGGAGATGAGACGTAGGCCAGACAAAGACAGCATTAGGAGAACTCAGTGGTGGGATGATACCAAAGATCCTTCCCACCCCTGGCATTCTGGGTTCTAAGCTCCCTCCCAGCTCTGACATTCTGGGTTCTAAGACGCCTCCCAGCTCTGACATTCTGGGTTCTAAGACGCCTCCCAGCTCTGACATTCTAGGTTCTAAGACCCCTCCCAGCTCAAACATCCCGTGTTCTAAGAGTCCTCCCAGCTCGGACATTCTGGGTTCTAAGAGCCCTCCCAGCTCAGACATTCTGGATTCTAAGAGCCCTCCCAGCTCAGACATTCTGGGTTCTAAGAGCCCTCCCAGCTTGGACATTCTGGGTTTCTAAAGTCTCTCCAAGCTCTGACATGGCATGTTCTAAGGCCCTCTCAGCTCTGACATCCTCTGTTCTAAGGGCCCTTCCATTTCCAGTGATGATGACGATGATCATAATTGCTAGAATTCACATAGTACATGAAGGTTCGACAAGCCTTTTGCAAATTTAGTTCTCACAACAAACCTGTAAGGTAGGTAATATTATTATCCCGATTTTACTGATGAAGAATCTGAGGAACAGAGAGGTTAATGGACTTACCCAAAGTCACACAGCTAGTGAGTATCTGAGGCAAGATTTGAACACAAGTCTTCCATCTTCTAACATCGTCAGTTCTAAGGTTGCTGATGTTCTCTTGTCTTAAAGATCCCTTCAGATTCTAACACTGAGCATTCTGAAGTCCCTCCTGACTGATGTTCCATGAATCTGTCTTTGGACTCTCCCTGGTACCTCTGGGGTTAAAGGCATTGTCACAGTTAATTGAGTACCAAATAAGATGCCAGCTGTTTCCTGTCTGCCTCCTGCCAGAGACCCAGAAAAATTAATCAGCTCTGTCAGCACCGAGGCATGCATCAGCCTGCCCCACCAACACCAATGTTGTGCCCAGGCCCTGTTATTCCCCAGAAGCATCTCTGCCTGGGAATACAGGGACCAGAGGGGAGCAGGCGCCCTGTGCCCTGTAAGCCTGGCTTTGGGGCAGACCTTGCTGGGTCAGGTGTAAGAACTGTGGCTCCCAATCTGGCCCCTCAACCATTGATGTTGCCCAGCAAGGTCACACTCAGGGGCAGGACAGGACAGGACAGGGCTGTGATCTGCAGCCACCCTAGCTGTACCACTTCAATCGTGCTGATCATTCACCTTCGGATTGTTTCAATTCCATTCAAAGGCAGGAAGGACACATTCAGGATCCTGGAAGAGCTTTCCTAGTCAAGCAGCCTCAGTTCCTGCAGTCTGGAAACTTAAAAATGGCTCCTCTGTAAAAGCCTCAAGTAAGAGTGGTAGGGAGCCTTGGAGAATGGGAGCTGAACAGAAAATGGTAGAACTGAGAGGGCCCTTGGAACCCAGAATGTCAGAGCTGGGAGGGTCTTTAGGACCCAGAGAGATGAGAGGGGCCTTAGAACAGAGAATTTCAGAGCTAGGAGGGCCCTTAGAACATAGACTGTCTGAGCTAGGAGGGCCCTTAGAACACAGATTGTCAGAGCTGGGAGGGCCCTTAGAACACAGGGCATCAGAGCTGGGAGCGCCCTTAGAACCCAGAGAGATGGGAGGGGCCTTAGAACAGAGAATTTCAGAGCTAGGAGGGCCCTTAGAACATAGACTGTCTGAGCTGGGAGGGCCCTTAGAACACAGGATGTCAGAGCTGGGAGGGCCCTTAGAACCCAGAATGTCCGAGCTGGAAGGACTCTTAGAACACAGGATGTCCGAGCTGATGGAGGGGAGGGCTCTTAGAACAGAACATATCAGAGGTAGAAAGAACCCAAAACATCATCTAACACTTTTCAATAGCATCTGTCACATTCTTTCATATAATTGTTTGGTTACATCCCCAGCTCTCCTTCCTCCTACTAAACTGTCAGCTACTTGAGGCCAGGACCAAGTTTATTATTTAGAAGGTGGTATAATCAGTGCTTGTTAGGATGGCTATAGAGCACAGGTCCTGGAGTCAAGAGGACATCCTACCTCAGACACCTAACTCTTACTAGCAGTGTGACCTTGGGCAAGTCACTTAACCCCAATTGCCCTGTGTTCCCCCCCTCCAAAAAGTAAAAATTAAATTAAATTAAATTTTAAAAAGTATAATCAGTGCCTGGTTGAATTGCCTTCTGTTTGTACAAAAGGCCCAACACAGCGCGAGTGCCCTGAAGCTCTGGCTGGCAGACTGAGCTTTACCCCAGGTCTCCCCTGAGGTGGTCCCTAATCAATCCATCCTTGGTCCTCTCCCTGCAGTGGGATTCTATCAATGAAGTGGACGAGTTCTTCAGTCCTATCCATACGTACCAGGTGTGCAACGTCATGAGCCCCAACCAGAATAACTGGCTTCGGACAAGCTGGGTCCCTCGGGATGGTGCCCGCCGGGTCTATGCCGAGATCAAGTTCACGCTGAGAGACTGCAACAGCATGCCCGGGGTGCTGGGGACCTGTAAGGAGACCTTCAACCTTTACTACCTAGAATCTGACCGAGACCTGGGCACCAGCACCCAAGAGAGTCAGTTTGTGAAGATTGACACCATCGCTGCGGACGAGAGCTTCACCGGGGCCGACCTGGGCGTCCGGCGCCTCAAGCTCAACACGGAGGTGCGCGGCGTGGGGCCGCTGAGCAAGCGAGGCTTCTACCTGGCCTTCCAGGACATCGGGGCCTGCATCGCCATCCTCTCCTTGCGCGTGTACTACAAGAAGTGCCCCGCCATGGTGCGCAACCTGGCCGCCTTCTCGGAGGCGGTGACGGGAGCCGACTCTTCCTCCCTGGTGGAGGTTCGAGGGGAGTGTGTGGGGCACTCGGAGGAGCGGGACACGCCCAAGATGTACTGCAGCGCGGAGGGCGAGTGGCTGGTGCCCATTGGGAAGTGTGTGTGTAGCGCCGGTTACGAGGAGCTCCAGGACGCCTGCGTGGGTGAGTGTCTGGCTTTCCCCTTCTGTGGTGGATCACTGTCAGGCTGGGAGGGACCTTAGATTCTGGTTTAATTCTCATTTTACTGAGGCCAGAGAAAGGTAGGAATCGATCCAAGGGCCACACAGGTATTGAAAGAACTGAGACCCAAACCTGGTCTTTCTGATTCCAAACCCATACACTTTCCAAATAATTAATCCTCAAGAATTTATTAACCACCTACTGTGTGCCACCTAGGTACTGAGGATAGGAAGCCAAACATGAAACAGTCCTGCCCTGAAGGAGCTTACATTCCGGTGGGGGAGACCCGATAATGTACCCAAGACATAGAGGATATGTCTGAGATTTCATTGACTTAGGGAACTCCCGAACGAGAAAACTCACTCCACAGAGACAAGTGGTCTCAGACCATGAGTTATTTGCCCAGGGTGACATGACCAGTAAGTGTTAGAGGGAGGACTTGAACCCACTCTTCTTGGCTTGGAGGGTGACTCTTTAACCACTCTGTTTTTCCATCCTCATCTGTTCCATGCTGTCTCTGATAAAGACATACAAATCAAATACAAAGATACCTTGTAGAGGAAGGCAATCTTATCCTAAGATATATACAGCCCTTGCCCCACAGTAGCCTTGGGAAAGAAATCAGAGAGCTGGGCCCCCAAAGGCAGGGGGCATACTGAAGGGTCTATGGCAGCTGCTCTAACTGCCCCTAACCCCAGGTCAGCAAAGTCAGCACTAAATCCCCTATATAGGTCCCTCAGATGGGCATGACGGATACAGACACCAGTGGACTAGTCCCTGTTCTCAAGAAGCTTACATTCTATGGGATGCCTGAGTTTTCCATCTAGGATGGTATCACTTTTTGGTAACCAAGTGGCAGCCAGTCCCCCTCCCACTCCTTGACTTGACTGAGAGAGGGGCAACAGGACAGGTCAAGGTCCCCTCACCACTAAGGACTCTAGAGGATGTGATAAAAGTGCCATGGCCAGGGCAATGGCTAGCAGCTGGGGGTGGAGGGGAGAATAAATCTAGGCTGTGTGTGTCTGTCTGGCCTTTTCTCAGTGCTCATGCTCAGATCTCCTTGTAGCGCTTTGTGCTGCTCCAAAACCTCTCCCTCTGGGTATTCAGTCCTTCTCAGTTTCCCATGATTTCTCCTAGTTCTCCTCCCACTTGTCTGATCTCTCCAAGGTCTCCATTGCTGGCTCATCTTCAATGTCCCATCCCCCCATTACAAGTTTGGCATAAGGCTACCTTGGGTGGTCTTCTCTTCCTCGTCCTCCCCTTCTGTCTACCTATGCCTATCGTCTGTGTGTCTACCTAGCTATTGGTCCATCTGTTTATCTATTAACTTTGTCTGTCTGTTTGTCTACTTGTTCCTGTCTGTCTATCCACCTATGTGTGTTATCTGTCTATCTCTCTTTCTGTCTACTGTCTATATCTCTCTATCGATCTGCCTATGTCTGTGTATCCATCTACCCTTCTCTCTTCTTTCTATCCTGTCTGTCTCTGTCTCTGTCTTTCTCTGTCTCTTTGTCTCTGTGTTTATGGCTGTCTGTCTCTCTTTTTCTCTGTACAATGGGGGAGGTAGTGATCTAAATGGAGTCTAAAATCTTCCTCCAGACCTCCCTTTTCTGGGGCTAGCCATTGCCCTTCCCTGCCTAGTCTCCTCTCTGCTCGGCTCCTATCTGCCCTGTCCCTCCCCCCTTAGTAACTCTATTCTGAGCAAACAGAGCTGTGAGAAGCAGAGCCTCCCAGGGAAAGTTAGCTCCAAAGCCCGCCAGGCCCCTTATCGCTGTTTGAGCAGTCAGAAGCCTGTTCCATTTCCAGAGTCCCCTGGAGGAAGCCTCCTCCAATTGCCCTCCACCCTTCCCTAGAGCAGAGGCACAGAAAGAAAAGGGGCGGAGGAGCTGGGGAGGGAGCAGCCAGGCCCCACTGGGCCATCACCAGGAGTCCTCTTTCCCCAATCCCTGGGCTAGTGCTGACAGCTAGTTCCCCAAGCCACGGGTAACTGAGTTTGTCCGCCTCCCAGAAGGCCAACAAAGAGAAAGACCAAGAGCCCTGGGTCAGGCTTGGTTTAGAACCCAGCTCTGCTGCTCACTTCCAGTGTGACTGTGGTATGTCCCTTCCTTCTCTTGGTCTTAGTCTTACCTTTCCTTGGGCTGTAGCTTGGGCTGTCTCACTTTCCCAAGGCTAGTGTCTCTGAACTCGTTCACTGGAGTGGTAGGACAGGTACAGGTAGAGCTTTTAACTGAGCCACCTTGGGGACTGCCTTGTGGTCAGCCAAGGCCCAGAGGCCTTCAGCAGACAACACAAGGGCATGAATCACACAGACCTTGAGCTGGAAGCATCCTCCTTATTCTATAATGGAGACACCTAGGGCTCAGAGATCTTAGGTGACCTGGGTGAGGTCACACAGGAGAGGCAAGCCTTGTACCTGCATCTCCTGCTGCCTCAGTCTGCTGGTCCTGGGATCGAGTGACACTCCCTCCTCCCTTCCCCTGCCCCCTCCCCCTCTACTCTAGGAGGAGGAGAATGCTGGGAGAGGTGCCAGGTAAGCAAGTAGTGTCCCCAAACCTGGAGCCTGACTTCCCTTCCCTCCTGTCACCCGGACGGAAGATATAAATCACCCTCCATGGTCCTAATCATCTTTCTATAAATATCAAAGGCTTATTTCTGAGCAGAGTGGGTGGGGGGAGAGGGAATGAAAGAAGAGTTCTTTGGCCTTCCTGACTGTGTTTAAAATCTGATTTAGAATTAATTTCCTTTGGCCGTCCACAGCCGGACACCTTATTTGTCAAATCTAAAGCTGTTTGAATAGGAGAACAGAGGGGGGCCTGGTCTCTAAGCAGCTGCTGGTGTGACCAGCAGGTCTGGGGACAGGGGGAGAATGGGAAATGGCTCAGTGCCAGGCAGGTGGGGGTGGGAGTGCACTCTGCTGGGCAGAGCCCCCCAGCTGGCCCTCTGCCAGAAGGCCCCAAGGCCCACACGTATTCCCCAGCCCATCCCTTCCTCAGATGGGGCCAGGCTGCCATTGGCCCAGAGCAACACCATCTGTCTCTGTCGATTAGTCCCCGACCTCGGCATCCAGATCTCTCACATCCCCCAGGGCTGGCGATTAGTATTGTTATTAAAGATTATTTTATTTTCATTGCTCAGATTAATCTGGCCTTGACATATTATAACCATATGGGCATCAGCTGAGCACGTTATAATCCCTTACTATTGGGATTCAAAAGGTGAAATTTCCAGGTTTCCATGACAGGTATGTAAAAATACCAACTTTTGAATGAATGATAAAATATTTGAGCTGGGAGAGGCCCAGGGGCATAGAATATCAGAACACAGAATGTCAGAGCTGGGAGGGCCCTTGGAACACAGAATGTCAGAGCTTGGAGGGCCCTTAGGATACAGGATATCAGAGCTGGAAGGGGCCTTGGAATACAGAATGTTGGAGCTCGGAGGGACCTTGGGACATGAAATGTCAGATCTGGGAGTGACCTCAGTGAATGTCATAAATAGAATCTTGGTAGGAGGGACCTTTAAGGTCATCCAGTCCAAATCCTTCATCAAGTATGAATTTGAGGGAATAAATCAACCTACATTCATTAAGATCCTACTAAAATTTTATGATTCTAAAAAAGAATGAGATGGATAGCATGGAGGTAACATTCCAGTTCTGGACTCGACATCCCTGGGATGGTCAAAGGATTCTTCTAGCATTAGATTAGGTATTAGGATCATGGGAGCATAACTTTAGAGCTCAAAGACCGTAGAGTTTAACCCCCTCACTTGACAGATGGAAAAACTGAGACACAGAGAGAATGACTCGTCCCAAGTCACACGCCAAGGTTTAAACTCAGTTTCTCTGACTCTAAATCTAACGCCCTTCTCACTGTGCTGCACTGCCTCAGGACTGGTTCATCTACCAATTAGCTGTATGACCTTGGACAAGTCACTTCCCTTACATGGGCCTCAACTTGCTCCTTACCTGTCCTCAAGGGGCTTGTAATCTGGTTAGGGAGAAAAGACCTCAAATATGAATCAGAGGATGATAAAGATAGGGGGTTCATTGCCTGGCAGCTATGTACTAAACATCTATGATGTGCCTGATTTGGGGTAGTGGGGAATGTGGAGAAGCAGTCTTTTGTCTGTAAAAGATCTGGGCAGACCATCACCTCTGTGTGAGCCAACAGTGTGACTTGGTAGCAGAGAAAACCTCGTTTGACTGTCGACTGCTTGAAGGACGGAGGGGTGGCAGCTCTCCGCCCTCCTCCCTGGTCAGACAACATCTGGAGCATTGCGATCAGTGCAGGAAGGACAGAGATAAGCTTTAGTGTCCACGGGAGGGTGGCCAAGGCCTTGAAAGACCTTGAGTCCATGACACGCAAGGACGACGGGAAGAAGCCGGGATGTAAAGCCTGCAGCAGGACGACTTAGCAGGTGGAGGCGAGAGCATCTGCAGCCATTTGAAGGCGGCTCAGTCAGTTCAGTCATGTCTGACTCTTTGTGACCCCGTTTGAGGTTTTCTTGGCAAAGACACTGGAGTCATCTGCCATTCCCTTTTGCAGCTCATTTTATAGATGAGGAAACTGAAGCAAACAGAGTGAAGGGATAGAGAGGTTGGATTTGAATTCAGGTCTTTCTGACTTTCCAGGCCTGGCACTTTATCCAATGTGCCACCAAACTGCCCCAAGTATTTGAAGGGCTGTCTTGTAAAAGAAAAAAATAGCCTCACCATGTCTACAGAAGGCAGAACTAGCACCAAAAGCAGAAGGTACAGAGAGGTAGATTTTGATTTGATGGTAGGAAAAATGTCCTTCCAATAACTCTAAACCAAAGGGCTGTGGGCTGCTTCAGAAGCTGGTTAGCTCCTCCTCGGAGGGCTTCCTGCAAAGCTGGATGGCCACTTGTCTGGGATAGTGCAGAGGGAGCTCTGGTGAAGAGATGGCTTGGACTAGGTGATCTCTGACGGCTTTTCCCATTCTGAGATTCTGCTCTTCTGTCAGGATACACCAAGAGAATAAGGCCAAGACCTTCTTCTCAAGGACGGCTAAACCAAGAGGCTATAAGAGCTTCCACACTCTGCTAGACCATAAGCTTCATGAGGTCAGGGATTCCTCCTCTCAACTTTATACCTCCCCCAAGGCCTAGCACAAGTCACAAAAAAGTATAAGGAATTTACAAATATATATTGAGTGGAACTGACTTTTCTCTTCTGACTCTATGCCAGTCTCAGGCATGAGAGAGTCTCTCCAGACCAATAAGAATAATAATAATTAAAACAATAACACAAATTTCTATGACATGTTTAAGGTTTGCACAATGGTTTCCTCCTGGTGGCTCTGTAAGATAAGCAGCACAGTCATGATTGTGACCATTTTACAGATGACAAAACTGAGGCTGAGAAAGCCTTTTACCCAAGATGGCAGAGCCAGGAGAATGGTTCAGGAAGAACTCAAACCTAGGGTTTCTGCCTCATTCTCTGATATGTTTTCCACTCCAGCAGCCCACTGCTTAATAGTGATGTTCCGAGCCCATCTGGAGATTCTAAACAGTTCTGTGACTGGCCAGTGGGTCTGCGATTTTCTCTCTCTGTATATCTTCCTGGAAGAGTTAGGAGTTAAGTTAACTTTAGGACCTCACTGTACAGATTTAGGGACTTTCCTGCAGCCATATAAGGGAATTCATGCCCTCCACTCACAAAGGACACTGCCGCCATGTTCCTGGCCCTTCTCTTTGTGAAAGCCCTTTGTAAAGGGCCAGTGAGTCGTGACATTTAGAACTGGAAGAAAAGTTGGAAATTATCTAATATAACACCCTCAGTGAAAAGAGGGAACATGGCTCAGTGGCAATGACCCAAATTGTCAGTGGCGGGGCCAGAATTTAAACCAGATCTCCTTGGACTGCCCAGTGGAGGGACTATTTGATTAATAGAGGTGCTGCAGAATCTAAAGGCCTGAGAGAAGCAGCAACAGGCTTGGAGTCCAGGGTGCTCTTCTGAATGAACCATATGCCTTATTATTTCACCTCACAGAGCTCTGTATCCTATTCTGTGAAATGGGACTAGGTTACTTCCCGGGATCCATTTAGTAGAATGAATGTAATGACGTGGAGAACAGGGGCTGTATATTAGTTTCTTGTCTTTGTATCACCTACATAAAACACACAATTGCTTCATTTGTTTAATCAAATTGAATTTTAGCTCGAATATTCTGTGTTCTAGGATCTTGCCCAACTCTGATGTTCTGTGTTCTTTTTAAAAAATAATTTTATCTATTTTTTATTTTTATGTCATCTTTATTTCCAAGTTAATCTTTCCCCTTCCCTCACCTTTATAGCCAGCCCCTATAGCAGAAAATGTTTTTACAAAAGAAAAAAAAACCAAATCAGTCAAACCCATCAGCACATCAGTCAAATTCAACAGTATGTATAGTCTCTTCCTCTTCAGAAAAAAGAAGAAGAGGGATATTCTCACAGCTCTTCTTCCAGGTCAAACTTGGTTGTTATAATTACGTAGAGTTCAGTTTTGATTTTGTTGAATGTGTAAGCTCCTTAAGAATGGGGATTGTTACATTCTTTGTATCTGTATCCCTGGCGCCAAGCATTTTGTAGGCATTTAATAAATGCTCACTGATCCTCTGTTTTATGTCTCTTGTTTTCCTTGTTCTGCCAATTTCAGTTTGTATCAGTTCATATAAGTCTTCTCATACTTCTCTGTATTTGTCATAGACATTCTTTCTTTTGGTTCTGTAATATTCCATCCTCCATATACTTCAGTGTATAATATTCTGTGTTTTCACATCATTTTCAGTTTTGATATTTATTCTGTTTTCTGAGGACCCTTCTGGGTCTACCACTACATTCAAATGTCTTCTCTCTACCCCTGGCTCTGGACATTCTGTGTTCTAATGTCCCTTAAAGCTCTAATATTCTATTTCTTAATACTGTGAACTCCTGGGAGAAGAAGTGTCAGCGAGAGTTGGTCGTTTTGCTAGGGTCACTCTGGATGTGCATTAGCCAAGAAGACTTTTCTGTTGCATAAGACGAGACAGCTTATTTTGCTGGGATCTCTTTCTGCCTCTGCAGCCTGTGACCTGGGAACTTACAAGTCAGCTCCAGGGGACCAGCTGTGTGCTAGGTGCCCCTTACACAGCCATGCATCTACATCTGCAGCCCAGACCTGCCACTGTGACCTCAGCTATTACCGGGCGGCCCTCGACCCTCCATCTGCAGCCTGTACCCGTGAGTACTCCTTCCACTTGGGGTGGAAGGTGAGGCCAGTCTATCCAGGGCACCCAAGACCTCTTTCCTCCTATTTGCCAGCCTTGATAACCAAGCCTTCCAGACCTCTTGGTCATTTAACTTTCAGGCATGGAGTTAAATTTAATTCAGTAGGCATTTATTAAGTGCCTACTGTGTGCCCTATAAGTACCATTATGGTCGTGAGAGGGAGGCACAAAGTTTGGATAATAAGCAGTCTTTGGTCTTCATGTTCCTTACAGTCTTGTGAGGGAATGTGATATAAATAAGTAGGATATGGCAGAAAGCCTTGTGGGTGTGGGCCAGGCCTCGGGGATCTTCTCACTTAGTCCAAGGACCGAGGGACAGTGGCCTGTGATGACAATTTCACAGGATGTAGACACTGGCAATACTACTCTCTGGGCAGAGGAGAAGAAAGCTCGGTTAGATGCTATGGAAAGGCGGTGGTCTCTGCACTCAGGTTCTACAGTCTGCTAGGGGAGACACAGTCCATGCCCCCAGGGAGCTCTCTGCGTGCTGGAGAAGTCTGAGACAGAATATACCCAAAGCCACCATATAAACCAAGCCATAGCCACAGCTAAAGCTGGGGTCTGGGGCTGGGTCTCTCTGCTCCCTAGGGCCTCCCTCTGCCCCAGTGAACCTGATCTCCAGTGTGAACGGGACCTCTGTGACCCTGGAGTGGGACCCTCCCCTGGACAAGGGAGGCCGCAATGACATCACCTACAACGCCATCTGCCGCCGCTGCTCCTGGGACCAGGGCCACTGTGAGACCTGCGGCAGTGGCACCCGCTTTGTGCCCCAGCAGATGAACCTGGTGCAGACGACCCTGACAGTAGCCAACCTGCTTGCCCACATGAACTACACCTTCTGGATCGAGGCTGTCAATGGTGTGTCTGACCTCAGTCTAGAGCCCCGACGAGTCGCCTCTGTCAACATCACCACAAACCAGGCAGGTAGGAGGAGCATAGGGGTCCCATCCTGGGGAGTTTGAGAGCTCCTAGGATGGGTTTGATACTGAGTAAACAACAAAGGGGTCCTCTGAGATGGCAGCTTGGTGGGTGGCCTTGGGGCATTGGGTCACTTAGCCTAGACAAGAATATCTTGGTTTTAGGAGAGAAAGGGTAAGAGAATTGAAATAGCAGTGACCAAGAAACATAATCATGGACCTAGAAGAGAAGTTAACTTATACTTATAAAAGTTGGAGGGCCCTTAGAACATAGAATATCCGAACTGGGAGAGACTATAGAACTGAGAATGTAAGAGCTGGGAGGGCCCTTAGAACACAGGATATCAGAGCTGGGATGGCCCTTAGAACATAGAATCTCAGAGCTGGGAGGACCCTTAGAACACAGAATGTCAGAGCTGGGAGGGCCCTTAAAACACAGACTGTCAGAGCTGGGAGAGACTTTAGAACTGAGAATGTCAGAGCTGGGATGGCCCTTAGAACATAGAATCTCAGAGCTGGGAGGGCCTTTAAAACATAGAATGTCAGAGCTGGAAGGGTCCTTAGAACATAAAATGTCAGAGCTGAGAGGAGCCTTGGAATGTAGACTATAATTAAACCTATAAGAAGATCTTAAATTATAAACTGGTATCTATCTTCAAGACATTCCATTCCATCCCCTACACTTTCACAGGTAAGGATACCGAGGCCCAGTGTGGAATGACTAACCCAAGTTCACATTCCAGAGCTAGGATTCCAACTCATTGGGGTGGGGGTGGGGAGGAGGTTTGCACAGTCACAAACCAAGACTCCAGAAAGTGGAGGGAAAGTCAAGTGCCTTTGGATGCCTGTCTAATGCTCCATGGCTTTGGCCCTTTTAGCCCCGTCCCAAGTGGTGGCCATCCGCCAGGAGCGAGCCGGGCAGACCAGCGTCACACTGTTGTGGCAGGAGCCAGCCCAACCTAATGGAATCATCCTGGAGTATGAAATTAAATACTATGAGAAGGTGAAGGCAGTGGGGCTGGGCCAGAGGGCCAGGGAGTGGCAGGCTTGGGCATGGAGGGAGCTGGCTGGTCCAGTCTCCTGAGCTCCTTTCTCCCTCCAACCTCCCAGGACAAGGAGATGCAAAGCTACTCCACCCTCAAGGCCACAACCACCAGGGCAACTGTCTCTGGGCTGAAGCCCGGCACCCACTATGTGTTCCAGGTGCGAGCCCGCACTTCAGCGGGCTGTGGCCGCTTTAGCCCGGCCATGGAAGTGGAGACTGGAAAACCAAGTGAGTGTAAGGTGGGAGGAATCAAAGGAAGAGGCCAGGGAAGGGCAGAAGCATCTCTGAGTCACAGTCACGTGCCCTGAGAAAGGACCTTAAAACATAAAACTTCAGACTTAGAAGGGACATGATGGAGCAGAAGGAACCCAGAACATAAAATGTAAATGACTATTGATAACTTATAATATGGTACTTTGCCTACGTATTCTGCATAGATTTGATATACAAACAACCCTATAGGGTTGGTATCATTATATCCACTTTAAAGACGGGGAAACTGAAGTCAAGAAAAGTTAAGTGACTTGCCCAGGGTCTCCCAGATATTAAGTATCTGAGGCAGGATTTGAACTCATGAATTCTTGATTTTGAGTCTTGCCCCATATCCATTATGCCAGATGGACAATTGAAGCTGGGAGAAGCCTAAGAACATAGAATGGAGAACAGAGAATGTTAGAGGTAGAAAGGACCATAGACCATAGAATGTCAGAGGTGGGAGGGACATAGAACATAGAAAGTCACAGCAAGAAAGGCCCATAGAACCTAGAATGTTAGAATTGGGAGAGACCTTAGAACGTAGAAGGTTAGAACATAGCTTGTCACAGAAGAATGGGATCATAAATCAAAGAATGCCAGAGCTGGGAGGGCCCTTAGAACACAGGATGTCAAAGCTGGGAGGGCCCTTAGAACACAGGATGTCAGAGCTAAGAGGGCCCTTAGAACACAGGATGTCAGGGCTGGGAGGGGCCTTAGAACCCAGGATGTCAGAGCTGGGAGGGCCCTTAGAACCCAGGATGTCAGGGCTGGGAGGGGCTTTAGAACACAGGATGTCAGGGCTGGGAGGGGCTTTAGAACACAGGATGTCAGGGCTGGGAGGGCCCTAAGAACCTAGGAGGTCAGAGATAGAAGGGCCCTTAGAACACAGGATGTCAGACCTGGGAGGGCCCTTAGAACACAGGATGTCAGGGCTGGGAGGGCCCTTAGAACACAGGATGTCAGGGCTGGGAGGGCCCTTAGAACACAGAATGTCAGAGCTGGGAGGGCCCTTAGGCTGTAGCTTGCCAAAGCATAGCATATTAGATCAGAAAAGGACATTAGAGACCGTCCAGCATAAGCTGCTCATTTCAGAGGACGCTACGGCAGAGAGATGTGCCCTGCATGGAAATATAGAGTTCATTCCAGGAAGTCAGGCCTGAGAAGAGTCAGGAAAGATTCTTGTCAGCCTCTTTAGCCACATCCTCACAGCAGTGCCAGGAAGGAATCAGGGCAGGGATTTCTGGCTCCATTTGATAGATGAGAACACTGAAGTCTAGCTAGGAAAATGACTTATCTAAGGTCGTGCAATGCCAGGCCTAGAGCCCAGGTGCTGCTCTCACTTGCCACCCGTGTCAGTGGGCTCTGGATGAGGGACTGAACTCATCCGTGAATGCAGCAAACGCTCATGTAGCCCTTCTACATACTAGGCGCTGTGCTAGGCCTTAGGAATAAAAAGACAAAGTGGACTGTACTTGCTCTCAGTGCCCACATTCTTCAGACACAGAGATAAGTATGAAGCTTTTCTTACAGCCCTCTATCCAGGTGGCCAGGTGGAGTGAGATAGAACCTGCTTCAGACGCTGTATCAGCTCCTTACAGGCCGTGTGACCGGAGACTGTCACATAGCTTTGATTTCCCTCAGTTTCCTCATCTGTAGAAAGAATAATAACAGGTCAACCTCTTGGGGTTGTTATAAGAATTATAAAGTGCTTTGTGAAGCTAAATAGGCTCCAGAAATGTTGGCCCTTATCACTGTATCAAGAAAATAAGTTCCAAATAATTTGGGGGGGGGGGTTGAAAGAGGCTGCTAATAAGACATTGGAGTGATAGACTGCAAGCTCCTTTAGCCTCTTTTTATATCCTCTGTGCTTAGCAGAATGCCTGGTATACAGTAGGAACTTAATCAATGTTTAATGATCAATTCTTAATTGATTTGCATGGGACGTTCAAGCCTAGGTTGCCCCATGGAGGTGGGAGGGGGAGACGAGGTTGCCCCCAGGCCTGGGCCTGGGCTGGAGAGAGGGGGCCTTCTCTCCCTCCTTGTCTCTGCCCGCTTCTGCTGGGTTAGCCGGGAGCTGATGGTGCCTCCTGCCTTCCACAGCAGGGCTCCGCTATGACACCAGGACCATCGTGTGGATCTGCTTGACGCTCATCACTGGTCTGGTCATCCTTCTGCTGCTGCTCATCTGTAAGAAGAGGTAGGTGGGGCCTCAGACCTTCTCCTGCTCCCTACCCCCAGCACCATCTCCCCTCCATGCCGGGCCTTCTTGGGCCAGGGGACTCCACTGAAGGTTCCCTTCAGGTTGGCAGGAAGTGTATCACCATCTCCAGTGTTCCCTTTCTGCCACCTTCCTCCCTTCCTCTCCGTCCACAGCAGTTTCTACCTCAGCTTCCTACCCCCTCATTTCCCAAGCTCAGCCTGAAAACACAGCCGGAGTCAGGAGCAAATGGTGAGACAGTGCCAAAGGGACAGGCCTTCATATTTGGGTCAGGATAATCACGGCTAGCCTTTACATACAGCTTGAAGGTTTGTGAAGCAATTTGGAAAGTACCATCTCATTTGATCATCATGACAGTCTCAGAAGGTAGCTGCTGTTATGATTCCCATTTTACAGGTGAGAAAACTGAGGCACACAGAGGGCTAAGTGACTTGCCTAGGGTCATACCTCTAGCAGGCATCTGAGACTGGATTTGAACCTCAGCAGACCTTCCTTACTCCAGGTCCAGCACTCTATCCACTGTACCACCTAGGTGCTTAAGGCTAATTCAAATTCTAGAGTTTTAGAGCAGAGAGAGATCTCAGAACATAGGATGTCAGAGCTGAGAAGGCCCTTAGAACACAGGATGTCAGAGCTGGGAGGCCCTTAGAACACAGGATGTCAGAGCTGGGAGGGCCCTTAGAACACAGGATGTCAGAGCTGGGAGGACCCTTAGAACACAGGATGTCAGAACTGAGAGGTCTTTAGAACCCAGGATGTCAGAACTCAGAGGGCCCTTAGACCAGAGAATGTCAGAGCTGGGAGGGCCCTTAGGCACAGAATGTCAGAGCTGGGAGGGGCCTTAGAACACAGAATGTTAGCGTTCAAAGGGAACTTAGAACCCAGAATGTCAGAGCCATGAGTTCCCTTATAGCATAGAAGTCATAGTGGAGAGAACGTTCAAACACAGAATACCAGAAATGAAAAGAATCTTAGAACATAAGACAGAACTTAGAAAGGAATGTCAGTGAAAATGAATCTTAAAACAAATTGTTAGAATATTTAATGTCAGAGCTAAGAGGAATTTTAGAACAAAGCATATTAGAGCATGGAATGTCAGAGCTGTAATGGACCACAGAACAGAATGTCAGCTGAAATGGATCTTAGAACGTATTGTTAGAACATAAAATGTTGGCACTGGAAGGAACCTTGGAATATAGCATGTTAGAACATAGAATATCAGAACAATGTTAGACCTTAGAATAGAATGAAATGGATCTTAATGCATAATGTTGGAGCATTAAATGTTGGAGTTGGAAGGGACCACAGAATGTCAACCTCTTAATTCTAGAGGTGGGGAATGAAAGAGCCCAAGAAGAGAGGGGACCATCTCAAGATTCTACAGCTTGTTAGGGGTAGAGCCAGGACTATGCCCCAGGTCTCCTGACCCCTAGTCCAGACCATCTTCTAGAATTAGAGGAGACCTGGAGCAGATACTTCAATGAGGTGTAGTCAAGCAAGGGGACATAGGTTTGATGGAGAGAGAGAGAGAGAGAGAGAGAGAGAGAGGGAGAGGGAGGGAGGGAGAGGGAGAGGAAGAGAGCATGTGGCAGTCATAGAGAAATTATCTTCTTCAAGGCTTGGAGGTCTTGGTAGAGAATTTTTACTTGCCTCAAGATCTAGAGAAACAAGGGAAGGAGAGAGAGAGACAGACAGACAGACAGAGAGACAAAGACAGAGAGAGGACAGAGAGAGAGAGGACAGAGACAGACAGAGAGTGAGAAGATGGAGGAGGAAGAGTATTTCAAAGAACCTATTGAGGAAATTGGAGGGGAGCTCTGTGTTTGAAAGAAGAAATTTAGAGGAAGAAAATTCTGGTGGCCGGTGCACAGGTGTTAGGAGCAGCAAGGAAGCCTGCCAAAAAGCTGTCCCATGTCCAAGTCTAATATCCCATCCCATGTGGGAGTGAGGCTATGGGATGGCTTGTGGCAGACGTCCTAGATTTTCATCTAGGACAGTGACATTGGTGGGGTGAGGAGAGCACTGGAAAGCAGAGGAAGGGATGGAAGGAACTAGGAGGGCAAGTTTGGCTAAGGAACAATGAGACCCTTTTCTCCCAGGCACTGTGGCTACAGCAAGGCCTTCCAGGACTCTGATGAGGAAAAGATGCACTATCAGAATGGACAGGGTAAGTGAGTATAAGGGGCCTAAGAGGCAGGGATGAGGGGAAGGGCAAGGAGGTAGGGAATGAGGACTAAGGTCCCAGTTCCCCCACCCCTAACTGATTCTGGAGGAGGGCATCAGAGCAGGGGAGGAAAGAGAAATTTTCAAAACCAAGGACCCCACCCCCACCCCGAAGCTTCTTCTGGATTTTTTGAGTGTTATAGGGAGAACACCAGACCCTACAGAGATGACCATGACCTGACATAGACATCAAGGCATTAGAGGCCAGCTCTTTGGATTTTATAAAGAGAAAACAAGACCCTCACATACTAAAGGGGATGCTCAGGACCCCCCAGGAACCTCAGGCCTCTCTAGAGACCCCAAGAGTCTGTGGGCTAAGCCCCAAGCACTGTCAGGAGGCCTTGTTTCATTTGGATAAGAGAAAACTTGGGTGAGAGGCATAAGAGACCATTTAGTATTTGAAGGAGTGTCCTGGGGCAAAGGAATCTGATCTGTTTGGCTTGGGCCCAGAGGATGAAAGGAGGAGTGGGGTGTGGAAGCTACAGAGATGAAGATACTGGCCTACTATAAGGGGAGAAGAATTAACTTTCTGATGAGGAAAGCTGTCGAAAGGTCCCTGTCATTGGAAGTCTCTGTGTTGAATGTGGTTGAGAAAACTCCGACTCAGCTATGGGTTGCATTGGATGACCTCTGAGGTCAGCTCTGGAGAATCTGTGGTCTTTGGTAGATTGCCTGACTCCACAGACATACTCCCAAGATCCTAGAGCCCTTCCCTGTGGGGAGGTCCCTCCAGAGAATTGCAGGGAGGGGTCCAGTCACACGGGCGAAAGGGGAGGCTGTGGAGGGATCCTCCCAGGATGCTGCTAAGAGGATCTTTCTGCTCCCTTTTTCTAGCCCCTCCCCCAGTCTTCCTTCCCCTGCACCATCCCCCCGGGAAGATCCCTGAGCCCCAGTTCTACTCAGACCCTCACACCTATGAAGAACCTGGGCGAGCCCGACGTAGCTTCAGTCGTGAGATTGAGGCCTCCAGGATCCATATTGAGAAGATCATTGGTTCTGGTGAGAACCTGAGGGGAGCAGGGCTGGGGCATATAGGGGGAGACTGGCTGGGGAGGGTGAAGGGTGTGAGCATGTGAAGAAGAGCCCACTCTTCTCTAGTGGGCACAACAGCCGCAATTCAGGGGAGCCATCCAAGGCTGGCCAGCATAGCTTAGAAATGGCACACTTGCCTCCTGCCTCTGCCACTTACCACCCACATGACTTTGGGCAGGCCTCAATATGGGCCTTTGCTTCCTCATTTGTAAAAAAATAAGGAGGTTGGACTAAGGTCCTTGGTAGATCTAAAACACAACATTCCTCCAATCCAGTGGTGATCAGCAGGGTTAAGCTGGGTCTGATCTTCCAGGTACCATGGCTTGCTTCCTCTGTGGTTGGCACATACTATGTACGTGGTAGAAAGAGGCAAGGGACCTGGGCTTTAATCAGCCTGGCACAAGTCACTCTACTCTCTCTATGCCTCTGTTTCCTCATCTGCAAAATAGATGAGTAGATCTCTAACATACCTTCCTGTTTTCAGCCTGTCTGCCTGTAGTCCCATGCATGTATGGACCCGTTAGCAGCACCAGGCAGGGCCCTGCCACCTTCAACAATAGAACTCTTCCCAGATACCATGACCAAGGACAGGAGACCCAAGGCGTTATCTTCCAGACTCCGCCCTTCCCACACTAGACTACAGATCACTCATTGTCCATTTTGAAAATGCTTTAGCCTGCTCAGGTTTCTGTCTAAACCAAGGCCAGTATTCATGATCTACCACCATTTGCTATCTATGAACCTAGGTGGTGCAATGAATAGAGCACTGGCCTTGGAGTCAGGAAGACTCATCTTCCTGAGTTCAAATCCAACCTCAGATACTTACTAGCTGTGTGACGCTGGGCAAGTCATTTAGCTCTGCTTGCCTCAGTTTCCTCATCTGTAAAATGAGCTGGAGAAGGAAATGGCAAACCACTCCAGTATCCTTGCCAAGAAAATTTCAAATGGGGTCAGATTTGGATACGACCAGAATGACTCAACACCCACAAGCCTCTTGTAGGCAATGCGAGTTCCCCACCTTTCTTTTCTTGACCCCTCACTTCTCTGTGATGTGATTTTTCCTACACAATAGAGGTGAGGGACATTAATAGGGATTGGGGAACAACAGAGGCCAGAGGAGGGGTGAAGAGCTCACTGCCTCCCTGGCATCCCCCAGGTGAGTCTGGGGAGGTATGCTATGGACGATTGCGGATGCCAGGGCAGCGTGAGGTGCCAGTGGCTATCAAGGCCCTGAAGGCAGGGTCCTCAGAGCGCCAAAGGCGAGATTTCCTCAGTGAGGCGTCCATCATGGGACAGTTTGACCACCCTAACATCATCCATCTTGAGGGTGTTGTCACCCGAGGTGAGTACCCTGGGTGTCCCCAAATACCCACCCTTACCCTCTTTGTCTCTATCCCTCCATCACCACTGTTCTCTATCCCCAAAAGAAACTCATTCCCCTCCTAACTACTTAAGGGAAAATAATTCAAAAGGCCAAATAAAGGTCAGTGTCTTGGCCCAGCTGTGTCCCTACCCAGCTGAGGTTCACTGAGCTGCCCCAGTTTTTCTGGGCTCTTTGGTGGCTCTATGGGCCTCCCTGGGTTGAATACCAAATAGTTCCCATCCATACCATTGGAAGTCAGCTCAGAGAATTAAGGTTAACTAACTTCCCTTGGATACTTCTGCCTGGAACTTTTGCCTTCTTCAGAGCCATCAGCCATGGTTAGGAACCCCAAAGGATTTGTGGGATGTGGGGGAATCTAGAGTGACCAAGATGGGGAGATAGAACTCCCCAAGAGAACTGTCTCTCTCTGTCCCGCCTGCCCAGGCCGCCTGGCAATGATTGTGACTGAATACATGGAGAACGGCTCCCTGGACTCTTTCCTGAGGGTATGTGACCACTCCCCCTTCCTTGCTACCATCCATTGGCCCTCTCCTGCTCAGAGACCTGGGGGGGAAGTAGAACTCCCCAGAAGCTCGGAGGAGATAGAGATGTCCCCATGCCTAGGTGCTCTGCAGCTTTGGGTCCTCCAGTCTAGCTAGACCTAGGAGCAAGATGGGTGGGCGCAGTAGTCACTGGGGATCAGGACACCTGGGTTCTTGGCCTGACTCTCTAGCCTTGGTCTGAACAAGCCATGTCCCCTCTCTGTGACTGCTTCTCTATCTGTAAAGTGAATGGGTTAAACCAATCACTCACGCTCCTTCAGTCCTTCATTCTGGATTTGGTGATGATACATGAGGAGTTAACATAGTACAGTGGAAAGATCATTGGTGTGGGCCCCAGGAAACCTGGATTTTTGAATATCTCTACAGATTATAAACTGTAGGTGTGACCTTGGGCACGTGATTTCTCCTTATCTGCTTAATAAGGCTGTGGGGCTGTCTCCTCCTGCTCCCAGGTTCTGTAGCTTAGTGTCCTACTCTCACTTTGCACTGACTCTGGGATCCTCCATCCAAAGGGTAGGGGATGGGTAGGAATCCTAGAGGCAGGCTGATCAGGCTAGCTCCCACCTACCTGCATCAGGAGAAACCCCCTCCTGCCCCATGGGTGCTCTCTGTCACCCCTTGCAAAGGCCGAGAAGTATATGTATGCAGGCTTTACTCAGGGTCTTTGTCCAAAAGCTGAGAAGAAAAGGAGAAAGAAAAGAAGGAGGGAGGGAGGGAAGGAGGAAAAGAGCGAAGGGAAAGAAAGAGAAGGAAGAGAAGGTGGGAGGGAGGGTGAGATAGAAGGAGAAAATGAAAGGAAGAAAGGAGGGAAAACGGGAAGGAAGGGAGAGAGGGACAGGGAGGGGAAGAGAAGGCGGGAGGGAGGAAGTACCTACTTAGCTAATGCCCTGGGCCAGGCAATAGGAGCCCTTGGTTAAAGCCAGCCTAAGGCTGCCAGGCCTCTCTCTCCCCCTCAGACCCATGACGGGCAGTTCACCATCGTGCAGCTGGTGGGCATGCTGCGAGGGGTGGGCGCTGGCATGCGCTACCTCTCTGACCTAGGCTATGTCCATCGAGATCTGGCTGCCCGGAATGTCCTGGTCAACAGCCAGCTGGTGTGCAAAGTGTCTGACTTTGGCCTCTCTCGTGTCCTGGAAGACGACCCTGACGCTGCATATACCACCACGGTGGGTGGCCAGTGCCCCGCAGTGGCACAGGGCCTTCTCCTCCCCTAAGCTTGGAGCACCTTCCAGACTGGCAGTCTTAACTCCTTTCTGTCTTCTCCCCTCCCCAAACCCTGATAGCAAAAAGATCACAGCATTGGTGCTGCTCTGAGGTTCCCCTCCTAACACTGCTCTTGGCTTCCTTTGTGACTCCACGTGGTGTAGTGGAAAGAACTCTGGCCTTAGAATGAAAAGTTCTAGGTTCAAAGTCTTCCATTTACTGACTGCATGACCATGGGCAAGTCATTATCCCTCTATGGGCCTCATTTCCTCCGGACTGGCTTATCTGTAGTTTATACCATGCTCTGACCCCCACTGCCTCCCTAGCCAGCCTCAGCCACTCTCCCACACCTTCCCTCCCATCCCTTGGGTCCTCAGCTTAGACCTGGTCAGCATGAGGGAGCCTCCCATGACTAGCCCATCCCTTCCCTCTTCCTATCTCAGGGCGGGAAGATTCCCATTCGCTGGACGGCCCCCGAAGCCATTGCTTTCCGCAAGTTCTCCTCAGCCAGTGACGTGTGGAGTTTTGGGGTGGTGATGTGGGAGGTGTTGGCCTATGGGGAGCGGCCATATTGGAATATGACGAACCGTGATGTGAGTATGTGACCTGGGACAGGGATGAGGGTGGCAGGTCAGGGTGCCAGGGGCCAGAGAAGGCTGGGTATGAGGGGTAGAATCATGGAAACGTCACAAGGCATGGAGGAAGGGGTTTCACGTGTGGGTTTTTATCCAACCCACTCATTTTCCAGAGGAGGAAACTGAGTTCCAGAAGCCAAAAGATTTGCCCAAGATCACCCAAGGCATAAGAAACAGAGTCAGGATTCCAAGTGAGGTCCTCTCAGTCTCCAGTCCAGTTTAGTGGCCAGTGCACCGGCCAGACTCCCAGCTAGAGTCCAAATCAAATCACTCAGAACGCATTTTGCCCTGGGAAAGTCACTTAACCTCCAATTGCCTCTGAAAATGAAAAATGAAATGCGTAGGGTTTCACTAGATATTCTCCAGTGAGGGGAAGACGCTGGATGGAGAAGCCAGTGAGGGAGCTGGCCCAGGAAGAGGCTAAGTGGGAGAGAGGCTACCTGAGAGCCTGATTGGGAAGCCGGTAGATGAGAGGTTCTCTAGAGTGGGAAGCCTGGTGGGGAATCAGGACAAAAGAGGCCTTAGTGCTGAGATCAGGTAGTGAGGCAGGACAAGGGAAAGATGGTCAAAGATACAACCAGGTGGGGGGCGGGGGGGAGAGGTCAGCCAGAAGGGAAAGGGGAAGGCCGTGTAGGGCTGGAGAAAGGAAGTGGAGTGGAGGGAGAGATGCCAGGACAAAGCCACATCTTGGTGCCCTCCCCTGCCCCCCAGGTCATTAGCTCAGTGGAGGAAGGGTACCGCCTCCCCGCCCCCATGGGCTGTCCCACGGCCCTCCACCAGCTCATGCAGGACTGTTGGCAGAAGGAACGAAGCCAGCGGCCGCGCTTCCCTCAAATTGTCAGCATCCTCGATTCACTAATCCGAAACCCCGAGACTCTCAGGGTCACTGCCACAGTGAACAGGTACTGGACCTGCCATGCTGATGCCACATGGATTTGGAGTCCAAAGATCTGGGTTCAAATCCCAGCTCACCTGCTATCTGTCCCCTCTGTGGGTTCTCTGTAAAATGAAGGGGTTGGGTTCTCTAAGCTTCTCTAAGATCCTTCCACCTCTCATCACTATGGGCCCTGTCTGGAGTCCCCTTGGGTCACTGCTGAGCAAAGGAACCAGGGACTGGCCTTAGCCAGGGCCTAGGGAAGCCGGCAGCTTTGGGCCTCCCCTCCAAGAACTGATTCTTGGAAGACACCAGCTCCTGCCCTGGGCAATGGCTGCTCACCAGGCCTTTATCTATCCTCAGGTGCCCACCCCCAGCCTTTGCCCGGAGCTGCTTTGACCTTCGAGGTGGTGGTGGTGGCGTCACTGTGGGGGACTGGTTGGACTCCATCAGGATGGGTCGGTACCGGGAGCATTTTGCAGCGGGTGGCTACTCATCTCTGGGCATGGTCCTGCGCATGAATGTCCAGTGAGTACAAACCAGGATTGGCCCAGTCCAAAGGCCAGGGATATGGAAGGAGGAGGCTGATATGGTGGGGGAAATATGCCAAGCCCAAGAGTCAGAAATTCTGGGTTTAAATCAATCCCTCCTTTGTGACTGACCAGCTATGTCAAGTTAAGAAATGTTTATTAAATGCCTACCATGTGCTGGCACTGTGCTGAGTACCAGGGATACAAAAAAGGGCAGAAAACAGTTCTGCTCTCAAGGAGCTTACAGTCTAATGGGGAGACCACGTACAAGTAACATTTGTACAAGCTGGATGCACTGGAGACATGCTCAGAGGGAAGGCACTAGAATGAAGGGAAGTGGGGAAAGACTTCCACTGGAAGGTGGGATTTTAGCTGAGACTTGGAGGAAGTCACAGGAGCCAAGCAGGGCAGAGGAAGAAGAAGAGCTTTCCAGGCTTGGGAGAACAGCTGGGAAAGGTGCAAGAAGGAGAAAAATGGGGTGTAAGTGTCTTGTGGGAGAAGAAGCATGGAGACCAATGCCACCGGATCATGAAACAAGGCACTTTTCTCTTAGCTTCCCTGGGTCTTAGTTTTCTTGTTCATAAAATAAGACAGCTGGAGACAGTGATTTCTAAGATCCCTCCTAGTTCTAGATCAGGGGTTCTTAACCTGAGGTCTCTGAAGTTGTGGGGGGCTTTATATTTTGACAACTATTTCAATATAATTTGTTTGTTTCCTAATTCTATGCATTATTTTATGCATTTAAAAACGTCATTTGAGAAGTGCGTAGACTTTGCCAGACCACCAAAGGAAGGTCCATGACACAGAGAAAGGTTAAGAATCCTTTGATTCTTTGAACTGGAGGGAGGTGGGGCAGGGGAAGGGGAAGGTAGAGACGGGAAGAGAATGGCGGTAGGACATCATGTCATAATAATGGATTATTAGAAGCAGTTGAGAGTGTGGCTGCCTCAGTGCTGTCCATTTCTGCTACTGAAGAAATATTCTCCTTTCCTGGCTAAGGGCTCATGGCTCACCATCCATACTCTCTTGCCTTAGGGGAGAAGGCCCGTGCTTAACTGGATTTCTTTTTGCTTTGTCAGGGATGTTCGTGGCCTGGGCATCACCCTCACAGGACATCAGAAGAAGATTGTTAGCAGCATTCAGGCCATGCGCTCCCAGCTGACCAGCCCCAATGGGCCCCAGAGGCCCCTCTGACCTGTTATTTGCTTGTGGGGACTAAGAGGGAGCCTGAAGCCAGGCCTATTAGGGAGGGAGAGGGGGTCTGCAAGGGCTTAAGGTCAATGGGCAAACTGGAGCTGGCTCCGTGGAAAGAAGGCCTAGGACCCAGCCCAGGACAGAAGGGAGGTGGAGGCCAACCTCCCCCTCCCCCTATCCCTTCCTCCCCATGCTTCCTTCTGACCATCAGACTTGCCTCCTGGGCTGGGTCATGGGGACAGAGGGTAGTTCTGCTTGGGGTTGGGAGCTAAGCGAGGTCCTGGCTCTCAGGATGGACATGTCACTGTCCTCGGCCTCCTGAAAGCCCCTCACCTCTCCTCTGCCCACCATCCAGGGCCCATGGGTGGAGTTGGGTGGGGTGGGGGCAGACAGAGTCTTCTCCACCAAGGTTCCCACAGGGTCCTGGGAACTCATCCTCAAAGGCTGGTGGCCCCCAACTGGGCCTCAACTCCTGGTGTCAGCCAAAGACACTGTCCCCCTGCCCTGTGCAATAGTGTGCATGTGTATCACTGTGTGAAAGTTTGTGTGTATCACAGGGTCAAGTGATGGTGTGTGTGTGAGTGTGTGTGTGTGTGTGTGTGTGTGTGTTCAAAGGTATTCTGAACAATCAGACTCTACCTGGGGTGCCCCATTTTGGTAACAATGCTGATAAGATAAAGTTTTGCCAGAGATTGGGCAGCCAGGGTAGAGAAAGGCCTTGAGACATGCCGTGAGAGAATGGAGGTGGGAATAATTAGCCTGGAGGGGAGAAGACTCAGGGTGGGGGGAGGGGGAACCTAAGAGACTGTCCTCACATATTTAGAGGGTTATCGCCTGGAAAAGAAATTAGATTAGTTCTGTTTGGTCCTAATGGCAGAACCAGGAACAGTAGTCAGGAGCTCCAGAGAGGCAAATGGAGGCCTGATAGCAGGGGGGGGAAGCCTGCCTAATGGTTACTACCTGCCTGACCTTGGATAAGTCACTTCCCTCCCTAGACTTCAGTTCATTGAAAAAAACTAGGCTGCTGGACTAGCTGATCTCCAAGTCTCCAGGCTGCTTCTACCTCTTTGACCTCTTTCCTGAGCAGCACAACAGTGGACCTTTCCTGGGCCTGCTCACCTTCTCTGGACCTCAGTTTCCCCTTATTTAAAATGAGTGACGTTGGACTAGGGGATCCATAAGGCCCTTCTGTGAAGTAAAGGGGCTGGGAGGAAAACTGAAGTTTATTTTACAATCCTGTGATTAAAATGATCTCAAAGCAGAGGGGGCTGCCTGGGGAGGTGGTGAGCTCCCACTCCTCAGAGGTCTTGAAATGGAGTTTGGATGACCGTTCCAGCAGATTTGGTGGGGATCTCTGTCAGAACAGAGGTTGTGCTAGAGGTCCACTCTATGACTGGGTGGGTGTTCACACCCAGATTCATTGCTGTGTGTGTGTTCACACTATCGCAAGCTGTGTTGAAGCGCTTGCCTGTGTTCCTGGTGTGGATGTGTACATAGGTGCATGTTTGTATGCCTGATAAAAACATGTTTCTGTGAAGATGCGTGTGTGTGCCTGAGAGGATATTTGTGAATGCACATATCCCCATTTCATGGAAAGGTACGTGTGTTTACATGAATGCGCCCATCTGTCCTGCCTGTGTGAAGCTGCGTGTGCATCGGTGTGAAGGTACCCCTCTCTGTGAGGTTGTGGTCAGGTGACAGGGTTCTAAGCCTTCCCTTTATCCCTCTTTTCCCCCATTTACTCACTTCCCCACACCCACTTTGAGTTCATGGGTCCTAGAGCACCCAGGGGATGCCTAGGTTCTGTGATCAATGCCCTCCCATATACACACACACACTTGGGCACTCCAAGAGAAACCAGTCTTGTTTTAAAATTCACCAGCACCAAGACCCCATCACTCTACCCAGGGACAAGCGAGGACCACCACAGATTCACCCTCAGGTTAGGGGGGCTGTGCTCCTCCTGGTCCTCTGTCCCCATGGCCGACTCTCCCCCATCAGCTATGGGGGAGCTCCTGGGCCAAAGTGTTTGCACATCTTCAGTCTCCAGAGTCTGGAGCCCCTTCTGCCCTTGTCCCCCTTCCCATCTACCCAACTTTCACCCCAGTCCTGGGGACGATTTCAGTCCTTTTGCTGCTTCAATGGGATAACAGGGTTGTCAATATCACAAATTCTTTTTCATGAAGATGTTACTACAACTGCCTAGGGACTCCCCCAATCCTAAACACCCTCCACTGCCCTATTGGCTGGGGGGATGCAATATGACCTTTGGCTTCCAGGCCCCTACTGCCCCCATGGGGCCCCTAATGCCCAACCACTTCCCCCTGCCCACCTCACCCCAACACACTGAGCAGAGTTAGGCCAAGCTTTGGCCATGGAAGATGACAATTCCTGCCCAAGGGCCCAGCCTCTGATGAGGAGCCTCAGACGTCAGCTGCCCTTCCTTTGGGTTAAGGGCTACAGAATGATGGAATGAGGAGGGATGTGATCTTTAGAGCCAGAAATGATGGGACTAGAAAGAGCTGGAAATATTTAAGACTGTCAGAACCCAAAGGCTCTCTAGAACACAGACTGTCAGAGCTGGGAGGGCCCTTAGAACATGGGATGTTAGAGCTGGGAGGGCCCTTAGAACACAGGGTGTCAGAGCTGGGAGGGCCCTTAGAACACAGGATGTTAGAGCTGGGAGGGCCCTTAGAACACAGGGTGTCAGAGCTGGGAGGGCCCTTAGAACACAGGATGTCAGAGGTGGAAGGGCCTTTAGAACCCAGGATGTCAGAGGTGGGAGGGCCCTTAGAACCCAGGATGTCAGAGGTGGAAGTGGTCTTATAACACGTAATTGGAAATGGAACGGACTTTAGAACAGAGAATATCAGAGCTGAAGGGACCCTTGAAAACCACCTAGGCCAAACCCTCATTTTTCAGGGGGTCACTGAGTAACAGAATGGGAGCTAGGTTTGAATTTGCTGCCTTCCACTCTAATGCTCTTTGCCCTAATTACATCCCACATTGAAAGCTTCTGATTCTAGGGGGAGCACTGAGGAGGCCTGTAAAGACCCCTCCTTTCTCAGAATCTGACCCTGCTCCCCCTTTAACCTCTCACTACTTCCAACCCCAGGGTATGTAAATATTTTTTTTCTACTTGTGTTTGAGAATTTTTTTCCTGACTTCCTAACAATGCAAACATGGTCTTCAAAGCACAGAAAAAGTCACCAAGTGTGAGTATGGATCTTCCAAAAGAAGGCCAGGCCCAGTTGGGGCCCCTGTCTTGGGCAGCTGGGGAAGCTGTCAGGGGCAGACTCCCCTCAGCCCCTGCACTGCCTCCACCTGCAATGGAGAATGGGATGAGGGGCTGGGCCAGGCCTCCATCCCCCTCTAATTCCTTCCCCATCACCCCCCAATCAGCACAGTTGTCCCAAGGACACACCAGCACAGGGCACCTCTGAGGTCCTGAGCCCCTTCTCTTCCTGCAATAATTCTGGCCCAATGTACCCCTGAGGCCACCAAGGTCTCTCCTCTCTCTCTTCCCCTCTCTCTTCCTTTCTCTGTCTCTCTGTCTCTGTCTCTCTCCCCTCTATTTCTCTGTCTCCCTTCTCTCATTATCTCTGTCTCTGTCTCTATTTCTGTCTCTCTCTCTGTGTCTCTCTCTCAGCCAATTTGTCCTTCCTTCCTATGGAAGTTGGGGACTGGGGCTGGACACAGCGCAACATCAGGCTGGGCCCTGGCCTGCTCACAAACACACATACACACACACATTTCCGGGCCTCTCAGTCCACCCAGGGCATGGGGTTCTCCGGAGATACTTGGTCAGAACTGATTTGGACCAAGTGTAGCTCCCGCTTCCACCCTGGAGACAGGAGGTTGCCCATGGGCACCAAAGCCCTCACTGTGTTCTTCACTCTGAGTCAACAACTTGCCCAGGAGAGTAATAAATTCTTCATCTTGTGCCCATATCCCTCTCTCTTTGTGACCTGTGTGAGGGAACAGCTGGGTGGGAGCCTAGGATGGAGTCAGCCCATCACACTTGTGAGGACACTGCTAAGCGCTCCTAGACTGATCAGAGATACAGGGCTGCAAAGGACCTTTGGGAGAGGGTAATTTATTCTGACTATGATTTTATGAAGGTGGCAGAGTAGATAGAGCACCATACCTACAACCAGAAAAGACGCAAGTTGGAATCAAGCCTCAGACACTAGCTATGTGACTCTGGACAAGTCACTTAACCTGTCTGCCTCAGGTCTATTATAGATAAGGAAACTGAGGACCAGGGAGGCAGTTACTTGTCCAAGGTCACACAGGTAGTAAGACTAACACTGAGAAAGCATTCTTATACCTCTGAACTACAGCTCCCAGAATGCCGGTCAGTTCTTAAACCCCTATTAAATACCACAGATAGGATTTGGACATAGTTCCTCAGACACCAGATCAGGTGTTCTTTCCACCATCCCACTCTGGCCCCCTGGTCTTAGAGAGCTGACGTCTATATGGTATTCTGAAGTTTGCTGTGCACTCATTGTTCTGGTTCATTCTCAACAAACAATCTAGTGAGTAAGGGATTGCAGCTGGGGACGCTGAGGCCCAGAGAGTCACCTGCCACCGTCACACCGGCAGTAAGAGGCAAACGCAAGATTCCTTTAACTCCAAGTCTGGTGCTCTGCCCACTGCTTCATCCTGACTCTGTGATCCAGTGAGACCATGGCCCAGCTCTTGGGGCTAGAGGCTCTCCCTCTGTGTACTTACAGACTCCCAGGGCTATGAGAGGGAGCCTATAGTTCCCTGTACACTCCAGCCCTAGGTCTTTCCCCTTAGGCTCCTCAGAAATGGGTTTTTACCATAACTGAGCTATCTTATAAGATCACAATTCTATATCTTAGGGATTTCTATTTGGAAGGAAATCTAGAGGCCAGACCATTCATTTTACGGACGAGGAACCATTAGAATACAGGGTATTCTAATTGGAAGGACTTTCAGAACAGAGACTTGTCAGGGCTGGGAGAATCTATAGAACACAGACTGTCAGAGCTGGGAGTACACTTAGAACACAGGATTTCAGAGCCAGGAGGCCTTTAGAACACAGAATATCAGAGCTGGGAGGGCCCTTAGAACACAGAATATCAGGGCTGGAGGGATCTTAGAACACAGAATGTCAGAGCTGGGGGGAGCCCTTAGAACACAGGATGTCAGAGCTGGGAGTACACTTAGAACACAGACTGTCAGAGCCAGGAGGGCCCTTAGAACACAGGATGTCAGAGCTGGAGAGATCTTAGAACACAGAATGTCAAAACTGGGAATTATCTTAGAACAAAAAAAATCAGAACTGGAAAGGACCTTAGAACATAAGGTGTTAAGCTAAGAAATAGTCATACACTTACAAGAATATAGAATAATCAAGGAGAGGATTGGTGTGGTTGAAAAGAACCTCAGAAATCATCTAACGCAGTCTCCACTGTCAGCAGATTAGGCAGATGAGATCCTAAGAGGGGAAGTGACATCCCAAGTCACCAAATCCCAGAGTGAGTGACAGGCAGTCAAGGGTCAGGGCAGACTGGATCCCAGGGAAAATTACTCCCAATTCAGTCACTCCACCAGGCTGCCTCCTACTAACAGAAAGGAGAGGTCATTTTTAAAACTTTGGATGAAGAGAAATTACTGTGTTGTGTTTTCCATACAACAGCCTTGTGAGGTAGGCAGTGAAAGCATTTTTATCCCAATTTCACAGAGGAGAGAATTAAGTCCCAGAGAGAAGAGAACTGACTGGCCTAGGGACAATCTTCTTTTCACTATTCCTTGCTGTCCCTTCATGCTAACAAGAAAGGAATATAATCTGATCACTTTAGGGTATGTAGAATAATAGTTGGCCAGTCAATAAATATTTATCAAGTGCCTGATATGTACCAAACATTACCTAATGCTAAGCATTAGGAATGACAAACAACCAAACCCAGGACCCACTACACCAGCTTGGACGTGAGAGGTACCCACTTAAGAACCTCAAACCGTTCCTTCTGTAAGAACTAAGTCCCCTGACTGTGTCAATTCCAGCTGGCAGTGACTGTCCCCTCCCTGGCGTGGGAGGGGCTCATCACCCCTCTCTTTTCTTCAGCCCACCCAGTTATGCTTCCAGGAAAGGCTGAGGGGTCCTGGAACTATCCATTAGCAAGCTCCAACTTCTGGAAGAAAATGTAGCTTAATACCCACATAATGCTGTCCCTGAGAGACTGTCTGGCAGCATGAATAGAGGGATGCACTGGGAGCCAGAAAGACCTGAGTTATAATCTCACCTTTTTTGTATCCTGGTTATGTTATACTGGACAAGTAATTTAAGGCTGAATTACATTTTCTAATCTATAGAAAAGTTTTCTGCACTAAAAGTTCCCCACACCTTCCCTAAAAAGAGAGTCTAAGAGAGAGGGAGAAGAAGAAGAAGAAGAAAAGGAAGAAGAAGAAGAAGAAGAAGAAGAAGAAAGGAGAGATAGAACATTTCTATGGTACTCTACATACATATGTGCATACATATACATACAGTACTTTACATAGCAATTTCCTCACAACAGCCCTATGAGATAGATTGTTCAGGGTTATTATTTTATTATTCCATTTTACAGATGAGGAAGCTCATGTTTAGCTAGCACGTAAAGGTCTTTTAACTTTGAGACCAATGCTTTTTCCATTATGCTACATTATAGTCTGTGTTTAGGATCACACAATCGATCCCTCTTCCCTAACTGTATTTCCTTATAATCTGGAGGCTTTGTGCCTAAGATCTACTTTTCCTGTTGGTGGCAGAGACAACCTCCTGGGGTATTTCAGGAAGTCCCTCTTCCATCCCACCCCCCATATCACACTGCCAGAAATTCCACCATTGGAGAGGCACATTTGCACAACATGGCACATTTTTCACATTTCTATGGGGTGAGTAGTTCAAGGATCATTATATACCTTTTACAAATAAGGAAACTGAGGCCCAGAAAGAATAAGTGACTTGTCCAAGATTGCTAATTGGCAGGGTTGGGACCAGAATCCAGTTCCGACCTTTGGTTACCTCTCTCTCCATTTCACCACATGGCCTGAACTGATGGTGAGCCATAGACTTCTCTGACTTGGATGAGAGCTCTGATTTTCTAGTCTAGCTTCACCTCTGAGCAAGAGACCAGGACCAGAGCTGGAGAGGCCTGAGCATATGTCCATAATTCATTCAACAAACATTGATTGACCAACCAAATATTATGGGCGATCCATATATAGAGGCGAACAGTCTCTCCTGCCCTTATCCCAATATTTAGCAGCAAATGCTCCTCTGAATGTACATTACAGGGTACATTTTACATCATTAAAAGGTAAAATCCAATGAACAAATCGTATATGTTTCAGTGGGGTTTGACATTCTATGTTCTATGTCCCAAAAAGGCAGATAGTGGCACAGTGGGTACAACTCTGGGCCTGGAGTCAGGAAGACCTGAGTTCAAATCTTGCCTCAGACACTTACTGGCTGTCCGATGCTTGTAAGGTCCCTTAACCTCTGTTTCCTGATCTGAATAATGGGGAAAATAAATGCACTTCCTTTCCAGGCTTGTTGTAAAGATCAAAAGAGATAATATTTGTATTTGTTTGGCACATAGCCCATACTATATAAATACCTATTCCCTCCAAAACGCCCTTCTGTTTGTGACATACTATAACTTGGGGAGATTGAAATCTAGTTGGGAAAAAACCTACCCACATGAAAAGTTAACTACTATACTCTTCATTCTATCAAATGGGCAATTCAAAAAATGCATCTATAAAGAGGACAAGGAAAAGTTGCTCACTAAGACTACTTTTAAAAATTGCAAAGGGTATATAGAGAAATGGATCAAATTTATAAAAATATAAATCATTCCCCAATTGATAAATGGTCAAAGGATATGAACAGGCAGTTTTCAGAAGAAGAAGTCAAAGCTATCCATACTCTATGAAAAAAATGCTCTTAAATCACTATTGCTTAGAGAAATGTCAATGAAAACAACTTTCAGGTACTGCCTCACACCTTTCAGATTGGCTAATGTGACAAAAAAGGAAATGATAAATATTGAAAGAGATGTAGGAAAACTGGACACTGATGCATTGTTGGTAGAATTGTGAACCGGTTCAATCAGTTTGGAAAATAATTTGTAACCATGTCCAATAATACTATGCTATGCTATGCTATGCTATGCTATAAAACTGTGCATACCCTTTGATCCAATTATACCACTACTGGATCTGTATCCAAAAGAGATCAAAGAAAAAGGAAAAGTACCCATATTTTCAAAAATATTTATAGTAGCTCTTAGGGGGCAACAAAGAATTGGAAACTGAGGGAATGCCCATCAACCGGGGAATGGCTGAACAATTGTGATGTGATTGTGATGGAATACAATTGTGCTACAAGAAATGAGTAAAAGGGGGCAGGTAGGTGGTGCAGTGAATAGAGCACCAGCCCTGGAGTCAGCAGGACCTGAGTTCAAATCCAGCCTCACACACTTGACACACTTACTAGCCATATGACTTTGGGCAAGTCACTTAACCCCAATTGCCCTAAAAAAAAAAGAAGAAAGAAAGAAATGAGCAACAGGATGTTTTCAGAAAAACCTGGGAGTACTCACATAAACTGATGCAAAGTGAAACAAGCAGAACCAGGAGAACATTGTACACCATAAGAGCAATGTCAGCAATTGTGAATGACTCAGCTATTCTCAGCAATACGATGATCCAATATAATGCTGAAGGACTTAATGACAAAAAGTGCTATCTACATTCCGAGAAAGAACTAATGAAGTTTGAATGCAGATTGAAGCATACTTTTAAAAAAACTTTCTTTATTATTCTTTTTTTAATCTGCATTTTCTTTTGGAATGTAGTTAATATGGAAATGTTTTGCATGACTGCACATGTATAATCTATATCAACTTGCTTGCTTTCTCAAGGACAGAGGCGGGGGAGGAAGGAAGGTAAAGAATTTGAAACTCAAAAATGAATGTTAAAAGTTTTTTGTTTACATGTAATTGAGGAAAAAATTAAATTTGGAAAAATTACAAAGGAGAAAAAAATCTGTTGAACCTTCAGGATGCAAATTATGGAGTTACAAGGGACTATACTTTGAAGAACACTGTTCATTCTTAATATCTAACCAAAAGGATTTATTATAAACTCTTCTTAATATATATGTTTCTCTGCCCAAAATGGGTGACTCATTTGCAATTTCTGTAAAAAAAATAAATGCTATATGGATCCACTCCTATGTAGGGACTTAATCTCTCACTGTGCTTCAATTCTAAATGAAAAAGTTATAATGATGACTGGCATTTATAAAGCACCTACTAAGCCCCAAGCTAAATACCTTACACTGATCTCATTGTATCCTCATGATAATCCTGTAAGATAGGTGTTATTATTATTATTTTACAATTAAAGAAACTGAGGAAAACACAAATTAAGTAACTCAAGTGCACACATCAGTAGCACCTCCAACCACGAGGTCAGTCACAGCAATCAACTGTGTCACTGGCCACCCAGGACAGTGGGAGATAAGAAAGCAGCTCACACTTATATTGTACTTTAATGTCTGAAAAGCTTTCATAACAAACCCTGTGAAGGAGGTCATTCATATATTCCCATTACCATTTTACAGATGAGAAAACTGAGGCAGAAAGATTTTAAGTCATTTAAACAGAGTGGAACAGCTAGTAAGCAATATAGCATGGATCTGAACTCAGATCTCCTAACTCTAAGCTTGATGCCATGCTACAACACACATGTAACAGAGGATATTCGAGTTGAAGAACTTTTAGAACACAGGATGTCAGAGCTGGGAGGGGCCTTAGAACACAGGATGTCAGAGCTGGGAGGGGCTTTAGAACACAGTGTCAGAGCTGAGAGGATGGTTATAATACAAAATAATACAAAAACTAAGAACATAGTCATACATTTGCAAATCTATAGAACAATCAAGAAGAGATGGATGTAGTTGGAAAGAACCTTAGTACCCATCTAGTCCAAACCCCTGCCTGTAACAGGTTAGGCACCTAAGACCTAACATACAGGGATATGCGGGAGCCAGCTTATACCAGCTCTCAAGAACCAATTGCAAAATTTTCAGTGTGAGCCTTGATAACTTGGAAATCAGCAACTGCTATATATTGGTGTTTGATTTAGCATTTTGTTGATTGTCTAGATTTAAGGAAGCGGTGGAGAAAATGTAAATACTGCAAATTAAACTTAAAAATGTATTGTGTTGGGGCGAGTAGGTGACACAGTGAATAGAGCACCGGCCCTAGAGTCAGGAGGACCTGAGTTCAAATCCGACCTCGGACACTTAACACAAAACTAGCTGTGTGACCTTGGGCAAGTCACTTCACCCCAATTGTTCTGCCTTCCCCTCTCCAAAAAGCAAAAAAAAGTATATTGTGTCTTTTGGAAAACCAACTATTAAACATTTCCCAGCACATCCCTGGATTCAGAAGATGGGAAGCAAAAAATTCAGACTGGACAATCTTTACGGACCTTTCTAGCTTGGATGCTCCATATTCCAAGGTGTCTCCCCATTCTGGCACTGTGTTCCGAGCCCCCTTTCAGTCCTGCCATTCTAGGCTTTCCCATTCTGGACTGTTCTAAAGGCCCTTCTCTCACTGACATTCTATGATCCCTGGAGTTCACCAGTTAGTTGTGGAGACCCACTCATGTGAAAAGAAAATAGCCCTGCTATTATGTGTGCTAAGTGACCAATGAGCGATACAGACAATAGGGTTACAGGAGTTTAGAAAATGCTTCCCAGATGAAATGGACCTTGAAGGATGGGGAACATTCAAATAGTCATTTACTGCTCAGTATCCTAACCTATGGCGCAAGAAGGAGATTTGAGTTCCTGCCTCAGGAAGTTCAGGCTGAGGAACGAGAGGGGAGAAATAGTAAGGATGGCTTATCTGTGCTCTAGGCATGAAGGCTACAGAGATCATGCAAAGGAGGAAGAGGAAGAGCAGGAGGAAGAATGAAGGAAGAGGAGGAAGAGGGAAGGAGGAAGAAGAAGAAGAATGAAGAAGAACAAGAAGAAGGAGGAGGAGGGAAAGGAGGAGGAGGAAAAGGAGGGGGGGGGAGAAGAGGAGCAGAGCATCTCACATATACAATATATCTTTTCAGCTTCCAGAGCACTTTTCACCATGATTATCTCATTTGGTACTTACAATAGAACAGCTCTGTATTAGTATGACTTGGGTAAATGATCCATCCTTAGGGCTTGAATTTCCTCATCTGTAAAAGGGGAAAGCTGGGCTAGATGACCTCTAAGCTCCACATTCTATAAGAAAGAAAGCAATGAGCTAATTCATACTAATGAGTTATTAGCTATTTTTAACCCCTTTCGAGGGATCTGCATTTTAACATTGAAGTCTTTTGCTCCAAATGATTCAACACTGGGTAGAATTTCTGGGCTGGTGACCTTCTGAAATGAAAATCTTTATGCTATTGGAGGTGGGGCACACAAGGAGGAGAGACATAGTGACTCTCATAGACTCTCTTATTGACTCATATAGGCATGCCTTAGAGTCAGGAGATCTGGGTTCAAATCCTGGTTCCAACACTTATTAACTGCATAAATATAAGCAAATTCTTCATGTCTCTGAGCCTCTTGCATGTAAAATGTGGGTGGCACTCCTAGTATGGACAATAATCTACATTAACATGGTATTTTATGCACTTATTATTATCATTCTTGAGAAGGAACATGGCATAATGGATAGAGGGTGCGCCTCTGATCCAGGAAGCCAATACTGTGCAGCCCTGGAAAGGTCATTTAACCTTTCATGATCTTGGCAACTCTCTAAGACAACAAGGTGCTAACTTGTTAGAGGAAGGTGGGAATTCTCTGGACCAGTGAAATCACAGGTCTGATTCCTATCCCCATTGTTATCATCACAAAGCTGTTGTAAGTATAAGGCATTTCTCTTGGTCCAGAAATATACTCCAAGTGGTTAGAGAGGCAATACCTGGAAATTCCAGGGAACCCTTCCCTTTACTCCACAGTATCCATAGGAGCATCTCATATTATTGTTCTCCTCTGAAGATATGAATTCCCCCAGAAAGAAAACAAATTTGAGGCTGATGGGCAGGCAGCACCTCCAAAATTCTGGGGAGTCATCCTTTGGAGAGGATCTAGTCCCCTGAGGTCACAGACTCCTCCTTCACTACTCAGGTAGTGAAATACACCTAAGTCTGTTAGATCAGCAGCCTTCTTGTAACTGGACCCACACCAGAGTCATGGCTTTTAGCTCCTTGTCTTTCTACTTTCTGGAACCTCACGCACTACATTCTCTTCTCTGTCCAAGAGGTAAGCTCTGCCCAGGAATTTCCCTTGTCTCCATAGAAAGCTGGATCTAGGGACTCAAATTTGGACTTTGCTAGAGATAACTCCCCAAGGCCCAGGATATCCAACCACCTCCTTCTCTTCCTAGAAGGTTGAATTCTGGGACCAAGAGTTGCCCACGAGCTCTTAGGACCTCCTTCTTTCATAGAAGAATGAATTCTGGAACTCTTAAAGCTGAAGCATCATTGGAAGAAGCTCTCAGAGCTCCTTCAGAAGCTAGGGATCAAGAACTCCCTGCTCTGGTAGGTGTTTGCATTTCCATGGCTACCACCAGGTGGAGAGCATGGGTATCTCACCACTGTGTCTTCTGGACTGGAAGCAGGTGCTCTGGCCATGACATTCCATCTCTTAGGTATTAGATCTGGAGAAGTTCCCTTTGAATTGTCTCATGAATAAGCATGTACTTTGTCCCAAGGCAGTCATTAGCTTCTGGGAGGTGTATAGACAGCTGGAGAGACTTAAAGTCAGGAAGAAGGAAGTCTGAATTTTAGTCAATTATTTACTAGAGGTGTAGTCCTGAACAATTGATTTAATCTCTCTGGATATCAATTTTTTCAACTATAAAATGAAGGGGTTAGACTAGATGATCTCTAAACCCCTTTCCAGCTTGAAATCTACCATCCCATGACCCCTTCTAATCATAGCTCTGCTCTCCTCCACAAAATAAAAAAAAGAAAAGAAAAAGGGGGAGAATAATAATATAGCAACTTTCTTTTATAGCCCAGCATGAAGGAATGGTTTCTCCTGTGGTGTCTATCCCATAGGAATCCAACTTAGCAAGTGTAACCCCAACCACTGAGACCCTTCCTTTTTTGTTTTTTGGAGGAGGGAAGGTAGGATAATTGGGGTTAAGTGACTTGCCCAAGGTCACATGGTTAGTAAGTGTTAAGTGTCTGAGGCTGGATTTGAACTCAGGTCCTCCTGACTCCAGGGCCAGTGCTATATTCACTGTACCCAACCCAAGACCCTTCCTTTGAGAGGCACCAAAGAGCACAGCTATGACTTTCCATAGGAAAGGTCCCGAGCAATGTCTAACTTTCCTGTAAGCTCACCCAGATGATCAGAAAACTCTCTTAATTAAAACCTTATCAGAGAAAAAGGGGAGCTAGGTGGTACAATGGCTAGAGTACTAAGCCTTGAGTCAGGAAGACCTGAGTTCAAATCTGACCTCGCACACTTACTAGCTACATGACCCTGGGCAAGTCATTTAACCCTGTTTGCTTCAGGTTCCTCATTTGTAAACTGAGCTGGAGGAGGAAATGGCAAATTTTACCAAGAAAACCTCAAATGGGGTCATAAAGAGTCAGACATGACTGAAACCACTGAACAACACCACCACCAAAGGAAAGAGCTTTATAAACCCCAAAGCACTATGGGAATCAAGGAGAAGCTTCCTTATTAGCACTGCTGTCATTTATGGGAGCTACTAGATAAGTTGGTTAACACCCTTCCATCTAAAAGTCTTCTTCTTGGGCTCAGCTCCCCCAACTTCACCTGCATTTTAGTTTTTTCCCTTGCCTTCGTTTCCAAAGTCTCCAAACAATCTCCAGTACTAGAGTGGGGGATCAAGGGAATCCAGGGGCAATTGTATTTGTGAATGACTGCTTTGTAAGCTTGGAGTTTGTAAGTTGAAGTTTGCCTGATTCATATGACTGGTCTTTGGCCTTTTAATCAGACATCCAGCTCTAGCCTGGCCTCAACCATGAATCTGGTGTGGAACCTGGGACAAATCACTTCTCTTGGTCTCAGTTTTTCATCTGTAAAATGGTAGGCCTGAACTAGAAGGACTCTCTGATTGAAATAGGGCTCCCCTCACTTCTTTGAAACAGGAATTAGTTTTCCCTAAAAGGCAACAAAGCTGTCCCCAGGACCCATTCGACCTCTGCCTCCCTTGATGCTGATTGCTAGTCACCTAAGGTCATGAAAGGTCCACCTATGTGGAGTCAGGACCCTCCTAGACATAGCGTTTGTCTGAAGAGCACACAAAGCACCATACTCTGCCCTGACTACTAAAGGAGACTTCCTGTCTAGAAACTGTTATAGTTTAGTCTAGTACCATTATATTCTGGTTGCATATCCTTGCTTTGTTAGAACAAAGTAAACCTCGTTTTGTTAACTGTTTAATGATTTTCAGATGCCTCATTTCGTCCCTGAACTAACAGAATGCTGGCATTATGTCCATTACTAACAGACACTAAAGTTTCTTCCAACTCTCACATTCTAAATTTTAACATTCTGTTTTAAGGTTCCTCTCAACTCTGACATCCTGTGTTCTAAGGCCCCTCCCAGCTCTGACATTCTGTGTTCTAAGGCCCCTCCCAGTTCTGACCTTCCCTGTTCCAATGCCCCTCTCAGCTCTGATATTCTGGCTTCTAAGGCCCCTCTCAGATCTTACATTCTGTGTTCTAATGTCCCTCTCAATTCTGACATTCTGGGTCCTAAGAACCCTGTCAGGTCTGACATTCTATGTTCTAAGGGCCTTCCCAGTTCCAACATTCCCTGTTCTAATGCCCCTCTCAACTCTGATATTCTGACTTCTAAGGTTCTCCCAGCTCTGACATTCTGTGTTCTAAGTCTCTTGCCAGCTCTGATTATCTGGTTTCTCAGGCACTCCCAACTCTGACATTTTGGGTTTTAAGGCTCTCCCAGGTCTGACATTCTATGTTCTAAGGACCCTCCCAGCCCCTGACACTCTATTTCTGGCTCTAACATCCTCTAATTCTATGACTATAAGAGTGTTCTAATTCTGTTCCTGAATATGAGAACCTAACAGGCTCAGACAGTTACTATAGGGGGCTGGAAAGAAGGGGGAAGGAAGATATGTTAGTGCTCTAGGGCACAGTGGAGACCCACCCAACATCAGGAGCAGTCCACCTCCCTGTTAACCTACATCATTCCCATCTCTAATTTGAGCCCCCACTCCTCACCCTGGCATTTCTGCTACAAAGACCAACCTCACGGGCCTCATTTAGCTGACGGCTTCTCTAACTTCATTATCAAAAGGCCTGGCTCCTCATTAGAATGACTTTCTTTCTCTACCATCCCAGGCGACTGGGGAAAGGGTCAGCCACATTCATGAAATTCTCAGACCTCGAAGGGTTTAAATTTCCATGTTTTTTCCTGTGTTGGAGCCATCAGAAAATGATGAATAAAAGATGAAAATTGGGGAGCTCCTCTGGCGTCCAGAGAAATGTGCTGAGCATTTAGAGCGGGAAGATTAGAGACAAACACTCCTCCCTGAATACCCCCAAAAAGCCCCATCAAACTTCAAACAGAGAATAAACAAAATCGCTCTCCTCTGGCTTTGAAGCAGCCAGAACCCTGAAGGGAAGATGAAAGGGCTGGACTTGGGGCAGGAACTGAGGCCAATTGGAGAGTAAGGGGATGGTCAGGAAGCTCACTATGACCTTGGCAAAGCAATAAGAACAATTAGCATTTATACAGCTTTAATGTGTCAGCACTAAGCAAAGCACTTTGCAGCTCTCATCTCATCTGGGCTTCACAACAAGGTGCTATTATTGTTCCCCCCCCCTTTTACCGACAGGGAAACTGATGGAAAGACATTAAGTGATTTGCCCCAGGGTAGCATAGCTAGTGGCTGAGACAGGTTTTGAACTCAGGTCTTCCTGATTCCAGGCCCACCACTAACCACTGCACCACCTACCCCTGTATCTTACCAGTAAGATAAAAGATTTGGATCAGATCACTACCAACGTCACATTTTATGTTTTCAGCTCCCTCTCATCTCTGATAGCCTATGTCCTCAATGCCCTTCCAGTCCTGACTATTCTAAGGACCCTTCTAAGTGTAATATGTTTCGTTCTAAGTTTCCTTCTAATTTTGGTGTTCTTATGTTCTATGGCCCCTCTCTTTCAGTTCTCACATTGTGTTCTATGTCCTTTCCAGCTCTCACATTTTGTGTTCTGATTTCCCTTCTGTCTCTGATAATCTTTGTTCTAATGCCCATCCCATCTCTGCAGATCTGTATTCAAAGGCCCCTCTCAGCTCTGGAGATTTGAGTGAGATGCAGGCTTAATGTAAGTCCACAATGGGATACAAAAGTCAAAGCATCTGATGCATGAATAAGAAAGATGATGCTGTCAGAGAAAAGGAGGTCAGAGTTCAGCTGTACTCTGCCCTGGTCAGATCGCAGCTTCAATATTGTATTCTGTTCTTGGTGCCACAGTCCCACTGCTTAGGAGGGACATTGATAACCTAAATAGAATCCAGAAGAAAGCCATCAAAATGGAGTCCGTGTCATATGACAATCAGCAAAGCCAATACTGTGAGACAGGATACCTGGGTCACAATAGAATACTCTGGGGAGACCGGACAATTGTCACTAAATATCTGAAAGGCTGGCATGAGGGAGATAGACTGCACTTTTGCCATTTGGCCCCACAGGCAGAACTGGGAGCAATAGCTAGAAACTTCAAAGAAGTTCATTTAGGGTTGATATCACGGAAAGCTTCCTTACAATTGGAGAGGTCCATAAGTTCAATGGAGTGACTTGAGAAGTTGTGTCTCTCCTAACTGGAGGTCTTCAAGCAGAAGGTTAATGACCCACGTTGGAGTAAGTCTGGGGGGATGTAGGTGAAACCAGAGGACACTGAGGTGCCTCCAGATAAAAACCCTGTGATTCTGTGCATGTGGGGGGCGGGTAGGACTAATGTCAGGGGTACCTTGTAAAAGGCTCTCCATGTTTGTTCCTCATCCTTTCCTACAATAACCGTAGACTGATACCATGGAGTTGTGGTTTTGCCACATTAGCTAGTATAGAATGTCAATGCTTAGAAGGACCGAAGGACATACAAAGTCAGAGCTGGAAAGAACCTTAGAACATAGAATGTTAGAGCTGGGAAGACCCTTAAGTGTATTGGTGATAGAGTGAGAACTTGAATTCTGGTCTCCTGACTATGGAGTTTATTCTTTCCACTTCACCACACAGTCCAGAAAATATGACATAAGATTTTCACTAAGGTTTCATTTACTTATGAAAACAATAATCCACCTCAGAGAAATTTAAGATAACTTTAACTTTAACAAGACCCCTTCTTAGACCTCAAGAGTTCAGTCTAAGGAATCACAAGTTTCCATGGGGATTGTCCTGGACTACCAGCAACTGAACACCACAGGAACTATCCTTGGTGCTGAAATTACACTACCCAAGTCCATTGAAAAAAATTTGAAGACTAGCCTGTAAGATCCTGCCAGACAGCAAGACAGTTCACCTCCCTCTCATCTTTGCAAAGGTAGAAGACTAAGGATTTAGCAAACTACACATATGGCCACACTTGGCTGATATGTTAGTTAGTTTCAACAAACGGCTTCTCTGTCTCCCCGTG
>CM053596.1:44014137-44030204 GCA_028646575.1 Pseudocheirus occidentalis
AGCAATAGAGTCAGGGGAGATAGAGTCAGGGGGGAGTTCAAATCCTGCCTCTGATATTTGCTAGTGAGACCATGGGGAAATCATTCACACTCTACAAACTTCAGTTTCCTCATTTATAAATTGGCAGTAATAATGCCTGTAATATTTACCTCATAGTTGTGATTAGGTTCAAATGTGATTATGTATGTAAAAGACTTTAAAATTTCAAAGTACCATACAGGTTTCAATTATTATTTTTACACTATGAACCTTCTCCTGTCCATAACTAAACTGACTTCAGAATTTTAGGATGATCTCCTTTAGGTTCCCTGAGACATAACTCCTAGGACTCATGAGAAATCAGAGCCAGAAGGGATCTTAATGTTTAATATGAGAATGTCACTGTGGGCTTAGGGAAGATTGATTTAATGGTGTTTCAGCAGCTGACTGGGGCAGCTAGGTTGCTCAGTGGATAGAGACAGACGTGGAGTCAGGAAGACCTAAGTTAAAATCTAGCCTCAGACATGTAGTAGCTGTGTGACCCTGGGCAAGTCACTTAACCCTGTTTACCTCAGTTTCCTCATCTGTAAAATGAGATGGAGAAGAAAATGGCAAACCACTGCAGTATCTTTGCCAAGAGAAACCCAAATGGCATCATGAAGAGTTAGACACAACTGAAACAAATAAATGACAACAGCAGAAACAGCTGACTCCTCTGGATTGGGAAGGATGACTGGGGCCCCTCCCAGTGTAGTGGATGACAAGGTCCAGTGAAGTATAGGATGGCAAAGTGAGACTGGGATGGGGCAAGGCAGGGCAGAGCAGGAAAAGGGTGCATGTGGAAGGGGAGGGAGACTGAGAAAGGGTTCTAAGTAGGGAATAGGGAAACTTGGTTGGCAGTGAAGTTGCTAGAAAGGAGGTATAAATGAGTCAGTAGTATGATGTAGCAGCCAAACAGAATGAACCCTAATGTGATCTTGGTCAGCATTGAGAGGGGCAGAACTTCCAGAAATAAGAAGGTGAGCTGACAGTTCCTTTGTCTTCTGCCCTGGTCAGACTGCATATGGAGGAATATTACATTCAGTTCTAGGTATCACAGTTTAAGAAGGTCCTGGAATTCACATCATGTGATAATCAGTTGAAAAAAGGAAGTATGTTTAGCCCAGAGAAAGTGGGTGGTTAGGATTTGATGGCTGCTTTAAGTATTTGAAAGGGTTGCCTAGGAGAAGAAGGAGTAAACTTCTTTAGTTTGGTCCCAAGGGGAAGAACTAGGAATAATGGATAGAAGTTGCAAAGAGAGCAATTTAGATTTGCTATAAGGAGACACTTCCTGATGCTGGCTTGGAAGGTCTTCAAACAGAGGATGGATGATCACTTGTCAGCTGCATTATAGTGGGGATTCATTGTGTGTATGGCTTGGATTAGATGATGGTTGCTGAAATACCTCCCCAGTTCTCTAATTCTGTGATTCATTGGTTAACTATGGAAAAAAGAGAAAGAGGCAGAGTGGTTCTAGGTAAGCATCAAATAAGGAGTCCAGAGTCCCAGATTCTACTTCTGGCTTTACCATAAACACAATGTATGATCTTGGTCAAGTCATTTCCCCTCTCTGGACCTCAGTTTCAAAAATCTGTAAAATGAAGGAGATGGATTAGATTTTTTCTCAAATCTCTTTGATGCTACATTCTAAGATCCCTCTTGGCTCTGACATTCTGTGTCCTAACATGCCTTCCCATTCTAACATCTTGTGTTCTAAAGTCCCTTGTAGATCTGATATTCTGTGTTCTAAAGACCTTTCTAGCTCAAACATTCTATGATCCTATAACTCTGTTTGGACTTGAAATCAAATCTGCTACCATAAAATTCCTCAAATATCCTTCTCCCAGCCTTTGAGCTCTATCAGTTCAGTCTCCCTTTCTCATCTCCTCCTTTCCCTCTACTCTGCCCTGCCCTTACATCTCCTGTCTTCTCTTTGGCATTTTCCCCATCCCTCCCCCTCTGCTCATTTTTTTGTTTTATTTTGTTTAAGGGATACATGAAAAATGGATGAGGTGCCCCAGCCCAGTGCATGGATTCTGATTCGATTAGTGCTGATGTTTCTTTCATGAGAGATGGGATCTCTCCTCAGGGCTCTCACCTGCAGAAGCCGAGTTCAGTCACGGAAGCTGTTGGATGAATTGCCTCTGAGCTCACATCTCTTCTCACCACCCCCTCCCCACTCCCATCTCAGCTCAGTGAGGCTGTGCTGTTTCGTGCTCCTTCCCAGCCCTACTACTCCCGGATGATGCCCCTCTCCTTTCTTCTTCCTATCAATAGCTTCATGGCCTGGGATTCCCTGAGGCCAGCTCCTGGAGGACTGGAGCAAGAACCTCAGCTTTACACCGTTTTCCTTTTATTTTGCTTTAGATCATACTCTGTTGAATGTTAGTGACTTTAGAAAATAGAATGTCAGAGTTGAAAGTGGGCTCAGAACATAGAATAATGGAGCTATGAAGGAACTTTAGAACATAGAATGCCAGAGCTGGAAAGAACCATAGAGATCTCTAGTCCAGTGCCTTACTCTAGAGGTCAAGGAACTAAGCCCCAGGAAGGGAAAATGACTTCGGCACAATATCAGAGGTGGAATGGACCTCAGATGGCATTCAGTCTAAACTGCCTTAGCTTGAAGATCTCAAGCAGCTAGGTGGCACAGTGGATGGATTTCCAGGCCTGAAGTCAGGAAGACTCATCTTCCTGAGCTCGAATATAGCCTTAGACACCTATTAGCTGTGTGACCCTGGGCAAGTCACTTTACTCTGTTTGCCTCAGTAGCCTCATCTGTAAAATGAGCTGGAGAAGGAAATGGCAAACCACTTGAGTATCTCTGCCAAGAGACCCCAAATAGAGTCAAGAAGAGTTGGAAATGACTGTGCAGCAGCAAAAGCAAAGGAGAGCCCATACATACCTCCTGTGGCAGTTCACTCTACTTGTGGATGGCTCTGATGATAAGAAAAAGCATGTTTGGGATGATTGCTGATCCCTTGTATTTCTTTTCACAAGCAATAGCAAAGCTAGGACTGTGATTCCACAGTCTTGATGCATAGTCCATCGTTCTTTAGCCAGCACCATAATGTTCTTTTTTATCTCTCTTATCCCTCTCCCTTCCACACTGTCCCTGCTCTCCTGCTCTCGTAAGTTCAAGAACCAGGCTCCTTTTCCTGCCTTCTGAGTGCCAAAGACCTTGCTTGCCTCTCTACTACAGATGTAAGTTCTAGTTATTAACTTGAAAAAAATTGTTTATTATAGCATGTTACTGTTTCCAAAGTATTTTCCTCATAACTTCCCTGAGAAAGTTATTGATGTAAAGATAACTACATCTGTTTTCCAGGTGAATCAACAAAGCCTCACCAGAAGAATAGGACCCGTCCTGGGTCATACAGCTAGTGAGTGGTCAAGCCGACTCTCAAACCCCTTTCTTGGCTCCTAGCCCAGGGTTCTCCCCACTCCCCACCACAACCCAGGTACACACAGAGGGACTTTTCCAAGATTAGAAGAAGATGGGATGATGTCAGTGACCGTTTGAGGGCATAAATAAGCATGGTTTGCTTGAGCTAGTGAGGAAATCAATCGACATAGGGCAGGGAGTTTGTGCAAGATATAGATCAAGGCTAAACTATGGAAGGACTTATGTCAGGTTGAGGATTTTGAACTCAATGCAATGGAGAGAAATGTTGGTTGAGAGTTAGGGAGACCTGGGTTTAAGTCCTGATTTTGCCACTCATTAACTATATCATCTTGGACCTCAAGTTTCTTCATTTGTGAGATGAGAGTTAGTTCCATGTTCCCATAATCCTATCAACTTTTTCCTGCAGGAAGAGGGGAACCATGGAAGAGTTTGGAAAAAGAAAATACCCTGATTAAAAAAACATCTTCGGAACGTGGTTGGTAAAATATACAGGTCAGAGTGAAACAGGGAAGACAGGAGGATGATGGGGGATGGTGAACAGCCCAGTTGGGCAGGAAAAAGGGAGCTTATCAAGATATGGCTGGTAAGGTGTCGGACCACAGAGGGCCTTGAATGCCAGCATGATAGAATCCTAGGATTTATAATTGGGAGGGACTTGAGAAGTCACCTGGTCCAGCTGTTTCATTTTTACAGATGAAACAACAGAGGTCCAGAAAGGGGCAATGATTTTGTCCAAGGTCATATAATCACGTCCTCTGACTCCAGATGGAAGGCTTGCTTCACTCACTCCACTAAGCCGCCTTCTCACATTTATACTTTATCTTGTGCAAAGCAAGCCACGGAAGGCCTTTGACCAGGGAAGTCGCAATTAGAGCAATTCAGTAGGAAATTGCCCACGTGACACAGGGTATGTTACAGAGGGAAAAGACGGTAAGATACAAGTTCCATTAGGAGCCTGTTAAAATCCATTTTAAAGCATCAGTTAAACGCCTGCTGTGTACAAGAACGCCCCAGGAGTCTACAGCAATAAAAATAGCACAATCCTTGCCCCCACCCCAGGGGGTTACAGCTGACAATAGGGCAGGTGAGAGGGGATGGGGGCCTGAAAGAGCTGGCTTCCCTGGGAACAGAGATCTCCCCAACAGAGGCGGAGAGAGTAGGGCTGAGCTCTGCCGGGCTTGGCTGCAGCAGCTGGGGATGCGGACTAGCGAGGGGGCTGGGAGGGAACTTCAGGTCCGCCCTTGATGTCACATCATGTATGTCCCTTCCTCTGCTCGCTCCAGTGAACCAGCCACAAAGGCCCGAGCCTTCCCGAGCCTGCTCTGACACGGAAGCCGCCCCAGGCTGAGCCTTCTCCCCGCCCCCAGCCCTGCGTGCCAGAGAAGCCCGGCAGCTGTTGGCATATGTTTCACTGGGCCTGCGGTGAGGCTACAGAGGGCAGGGGAGGGAGGGGGAGTGTCGGGAGATGATCCCGGAGCCCAGGGGACCTCTTGACACGCTATCTCTTTCTCACGGAGGGTGTTCTCTGGGCGCTTGTTGGCACGCTGCAGAGACAAACGGCCCGAGGCTCCTCCCAGCCCCTGACATCCCGGCTCCTAGGAAAGCCTCAGCCAGCCCCTCGGCAGGTTCAAGGAGCATGGGCCAGGGCTGGCAAGCTGGGGGTGGGTGCCCAAGGGCTGCCGGTCTCACTATCCCCGCCTCTTCCTAGGGTTGTCAGAGGGTTTGTCTCACTGGTCTCTTCTCTCTGCCTCTCACTCTCATTTCTTCTGTCTAGTCTAACCTGGAGTCAGAGGACCTGAGTTTGAATCCTGGCTCTGCCACCTACCACCTGTGTTACCCCGGGCAAGCAGGTTAGCCTCTCTGGACCTCAATTTTCCCATCTGTTAAATGAGGGGGATGGACTAGGTGGCCTCCTAGGGTCCCTGTCCTCATCTAGATTTATGATCTTGTCTTACCTTCTTGAATGAAGGGTTCCCCCAGTTCTTAAATTCTCTGTTCTAAAGTTTCTTCCGAGTCTGACCTTCTCCCCCAGTTCTTAACTTCTCGGTTCTAAGATCTCTTCTGCCTCTAACACTGCATGATTCTATAATTTTTGAATCATCAGATTGTAAGGTTCTAGGAAGCAAAGTTCTATGTCAAGTGTCTCCCAGTTGCAGGCAATGGCCAATAGCCAGAGGAGACTCACTGTAGAGTTTCTGGGGAGTCTCCTACAAAAAAGCCCCATAGCCAAATCATAAAGGGCAGATGGGTGAGGACTGAGGGATTCTCTGCCCCAGGCAAGGAGTAGGGGGTGGAGAGATAAGTTGTAGGCTCCTGGTGTGTGCTAATAACACTGCTCCCCTGTGCCATATGCCGTCTGTGAATTCTCTCTGCCCTGAGGTGCCTCAGCCTGTGCCAGGTCAGTGGCCTGGGTAAGATGAGCTAAAGCATCAGCGCGGATGGAGGTTCCCAGGCCACCCTCAGGCAGCATTTCCGAGACCAATTACGTTAATGGCCCCGAGCCTTTATATTTAGGCAACACTAGGCTGTCTAAGCTTTTTCAGATCTATTCTCTCATCTGGTCTCCACCAAAATTCCACAAGAAAGGATGGGCAGGAATTATTATCCCTTTTAATGGACATGAATAATGAGACTGAGCCAGGATGAGACCCCTGACCGGATCACATAACAAGTCAGTGGTGGAGGCTGGAGTAGGGTCCAGGACCCCTGGCTTGCTCTAGGGTTGAGGATTTGTCCAAATAGTTGCAGGGGATAAAGCACCAACCTCTGCTTACTATGTCTTGTCAAAGGCAACAGAGTATGGGGGATAGAAAACTGGCCTTGGACCAGGGTTCAAGTCTTGCCTGTAATATACACCCTGGCTACATGACCTTGGGGAAGCCACTTAACTTGCTCTCAATGCTCTGGGCAGCTCTCTAAGATTACAAATTGCAGAGAGAGTACTGACCTATGCTGGCAGAGGGAGTTTCCTCACCTGAGACTCCCCTATACCAATGAAATCACAGGACCGGTCTCTATTTCCATTATAAGATCATAGAACCTTAAAACATGGTGACATTCAGGAGGGCAGCTAGACCTTCTGGCATGATCTGACTGCCTGGATCTCTAGAGGAGAGGCAGGGAAAGCCCCCCCCCCCCCCCCCCGCCTCAGTCCCACCCCCACCCCAGAGGGAACAGCACCAATCAGTCCAGCCCGTGTCTGTGTAAGGAGAGAGCACAAGACAGCTGGTTTTCTCCAAGGGGCTGGGAGCCGAGATCAGTCAGTCCGTGTGCTCTGAAGCCGAAAGGACACCTTGGTAAGGGATTTTCTATTGTCAGGAAAATGTAGATCTTCTCCTCCCCCTCCCTATCCTAAGGGAGCTCTTGATGGATTTCTGACACCAATGGGTCCTAAATCAAGTCTGCCACAGCCGGGGCCCAGCCCTAGCATAAGGGAGACTCAACTGCTGAGAACAAAATCATAGATTGGTAGTGTTGAAAAAGAACTTATTTAGATAAGAAAATGTCAAAGCTGAGAGGTTCTTTAGCACAGAAAATGTCAGAACTGGGGAGGAGCTTAAAACACAAAACGTAAGAGTTGGGAAGGAACTTAGAACACAGAATGTCAGAGCTAGAAGGGGCCTTAAAACAGAAAGCATCAGAGCTGGGAAAGAGTTTAGAACACAGAATATCAAAGCTGAGAAGATCATTAGAACAGAAAACATCTAATCAGGGAGAGACCTTAGAACAGAAGATGATCTAGAGAGGACCTTAGGACAGAATGTTACAGCCAGAAGGGATCTTAGAATGCAGAATGTCAGAGCTGGGGCCTTAGAGCACAGAATATTAGAACCAGGAAGGATATTGGAACACAGATTATTAGAACTTTTAATAGATTCTTAGAACAACTAGATTTCATCTAGTCCCACTCTTGCTTTACAGATGAGAAGAATGAGGTCCAGGAGAAGTGGCTTGGCCAATGTAAAAAATCGAATAAGTAATAGGTGAGGATTAGAATCCAAGTCTCCTGACTTGATATTACTCCCCTTTTCAAGATACCCTAAGCCTCCTCCCCTATCAAGCCACCAATTCAATTTAATTCAACACACATGAAGTACTTATTCCAGGCCAAGGGACTGTGCTGGGTACACACAGACACACACACATGTCCCTGACTTCAAGGTGCTCACATTCACACTCTCTTCCCTGATACTGGGCACAGGAGAATCAGAAAATACCATTAGAATGGCCCAGTGCGACCCATGAATACCTACTGAGTTATCATCACCTTCCACAAAAACGTGGCCAAGTAGCAGTAGCAGTGAACCAGAAATCACAAAGCCCCAGTCTTAGTTCTGGCATTAAATAAGTTAGTTATGCTCAGCTCTCTATGGTGGGCATTTTCTGGCCCCTTCAGTTCTCAACAAACTTTCTCTTAAAACCTCTTTCCTCTTCCTACCACTTTCTGCACCTACTGGTGAGGGTAGGAATATCCCACTGGCATGGCTAGCATTGAGACACTTCCTGGCAGCTTTTAACGAGGCTTCTCCTCTAGACTGACAGTCATTCTCTGATTCCCAGGCAGGCCACATGGGCCTCTGGCGGGGTTACTTCCACAGGGCAGATGCTTGGGGGCTCTGCTAGAGAGTGACAGAGAAGCCAGCCTGGGGGATTCTCCAGTGAGGGAGGCCAGACCCCAGCTAATCTCACTACCCTCACCTGCCTACCAAAACCTCCCATCAATGTCAGAAGTAGTTTCTCTAAGAGAACAGGATAACATTGACGCATTCCCTGCCTCTCAAGGGAAAGAGGGTAAGGGAAGGCTATAGAGCAAAGGCTCCCTGTTTGCCATTGCTCTGGAGATGCATTGATGATGTTGACCCAGAGAACCAGTTCTGGGACACTAGATTTCCACAGGCCTGATTCCTTATGCTTATAGAATCTCTATTAAGACCCTGAGTTAAAAAGCACCGGGCTGAGCATGGGGAGCCACATGTTCAAATCCCAAATCTGCTAACTTGCTGTGTGACTTTGGGGAGGTTCCTTCCTCCTACAAAATAACCTCAGTGTCTTGGGGGTGATTTAACTCTTCCTGCTCTATGAAGGATGATGCTGTATCCTTCTCCTGATGGTTTCTTCGGGACAGGGTCATAGACAATTGGACAGGGATGGAACCTCCTGGACCACCTAATTCAACCCATGGGGATGTAATAAATCAGGATCAGAACCCAAGTCTCCTGACCCAATGTTACTCTCCTTTTCAAAATACCCTAAGCTTCTTCCCTCACCAAGCCATCCATTCAATTTAATCAACACACATGAAGTACCATTTCAAAGTATTTACTCCAAGCCGAGACAGTGTACTGGGCCTACACAAAAACAAATATTTATCACATCCCATGATTTCAACCCCAAAAGAAATCAGAGAACATACCCAGCAAGCGGTCATCTGGTCTCTGCTCAAAGACGTCCAGTTGGGACAGGGTAAGGAGGTGGAATTCACTTAATGTTTCAAGGCATTCAGACAGCTCGAATTGGTAGAAGTCCTGCTTTTCCTGACATCAAATCCAAATCTGCTTTTTCATGACATCTATCAGTTGTTCCCAATCCTGCCCTCTGAGGCCAAGAAGAATAAATCTGATCCCTTTTTCATGTAACAGCTTTTTTATTTTAAATAAAAGTATTCTTCTCCTGAATGTATCAAACATCAAATAAAATTAGCATCTCTCCATTCAAAGTAGAACAGAAAAAGAGAATTTCACATGGACCTACCAATAATGACAATAATAGACTTAGCTAGCATTTATTTAGTGCAAAGTTCTTTCAAAACATCTCCTTTGATCCTCGTAAAAACCCTGCGATGTAGGCGCTATCATTGCTCTTACTTTACAGATGAAGAAACTGAGGCAGAGAGAGTAAATGACTTGCCCAAGGTCACACAGTTAGTGAGTGTTTGAGGCACATTTCAAACTCAGATCTTCCTGACTCCCAGTCTAGCACTCTAGCCATTCTACTGAACTGCCAATCTCTATTATATACAATATGCTTTCCTTTTAAACAAGGAATAAGTTCAACAAGTTACTTTCAAAGCTGTCCTGCTTATCTGTGCTCCATTCTGGCCTTCTTTCTATTCATTTCTGTAGATTTTTTTAAAATGCTTCAATAATATCTCTTTTTTTTTGGAGGGATAACCCTACAATATCTTCCTTCTTCCCATCTACTTTCTCCAAATTGAATTTTTTAAAAGTTTATAAAGTATTAACGGTCAATTAGAACACATTTTCACAATGGCTATTTCAAAAAATTAGCGTCTTGAGGACATTGCCTCTCTGTCACAAGGAGGATAGCAGGTTCCATCATCAGCCCTCTGGGATCATGGTCATTGTGTTTATTAGAGTTCTTAAGTCTTTCAAAGATTTTTTTAAAAATGTTTTTGCATAAACTCATCTCCTGGCTCCACTCACTTCCCTGAGCTTCACTTCACACACATCTTTCCAGGACTCTCTTTTATCCTTTCTTCTGATGCATTAATATTTATTACAGTCACATGCCGCAATTTGCTCAGTTATTCCTCAATTGATAAGCATCACCTTAGTTTCTTCACTATTAAAAGGAAAGAGCTATTATAAATGATTTTGTACACATACGTTCATTTCCTATTTCTTTAATTACCTTAGAGTGTAGACATTTTTCTGTGTCAAAAGGTATTTATTATTTTGCTCTTTAGAATAGCTAGACTGGGGGTGGGGAACCTGTGACCGCAAGGCCACATGTGGCCACATTCAATCAAAAGGCCACATTTGAGGACCTAGAGGGCCACATATGGCCTTGAGGCTGCAGGACCCCACCTTTCTTGCATTCGTGTTCCTGTTTTCCTAAAGCACCTCCAACAATGGTCACTTTGCTTTTTTGTCATCTTCAACAATCTGATAGATGTGTTGCTTTCATTTGTATTTGGATTATTATTTCATATTACTGTTGAAAGTTTAGATTTTTTCCTTTGAGAACGACCTGTTTATAGCCTTTGGCCATATATCTATTAGAGAATGTCTCTTTGTCTTATAAATTTGTCATTATATCTTGTATACAAAACCTTTATCAAAGAAACTTACTGCAACGATTTTCCCCAGTTAGCTCTTGATTTGAGCTGCATTAATTTTAATTGTGCAAAACTTTTTATATTTCACATAACTAAAATTATTTCTTTATTTTCTATGATCTTATATTCATTGTTGGCTTACAAACTCTTCCCCATCATTTCAGAAGGCATTCCCTTCCTTTCTTCTTCAATTTCTTTATGATGTCACCGTTTATATTTAAGATGTGTATCCATTTGGAGCTTGCTTTGGTACAGTTCGTGAGATGTCAGTCTCTACCTAATTTCTGCAAAGCTCCCTTCCAGCTTTCCCAGCAGATGTTACGAGATAGTCTTTATTCCACAGCTGAACTCTTCAGGTTTATTGAACACTACGCTGCAGTATTTATTTGTTATGTACTAAATCTGTTCCACTGAACACCCCCCCTCATTTTTAATCAGTATCAAAAAATTTTGATGATTTCTGCTTTGTAATATAGTTCAAGACCTATTACTATACCATAGCTATGTCTTTAATACACAAATCTCCACAACTGAACCCAGTGAGGTGAATACTACAGTTATTACCATCTCTGTTTTATATACAAGGACAGAGGAACAGAAAGGCGAAGTGACTTTCCTGTGGTCACTTGCCAATGGTACCTTATCGTAAGCTAAATTTGATCAACTTACCCTTACCCTGGGCCGGCTAGGTGGTGCGGTGAATAGAGCATTGGCCCTGGAGTCAGGAGGACCTGAGTTCAAATCCGGCCTCAGACACTTAACACACTTACTAGCGGGGTGACTTTGGGCAAGTCACTTAACCCCAACTGCCGTCCAAAAAGCAAAAAACAAAACAAAACAAAGAAACTTACCCTTACCCTTAGCTCACCAGGAAGTCTCAGGTTGTATTATGGACTTGTAGGTGCTGTCATGTTCCTACCTACCTCATTGACTGTAGAGCTCTGCCTCACACAGAGTGAAAAAGGGGAAAATCCAAACAAGATAAAAATAAGGTTTCTATCACTTCCCCAAAATGAATAATACATCAGCCCATGAAAAATACACAGAGGAGTGGGGTCTGGGGGAGGAAGGTCACACTGGATTTGGAGTCAAAGAATGGAATTTTGAGTCCTAGCTTTGTTATTGACTCTCTGTGTGGCCTCGGCCAAAGTACATCTTCTCTTTTTGTTTCTATTTGCTCCTCCAAAAAGTGGAAATGCTATAATAGATGGTCCCACTGTGAATACTCTATTTTAGAAGGTCCTTTTCAGCTTTGGGATTCTCTGTTCTAGAATCAGGAGGTCTCGGGTTTGAAGCCCATGTCCAATATTAACTGCCTGCATGACCTTGGATAAGTCATTCATTTCTTTGATCCTTGGGTTCCTCATCTATAAAATGAGGATTCTGGACCCTATGGTCTCTGAGAGCCCATCCAGTTTTAAATCCATGATCTTATGCTTATGCTCTCTTCCAGCTCAAACATTCTATGTGAAAAGGCCCCTCCCAGCTTAGATATTCTACATATATTCTAAGGTTCCATCTATCTCTGGCATGCTGAGGTTTATGAACTCCAGCTGCCTATCCAAAACAAACTGAAGTCTGGGCTCTGGGGATGAGAAGTCCCGGCTGGCCTGATTTGTTGTTCTCTCAGGACAGCACAGAGGTGAGCCTCCTGTTAGTAGGAGGGAAGACATAGTCAGAGCCCCAAGGCAGTCTGCTCAAACATTCCTTCTTCTCCCTATAGCAAGAAAAACGTTCAAAGAAATTCATTGTTGCACCTTTGGCCCCTGTTTTTTAAAAAGATCTTTATTCCTTTCTCTTTGAAGAGGCAGAACACATTGGACTTCTGAGAAACATTAAAAAAATGAAAATAATCATACTGGGGCTTCGAGTCCCTGAAGACTCATAGATGCTGCCTCCAAGCTTCCTCTGGGCCCTACTGAGATTGGGTAGACACCTTGTAGAGTAATCTCCCCACTCCCCCTACCCCCTGCATGTGTCCCCAGGAACATCAGGATAGGGACTTGCATTCCCAGATGCTGCATAAACCAGAAATGATTTCAGACAGACTCAAAAATCAGACGCTACTTCAAAGGCCTCATAACTCTAACCCTGAGAATCTTGGCAGCAGCCTCCCTTGATCCATGGTTAAACAGGTATCTTAGCCCCTAGCCTTGGGAGCCACAGAGTTATAGAACTTCAGGGCTTAAAGGGGCCTTAGAACAGAGACTGTTAGATTTGGATGAGGTCTTAGAATAGAGCTGGAAGAAACTTTAGAACCTATGATGTCAGGACTAAAATGGCCCTTGGAATATAGAATGTTAGAGCTGGGGTGGGTATTGAAAAATAGAATATTAGAGCTGGGAACCACATTAGCGATCAGAAGATCTTAGGATCACACGTTCGTAGGCAGAAGAGACCTCAGAGGTCATCAAAGTCCACCACCTAGTCTCATATTACAGACAGGAAACAGATCTGGCAAAGTGAAGTGACTTGTCCTAGGTCCTGCCTCAAATCAGAGGCTCAGTCTGCCTTTGGTCCAACACTTCCTCCCACTGTATCAGTTGGTCTTTCTGAAGCTAGTCCCATTCTTCATTTTAGAGGTGAGGTAACTGAGGAACAGATAGATGAGGGAAGAGGATTTCTTAAGCGCATGCTCTGTGCCAATAACTGTGCCAGGCTCTGAGATAGAAATGCAAGTTAGAAAGACAGTCCCTATCCTTTAGGGGGCTTACATCTTAATGAGAGGAAACAACACATGAAGGAGGGAGAGGAGAGCAAGTAACTGCGAGGTGCCAGGTAGATGAAGAGAAAGAAGAAGAGGCCACAGATAGCCCAGGAGAGACTAGGGTGAAGCATGGCTGAATTCCTTCCTAAAACCATAGTCCCAAGGAAAGAGTCACTAACGGGAAGGGGGCTCAAGGGCAGAGCTGGAATGCCTTGCCCCCTGTTGGTGAGAGCCTTCTTCTTCTTCTTCTTCTTCTTCTTCTTCTTCTTCTTCTTCTTCTTCTTCTTCTTCTTCTTCTCTTCTTCTTTATCTTCTTTCTCTTCTTCTTCTTCTTCCAGTACTAGGGCCATTGAGTGGAAGTCATAAAGAAGTAAAATCAGTCTGGATGTCAGGACAAATTTCCTGACAACGAGAAATGAAATGGGATATATCAAGAGGAGGTGGGTTCCACCTTCTTAAAGCTTTCTTTTTTTAATTAATTTATTTTTAGTCCTCAATATTCATTTCCACAAGATTTTGAGTTCAAATTTTCTCCTCCCCAACTCAGTACAACATACTTTCTGATTATCTCTTCCCCCAATTTGCCCTCCCTTCTGTCTCCTCATTTCTCTTATCCCTTTCTTCTTCTATTTTCCTGTAGGGTAAGATAAATTCTATACTGCATTGCTTGTGTATCTTATCTCACAGTTGCATGTAAAAACAATTTTTAACATTTGCTTTTAAAACTTTGAGTTCCAAATTCTTTCCCTTCCTCTCTCCCCACCCACCCTCATTGAGAAGGCAAGCAATTAGATATGTTATACATGTGCAGTCATGTAGAACACTTATGTAATAGTCATGCTGTGAAAGACTAACTGTATTTCCCTCCATCCTATCCCACCTTCCCATTTATTCTATTCTCTCCATTGACCCTGTCCCTCCTCAAAAGTGTTCACTTCTAATTACTCCCTCTCCCAATCTGCCATCCCTTCTATCTCCTGCCTTTATTCACTTCTCCCCTACTTTCCTATAGGGTAAGATAGATTTCCATGCCCAGTTGGGTGTATGGTATTCCCTCCTTAAGCCAAATCTGATGAGAGTAAGGTTCACTCATTCCATCTCATTTCTCCCTTCTTCCCCTCCACTGTAAAAGCTTTTTCTTGCCTCTTTTATATGAGATAATTTACTCCATTCTACCTCTCCTTTTTACTTCTCCCAGTACATTCCTCTCTCGCACCCCTTAATTTTATTTTTTAGATATCCTCCCTTCATATTCAACTCACCCTGTGCCGTCTACCCTAATAATGAGAAAGGTCTCATGAGTTACAAATATCATCTTTCCGTGTAGGAATGTTAACACTTCACCTTTAAGAAGTCCCTTGTGATTTCTCTTTTTGTTTACCTTTTCATTCTTGAGTCCTGTATTTGAAAGTCAGTTTTTCTATTTAGCTCTTGTTTTTTTCTCAAGAATGCATTAAGTTCCTCTACATCATTGAATATTAATTTTTCCCCCTCACTGATTACATTCAGTTTTGCCAGGTATATGATTCTTAGTTTTAATCCTAGCTCCTTTGACCTCCGGAATATCATATTACAAGCTCTCTGATCCATTAATTTAGAAGCTGCTAAATCTTGTGTTATCCTGATTGTGTTTCCACAATTGAATTGTTTTTTTTTTCTGGCTGCTTGCAATATTTTCTCCTTGACTTAGGAGCTCTGGAATTTGGCTATAATATTCCTGGAAGTTTTCCTTTTGGGATCTCTTTCAGGAAGTAATTAGTGGATTCTTTCCATTTTTATTTTAACCTCTGGTTCTAGAATATCATGGCATATTTCCTTGATAATTTCTTGAAAGATGATGCCTAGGCTCTTTTTTTATTATGGTTTTCATTTTATTAAAAAATAATTTTTAAATGATCTCTTCTGAATCTATTTTCCAGGTCAGTTGTTTTTCCAATGATATATTTCACATTATCTTCTATTTTTTTTCATTCTTTTGGTTTTGTTTTTTAATTCCTTGATTTCTCAAAGAGTCATTAGTTTCTATTTGCTCCATTCTCACTTTTAAGGAATTATTTCTTTCAGTGAACTTTTGTGTCTCCTTTTCCATTTGACCAATTCTACTTTTTAAGGTATTCTTCTCCTCATTGGCTTTTTGGACCTCTTTTTCCAGTTAGTCTAGTTTATTTTTAAGGTGTTATTTTCCTCAGTATTTTGGGGGGGGTCTCCTTTAGCAAACTATTGACTCATTTTTCATTATTTTCTTCATCACTCTCATTTCTCTTTCCAATTTTTCCTCTACTTCTCTTACTTGATTTTCAAAATCCTATTTGAGATCTTCCATAACCTGAGACCAGCTCATGGTTTTTTGGGAGTCTTTGGCTGTAGGAGCTTTGACTTTGTTGTCTTCTTCTGAGTGAATGTTTTGATTTCCTTGTTACCAAAGCAAATTTCTATAGTCTGAGTTTTTTGCCACTGTTTGGTCATTTTCTTTTTTTTTCTTTTTGATTTATTGACTTGTTTATTTAATTTTAGTTTACAAGATTCATTTACAGAATCACTTGAGTTTCAGATTTTTTTCCCCTCCCTTCCCCCTCCCCCATGGTGGTGTACAATCATGTATGGGATCTGCAAACACTTTCACATTGTACAATAGTCTGGTTGTATAGAAGCAATGTAACCAATGGAGCAAATAATGAGAAAAGAAACAAAAAAGATACAAAAGAAACAAAACCAAACATGGAAAAGAACAATAGCATGTGTTGCTTCAGTCTCCTTTTAAACTCTGGTCTTTCTAGATCTTTCTCTGAGTGTAGACATCTCCTTCCATTCTGAGACTTGTAGAGTTGTCTTTTAACTGTGCGTTGCTGAGAAGAAAC
>CM053596.1:44030704-44048855 GCA_028646575.1 Pseudocheirus occidentalis
TGACATCCTGTGCTCTAAGGGCCCTCCAAGCTCTGACATTCTCTGTTCTAAGGCCCCTCCCAGCTCTGACATCCTGTGTTCTAAGGGGCCTCCCAGCCCTGAAATCCCTTGTTCTAAGGGCTCTCCCAGCTCTGACACTGTGTTATTCTTGAATAAGTAAATCCGGCCAGAGTGGGACTAACGAAAGCTGTAGAGACATTTTGGCAGGTGAGATGTAAAAAGATTAAGAGGATTATGCAAGTGTTTAAAGAGCAAATAGAATAAGATTTCAAATCAAATATGAAGTGATTCCCTTAGCCCTCCAGGTACCAGAAATGGGGAACGGGGACACTGGCAGGGGGGGGTGGTCTCTGTTTTGGGGAATCCTGGTGCTCTTTCAGTGGCAAAATCTTCAGGTCAAGCCCCAGACCTAGTTAGAGGTTAGTATAACCAGGGGAGCCCTCTAATTATTTCATCGTCCTGGCCTTTAGTTACCTTTCTGTGAAATGGGACTCGTGATACCTGACCTGTGTGAAGACAGAAACTTTGGTGCTGGCTGCATAAAGGGTATTTCTCTGTTCAGGAGACCTCATCCAAACCATTGCTCGCCATAATATATCCAAGCACCTCCCTGTCACAGCCTTGCACTAAGGCTGGGAACTTCATATTCATCATCCTGGCCATGACTCCAGGATCTGCTGAATTTTCAACTATAGTTCAAAATGCCATGATTGACTCAACATGTGACCTTAGACAAGTCATTTTACTTTTGGGGTCTAAATTAATCTAATTTAATTTTTTTTTGCTTTTTGGAGCATTGAAGGGCAGGGAAATTGGGGTTAAGTGATTTGCCCAAGGTTGCATGGCTAATAAGTGTTAAGTGTCTGTGGAAGGATTTAAACTCAGGTCCTCCTGACTCCAGGGTCAGTGCTCTATTCACTGTACCACCTTGCCACCCCCTTAATTTGATGTTTTAATTAAGAAAAGAATCTATTTTCCCTCATACTCCTACCCCATTTGGAAAAAAAAGAAAATCAAATTCCTTGAGGCAAATATTCATAATCAAGCAAAATAAAACCCCTCATTGGCTGTCTTTGAAAAACACATATCTCATTATATACCCTGAGTCCATCATCTCTCTTTCAGAAGGTGGGGAACATACTTTATCATTGGTTCAATGGAATCATGAATGGTTATTGTGTTGATCAGAGTTATGACATTTTAAAAATTACTTGCCTTAAGATGTTGTTATTGTATGACTAATGTGAACATATGTTTAATAGGACAATGCATATGTTCAGCATATATCAGATTGCATACCATTTTGCGGAAGGAGGGGCGAGGCAGGTGGAGAAAATTTAAAACTTGTGGAAGTGAATGTTGAAAACTAAAAAATAAATAAATTGACTAATAAAAAGATGTTATTGCAAGTATAGTCATCCTGGTGCTGCTCCCTTCACTCTGTATCAGTTCATACAAATCTTTCCAGGTGTCTCTAAATCCATCCTTTCCATCATTTCATACAGTGCAGTAGTATCCAGTTATATTTATGTACCAGAACTTGTCCAGGTATTCCTCAATTAACGGGCACCCTCTTAGTTTCCAGGGTTTTTGATCTACCATGAAAAGAGCTGTTCCAGATATATTTTGTATGTAAAAATTTTTTCCTATATTTTTGATCTCTTCGGAGGGAGTGGCCTGTGGTCAGCTGCCCTGTTTAATAGCTTTTTGTGTGTAAATCCAAATTGATATCCAGAATGATTGTGACCTCCAGTCACCTTTGTATAATTATAACATCTCCAATTTCTATAGCTCGTGAAAGGGCGTTAGTCACAAAAACTCTGTAAAGTAGTGGGAAAAAATGTCCATTTTACAGATGAGAGATTTAGGTCAGAGATCTCCTGACTCTAAGACTAGTGCCTTTTCCTCTATGATAATGAGAACAATTGGCATTTCTATGGTACTTTAACATATACAGAACATCAGCCAGACATTCTGTCATTTAAGCCTCACAGCAACACTGTGTTGTGAGTATTTTATCAATTACAGGATGAAAAGTGTAGAGCTGGGATAGCCCATTGAGGTCATTGAGTTTAACTCCCATTTACAGATGAAGCAATAGAGACCCAGGGAGAAAAAGCCGCCTGCTCAGGAGATGGGACAGCTGGCAAATGCAAAAGGAGACACTGGAACCCAGGTTTCCTAACTCCGAGTCAGTATTTTATCCACTCTGCCAAAGAGGACTCTGTGAACCATCCCTCAAATGCTTAACATGGGGCCTGGCAAAAAATACTTGTTTATTTGAATCAAATTGATTTATGTGGACCTCGTTTAATCTCTTCTGTAAGATGGAAATAATAATACTTGGCCTACTTGAGGCCAAGAGCTGGGCCAGATGATCTTTTCAGGTCTCTTCCCCTCTGCATTTGGCCCCTAGCCTCTCTATCCTGTCCTCCGACTTTCCCCTTAGGTGCCTAGAGCCCATGTTCTATCATTCTTCCCTTACTCTCTTTCTAGACTTGCTTTCAGGGAGAACATCTGTTTACAGTCAATGACAACTGAGCCTGTCTCAGTCAAGTAAATTCTCTCTCTTAGGAGACTAGCAATGTAAGCCTCATACCTAATGGTGCGAAGGAAGGCTTCATCTTTTGCTGCTAGGACACTAGGTAGACAGAGGTGCCTTAGAAAAAGCCCTCAGTTGGGCAGAGATGACAGCTGAGCTGCGCCTCTAACTCAGGAAAGACTCTTGGGGGTGGCTTTTCCCCCCTTTGAAGTAAAAGTATTGGCCTGGATGATCTTTAAGGTCATTTCAGCTTTGACCTTCTGTATTCTAAGGGTCTTCCCAGCTCTGACATCCTGTGTTCTAAGGGTCCTCCCTCCTCTGACATCCTGTGTTCTAAGGACCCTCCCAGCTCTGATATTCTGTGTCTTAAAGCCCCTCCTAGCTTTGACATTCTGCGTTCTAAGGATCTTCCCAGAACTGATATTCCATCTTCTAAAAGCCCTCCTAGCTTTAACATCCTTTGTTCTAAGGTTCCTCCCAGCTCTGACGTTCTCTTTCCTAACGACCTACACAAATTGATTGATTTTATTTGTAAACCTATGCATTGCATTTTATGCATTTAAATCATCATTCTAATTAGGGGTTCCCAGGCTTCATGGAGCCACCGAAGTGGTTCATGACACTTCAGATCTAGATCAGAACCCCTTTCAGTTTACAAATGAGTAAATGGGGGCTCCAAGAGAGGAGATGGCTTGCTGAAGGTCACGCAGCTAGTAAGAAGCAACGTTAGGACTTGATCTTCTAAGCCCATTAATGGGTCCATGTCTGCTGGGGTCGTGGACCATACCCAGCCTTCCTCACTCCAGTCCTCAGTCCCCACGCTTCTGGAGATGGCCCCTCCACGATCCCTGCCTCCCGCTGCAGTTACCCTCCCTTCTCGTGTGGGCCAGGTACTATCACATCATTAGGATGCAGGGCTGCACCCGTGCATCTCTTCCCAGCAATCAGCTTACCGAGAACAGTTGTCAAACACTCCCCTAATCCCCAGTATAATAAACCGTTCTCATTTTCCAGATTTCTGTCTCTCCTGAGGGCCTGGGCCTTGGGCAAGCTGATGCTCACTTTTTCCTCTGCCCAATCAGATCTGGCATTGGAGCCTCCTTGAATGGGGGCATCCGTTGGGAATTGTAAAGTCTATAGTATCAGGGGCCCGTTAGGGGTTGTGTTGGCAGGTGCATATTGCATCTACTCCCTGGAGATTCTCAGGCATCTCTGGCTTTTTGGGAAGATTGACATCCCAGTTAAATTGACTGTAAAGTGATCTTCTGTAAAGAGAATCAATTTCCCCATGAACTTCAATTATAAATTAGGAGATGTATTCTCCTGGCAAAATTGATCCTTAGACATAAGTGGAAGAATTTGGTAAGAAATCTCTTGGGTTAAATAGGAGAGAGTAAGAGAGCATCTTGCTTCTCTTGACAGGTTCAAGTCATTTATTCCAGCTGAATATAGAAAGCATTGGTGGATGGCAACTGGGGGAATCAGCACATTGGAGTTGGAGTTGGAAAGAAATGAGTTAGAATCCCGCCTCAGACGCTTAGTGACTGTGTGATCCTGGGCAAGTCACTTACCCTCTCTCAGCCTCAATTTTCCCATTTGTAAAAGGGAAATAAGAGTAGAATCCATATCCCATTTGTTGTCTCAAACGAGACAATATTTGTAAAGCACCTGGCAAACTTTAAAACATCAAGTAAATACCCGCAATTATTATCGTCCAATTGTTAACCACTGTCAGTGTGATATTTGAAGAATCACAATAGAGAGAAGAACGAGTGCCTCAGGAAATGGGATGTGGTCATCCCATTCAAAAAAGGAAGAGAATGGAATCTGCAAAGCATAGGTTAATCAACTTGATTTTAATTCTTAACTAAGTTCTAGGATATGTTATTAAAGGGATGGTTAGTGAACAACCAGAAAGGGAAGCAGTGATCACAAAGAGCCAACCTGGCTTCATCAAACACAGGTCATGCAAGAACACCCTCATTTCCTTTTTTTAAAAAACAACCTCTCAGACTGGTAGATTAGGGGAAATGCTATAGACATAGTACATCCCTCATGCTATCTTCTCACGGACCAGATGGAGAGGCGTCAGCTAGATGACTGTCTAGTATAGCTAAGGGAATTTGGACTAGGGTAATGAAGAGTCCTTGAGTTTATGCCAAACGAGAATGGGTTGAAGGTCCAGGGTTGGTTAAGCCTGAGAAGAGATGACATTATCACTGTCTTCGACAATTTAATGGCTTGTGTGCAACATCAATTTGACTTGTTCTGCTTGTCCCCATAAGGCAGAACTATGAACAGTGAGTAGAAATTGAAGAGGAGCAGGTTTAGACTTGTCATGAGGAAAATGACAAGGAGAGCTAACCAAAAGAAGAATGGACCGTTTTAGGAGGGAATGGGCTCCTTTTCACTAGAAGATTTCAAACAATGATTGTGTGGCTAATTTTTCAGCAATGTTGCAGATGGTCTTCTAGTTCAAGTTCAGGGTGGAATAGATGACCACTGAGGTCCTGGGAGTTCACTGGTCAGATCCTCTCAGAACCTCCCAGAATCCAAGCCAGGCATGTCTTCATTCCTCTCCGAGGTCTACTCCTGACTCTCTGGAGTTTCTCCACCATTCCCTCTCATGACTACCTCTTCCTTCCTTCACTCCTCCTTTTTGCTTCCTTTTGTGTTCTCCCTTTAGAATGTAAGCTCCTTGAGGGAAGAGATTGCTTTTCTTTCTGCTTGTATTTGTATCCCAAGGCTTCACGAAGTGCCTAGTACGTAGAAAGGGTTAATCCTTGTTATTGACCTCAAGCTCTCAGTCTACAAATAAGAAAAAGAAAGTTTCTGTCCTCAAGGAGCTTACACTCCAATGGAGGAAGGCGATACACAAAAGAAAGTTGAAGGAGGGGGAGGATCCCCAATTGGGGGAGGGGTAGGACAAGAGATAATGATGGTGGGGTCAGAACCAAGCAGTGTAAATTGGGGAAATGAAAAGTTGGCTGAGTTTAAGGGAGGTTTGGGGTGAAGTTTTTTGCTCTTCCCTCAAGCCTTCCAGCCAAAGTGATGAAGGCACCTGAGGGCACTGATGAGGCAGGAATGCCACAGCTGAAAAAATCACCTGACATTTTCTGACACCAAGTTAGCTGGGTGATATAGTGGTTAGAAATCCCAAATCTGTCTCAGAGGTTTACTTTTTGTATGTCCATGGGTAAGTCACTTAACCTGAAGACTCAGTTTCCTAAATCAAAATGGGAATAATAATAGTATCTGCCATAAAGGATTGTTATGAGAATCACATGAGCCAAGATATGCAAATCATTTTGCAAATGTTAAAGTGGTTCTATGAATGCTAGCTATTAGTAATTTCTTGACTAAATCAGGGCTTTTGATGTCTGTCTCTCATGCCTTCTGCATCCAGGAAACCCTGGGTTCATCTGGGAATGTTGGTAGGTAGGTGTAGAGTGGGTCTGGAAAGGTCATCTGTAACCATTGTGGGGCATTACTGTATCCAGGGATGGCTTTGTTATGAGCAGAATCATAGTCATGGAATGTTAGAGCTGGAAAGATACTTGGAACATAGAGTGTCACAGAGGGGCAAGACCTCAGAGACAGTTTATACCAAAAGTTCTTAACCTTTTTGTGTCATGAACACCCCTAGGAGTTCTGGTAAAGCCTGTGTATCTATTCTCAGAGTAACATTTTAAAATAATTGAAGAATATGTTCAATTCCAGTTAGAGGAGAATAATTAGGTCATTTTTTCCCACCCAAGTTCATAGATCCCCTGAAATATATTAATGATAATTTGAGGGTGGGGCTATGGATAGCAGACCAAGGACCCCTCATCTAGATTCTAGACCAACTCACTCATTTTACAGATGAGGAAACAGAGGCCCAGAGATGGGCAGTGATTTTCTCAAGGTCACAAAGTTAGTGACAGAGCTGGGACTGGAACCCTGCTACCTGCCACCTCTGCTTCTCATTCATTTTTCCTAATGCCAACTACTCAGTGCAGAGACCTATTTTTTCAAAATAAATATCCTTCTGGAGGCTGCCATATGGCTGATAATCTTGGAAAATGACAATCTTTAAGGGATCAAAATTGCAGGTGAACCAGAGGACAATGGAGACATTCATGGTCAATACAACAAAGCTACTGTGTATCTCCAGTGATAATCTATGTGCAGGAAGTGACATTGAGCATATTATTGACCCATATGATCTGTATGATATAATTCCTTATACTTTACAGCAACAACCATAGTAATGATAATGATGATGATGATGATGAAGATGAAAATGATCGAGTTGAAGAAGACGTTGATTGTGACAATAACTTGAAAGGCAGTGTGGCATAAGAGATAGAGGGGCAATCTTGGAATCAGGACAACCTAGACCCGTCTTGCTTCTGACTCCTCCTGATTTTGTGATCCTGGATAAGCGATTTAACTGCTAAGTGCCCCCAGTCAACAGTCTAAGAGACCCAGCGGCAGAGAAGGTGCTGATCTCCATTGATAATGGTAGTTTTTCCATCTGGAATTCCCCATACTCATCAGTCAGTTGTTCAACAAACATTTATTAACCCTAAGGGCTTAATAAAGTAGAATTATATTTGCTTCCTTATATAGTAAAATTACTATATAAAAAGTAAGTAAAAATTATATACGTAATAATTTAGCAAATATAGTAATATAGTAAGCTATATGCTAGGCACTGAATTGAGTTCTGAAGAAACACATAAAGACAAAAAAATGATGAAATCACAGGCATATTCTCTTTATGCATACTCCTCCAAATCCCAAATTGTTTTAGGGTTTGCAAAACCCTTTACATACCTTATCTCAGTTGAGCCTCATGACAAGCCTGTGAGATAAGTACTGCAATTGTTATGTTCTCCTTTATACAGATGAGGAAGGTGAGGCTCAGAGAGCTTGAATGAATTGCCTGTAATCACACAGCTAGCAAGTGTCACTGTCGAGGACTCAGAGCTTTCTGACTTAGTCTGGCTCTTTGCTCCTTGCTTCACATGGCACTACTTAATAAATGATTCTTACATTGAATTGAATTAGAAAGAGAGCTGGGCTAGTCATGTGGCAAGAGTGAAGGGTCAGAGATGCTGCTTGTGATAGCTTTACATCATGCATAATAATAGCTAGTATTTATACAGCACTTCAAGGTTTGCAAAGTACTTTACGTGTTATCCCTGGCAACCACCCGGTATATAAGTACTATTGTCATTTCCATTTTACAGTTGAGGAAACTGAGGCAGATGATGGTTAAGTGACTTGTCCAGGATCACACAGCTAGTAAATGTCTAGGGCTGATTTGAACTCAGGTCTTCCTAACTCCAAATCTGGTGCTCTATACACCTAGATGAATAGTTAAAGTATTCCATCCATAGCCAGGAAATAGAAAAAGATCAAGAAGAAGGCTTTCAGCGCATTAAGGGTGTGGGGATTGTCCCCCTGGGAGTGGGTGCGTAGAAGAGCACGGAAAAGAATTATATAGAATCAAGGGCTTATAGTTCTAGAGCTTGAAGAGAGAGCTTAGAAGCTGGTAAATCCAACCTCATTTTATTGTCGGGGGAACTGGGGTCCAGAGAGGTAAAGTGAGTTAATTTCTTAAGGTCAAATAGGTATTATGATCGTAGGACTGCTGACCTCCAGCTGCAAGGGGCTTCAGAGGCCATCTGGTCCAGTTCTCCCATTTTACAGAAGTTCGTGGAGTCCGGGTAACTTGCTCAAGGTCACCAATGTAGCTGGTGACCGAGGGAGGCTTCAGATTTGCATCCTGTGATAGCGCATTCAGTACTCTTTCTAAAGTGTTATGTGTACCAATGAAGGGAGTGAACAGTGCCCACAGCAATGAGCTCAGCCATCCATTGAAGTATTGAGCTGGGATGTCAGCCGCCGCCTCCCTCTCCTTGCCCCCCTCCCATCCTGTTACTGATTACAGATAAACACCCGGTTCTGAGTTGGGGGGTAATTAGCACCAAATAAGGGGAGGGGGGCTCTAATCAGACAGGAGTCTGTTGCAGGTGGGAAAATGGGAGCAGATTCTCCCAGCATTATGCAAATGAATAGCCTGGATAGCTCTCAGAGAAGGCTGGAAGGCCCTTCATTCTTAAGTGGGCTCTGGGAAGCCCTTTGATGGAGGAAGCTGGCCCTGAACAAGAGCAGGCCTGTCAGCAAGGACTCCAGACACATTAGGGACAATCAGAGGCCTCACAGCAAGGGGCCATCTAGCATCATAAACTGTCAGAGGGATGCATGGATTACTTACTTTGAAACACCCTCCAGTGAATAAATGAATAGCCATTGAAGTTCTACTTGAGAGAGAGGTTGTAAGGGCTGCAGGAACATTAGGGCCAATCAGAGAGGTCATGCTAGGGACCCCTCCTAGTGACAAGGAGCCTCCTATCATTCTATTTATGTGGCTAGGAAGTATTTAGCACCATAGATTTTTTTTTTGGAGGGCAGTTGGGGTTAAGTGACTTACCCAAGGTCACACGGCTAGTTTTTGTGTTAAGTGTCTAAGGCCGGATTTGAACTCAGGTCCTCCTGACTCCAGGGCCAGTGCTCTATTCACTGCGCCACCTAACCATCCCCCTCTCCCCCCCATAGATTTTTGATCTAGGATGTGCCTTACTTGTCCATGGTGCTGGCACAGTGTATAGAATGCTGTATTCAGAGTCAAGAAGATAGCTTGTATGACATTTTACCTTTACATACCTAGCTGTATGACACTTTACCTTTATTTAACCTCTTCAGGCCTCAGTTTCCTCCTCTGTAAAATGAGAGGGGTGAGCTTCAATGCCTCCAAGTTTCCTTTCAGCTCTAAATCTGTGACATAGAACAGCCTCCTAATTTTACAGATGAGGCGCATTGTTCAGTGACTTGTCCAAAGTCTCTCATTTATATTTGTCTCCAGAATTTTTCTCCTGGCAACTTTTATCCATTGGTCCTAGTTCTGTCCTGCAAGGCCAGGCAGAATAAATCTAATCCTATTAGACTCTGAGCATACCTGGAAAGCCTGTGTCTGAAATATCTTTCTCATACACATTAAAAAAAAAATGGTTGATGTAGGAGAAGACTGAGCATTTTCAACACTTTACAGTTGTTGAAAACTGTCCAAACAAAGGCAAACACTGTCCCAGTAGTTATTTCAGCAGGGCTGGTCTTCCAAGTCAGTTTGTTCCCTGGGTAGTGTGATTTTCAGGACATAAGCAAGATTCTTTGGCCAAAATCTATCTCCCCAAGAGCCTGTCAAATTGCTTGAAATCCTACAATGAGAGATACATTCCTTTGGATTAAATTTTACTCTGTTTCCTCTTTTCAAATACAATCTTCCTTAGTTTCTTTCTTCAATCACACCCCAAACACTAATAGGGGAAACAAAGGTCCCTTCTATGCTCCAAGATCTCTCTTAGTCCTGGCAGTTTTTGTTCTAAGGTACCTTCCAGTTCTGATATTTTACGCTCTAAGGTTCAATCTAGCTCTTGAATTCTGTTTAAATTACTTTCTAGAATTGTCACTCTGTGGCTGCAGGAATCAATGTCAGAAGCCAGGGAGAAGTCATAATAGGAGCAGCAAATCACCCCCTCTGAGCTGTCCAGGGTCCTGGCCTCTGCCTGAGTCATCCCTGCCACTTGTCCTCAATCATGTCCTTACTATCACTGGCCCTTATATATTGACAACATCAAATCTTACCACCAAGATAGATAGGGCTTGGCTCTGTCGCTTAACTGTGCCTGTAGACTACCTCAAGTCCTTCCCAACTTATCTGCAAAGCCACCCCTAGACCTCACTGAATATGTCAGCTGGAGTTGTAGTGAAAAGACCACTGTCCTAAGGTTTAACTACTCCTCTGTTGTTTTCCAAACAGCTACATGAATGGAATCTAACTAGGACCATAGGACTTTGAACTTTGAGGAAACTTAGAGAACATCTAACCCAAACACTTCATTTTACAGTTGAGGAAACTGAGGCCCAGAGAATGGAAATAATGTGATAAGCATCACATAAAAGTACGAAAGAGAGTTGTGATTTTAACCCAAGTTGTCTGAGTCCAGACCTAGCACTTTCCCCAAATAAACTACTTCCAATTCCTGAGTGGAAAAGATGGATGTTCTGGGACATTCTGAATGGATACCAGAGCAAGATGGGGTGGGGTGGGGGGGATACTGAAGAAGGAAGAGTTTTTAAATAATTTGAACTGGTTAGGAATTAATCTCCCCCTTTCCTTCCTTTTCCTTCCCTTTTCTCTTTCTTCTTCTCTTCCCCTTTCCTCTCTTTCCTTTTTCTTCCTCTTCCTTCCCTTTTCTTCTCCCTTATTTCCTTCCAACTCCCCCAGTTTTCTTTCTCCCCAATGAAAAAAAATCTCCCTCATAAGCCTGTCTAAAAGTCTACTATTAAATTCTTAGCCTAGGTCCTCCTTTCAAATATATACCCCAAACTCTCTGAACCTATTTCTCCTTTTGTGAAAAGAAGGGGGATGGTCCTTAAAATCCTATCTGGTCTAAAGTTCTATAGCATGTTTTAAGGTCCCTTCCAAAGCCAACATTCTGTCATTAAAACAACATTTTCCTGGAAGTGTTCTAGAACACATTAGTAAAGTGACAGGTTAAGAGTATTCAGGAAGGGAAGTAAGGATCAGCCTAACTTTATAAAGAACAGGTCATGTGAACTAAAGCTTCCTTTCCTTTTTTGACAGGGTAGACTGATAGATTGTGGGAATATGTAGGCAAAGTATTTATAGACTTTAGGAAATCAATTGTCAGAGTTTTTCATAATACCCTTGTGTGTAAGATGGGAAAAACCTGTATAATAATATGTTTATAAGGATTTACAGTTGGTTGGATGAATGAGCCCAAAGAGAAGACATGAATGGTTGTTTTTAGCTTGAACTTAAGTTCCTAACACAGTGCCCCAAGGATCTGTCCTTTGCACTGAGTAGTTCAATGTTATAAATAATCATTTTGATGAAGCAATAGAAATATACGTGTCAAAATTGCAGTTAACCCATAGCTGGAGGGTTAGATAAAAGAATGGATAACAAAATCAGGATAAAAAATATCTCAATAGTCTAGAACGTTGAGTTGAATCTCAAAAGATTAAATGTAAGGAGAACGAAGAGAGATTCTTACACAAGTCAAAAAATCAACCCAATCAATCTAGGATAGGGAAAGTATGATAGAGTTGAAAGAACTGGAATTGTTTAATCTGGAGTAAAAAAAAAAGATTTAGGGAAGACATTGTGGTGTTCAAGCATTTGGAGTGTGAAAGAAGGATTAGGTTTATTGTTTGAGCTTGGTCACAGGAGGCAGAATTAGGAGTTTCAGAGGGACAGATTTCAGAACAATAGAGAACTAACTGAATAATGAGAGCTGTCTAAAAAGAAAATAGATGATCTTGGGAGGTGGGGAGTTAGACTTTATGGGGGTTCTATGAGCAGATTTGCTCTTGGGTTGAAGATAACTCAGAGGCCAACTAGTCCAATACTTTCATTTTGTAGATGATGAAACTGGTATCTAGGGGAGTTATGTGATTTGCCTAAGTCTCCAAAGACAGTAAGAATCAGAGGAGTGATGTGAACTTAGGTTTTCTGATTCCCGAGACCACATGATTTCCATTATACCACATTTTCTAGGTAACTAATTGTTAGGATTCTATAGAGGGGATTCTCAACCATGTACGTATTGGGCTAGAGATCCTCCAAGATCCTGCCTAACTCGGAGATTCTGTGACTCTTCTCCCTATTGTTCTCTGGAAATAAATCTGAGTAAAATACCCAATTCCCAACTACCTTCCTTCCTAACCTTGCACTCAACCTAGACTCCACCTTGTGGAGCCCAGGTCATTGAATGAAGAAAAGATGCCACTCAACCTAGTGCATGAGCCAATCAAGAGATAGCTCCAGTCTGCTATATTTAGTGCAGAGACAGCTAGCTTACAGACCCCTAGTGACATGAATTGAGAGGCAAGGAGGACACAGACAGAAGGTAGGCTGGGGAGGAACAGCTCCAGAAAGAACACCCCAGAGGAGGAAAGGAGCTCCTCCCTTTTAATTAATATATACCATCCAGGCGCCCTTAGGCTTCCTGGAATTTTTAATAAGAATTCCAGACTTTATAGCAATTACTTTCAAACACTACATCTTCCATAAATAGGCCAAGAACCAGCCAACACCTTTGGGGAGCCTCTGGGAAAAAAACATGGGCTAATTTAGTCTCAGTTCTACTCCTGACCGTGACTTTGGTCAAATCACATCCTCCTCTTGGCCTTGGTTTCATTATCTTTAAAATGGAGATGATAGGTTCTGTCCAACCTACTTCATAAGATATTGTGAAGATTCAATTGTTGTGGGTGGAGAAAAAGGATCAATTAGGGCCAGATTAAACTGACTACAGCTTTCTCATATAAAATACAAATGGGGTGGGTTTAATGATTTATGATGTCATTCATTTTATTGCTTTTTTTTGGAGGAGGAAGGCAGGGCAGTTGGGATTAAGTGATTTGCCCAAGGTCACACAGCTAGTAAGTGTTAATTGTCTGAGGCTACATTTGAACTCAGGTCCTCCTGACTCCAGCAGGTGCTCTATTCACTGTGACACCTAGATTCCCCCAGTCATTCTTTATTCTAAAATTTCATATTATAACATTATAGGTTCTGAGGTACCTTCTAGCACTGACATTCTGTGTTTTGAATTTGAAATTTTTGAATTTCTTTTCAGTTTTAAAATACTATGTTCTAAGATCCCCCTTCCCCCCAGTGCTGACAGTTCATGTCTAAATCCACTTCCAAACTCAGACATTCTGTATTCTAAGGGCCCTCCCAGCTCTGACATTCTGTGTAACCTTCCAGGTTTTCCAATCTATGGTTCTAAATGTATCTGCAAATAGGAAAATTAACGTGAAAGTCCTATGGAAAGCATATTTCAAGTGTAAGGGACTATTAATATTCCCGGTTTTTCAGGCTCCTTATAACACTGATATTTTTTCCTCCTCTGGGCAAGGGCAGTCACAACAATCCACCCTTCCTGAACAACTTTTTTGCCTGCCCCAGAAATTCACTTTGTTTCTTTATTCCTTCAGCTTTCCCATCATGCCGCGAACAGGCTGTTGCTAGGAGATGTCAGCTTGGCAGCTTTCTCTCTGTCTCCCTGTTTGATGTTTCAAGCATGGGGCTCATGAGTGAGATTTCCTAAAGCTGGGCCCGCCTCCACAATGAGGAAAGTGAAGGAGAGAGGAAGGCCCCAGGCTGGGCTCTGGGTGCTACAGGCATTGATCAATGCCTCTGGAATCCATAGCCTTTCTCCCTGCTCCTGAAAAGTGAGACTATTGAATCCCAATCAATTCCCCACCCCCAAGTCCTTTCTCACTTTCTTCCAGGATCTGGATCCCCAAGGGAAACTGAGAAATCATCAAACACTTAATACCCATGTAACTTTGTGGCAAGTGACCTAACCTCCTTGTGCCTCAACTTCCCCATCTGTAAAGTGAGGGGTTTGGCTAATGACCTCAGGGTCTTAGTCCAACACCCTAATTTAACAAGTTTGGAAACTGAGTCTCAGAATGAAGACGTCACTTGCTGAAGGGAGTTAGCACCAGCATCCAAATTATAATTTAAGGCCTCTGACTCCAAAATGAGTGCTCCTTCTGTGTGTCATGTTGTCTTAATTCTATTTCCAGTCTTTTGTAGAGGTTTTAGAAAAGTGGATTTTTTAGAAGTCCCGAGGGAATAGGAGCTGGGTAACTATAGATACACACCCCGCCCCAGTCATGGACATTTGACTTCTTCCCTTCTTTGCAGAGGTAGGGGACTTTGTTGTAGTTCAGTGATTTTTTTCAGGTGTGCCCAGCTCTTTGTGACCCCATTTGAGGTTTTCTTGGCAAAAAGGTATCAGAGTGGTTTGCCATTTCCTTCTCCAGCTCATTTTATAGAGGAGGAAACTGAGGTGTAGTTAAGTGACTTGCCCAATGTCACAAAGTCAGTAAGTATCTGAAGCCAGATTTGAACTCAGGAAGGTGCGTCTTCCTGACTCCAGGTCCTGTGTTCTATGCACGATGGTGCCCCCTAACAGAAGGACTAGTGATATGGACTTACTAGTTGTGTTGACTGAGTTTGCTGAACTTCTGTTTTCCTTTTCCTCTTTATAAGAGATGTTTCACTGGTTTCACTGGGGGAGTAGAGAGGGGTTTATTCAGATAGTCAATGATTCAATAAGCATTTATTAAGCACTGTGCTAAGCCCTGGGGATACAAAGGAATGTAGGTGCTGTCCCTTCCCTCTAGGGGCTTACATTCTAATGGGGGTGTTAGACATGAAGATAACTAGGTAGACATCAGATATATTCAGAACATCTGGAAGGTGATCTTGGGGGGGGGCAATGACAGCTGGTGGCTGTGGGGAGGAAGGGTGGGAAAGGCCTCTTGTAGAAGATGACATCGGAGACGAGCACATGCAAATACAAGATGTCAAAAATCAAAACAGAATTTTAAGAATCCCAGGCATTGCCATGAGCTGGAGAAAGGTCCAAGAAGCTGACATTCTTCCCAGCTTTGGTGGTAACCACTGAAGAAGGGCAAAATCCCTCAGCTGGGAGACAGAAGATCTGGGTCCTTTTTTGCCAACGACTAGCCATGAAACCTTGGGAAAGTCATTTCCTTCCAGGATCTCAGTCTATTCATCTGAAGGGGGTGGAGATGAATGAAAGGGTGTGAAGAATACTACATCCTTTGGAATCAATATGGGTGACTCTCCTAGAAGTGGATTTCCATTGAGCATAGAATTCGGAATTCATGAATGTTTCTCCACCCCTTCTTGTAGCCTGACTCAGACCAGTGCCCTGGTAGTTTAGGTCTGACAGTGGAATAAAAAAAGATACTTGTAGGACACTTAGCAGTTAACAAAAGGTTTATTCAGTCAAAAAGGATATTTAATGAATTGTCTCACTCCAAAATGTATTTGGTGGTCAAGGCAGGGTGTGTTGACTCCCACAACCTTGGAATGTCCACCAAATCTGAAAGCCGCTGACTTACCATGGGTCTCTTATACCTATAGGTGACCAGGAAGGCATATCAGCTAATAAATCCACTGAGTCAGTAAAATCTCAATGATGTTTAAAGGCCAGCTTAAGGACCTTTTAAGGAAAAATTTGACTAACCTGAATGGGATAGGGTTTTAGGAATAGCTAACTTAGCCTCCAAGGCAGGGGGCTCTGGGAAATTATATTATTTCTACCATACCCTGTCCCACCCCAGGCTTAGGGTGGGTTGGGAAATATCTGTAGTGAGGTGGGTATACAGCTCTAATAGTACATGTCCTAAGTGCCTGTCAACCTTTGAAATCTGTGGTTCTAATCACAAGAAGTTCTAAGGCTCATTCCAGGTCTGAGATTCTATGTTCTAAGTTCCCCACCATTTCTAAGATTTTTTTTACCTTGTAGGATCCCTTCTGGAACTGATGCCTAGGGTTCTAAGGTCCACTGCCACCAACTCTGACATTCTATGTTCTGTCCTGTGTTCTAAGGTCCCTCTCACCTTTGAGGGTCCATAATCCAAGGTTCTTCCCAGTTCTGAGATTCTATCTTCTGAGGTCTCTTCCAAATATGCTGTTCTTTGTGTTAAGTTCTCTTCCAATTCTAAGAGTTGATATTCTAGGACTTCTTCCAGTTGTGAAATTTTATGTTGTAAGATCTTTTTCAACTCAATTGTAACATGGGTTTTTAGTCAAGTCTGGGAAGAAGTTCTGCATATATGTTTTAACTCCTAATTGGTGGAGAGAATGCTAATAGAACACTGTGAACCTGTGTGAAGGGTGGAACTAATTCTAGAGTCCCAGGGGTGGGGAACATGCATCTTCTAGGTCTTCAAGTCAGACCCTTTCATTGAATCCAAACTTCATAGAACAAATCCCCCCTTATAACAAAAGGATTTGTTCTGTAAAACTTGGACTCAGTCAGAAGGCCAAACCAAAAGACCTAGAGGGCCATATGTGGTCTCAAAGCTGCAGGTTCCTGACCCCTGTTCTAGACATTTTTCTAGGCAGAGCTTAAGAGAGAGAAATGCTTTGTTCCAGACTCTTTTTGGATAAAGACACATATATAAAAGAGAAATACTTTGGAAATGGCATACACATAGGCCAAGTCAACTTCTCAATTAGCTTTGATCTACAACTTGCCTCCCTAGAGATTTCAGAGGGAATATTGACCCTTCCGTATGATTGTGGTTTTTCTCTCTTGTTCAAACTGAGATCCTTCCTTACTGCCATAAGAAGAGCCCATTTTCTGCAGTATTTTTTCTGATCTATTCTAATTTGGATAACGTTCCCAATTTATTTGCTATTTTGCTTGGATAACTGGCTTTACTTGCTAGTCATTATTTGTGATGGGGTTTTTTTTCATGCAACCTGCATTTGGTGGGAAGGAGGGGAGGAAAATGTGAACTCTCTCCCCTTAGAGTTAAATTAAGCTATTAGCCAGGGAAGTGGCTTTTGTTTAGAACATGTCTTACCCTTAGACCAGGGGTAGAGCTGCACTTGAGGACCTAGGGGTCCACATGCAGACTGTCAAAGGGCCGCACTCAAGGACCTGGAAGTCCACACTGGCCTTGAGGCCGCAGGTTCCCCACCCCTGAATTAGACTAACAACTATTAGTGGGAAATAGATGTCTAGAGACAAGAGAAAAGAGAACCCAGGAAAACCCCTTTTCTGCTCCCCTCAAGACAGGTCTCATAGCCTCCCTGAGAGAGGATTGGGCCAGATTCCAGACTACACATCTGTGCCTCTGCATTTGGCCACTCCATGGAGACATACACATCTTACATTAACATTGCACAAATCTAATCTATTAAGGGAGGAAATTTTTTTTTAGTGATCCATTGACTGATTCTTATTTCTCTCTAGGCCTAATTTCATTCAATGTTTAGGTCAGGGGACTTGTGCTCCTTGGTCTGGCTGCTGTCCTCTGGTCCTTAAGAGACCCTGGGTTTGGAAATTGGGTCCTGCTCCAGTTTCCTAATCCATTTTAAGATACTCACACACCAAGGACAGGGAAGAGGGCTCAGAGTGGCCCTCCTTCCCTGCTCCTCACCGGGCCTGTGTGCTTGTGTTATTTTTGTGATAAAAGTTTAATAAATTGAAAGGCACGGTTTTCATTCCACTGGTAATTAACTGCAGCCGCTATGTTCCCTCCTAATTGTCTCTCTCACTCCAGACAGGCCTGAGATCAATAGAAGCGGGCCTCACCGCTGAGGAGAAAGTCACAATTAATTAATTGTCTTGCTGGCGAGTGTCTCCATCTGCCGAGGATCAAATAGGATGGAGTGCTGCTCACTGCGGGCCTTTGCTAGCTAAGGGACTGGGGCTTGCCCTCAGTGCTAGAGGCCCTGGACACCCTGGAATGTGCAGGGCAGGAGAACCCCCAGAGGGTCTGGAACATGCTGACAGGCAGCAGTCTTCCTGCTGTAAAGAAGGCACTGACAGTGTAATGTTAATGAAATCAGAAGATCTTCCATGCCCCTTTCTATTGGCACCTACTGAAGGCACTTGGCACCTCAAAGGCTTAGCTCCTTACTTCCAGTTAACTCCTTAGGAGTAATCACAGCTGGAGTTGAGAGGAGAG
>CM053596.1:44049355-44073261 GCA_028646575.1 Pseudocheirus occidentalis
ACACACACACACACACACACACACACACACACACACACACACACACACACACACACACCCTTCACTTGTCCCTACTATCCCCTGAAGCCATTGTCCTATATTTTTTCTGCCTTTCACTGCCAAGCTTCTAGAAAAAATACTGTCTCTTCCCACTGCCCTCATTCCCTCACTACTCACTCTCAACTCCTTACAGCGTGGTGACTACATCCCTCTAATGAAATTCTTCTTGTATCCCCATTGGCCTCTCGAGTGCTTTTATCATAGCTGACCATTGCGTCTGCCCCCAACCTCTCCCCTTCGCTGGACAGCCCTCTTAGATCCTCCTCAGCTTAGGAACGTGCCCAGCCCAGCCTTCACTCCTCTCCAGTCTCCATCTGGGTCTTTCTCTGTCACTGGGTACGCTGCTCCTCCCCACCCCCACTCCTTTTTATGTGTTGTCTTCTTCCCCTGTTAGAAGGTAAGCACCTTGAGGACAGGTACCCTTTCCTTCTGCTTTCATTTGTATTTCCAGTTCTTAACTGAGTGCTTAGCATGTAGTAAGTATTTAGTAAATGTTTGTTACCTGGCTTACTTCCTCCTAGATATTTTATCCTTCCTTGGCTCTTACCATACCTATCTCTCCTCGTTCTACCATCTGATATAATATATGTGTATGTATGTATATGTATAGATATATGTGTATATATATTTATGTAAATATACACACATACAGACATATATATATATACACATATATATAGTGTGTGTATCTTCTGATATAATCACCTGTCTGATGGTTCCTTCTCAGTCTCTTTTGTCTGATCATTATCCATATTCCACCTTCTAAGTGTAAGTGGCCTCCTCTCTCTCTCTCTCTCTCTCTCTCTCTCTCTCTCTCTCTCTCTGTTTGTCTCTGTCTCTCTTTCTGTATCCCTGTCTCTCTGTGTATCTCTGCCTCTCTCTGTCTCTCTCTTCCTTTCCCACCATTATTTATTAGTTACATATATGTTATATATTACTTATAGTTATATTCGTTATTTATATGTATATGTATACATCTAAATCTATCATCTATATATCTATCCCTCTATCATCTATCTGTCTGTCTATCTATCTATCTATCTATCTATCTATCTATCTATCTATCTATCTATCTACCTATCTATCCATCTATCTGTCTGTCCATCTGTCTGTCTGTCTATCTATTTATCTATCTATCTATCTGTCTATCTACCTATCTGTCCATCCATCTGTCTGTCCGTCTGTCTGTCTGTCTATCTATCTATCTATCTATCTATCTATCTATCTATCTATCTATCTATCTCTCTATCTATGAATAATCTCCAGGGCAGTTAGATGGTACAGTAAGTAGAGCTGGGCCTGGATTCAGGAAGACTCTTCTTCTTAAATTCAAATCTGATCTCAGACACTTATTAGCTGAGTGACCCTGGGCAAGTCATTTATCCGTGTTTGCCTCCATTTCCTCTTCTATAAAAGGATCTGGAGAAGGAAATGGCAAACCCTCAGTACCTGCCAGGAAAACCCCACATGGGATCACAGAGAGTCAGAAATGACTGAAACGACAAAGGAGGCCCTTCACCATGGTGGTTATCTTGCTCTAGCCACTCTAGTTTATCAATGTGTTTTCTAAAATGTGGCTCCCAATCAAGATGCATCAGATCACAGCGTCTCAGGATGACAGCCACATCTTTTGTGGTCTGATTTCTATCAAAAAAACTTAGTTCCGATGCCCCTCTAGGACCTGATTCCTTCCTTTCTCCCTAGCAATTTTTTCTGTTCTGACCAGTCTTCTCCTCTCTGATTGATTTTTTTTAGTAGGTAAAAGAGGCTTTTCCTTTGGCCTCATTTCTTACTTAGCCCCCATCACTGAAAGAATGTGTGTTGCCTCAGACAAACTGAGAAAAACCTTAACTTAAAAAGGCCAAGGTCTCCCACTGCATCTGGGGGCTATTGTCCTGACCCATATCTTGCCGTTGTACCCAGATGTCTCTGGAGGAGAAAGTGAGGCTGCTGTCTTTGCACAACCCTGCCTCACGAAATCTAATTCTCTTACAAGTCAAGACATTACCTTTCTGATGCCATGGCCCTCTTCCGAAACACAGGACAAACAGCAGCTGCTACCACATTCTCAACTGTCTTGGGGCTAAAAAGAGTCTAGATGTCTATAAATGAGCACAAATTATTGAACAGCATCTAAGAGAGGAGCTTTCCTGGAGGGGTTAGTCCCAGACTGTTGATGACAGAAAAGGTCAAAGAGTGTTGATGGCTTCCTAGGAACTCCCAGATCCTTCCAGTTAATGGAAAAGCCAGGAGAACTGGGTGACAGATGTCCATGTGTGCTCTTTGATAACCAGAGATAGCAGAGCTGGGTTGGAAGTACAGATGGGTCAAAGTTCTGTAATCCAAGCATTGTCTGACTTGGAGCCCAAACATCTGGATTCAACAATCTGCTACTTTCTACCAGACTGTGGACATGTGACTTAACCTCCCCAAATAGGTTTCTTCATCTTTACTAAATAGAAGGGTGGGGTTGGTGGACTTACTTGTTACCTCACCTGACTTAAAGTGACAAAATGACCTCATAGCTTAACAAGGTAAGGGCAAATCTCAACCCATTTCAGTTATGGGCTTTAGTTTCAATTAATCACAGGCTTTATTTTTTTAGAAAAAATCATTATTTATTTTTCACATTCTTTTTTTCCCTTAAATTTTGAGTTCTAAATTCAGTCCCTCTCTCCAGTCCCTGCTCCATCCATTGAGAAGGCATACAATAAATACTAATTATACACGTGGAATTATGCAAAACATATTTCCATATTGGTTACATTGTAGAAAAAAGCAAAAAAAAATAAAGTGGAAGAATTATACTTCATTTTGCACTCAGAGTTCATCTGTTCTCTCTCTGGAGGTGGATAGGATTTTTCATCATGAGTCCTTTGGAATAATCATAGGCTTTAGATTAAATATAAAAAGTATTTGGAAATATTACAAAGGAAATATAAAAAGTCTTTGGCACATTACATGGGACTGAAAGGAGGAAACTTGGTCATGTGCTAGCACTCAACTATAAATTATCAAGCTAGGTTAGAACTCTGGTCATTCCAGAGTTTGGAGCAAGTGCAGCATTCCAGCTAACTCCAGGCTCCAGCCTCAGCCTCACTGCCCCCATCCAGTTTGGACCGAGAGGTCCCCTGTCAGCCTCAAAGGGTCAGAAGGATTCTGCACTTCTGCCTTCCCATCAGCATCCTTGCAACTTCCCCAGGTCAGCTGAAAGCAGTGTCTGCAACAGAAACCAAGGAGAGACTGGGTAGTGATGCATGACTACAGAAAGAAATTGCACCATCCTGAGGAACTTTTAAGCATCCCCATGAAGGGGAAAATAACTTTAACAATGAATAATAAACATTTATAGAGCTCTGATGCTGTGTGCCATATATTATGTGTAATTGTTATTTCATTTTATCCTCAGAGTAACCCTGGGAGGTAGATGCTATTATTAGCAGGGACAAATTAAGGAATTTGTGAGTAAAGGTCTGGATTCAGGTTTTCCCCACTCCAGACCTAGTGCTCTAGGCAGTATGTCGCCACCTAGTGGCGGAAGGGTTTCTAGTAACCAGAAGCTATGAGTTACCCCTTTCCACCCAGGTGCCATTCAAACTTAGGCTCACTTTCCTCTGGACTCAGGATGTACTTGTTGGAAACCTTAGACTGGGAGGGGCCGGGGAGGAAGGAGTGGAGAATGTTTTTATCGTACCACTTTTGTAAAGACCCTTTTCTAAAAACAAAATAAGATAGCTAAGTGGTGCAGCAGGTAGAGCATCAGGCCTGGAGTCAGGAAGACTCATCTTCCGGAGTTCAAATCCAGCCTCAGACACACACTAGCTGGGTGACCCTGAGCAAGTCACTTAACTCTGTTTGCCTCAGTTTCCTCATTTGTAAAAGGAGCTGGAGAAGAAAATGGCAAACTGCTCCAGTATCTTTGCCAAGGAAATCCCAAATGGGGCCACAAAGAGCCAGACACAACTGAAAACAACTGACCAACAATGACAAGAAAAACAAAATTGAGTCTGGCTCAATGATAACCCATAATCATGGGAGTTTGAGCCATTATCACTGTCTTGTCCTCAGGAGTACCCATTGAACTCCAGGATGGAGATGCAGCCAACCTCCGTCTGGGAAAGTGAGTCCTCAGAGCTGCCCACTTTGAAGAATGGGCTATCGGATATTTGTGAACATCCGCTGTGCCCATGCAGTGCCCGGTCCTTCTGTGCCTTAGGAGACAATTTTAGGAATGACTTTCGTTCTTTTGAACCAGTCACCTGTGGCCCAACTCTTTGGTGAGCCTCTCCACATTTAAAATAGTTTGTCTGGTCCTCAGATGACAATGACACGGCCACTGCGGGAATGCGGGAAGGGGAGAAATTGCTTTTTTCCCAAACAAAGATCTAGGCAGGGCTGACCATACAAGAGATAGATTAGGCAATTTAAGTGACACAGAGAGGCAATATGGGGCAAGTATAAGGGAAAGAAATTGGACCTGGAGTCAGGACACATAGGTCTGAATAATAAAAATAGCTTGCATTTATATAGTACTTAAGGGTTTGCAAACATTATGTCATTTGATCCTAACATTTAGGGGAGGTATGCTCTTAAATATCCCCATTTTACAGATGAAGAAACTGAGGCTGTATGACCCATGGCAAGTCAATTAACCTGTCTGCCTCAGTAAAGCTGGGTAGTAATAGTACCTACCTCTTAGGTACTGTTCATAAGAATAAAAATGAGATCCTATCTGCCAAGTGCTTTGCAAATCTTAAAGAACCACATTAACATGAACTATTGAACAAAACAACAACTTGAACTTCCCGGCTCAGCTTATTTCACTTATGGACAGATTTGATTGTTAGGAATTTTTTCCTTTGCAGTTCTCCACATTACTCCTAGGTCCGTGCTAGTTCTTCCAAGGAGAATGAATCAATTCCCTTTTCCCCCATGATAGTCCTTCAAATACTTGAAGGCAAATTTTGTGTCTCCCCTCTCCCCCCCCATCCCGGCCCCAGTCTTTGTCTCTCATGATTATCCATCCGCACTTACTTTAGCCACCTTTGAGGCTCTTTACCATCTTGGTATTCCCCCTCTACATGGTATCTAATTTTTGTCCATGACCTTCCTAAAATGTGGCACCCAGAAAATGAGCCCAAGAGTCCTCATGCAGTCTGGTGAGGGTAGAGTACAGGACCATCATCTCCCTAGTCCTGGCAGCTCCAAGACTGCAGAAGATTTGTGATCTTGTCAATGAAGGTATTCCCCCCAATGGTGTGGATTGCAATCCTTCTGTAACCCAGATTGCCTGCCTACCCTGTTTAACTCCTATAAGGTTGCCATGGGCACACCACCCAACATGGCGGGGAGTCCTCCTCTTGTTTTCTTGCCACTATGAGGATACCAGCAGAACACATGGACCTTCCAAAGAAAACACTTCACTATCCCCATATGCCCAGGCCAGCTTTTTTTCAATCATTCCCTTCTTTTGATGGCATAACTTATCTGCAAGGCTGTGTGTGTTACCCATGAAGGTTGTGTCCACATGGGTCAATTTAGATATGGCTTGAAGGAAGGGATGAATCAATTTAGGATCTCCACCCATCCTACTCTCTTTTTGGGGGGGGAGCTTCCAAGGATATTGATTTATTAAGCCAATTGCATAACAAATCAGGACCAGACCTGCCCATGTTGGCACTGGACCCCGAATATAGTCTACCTACTGTTCTCAGAGAGAAACCTAGATTTCTATCCAGAGAGGAAATCAGGAAATTTGTATTAGAGACTAGCCATTCTGTCCTTCTCAGAGACAGGGGACCAGATTAGAATTATATCTATCTTCCCCCTTTCTCCAAATATTGTTAATCTAGGGGAAATAAAGGGCAACTAGATGTCTCAGTAGAAAGAGTGCTGGGCCTGAAGTCAGGAAGACCCGAGTTCAAATCTAGTCTTAGACACATACTAGCTGTGTGACCCTGGGCAAGTCACTTTACCCTGTTTGCCTCAGTTTCCACATCTGTAAAATGAGCCAGAGAAGGAAATGTCAAACCATTTCAGTATCTTTACCAAGAAAACCCCAAATGGGGTCAAGAAGAGTTGGACGCAGCTGAAACTACTGAACAACAGCAACAGCCTCCTCACACCCATGTTGCCTTTTGGATAATCGTTAAACCTATTTTTATGGGAGACTATGGTGCTCTTTTGGATCTGAACCATACAACATCACTGGACGAATATTAAACTTTCATTTCTTGGAGAATCTGGGAATCATTAAAATGACAATGTCCCAAAGGCAACCCAGACTAGTCTTCTCTTTCCATTCAGTTCTGGATCTAGTTCATCATCCATCAAAAGCACTTATCAAAGTCTCAAATACCAATGGGTAATCTATATGAACAAATGGAACAATGAGCATTTTTCATCCACTTGAATTTTACAGTATAGATAGTTAGACCAAACTCTTCTGTGATTATGAATCTCACTTAGGAGGCTTTGGAGTATTTTTGAGCCTGATATAGCCAATACAATGTCCTATGCAAAAAAAAAAAAAGCATGTCTAAATCCTGATTATTTATCTTTAAATAAGCTTCTGGATTGGATCTCCTTCATGACACTGGTGAGCACCTTTTGTGTCCTGGACACTCTTCTTCTCTTAATACAACTTCAAATCATATTAGTTGTGGGTGGGTGGGACTGCTGTATGACTATTCATATTGAACTTGTGGTGTACTAAAACCCCAGTGATTTTCAGGTTAAACTGCTTTCTAGCTATACATCTCCTGTTTCTTATTTGTGAAGTTGGTTTTTTGGACCTTATTTACATTTATCCCTGCTAAAATTCATCCTTTTGAATGTAAAATGTTTCTGACAAGGATACATGGAATCTCTAAGGCCTTAATTACTTTTATCAGATAGGATGCTTGTTTCCCCATTAGAACCCTATGAACCTGGGAGGTGTTGGAGATGGGGGCCACGTTGGCCTGGCTCAGAAATGTCTAGTTTTTTAGTCTTGTCAAAATTGACTGTACTTTCCAAGCACTTGGAGAGTGGAAGTGGGGAAAGAAATAATTCATTTAATACCGCCGCAGGAATTGAGAAAAACTTACTTTGGCTCTGCTGCTAACTTATGGGGTAACATTGGGCATGTTACTTCATTTCTCTGGGTTGCAGTTCCCTCTGTAATCACAGGATTGGAATACAGGACTTCTAAGGTCCCTCCTAGCACTTACATTTCATCCTTCCCTTCCAGCTTCGACATTCTTTGTTCTCTAATTTCCACAGGGTGAGGATTGAGCAGAATTGTATTATGGTGGGGAAAACAAATCTGGTTTGGCTACTGTTTTGCATAGATCTGACAGGGTATGGCTCAAGATGAAGGGAGTCAGACATAGAGGAAGACTAGCCGTGGCAATAACTCTTTTGGTAGCTGGTCTTCCTCCATGTGCTTCTCCCTTTTCTATGTGTTGACTTTCAAACCAAGAGACCTTGCTTGACCTGGTAGTTGCCCAGTTGGGAACTGGGAGCATTCCTCTGGGGGTGGGGAGATGGATAAGTATAGGATCTGTGAACAGGATAGAGGGATGTTTTTTCCCTCCCATGCTCTGATAAAGTAGGGGTAAGTTGTTTAATCCAGGAGCCTTGTGGCCACTTTATGGAGGATACAACATGAAAAAAAATCAATCTTCACAGTTCCACACTATCTCCTCCATGATGACTAATCATTTGGTTGGTGAGTTGTGGTTTTTATTTTAATTACTTTTGCTTCATTTTAATTTAATTTTAATAAATATTTTTTTCCATTATTTCCTTCTCTCCATACCCCGACAGAACCCAATGAAAAAGAAAAATCTCATAACAAATTTGCATGGTCCAGCAAAACAAATTCCCGCATTGGCTATGACCGAGAACGCAAGTCTCTTTCTTCATCTGAAGAGAATGGGCTCTCCTGCAGGAGGTAAAGAGGGCAGAGTGTCTTCAGTCCCCTGGAACTGAGGTGGATCATTGCATTGGTCAGAGCTCGAAAGTCTCCCCAAGCTGCGTTTCTTTGTCATGTTGTTATTAGCTCTGCTTGTTTCATTGCATAAGTTTATAGAGGCCTTCCTAATTTTCTCTGGCAGACCCTGAATACAGCCTGCCACACATCTCGGTAGAGCCTAGACATCTAGGAGAAGCATGAGGAGACTTTCAGAATGACTTCTGCCAGAACACACATTCCCCCAGGGATGGTCATGCACGGAGAATAATGTTCCGCTGGATGCATAAAGAGCCTAATGAAGGTAGCTGACACCAGCAATCTTCAGATATGAAGCAGGACATAAGGCATAAGCTTTTCTGTGCTGTGTAGAGGTAGAGAGAGCTAGTCCTTGGGGGGAAGGGTGGTGCCTTTCAACAAAGTGAATGCTCCTGGGTCTCCAGGGACTGCCACTTTCACCCAGGGCAGCTAATTCACTCAGCTTTGGGATGCTCCCACTCTTGATTAAATGTTTTTATGAGTGAAGACTCATCTCAACCCTCCATATTTACGTGGCTTCAGACCCTGCTTCACATCCAATCTGACCATTCATCAGGGCACTTCACATCCCATCTGACCACTCATCAGGCCTATTGCCATTAGATACTCCCCCCTACCCTTTTTACTTTTTGCTCTCGTTTTGGGGTACAATAAATACGGTGCCCCTTTTGGGGTACTTCCTACAACTCAGCTTCTTACATTTCACCTCAGCTTCACACTGTCCAAACAGTTTCCTCCAGGCCCATGCCTTATAACAAGCCCAGCTGGGGGCTGAGTTCTTTTGCCCCTTGGTGGTCTTCTTTGATGTAGAAACTCCTACATCTTATTCATTCAGCTGTGACCATCAGATGTGGGGGTCTCTAGACCTCTTGAACTCCCAAGCTTGCCTCCAAGGCCAGACATGTCCATCTTAGGGATTGCTGTTTAGTCACCTTTGCTTAGAAAAGAAATAATAATTATATCCAACACTTATATAGCACCTACTATGTGCCAAGAATAGTGTTGAACACCCTATAGATATTGTCCCATTTGATCCACACAAGAACCCTTTTGGTATAGGTGCCTTTTTATCCCCTTTTTACAGCTGAGGACACAGGCAGACAAGTTAGGTGATTTGCCCAAGGTCACGTAGTTAGTAAGTATGTAAGGTTTTCCTGACTCTTCACTGAGCTTTCTTGCTGGTGGGATTTGAACTCAGGTCTTAGGATCATTGGATCATAAACAGAGAAGTGGAAGGATCTTTAAAGGCCGATTCTCTCTTAGATTTTGGTTGTTGTTTTGTTTGTCTGATTGCTCTCCTGTGCTTACCACTTCTTTAGCAGTAATAAGAAACAGAGAAGTTTTGTAGAAACCCAGTTGGGAGGTGGGTGAGGACTAAAGGCTTGAGTTGCCCTGTTTTCTTATCTGCCAAAAAGGAAAGGATAGAGTGATCTGAGATAGTGAGGGAGGCAGGGCTTATCTTCAGAGCCTTGGGGGATTTGTGCACAGACAGAGTGAGGGGAAGAGTGTTTCTGGGAAAAGGATGAGCCCAGATCAGAAACAAGGGTGCTTTTATCTTGTCTTGTAAAAATGATATATTTCTGAGTGGAATTTTGTATATAGGCGTGTAACCCATGGCTCAGGTTTGCCTCCTCCTCACCCTGCTCCTCCCCCCTCCTCTCCTCTGTTGCCCCCTCCCCCCCCCATGACTCTGGGATCATTCATATTAGGTCTGGTCTTGGAAGCTGACCCCAAGACACTTATTTTCTCTGTTAGTTTATTTCCCTCACCTAGAGTTACTGAAGGAAAATCTCTACATTTAACTTATATTTGACTTAAATCTGTTTCTTCAAGTGGGTAATAGGGGCCCATGGCTCCCATACAGTCCCTCATGATAGCAATGTATATGAACAGGGCAGCTTTTATTTCACTCTTGAGATAATGAGATAATGAAGACAGAGTCAGAAAGAGATCTCCATTTCAGCCCAGGGAAGGCTTCATGGATAAGGCAGTACTTGGACAGGTCCTTGATGCAAAGGAAGGATTTCAATGAGTAGAGAAGAGCAGGTCGTGTTTTCCAGGCATGGGGAATGTCTTTTGCTAATGCATGCAGGCTGGAGAGGGTGGGCCAAGTGCCCTTTGACTAGTTTGGGGGATATCTTTGGGCAAAATCTATGGACTCTCTAACTTGACAAGTTTGGACTCTGGGAATATATCAAGAATCTGTGATTATGTTGGTATAGAATCCCTTCCACAAACTCACTACCTAAACCATTTCTGACTTAGGAGAGAAGAATGAGGAGTAAGAAGACTACAAAGGTAGGAGGAGGCTAGGTTATGAAGGGCTTGGAATGGCCAAACAGAGCATTTTGTACTTGGTCCTGGAGGCAATAGGGAGTCACTTGAGTTTATTGAGTAGGGGAGGAGTGACAGGGCCAGACTTGTACTTTAGGAAAATCACTTTGGTGGCTGATCGGAAAATGGACAAGTCAAGTCAGCAACCATTTATTAACCATCTACTATATCCCAGACACTAGGATAAGTGCTGAGGATACAAAGAAAAGCAAAGGACTGGTTCCACTTCCAAGGAGCTCACAGTCCAATGAGGGAGACCAAATGCAAACAACTATGTACACACAAAATAGAAAGAGGATAGATGATATAAAACCTTAGAGAGAAGGCACAAAAATGAGAGGATTGGGAAAGGCTTTTTTGGGCAGAAAATGGAATGTTAGTTGGGAAGTAAAGGAAGTTAAAGAAGCCAGGAGACAGAGATAATAACATAATAATGACAACAACAACATCTACATCAGGGGTTCTCAACCTTCCTAATGCCCTGACTCTTTAATACTCATATGTGGGTGTATCTGCATGTGGGTGGACCCGCATGGAGATGGATAGAGGAGTGGTGTCTTGGTTCCTAAGACCATCAGAAATATGTGTTTTCTGGTGATCTTAGGCGACCCCTGTGAAAGGTTCATTTGACCCCCCAAGGGGTCACAACCCACAGGTTGAGAACTGCTGATCTACATAGAGCTTACTACGTGCCAGGCATTGTGCTAAATGCTTTACCATTATCTCATTTGATCCTCACTAACTCCAACTCCACCCCATTTTACAGAGGAGTAAACTGAGGCAAACAGAGGTGAAGTGACTTGCCCTGGATCATACAGCCAGTAGGTGTCTGAGGCCAGATTTGAACTCAGAACTTCCTGACTCCAGGCAGGCCCAGCATTCTATCCATCATGTCACATAGCTTTCCCAAAATGGAACAGACTACCTTGGGAGGGGGTGGTTTCTCTTCACTGGATGTCATCAAAGAGTAGCTAGATCACCACTTGTTGGGTATGCTGTCATTTCAGTATGACTGATAGAAGGAGGTAGAGCATTCCAGGCTTGAGGGACAGCCAGTGACTCTCTTTTTGAATGAACTTGGGCATCTGCTTTAATGCTAAAGACCTAAACAATTTAGCTCATCTTCTTTCCTTTTTCTGATACCAGAAGATGGAAGGAAAACATAGAAGAAAGAAAAATTCTACCAAGCAGGGGTGACAGTAGCATGGAGGGCACCTTAGCTTCTGGAAGGCTGTGTAAGGAGGAATGCAAAATTCTGGCAGGTATCATCACATTGGAAAAGCTTCCAGTGGGAGTCTGGTTATAGGCTGTGCGAATGACCTCTTTGGAGTAACCCAATTCATGGCAGTGGCATGCAGTGGCATCCAGTGGCATCACCATCCCCTGATTGTGAGCTATGGGCAGATGACTTGCTTTGGCCACGACAATTTGCCAAGCTCATCTAGTAATGTGTGGAGAGGTACTTCTTTGTATTGGTGGAGGAAATAACATTGTTGATGAATTATAGATCTTTTGTGGTAATGAAAGATATTAGAAACACAGAACCCCTGGAATTCACGGCATGAACAGTACTAAGAAACTAACAGGAAACAGGTGATTGCAACCAAAGGAATAGGGGACAGTGAACATAAGGTCAGTATGGTCATTATCACCCATGAGCCAGCATTATCTCCTTATTAATTACAGGATAAAATACAAACTCCACAGCTATTGAGTATTTTAAATTGTATTTTTATTTATTTTGTTAAATATTTCCCATTACATTTATATTTTTTAAATGTTCATTTTAAAAAAAGATTTTGAGCTCCAAATTCTCTTCTTCCCGTTTACTCCTCCTCATTCCTTGAGAAGGCAAGAAATACGACATCAATTATATATTTTTACTATATTTTGTTCATCATATTATATATATATATATATATATATATGCAAAACATATTTCTATATTAGCCATGTTGCAAAAGAAAACACATACACACACACAACAGGAAAAATATAGAAAGCGGAAAAAGTATGCTTCCACCTACACTCAGAGTTCATCAGTTCTCCCTCTGGAGGGGCAGCATTTCTTGTCATGGCTCCTTTGGAATTATCTTGCATCATTGTCTTGATCAGAGTGTCTAGGTCCTTTACAGTTGTCACTGTTAAAATGTTGCTGTTACCATATACAATGTTCTCCTGATTCTGCTCACTTCATTTTGCATCAGTTCATATAAATCTTCCCACATTTTTTTCTGAAACCATCTTGCTCATTGTTTCTTATAGAACAATAGTATTCCATCACAATTGTATACCCCAACTTGTTCAGCTATTCCCCAGTTGATGGGCATCCCCTCTATTTCCAATTCTTTGCCACCACAAAAAGAGCAGCCATAAATATTTTTGTACAGATAGGTCCTTTTCCTTTTCCTTTGATCTTTGGGATACGGACCAAGTATTGGTTATTACTGGATCAAAGGGTATGCATAGTTTTATAACCCTTTGTAGACATGGAGTGTTAAACCAGTTTCAAGACATAAACACTCCTTTAGCCTGCCCAATTTAACCTGCACAGAAAGAATCTCAAGGAATAGACAGGATGCAAACCTATGCTTTATCACAGGTGTTGTAGGTCTGAGTTAACTGTGCCCTTTCCCCCCTAAGATGGAGAAGCAGAGAGATAAATGAAGGCCGCGAATATCCCTGCCCTGAGGTCTTGGAAGACAGTGATCATTTTCTTCAAGGGTATAGAGAATGCTTACTACCTTATTCAACTCCCTGTTATTTACCTTTCTATTTTATCTTAGTTAAATGTATTTTGTCTTCAAAGTCATGTATCTTTTGTCTGACCTGGCATAGCACTGTATTGGTGCCTCAAAATGGTTTTGAGTAAATCATTGCCCAGAAGTGCCTTGACTCAGAGAAGTAGTGAGGGGACATGTGTGAGATACCCAGTCTTACCTAACCAAACCAGACTACAAGCTATTCCTCAATTTTTGCCCTGCCCTCTCCTGCCTGTGTATTCACACAATCCCATTTTCATGCCGATAAAGCCCTCACTTCTGCCTATTGGTTCCTTCTCTTCCTTTTAGGTCAACTGAAGCCTTTGCCATGAAGTCTTCCATGCTTATCCCTCAAATGAAAGTATTCTTTTATTTTCCTTATTGGCATTTAGTCATGTCTAACTCTTTGTGACACCTTTAGGATTTTCTTGGCGGAGATACTGGAGTGGTTTGCCATGTCCTTTTACAGCTCATTTGACAGATGAGGAAACTGAGGCAAACATGGTTAAGTGACTTGCCTAGGGTCACACAGCCAGTGTCTGAGGCCAGATCTGAACTCACAAAGAGGAATCTTCCTGATTCCAAGCCCAGTGCTCTATGCACTATGGTGCCACCTAGCTGCCCTATTATTTTCCTAGGGCACTGAAATGTGGATCTCTCTGTTGCCCAGTTGCCTTCTACTTTGTATCGTGATTAGCTATGTACCTACCTGTCTGTTTATCTCCTTATTTCTGCCCCCACTCCCTTCCACCCATACTATATATAAGGTCCTCCAGGGCAGGGACTATGTCCCTTTTCATCTTTTTATCTCCAGTTTTTATTACAGAGCCTGGGAAACACGAGAGGTTTAACAATTTGTTCACTTGTTTTTGTTGAATGTTAAGTTCCTGTATGGATTGAAATGAGATTTATGTTGTCAAAGGTATTCATGTTTTCACTTTTTTGTATATGCCATGGGGCTTAGCGCTTAGTACCAATTCACTAAATGTTTATTGAATTGTTTATGGAAAATTTGTCCCATGAGTGGGCCATTTAGAACATTGGAAACTGGGTAGAAGTGAAAGTACTTCATCTGGAGTCATAAGGCTTTGAATCCCGGCTCCACCACCAGCTCTGTGACCTCTGTCAAGTCATGTCCCCATCTTGTTCCTTATGTACCTCATCTGTAAAATGAACCATTTAAGTTAGTCATCTCCAAAGTACCTTCCAGTTTCTTCATTGTCAAATTGATCTTCCTAAAGTACAGGTCTGACCATGTCACTTCCCTGTTCAACACACTCTGTCCTGTTGTTGTTTGCTCCTGTTGAACTCATGATCCCATTGGTGGTTTTCTTGGCAAAGATACCGGGAATGGTTTGCTATTTCCCTCTTCAGTTCATTTTATAGATGAGGAAACTGAGGCAAAGAGGGTTAAGAGACTTGTCCAGGGTCACAGTTAATAAAGTCTGAGGCCAGATTTGAACTCAGGAAGATGAGTTTTTCTGAATCTAGGGGCAACACTCTATCCTTTTGCGCCACTTAGGTGCCCAGCAATAAACTCTAGCAGCTCCCTATTATGTCTAGGATCAAATTGTAAACCCTGTTTGGCTTTTAAAGCCCATCACAAACTGGTTCCTTCCTACCTTTAAGTCTTCTTATTCCCTTCCACTTAGCCTAAGATCCAGTGACACTTGCCGTTCCCCAAACAAGACACATTCAGGAAACACCATGTTCCAAATTCTCATTTTCATCGGCTGTCCCATGGCTGGAATTCACTCCCTTTCGACCTCCATCTCCTGGTTTCTCTGACTTCTTCCCAGCTAAAATTTCTTCCACAAGGAGATTTCCCCAATCCTCCTTAATGTTAATGTTCTCCCTCTGTTGATACTGCCCTGTCTTCCTTTAAATCCCAAATGTAATCTTACCTTCTACAGGAAGTCTTCCCCAACCCTTCTTAATTCCAGTGCCTTTCCTTTGTAAAATACTTCTTATGTAGCCCATAGATAGCCTGTTTTGTATATATTTGTTTGCATGTTGTCGCCTCTATCCCCCATTAGATTGTAAGCTTTTTGAGGGCAGGGACTGTCTTTTGTCTCTTTTTATATCCCCAATGCTTAACACAATGCCTGGCACATAGTAGGTAGCTGATGAATAATTGTTGACTTGATTTTGGTAGGTTGCCTTAAAGGGGGAAGTAAATCATTAAAGACCACGAAGGGTATATTTCTTCCTGGAGCAGGAAGAGAAAAAGACTTTTAAAATGACTAATTAGAGAAAAACTCATCTTTGTGAGTTCAAATCTAGTCTCAGACACTTACTAAGTTGTGTGACCCTGGGCAAGTCATTTCACCCTGTTTGCCTCAGTTTCCTCATCTGTAAAACGAACTGGAGAAGGAAATGACCAACCACTACAGTATCTTTTCCAAGAAAACTCCAAATGGGGTCATAGAGAGTTGAACATGACTGAAAATGATTGTGTTTATTCCATGACAATAGGCAGAAATAGAATTAAAGGGCATAAGTAAAGTCTCAGAGGCAGGAAAATGCAGCCCCTCTGGGAAATGTTGTCCACCTGGCCTTAGACATAGGATATGTGTGTGGTAGCAATGAAAATTATACCTAGAGAAGTACAATGTAGGTTGTTTTTTTTTAAAGAATGATTGTTAGACTAGGAACTAAGAAGTCAAGCACAAAAAAAGAAGGACAGAATGGGGATAGAGGGATTAAAGCTGACATGACCAAGGGACAAATTCAGGGGGAAAAAAAAGGTGAGAGGAGATTAAGTTGTAGCCTGGGGAGGGGCAGATGAGGAGCCCAAGTTAGAGAGCATGGCTGGAAGTGCTAGTTTGGAACAAAAGAATTAATCAATTAATAAGCACATATTAATTGCCTACTATGTGCAGGACAGGGCTAAGCAACGTGGTTATATTCCAGCTGGAATATGTATGTGTGTAGGCATAGACACTGATACAAAGCTGACACAAATTAACTTTGTGAGAGGGCAACTAATACATTCCTCAAATCTATCTATGTTTATTTGTTTCAGTTGGGTCCAACTCTTTGTGACCTCATCTGGGATTTCCTAGGCAAAGACTGGAGTGGTTCACCATTTCCTTCTCCAGCTCATTTTACAGATGAGGAAACTGAGGCAAATAAGGTTAAATGACTTGCCCAAGGTCACACAGCTAGTAAGTGTCTGTGGCTGGATTTGAACTCATGTAGTTGAGTCTTCCTTATTCCAAGCCCAGCCCTCTATCCACTGTGCCACCTATCTATAGGCTAGATTGGATCCCTTCCTGTGCTGGCTTACTGATGCTCCTTCAGTAAAATGTGACTGAGCTTGATAGGGCACATGATTTGGAAGGCAACATAAAAGTCTCACCACCACCATGAAAATGATACCATGGATCCTAAAATAACACCAAAGGAGAGCTAACACCAAAGAAAAATTGCACAGAATCCTGGGGTCAGTAGTTCTAGGTTCCCATCCCATCATTCTTCCTTTCACCCCCCCCTCCCCCTTTGTGGCCTCAGGTCAATTCCTTAATCCCTCAGAATGTCATGTTCTTCAGTAAAGAAAGAGATTTGGGGGGGGGTGGCTAGGTGGTGGCTAGGTGGTACAGTGAATAGAGCACCAGTCCTGGAGTCAGGAGGACCTGAGTTCAAATCTGGCCTCAGACACTTGACACACTAGCTATGTGACTTCGGCCAAGTCACTTAACGCCAGCTGCCCTCCAAAAAGCAAAAAAAAAAAAGGGGGGGGATGGATTATATTGCTTCCCAAATTCCCTTCCAGAAACGGTATTTGGGGGAAAAAATCTTTGCATCAAATATTTCTACTAAAGCTCTGATATACATGGTACAAATGGAATTAATACAACCAATTAAGACCAAAAGCCATTCCCCAGATATTAAATAGTTAAAGGAAACGATCAGTTCCCAGAAAAAGAACTGCCAAATTAAAAATTGCTCCACATTACTAATGACAAATGACAAGGGAAACATGTATCAACATAACTTCATGGTTTACTTTTACAGCCACAGAACTGGCAAAGATGAAAAAAATGAATTGGAATAGTTAATGATTGGCTCAATCATTTTTTAAAAGCAATTTGGAATTCCATTTAAAAAGAGCCTACCAGTCCACTTTCTTTGGCCCAGAGATTTTGCTGCTTGGAGTTTACCCCAATGAGGTTAGACAGCAAGAAAGGTTCTATGCATCTTAAACTACTTTTACGAGTGCTTTTGCTTTGTACCTAGACACCAATCAATGGAGGAAATGGCCTAATAAATTATGATACGTGAATATAATGGAACATTATGGAACTATGAGAAATAATGAATATAAAGTAAGAGAGAAACCTGGGAAGACTCATATGAAAGGATAACAACTGAAGAAAACAGAATCAGGAAATGAAACATAAAATGGCAAATGATAAATAGGAAAGAAAAAAAACTTGGATTCTGTAGAATTATAGTGACCAAGCTTGGCCTTGGAAAAGTTTAGAAACTGTACCTTCCTCTTTTTAATTGGTCAAGGTGGGGGACTACAATTGTATGTATTGACCAGTCAAGTGATGGTTGATTTTGCAAAACTAATTTTTTTCTTCTTTTTAAAAGATTTGTTAAAGTGAAGGTTTACTATGGTGGTGGAGAGGAGAGAAATATTTGGTAACTAGTGTGATATAAAAACAAAAATATCAAGAAAAAAGTCCCTTTAAGCTGTAACAGTTCGTATTCTAAGGTGGCATATAACATAGTGGAAAAGAGTATTGTATTTGCAGCCCAAATTGGGGTTCAAATTCCTGTCTCTGCTACTTGCTAGCTCTGTGGCTTTGGGTTCTTCATACTTCCAGGTTTCAATTTCCTTATGTAAGATGAGCAGGTTGGACTAGACAAAATCCCAGGTTCCTTCTAGCTAGAACTGCTATAAACATTTGTTGTTTGGCAAATCCTGACATTCTCTGTCCTAAGGTCCCTCGCAGCTTTGACATCCTGTGTTCTAAGGGCCCTCCCAGCTCTGACATTCTATGTTCTGAGATCCCTCCCTCCTCTGTCACTTACAACCTGTATGACCTTGGGCAAATCACTTCAATCCTTGGCCTCAGTTTCCTCATCTGTAAAATAAAAGGTGGCATAACCCTTAAGGTCTCTCCTAGCTCTTATGGTCCATTCCAACCCTGACATTCTAGAATTCTAAATACATTCCTCCATCTCTTTATCTAAGAAGGAAAAAAAAGCCTGCCAATTTCAAGAGGAGATAGGGCCTGCCCTTGCAGTGACTTGTTGTCACTGCAGATTCTGCAAAGCAGGCATTTCTGAAATGCTTAAAGCTCTGACAACTGGGATTTCCTTTCTGTACCAAGAAAACTGAAGAAAATGTCATCCAACAAGCGCCGCAGCCCAGCACAGGCTTCCCAGCCCGCGATGCCCTTGGCAGCGACCTTCAGCGAACGTTTCTGGTGCGCGCAGGGTTTCGAAGGCAGACACCACCCCCTCCCCTCCCCTCCCCCCCGCCCCAGCTACGGCTGTAGAGCCTCCACCGCCGCCGCCGCCGCAGCCCACTTCAAACAAGCCAGGCAGCACGGCCGGGGACGCCTTGGTAGCAATTAAAATTCTTCTGCCAGCACCTCCATCGGCTTTGCTAAGATGAAACTGATAAAGACGGGAGATCAAGCCTGAGTCCCTATCAGCTTCATTATTTCTGTTCTCTCTGGACCGAGGGGGAAATGGGGCTGTATTCAGGGTGCCTATTTCTGGTTAGAAGATTAATTAGTATGAAAGAAGGCACGCGGATGGAAAAAAGGAGAAATATACATGCGCGAATTTATTATGGCAAAAAAAAAAAAAGAGAGAGAGAGAGAGAGGATGGTTTGCATTTCTATAGTATGGGAGTGAGGTGAACGCTGAAATCCCCGACCCCATTTTACAGATGAGGAGGCTGAGGCTGAGAATGGGCTCTCTGGGCCCAGCGTCACATGACCAGGACCTGGCAGAGCTGGGTCTCCAGCTCAGGTCTTCTGACTTCCTGTTAAGGCTTTTTTTTTTTTTTTTTTTTTTTTTAAGTTTTGCCCTCAAGTTTCTGTTCACTTCTGCCAGGTGGACAGGACATTTTTGCTCTGTTCCTTTCTTTTTTTTTTTTGGAGGGCAGTTGGGGTTAAGTGACTTGCCCAAGGTCACACGGCTAGTTTTTGCTCTGTTCCTTTCTTTAGAGTTTAAACAAAAGGATTTAGTAAATGGAAATCTTATGAAGCATTTGAGCAATTTGGACTCACAGGACCTGAGTTGGAATCAATCAATGAATCAATTACCATACACTAAGTGACTACTATTTGCCAGGTATTGAGTTAGGCTTTGGGGACAGAAAAACAAAGAAGGAAATATTTGCACTCTTGGGGAGCTTCCATTGTAGCAGGGAAGACAAAAAACACAGCGAAAATGATAGGGCACAGGGTGTACCCAGATCTGCCCTTCCAGATGGGTTATACAGAGTATGCATACCCTCAATCTCTGCCGCTTCCAATCTACTCCTCCCACTCCCTTGCTCATAACCACTTGATGATGGAGCTCCCTGATTGGCTGCTGAGTCAAAGAGCCAATGGGCTCAAAGGTGCCATGAAAGCAAGACATTGGGCTCGAAGAACTCAATTATTTGCCTTCTTTTCTCTCTGATTATAAGCCTGATGACTTTTTGAGGTAGGCTGAAGATTCGGGTGAGCATTGGCCAGCCTGCACTGTGTTCCACCTGACCAACATATAGAGATCCTCTGCTCATGCTCTGTAGGGCCTCTCTGGAAGGATAGGCCTGAGCATGCTCGGTAAGTCTATATAGAATAAATGTAAAGAGAATCAGTCTTCTTTTCTGAGCTGGTGCCTGGGCAGGATAGCTCCTGCAAAGAAGGGTGGAGAGAAAACGAAGGGTCGTTCTATTAACCATGAGTGGGGACCAGAGGTATGCTATCATCAATATTCACAAACATATCCTTGGAGTGGGCTTCAAAAACCAAGTTCCTAGCCCTGAAGGAAATCTGAAAGTTTGTCGTGGGAGAAATGACAACTCCCAACTTAGACACTGACACCAGACTCAACAAAGCGGTTTGGGTCAAAGGCATAAGGATGGTCCCATGCTTTTGTCCAGGAAATGCAATGACACCAAACAAGCTGATGTTGGTAACGTATGTGCCTGCTACCACTTTCAAAGGCTTACAATCAATGTGGATGAAAACTGAGCTGAATTTCATTTAAATTTGTAAAATGTTAAAAAAACAGAGAAATACATACATACATACATACGTATGTATGTATGTATGTATGTATCATATGTATGATAGTCAAATGCAAGATAGGGAGTGAGGGAGAACACTAGTACTTGGGGGGGATCAGAAATGGTTTCCTGTGTCTTGAAGGATGAGACAAAGGGATGCTCTGAGGCAGAGGAGGAAAGAGTACTTCTACCAAAGGGAGGGGTCAATGAAAAGGCCAGAGAAGATGGACTGATTGATTCCAACATTGAGATTCTGTGAGTCTACACTGACCAAAGGCTTCACCAGATTTCCATTGGAAGGGACCTCAGAAGTCATTTCTTCCAACCTACCCCTGCACAAATATCTCCTCTATGATATCCCTGACAAGTGGTTAATCAGCCTTTACTGAAAACAAACCCTGAGAGACCGAGAGCCCACACAATCAAGGTGATGCAAGTGATAAGTAGCAGAGCGGGGATTGGAACCTAGGTTGTCAGACCTACCACTCTTTTCACGGTACTCACCATTTTTACTATGAGAGCTTAAAAGAGCCTTAGAATAGAAAATATTAGACTGGAAGAAGATTGTTGAGCATTGACTTGGAGAGCTAGGAAATATCTTAAAATACAGGATGTCAGAGCTGGGAGGGTCCTTAGAACCCAGAATGTCAGAGCTGGGAGGGCCCTTAGAACCCAGAATGTCAGAGCTGGGAGGGCCCTTAGAACCCAGAATGTCAGAGCTGGGAGGGCCCTTAGAATCCAGAATGTCAGAGCTGGGAGGGCCCTTAGAACCCAGAATGTCAGAGCTAGAAGGGCCCTTAGGACACAGAATGTCAGAGCTGGGAGGGCCCTTAGAACCCAGAATGTCAGAGCTGGAGGGCCCTTAGGACACAGGATGTCAGAGCTGGGAGGGCCCTTAGAACACAGGATGTCAGAGCTTGGAGGTTCTTAGAACCCAGGATGTCAGAGCTGGGAGGTTCTTAGAACCCAGGATGTCAGAGCTGGGGGGGCCCTTAGAATCCAGAATGTCAGAGCTGGGAGGTCCTTAGAACACAGGATGTCAGAGCTGGGTGGAGCCCCTCATTTTACAGAGGAAAAAACTAAGGTTCAGGAGAAGCTCAAAGAACAATGAGGGATGTGGCTGAGTCAAAACTTACCTCCAGCTCTTTTTGATGCCAAGTCCCATTGAACTTTACACTATGAGGGCTGCCATGCCAGACAAGTGCCAAGTTAGTGTTGTATGTGGGAAGAACATTGGCTATGGAGTCAGAGGATTGCTGTCCATAATCCACTGCTGACTCTGTGTGACTCAGAACAAAATACTGAAGTTCCCTGGGTCTCTGTTTTCTCATCTGAAAAATCAAGGTGTCTGTTTCTCTACATAAGTCTCCAGAGTCCCTTCCAACTCTTGGAGTTCAGGCACTTCATCTACAAAAAAGTGGGTTAGATGGTGTGGGAGGGAGAGAGAGAAGGAGAGAGGGAGAGAGGGAGAGGGAGAGGGAGAGAGGGAGAGAAAGAGAGAGAGAGAGAGAGAGAGAGAGAGAGAGAGAGAGAGAGAGAGAGAGAGAGAGAGAGAGAGAGAGAGAGAGAGAGAGAGAGAGAGAGAGAGAGAGAGAGAGAGAGAGAGAGAGAGGGAGAGAGAGAGAGAAAGATAGGAGGAGGGGTAGGGGAAGAGAAGAGGAGAGATTGTTCAGAGAAATCCCTCTACAGTTATCTTGCTGGAAAACCCAAGGCTCTTAATTCTTCCAGTTAAGGTGGTGTTGGGTTCCAACACATTCACTTTCCAAGGGCGCCATCTTGTGTCAAATTCTTCACTGCCCAGGACTCACGTTAGTAAGACGGCAGTAAATGGACTTCCTATGTAGGCAACTTCAAAGAAAGTTTGCAAGCTTATTTTTGCTTACTAGGTTCTAAGCTCAGTCTTCTCTACCTACTGAAGGAATACAGGTATGGTCAGAATTCTTGGCTTTGTTCCATTTATACCAGCAGTTGTTGATTACACACCTTACTTATCTACAAATTACATACGTGTATTACTGAACTTTTAATTATGTATATCATAAAGTCAGTGAGGTGACACAGTGGCTGGAATGCTAGACTTGGGCTGAGGAAGACCCGAATTCAGATCTTGCCTCAGATGCTTCCTATCCATGTGATTCTAGGCAAGTCACACAACTAGTCTGCCTCAGTTTCCTCATCTGTGAAATGGGGATAATAACATTAGCATTTACCTTCCAATGCTGTTGTAAGGATCACAAGAGCTTGGCTTAATGCTTGGTATAACGTCTGGTGTATAATAGACCCTTAATAGACCTACTCCTACTCCTACTCCTACTCCTACTCCTATTCCTACTCCTATACTCCTTCTCCTCCTAGTTAGCATTGTTAGTTGACTGTCTAAAATGAGATATCATACATAAAGTGCTGGGTAAACCTCAAAGACATACATACATGCTAGCTATTATAAAATACACAAAAATTTAAATTGTTAAAGGATGAAATGAATATTAAATAAAATTTGATTTTGAGTTGATAGATGGGTGTTTTCAGTAGGGAAGTGACAAGGTCAGTCCTGTACTTTAGGAAAATCACTTTGGCGGAATGATTTGGAGTGGGTAAAGACTGAGACAAGAGGGCCAAAGAGAAGGCTACTGCAAAGCACTTTATGTATGTTTACAGTTTATTAATCCTGTAACTTATGACTATGCTGTCAGGAATAAAGTGTAAGGCTTATTCTCTTCCCATTTTACAAATGAAGAGATTGAGGTTTAGAGGGAGGAAATGATTTACTCAGAAGACTTTCTTCACAACAACCCTTCAAGATAGGACTAGAATGTTTGCTGTGGAACTGAACCCAGGTTGCCCAAATCTAGAACATTTTCTATCAGACCTCTTTGGGAACTGAGGTGCTCCAGAGTGACCAAAATCAAGCCCAGTCCCTGGCCTGGGAAAAATCCCCTTGTTTTCTAGGACTGAGATCCAGACGTCGTCTTAGAATAAATGTGATTTCCTATAGCAACCCAAGGCAAGTTCTGCATCTGTTATTGGGCTGGATCTCCAGAAGCCTTTCTGCCTCTCAAATTCTATGTTTAAATAGCCTATGTTCTAAGATCCCTTCCACAAAACCACAGAATCTCAGAGCTGGAGGGACTTTGATCTAAACCATATCTGAAAAAGGATCCTCACCCCATCATGCCCAATAAGAAATCATTCAACCTCTGCTTGAGGATGGCCAATGAGTGGGAACCTCCTACCTCATATAGCAGGTCATTGCACTTTGGATGACCACTGCTGTTGCTGCTACTACTCCTACTCCTACTCCTACTCCTACACCTACTCCTACTCCTACTCCTACACCTGCTCCTACTCCTACACCTACTCCTACTCCTACACCTACTCCTACTCCTACTCCTACACCTACTCCTACTCCTACTCCTACACCCACACCTACTCCTACTCCTACTCCTACTCCTACACCCACTCCTACTCCTACTCCTACTCCTACACCTACACCTACTCCTACTCCTACTCCTAC
>CM053596.1:44073761-44114404 GCA_028646575.1 Pseudocheirus occidentalis
TCCTACACCTACTCCTACACCTACTCCTACACCTACTCCTATTCCTATACCTACTCCTACTTCTACACCTACATCTACTCCTCCTCCTCCTCCTACTACTTCTACACCTACATCTACTCCTCCTCCTCCTCCTACTCCTACTCCTACACCTACTCCTACTCCTACTCCTACACCTACACCTACTCCTACACCTACTCCTACTCCTACACCTACACCTACACCTACTCCTATACCTACTCCTACTCCTACACCTACTCCTACTCCTACTCCTACACCTACTCCTGCTCCTACTCCTACTCCTACACCTACTCCTACTCCTACTCCTACACCCACACCTACTCCTACTCCTACTCCTACTCCTACACCCACTCCTACTCCTACTCCTACTCCTACACCTACACCTACTCCTACTCCTACTCCTACACCTACATCTACTCCTCCTCCTACTCCTACTCCTACTCCTACACCTACTCCTACTCCTACTCCTACACCTACTCCTACTCCTACTCCTACACCTACTCCTATTCCTATACCTACTCCTACTTCTACACCTACATCTACTCCTACTCCTACTCCTACACCTACTCCTACTCCTACACCTACATCTACTCCTACTCGTACTCCTATTCCTACACCTACATCTATTCCTACCCCTACTCCTACACCTACTCCTCCTCCTCCTACTCCTACACCTACTCCTACTCCTACACCTACATCTACTCCTACTCCTACTCCTACACCTACTCCTACTCCTACTCCTACTCCTACACCTACCCCTTTCTCCTACTCCTATTCCTACTCCTACTCTTATTCCTACTCCTCTACTCCTTCTCCTCCTAGTTAGCATTTATTTAGTGCCTTAAGGTTAGGAAAACTAAATTGTGATTTCATAACCCTGTAAGGTAGGTGCTATTAACTCCATTTTACAGATGACAAAACTGAGGGTGAGAAATTAAGTGAATTGCTTGGTCCTGAGCGATACTCTAATCTCATCACAATGCTGCTCACTCAAGCCTGGATTGGTCCCTTCCCTAGGCCTCCTCTTTCCTCTTATTGGAGGGCTGGAGGGTAAAATGCTAAACTCCCCGTGCCTTCCTTTATAGAGGACAGAGACCAGACTTTTCCTGGTTTATTCCACTCTGCTTCTGCTGCTGTACCTGGATGTAACTCCATGGATCAAAATACCCCTGCCCAGGTACCCGCTCCCACCTCCTTTTGAGTTTTGTCTCCTCCCATTAACATGTAAGCTCCTTAGGGGGAGGGGCTATATCACTTTCATAGTTCTAACCCCAGAGTTCCAAGCCTGGCACATGTAGACTCTTTACAGATTCTTGTTGAATGATTGGTTGATTCCATCTCTCCCAGAGCTCTAACTGGTGAGCTTTCGCCTTATCTAGGCTAGTGCCTGGCCCTACCACTTCCCAGCCAGACTTGTCCCTTTCAACTCTCTTTATATATTATTTTCCTCTGCTAGAATGTAAGCTCCTTGAGGGCAGGGACAGTCTTTCTCCCTTGTTTTTGTATCCCCAGCACTTAGTATAGTACCAGGCACACAGTAAACACTCAATAAATTTTAAATTAATTAGCTCATCCATTCAAATTTTCGTCTTTGCAATTGCTATCTGTTGTTCCCAATTCTGCCTTCTGAGGCCAAAAAAACACAAAACAAACCCAAAACCCAAAACCCAAGGGTATTTGCTATTCTCCCAGTGGTTGTGTTCAATCAGGATGGACTCTCTGTGATTCCAGTTGGGGTGTTCTTGGCAAAGATACTAGAGAAGTTTGCCATTTCCTTCTCCAGCTCATTTTACAGATGAATAATCTGAGGCAAACAGGGTTAAGACTTACCTAGGGTCACACAGCTAGTGTGTGAGACCAGATTTGAACTCATTGAAAGATGAGTCTTCCTGACTCCGGAAGTCTATCCACTGTGCCACCTAACTACCCTTCTATGGGACAGGCCTTTAAATACTTGAAGGTCGCTATCATCATGCTCCATAGCTCTTCTCCTGGATCCTTCAATGGATTTCTTATGGCATAACTTGAGACTTTTCACCATGCTGGTAGCCCTCCTCTGGATGCTTTCCTGTTGGTCAATGTTCTTCCTAAATTTTCTTACCAATCATGATATAGAGGGACTGTCATCCTAAGCCCATTTTCTCCTTACATCTGCCTCCCTTAAAACACCCTAGGATCTCCTTCCCTTTCTTAACTGCCACATCACACCTTTGATTCATACTCAGCTTGAGTTTTCCCTTTCTGAGGGTTTTTTTGTGCGTCTCTAACTTTTTCTTAGGGCACTAAAACCCTCAGATCTTTTTCAGTTGAGTTGTCGTTTCACTGTGCCTTCCTCACATTGTCTTTGTGGAGCTGATTTTTGGAACCAACGTGTAAGACTTCAGATTTGTCCCTATTAAGTGTGATCTTACTCAATCTGTCCCAATATTCTAAACTCTCAAGACTTTCTGGAATCCTGATTCCATCATTCAATGTATCCCTTCCTCGTTGGTGTCCTCGAGAATGATTTACCTCCTCATTTGGCTTCCAAGGGCTCTTCACTTCATTCAAAGAATATCTCAGGTATCTGCTTCTACACAAATCCTCTCCTCATTCGCCCGGTTGTTATCTCTCTATCCCTCTTGAAATGATTTTGCATTATTGAATATGTTCACTTACTTCTATGGATGCCATATCCCACTGTAGAATGTAAGCTCCCTGAGGGCAGAGAGATTTTAATTTCTTTGTATCCCCAGTGTCTTACACAGAGTCTGTACTTAGTAAATGCTGAGTTTGCAGACTTGATAAGCACACCATATTTGCCTTTATGGAATCATTGATAAACATGTTAAACAGCTTAAGGGCAGTCGCAGATCCTTGGTGCAGGGTAGAGTTCCATGGAAGACATCTTCCCAACTTAACATGGAATCATTAATGACTTATTTTGGTTAAGCTATTCAATTCCAAACCCATCTAACTGCACAGCTTTCTAGTTATCGTTTGTTGATTATTTTGAATTTATCTTAATTATAGCCTGATTACACATAGTTGTTAGCATGTTGTCTTCCTCTGCGAGCTCTTTGAGAGAAGGAACCATCTTATAATTTTCTTTGTATCCCTAGGTCTTAGAACAGTGCCTGGTGCTGATAAGTTTAATAAATGCATTTTGAAGAATGACTGACTACATATCTCTCCATCTTGTCCATAAAGTAGCATGAACTCTAATTCTGTATTTCTTAAGGTCCCTGCCAGCTCTGACATTCCATATTCTAAGATTTCTTCTAATACTCTGTGGGGTTAAGGTCCCTCAAAGTTATTACCTTCTCTGCCCTAGGGTCCTTCCCAGCATTGACATTCTATATATTCTAAAGTTTATCCCACCTCTGACATTCTATGTTGGAAGAATGTCTATGTTGTAAGCTTCCCACCCAAGCACTGACAATTTATGCTTTAAATCAGCACTTTTCAAACTTCTAGATCCCAGCACTCTTAAAAATTATTGAGGACCCCAAAGAGCTTTTGTTTATTAGGTTATCCCTATCAATATTTATCATGTTGGAAATTAAAACCAATACATTTTTAAAAACCTAAATATTAATTCATTTTAAAATAACAATAATAAACCATTATATGTTAACCTAAATAACTTTTTTTGTAGACATTACATTTTCTAAAACAAAGCAATAAATGAGAAGAATGGCATTATTTTACATACTTTCACAACTTTAATATTGTCTCTGTAGACAATATTCACATCTGTTTCTGCATTCAATCTGTTGCAATATTTTGTCTTGGTTGCAATACATGAAGAAAATCTGGCCTCACACAGATATGCAGTTGGAAAAGGGAGGAATATTTTAACAGGCAAAAATAACCTTCAGTATTATAAAAATTGTCCTGACCTCTTGAACCTTCCCTGAAAGGTCTCAGGGACTCCCAGGGGTTATTAGAGATACTTTGAGAACTGAGGTTCTAAGGTCTTTTCCAATTCTGACACTCTGTGCTCTGACATCCTGTATATTAAGGTTCACATCTACCCCCTACAACTGACATTTTGTGTTTTAAGGTTCATACGTCCCACCCACCCCCACAACTGACATTTTGTATTCTAAGTTCCCTTTCAGCTCTGACATTTGACATTTCAATTTTAAATGAGAAATTTCAGCTAAGCCTTCAGAAGAAGGTTTCTTTAATGCGAGGCTATCTGACTGTTTGCTAGGGTTAATGTAGAGGGGATCCTTATTCAGGTACAATCTGACTAGATCCCCTGTACTGGGGTCCCCAACCACTCTTGAATTCTGTGAGTTAATGAAATGTTCAAAGTGGGGGCAGGGCTTTGTGTGGGGTCCCTTCCCCTGGATGTTCTTTATAAGGACTCTGAGCTTGGAAAAGGCCACAGTATGTTGTTCTCAGGGGGCCCCACGTGCTCCTTTCTGAGCTTGACAGAACAGATAAGGAACTAATCAATCAACCCAGCCTCCTCTCTGCACTCCCCTCTGGCCTAAGGACTATAAACACAGCCCTCCCCCCTCTCTGTACATCTGTCTCTCTGTATATATGAATCTTTACTCTGTCCTCCTTCCAGATTCTAGACTCAAATTCATCTCACATGCCTGAGACCCACAGGCCAGTCCCAAAAGGAACGTATGTTATTCTTCACAGCTTATCCTATTCCCCAACCTGGCTACTCACCTCAAGTTCTTTGATGGAAAGATTGTTCATTAGAGTGACTTAATTACTCTTATGGGATCATCGGAAGATTAATAGTTGGATGGGTCGATGTAAGGCTTTGCATCAAAGGGGAGAACAAAGAGAAAGGAATATTGGAATAGAAACAGATGTGGTTGAACTTGAAGTGGCCAAAGGACAACAGCTGTTCTATTGGTCTCTTGCTGTTCCTCCATCCTGCATCCTCCCCAAATTACCTTGTATTTATTTTGATTATATTGTATACATACATTTCCCTTGATAGAATGTAAGCTCATTGAAGGCAGGGTCTGTTTCCGTGTGTGTGTGTGTGTGTGTGTGTGTGTGTGTGTGTGTGTGTGTATGTGTGTGTGTGTGTGTGCTCGTGTGTGTGCTCGTGTGTGTGCTCGTGTGTGTGTGTGTGTTTTAGCAGTAAGTGCCTGACACAATTTTATTTTTACCAGCCCTGTGATTTCATGAGCCTTCTAGGTGGTGCACCTAGAGTCAGGTACTCTATGAACTCATCTTTCTGAGTTCAAATCTGGCATCAGACATTTACTAGCTGTGTGACCCTGAGAAAGTCTCTGTTGAGAAGACAGATTAAGCTGGCTTCAGGGTTATGTCGGTCAACCCTATTTGCCTCAGTTTCCTCACTTGTAAAATGAACTGGAGAAGGAAACCACTTGAGTATCTTTGCCAAGAAAACTCCCATGGATCATGAAGATGAGTCGGACATGGCTGAATCCACTGAATGGAATGATTTCCTTAGTGTAGGGAGGGCCTGGTGAGGAACTTCTGCCGACATGGATCGGCACTTTCTCAGCAACTTGTAGTTTTATATACTTGTATGGGAACCCTGAGAGATTAACTGACATGCCAGGTTAGGGTCATACTGTCAGAATGTCAGCCATGGGACTCGAACCCACCTCTTTTTGGCTCTTAATACACCATCTATGTTCTTTGTACCATACCACGTAACTTCTCACCCAGTACATATTAAGTGCTTAAAAAATATAGGTCAGCTGATGGGTTCTATGATTTAATAACACCTAAGAAGCTGGGAATTACTCTCTTATTTGCATATCAGGTGATAGATACTTATTAAGCACCACGTGTCAGGCATCCTGCAAAAGGCAGGGGATACAATGAAAGTCAAAAGACTGAGTCCGGACTTTGAAAGTCATCATCTAGTGGAAGAAACAACAGGCAAATGAATATGTGCAAACCAGCTATGGACGGGATGAACAGGAAATCATCAACAGAGGGGAGGCACCTAGATTAAGAAGGATGGGGAAAGGCTGCCTGTACAAGGTGGGCTTTATTATCTGACCTGAAATACATACGCGACACCCATGTTACATATGCAGGACAGATCACTTAATGATGAATGGTTTGGAGCATCTGTTTCCCCAGCTGTAAAAGGGAAATAATAGATAATTCCCCTAGAGAATGTTTGAAGAAAAGTGCTTTATGAGTCCTAGCATTCTATAGCAGGAGTTAACTTGGTGTCTGTGAAATTTAAAAATATGTGTTGTGATAAATATGGTCAGTGATGTCTGACTCTACCCCATTTGGCGTTTTCTTGGCAAAGATGCTGGAGTGCTTTGTCATTTCCTTCTCCGGTTCATTTTACAGATGAGGAAACTGAGGCAAACAGGGTCAAAGTGACCTATCTAGGGTCACACAGCTAATGAATATCTGAGACTGGATTTGAATTCAGGAAGATGAATCTGGCTCTCTAACCACCGAGTCACCTAGCTGCCTGGTGATAACCATGTTTCCATATAATTGGTTTCTGTTGCAATGTTGTTGTATTTTACTTTTATGCAATTAAAAACATTCTTCTGAGAAAGTGTTCTTGGGCATTTCCAGACTGCCCATGGGGTGCAAGACATCAAAAAGGTTAAATTGAGGAGTTATTGCTACAAATGGCTGGGTTCCTTCAAAGATGGGACACTAGAGGGCAGTGACGCCCTACACCATTCTTGCATGGCATTACCTACCCCCCATCCCAACCCAGCCCCTTTCTACCCCCAAAGGCTTCCCAGGCAGTTTTCCCCTACAGAATGGAGGGACCTCAGGAAATGATTAAAGTCTTAGCTCTGCCTCTAGTCAAACCCTGCCCAGTGCAAGTCTGGCCCATGGGAAATCCTCCCATGTGAAAGCACCAGGAAGAGTAGTGAAAGAGGAAGCCCAAGACCAGTCTTAGTCTCCGAAACTGCCACCAACTATTTGCATGACCTTGGGTGACTCTGTGTGACCTTGGACAGGTCCCTACTCCACCCTAGTCTCTCGTTTTCTTATCTATAAAATGAAAGGCTGGGACCTGATGGACCCAACGCCCTTTTCTATGAGTCATGGGATTTTAGAGTGAAAAGGGACCTTGAAAAGTAAGGGAGCATTTCTTGGGGTGGGGAACCTTGGATGGATGACTTGTCTAAGGTCACACAGTTAACAGCAGAGCAAGGAAAAAAGCTTATGTGTCCCTGCCTCCAGACTCAATCTTTCTACCTCACCACAGTGAAAATCTGGACAGATACACTGATTGGGACAGGTTGGTTAGCCTTGTGAGGAATCTGAAGAGGCAATTTCATTACTACCAAAGGGGCAAAGGAGGCTATGGAAAACAAGGGGAACAGACAGAGAACAGAGAAGGGAGGGCTCTTAGAACACAGGATGTCAGAGCTGGGAGGGCCCTTAGAACCCAGGATGTTCAGTTAGAAGGGATTCAGAGATCATTCCTTCCCCTGCCCCACCCCCTCTTATTTCACAGATGAGGAAGCTGAGTGCACAGAGGCAGAGACTACACAGCGGCTCAGTGAGAGACCCAGGACTAGCATCTAGGTCTTGGGATTCCTGGGCCTGTTGATTTCTTTGGTAGGACTATTTCAGAAAACTCAGCCATTCTTTGGAAGGGGTCGTGCGGGTAAGGAGGAAGCAAACCATTCAAGCTGAAAGCCTTGGTAGGGCAGTGATGGTCCTCTGCTGTCTGTCCTCAGCAGAGAGGAATAATGGCAACACGGGAACAAATATTATGAGAGTAAATGTGTAAACAACGAGCTGTTGGTGACTTCATTGGTCATAAACAGGCCGGAGAGCCCGAAATGCCTGCCAGCCCTCCCCACATGGGGCCTCTGTGGAAGGCCCTGTGGTGACCTGCTGTACCATGGCGGGGGAGAAGACAGCGGCCTCCTCCTCCTCCTCCTTCCTTCTCACCCGCCTGTCCCCAGCATGGTCGAGTTTAATCTGGAGAGGCAAGAATGATTTTCCAAAGTTGTGAAAATATAAAATGCCTAGGCTAGCTCTGTAGAGATTTAGAAGAAAAGTACTGGCCCTGGAAGAACACACAGATGATGGCCTGTGTGCTAGGACTGAGAAGGATCGAGCAAGGACCCTGCTTTCCCAGTCCTGTCTCACCCCAGTGTCTTCCTCACCATTGCCTACATTCTAATGTTTTATTTCTAAGGTTCCTTCCAGCTTCTTTCATGCTCTAAGGGCCCTCGAAACTCTGACATTCTGAGTTCTAATGACCTTCCCAACTCTGAAATTCTGGGTTCTAAGGGCCCTCCCAGCTCTGACATCCTGTGTACTAAGGGTACTTCCAGCTCTGACATTCTCTGTTCTCCCAGATCTGACATTCTATGTTCTAATGACCTTCTCAACTCTGAAATTCTGGGTTCTAAGGGACCTCCCAACTCTGACATTCTGTATTCCCTATACCCCCTCTTGTCCTGTGTTTGAACTCTACCATTCTTGTTCCCCACATGATGAAACAAGAAAAACAAGAGAAAGTTGTAGAGCAGCATAGTGAGGCTTGGTTTAAGGGAAACCTTCCTGATGCTCAAAGCTATTTAAAAGTGGAATAGCTGTTTCAGTGGGCTGCAAGTTCCTCCTTAGTAAAGGCCTTCTAGCAAAAGTTGCATGACTGTTGAGAATGCTGTCTGGCCTGCTCCTGGTCAGATATAAGTTGGCCTTGGGTCTGGGAGGTCCCTTTCACCATAGGATTCTGCCACTGACTATTCTAAGAGGAAGCAAGAGGCAGTAGGAAGGGAATTTGATCTGGAATACAGAAGACTTGGTTGAGATCTCAACCACTCTACTCAGTACCTGTATGGCCTTGGGCAAGGAATTTCATCCAAGGAAGAAATCAGTAAGTATGAAGCTTCTACTTTGGGCAAGGTATTATGTTAGACAGGGGCTACAACTCTAGTGAATGGAACCATCTCTACCCTGAAGGGACTTACATTCTGACAGGGGAGGTCACAAGGACACACATAAGAATGCAGAATAAATATAAAGAAATACAAAGTAGTTCAAGGTAATATTTGGGAAAGAGGGAGGATGCTAACATTGGGGGCATCAGAAAAGGCTTCATGGAGAAGATTATGCTTGAGCTGTATCATGAAGGAAGAGACAGTAGAAGGAGGGAGGGAGGAAGGGAGGGCATTCTAGGCACAAAGTCAGGGAGAGGGGAGATGGCGTATCCTTTGAGGAACACAGAGAAGAACTGTTTGGCTGGATTGTAGAGTGCAGGAGGGGCAGTGATGTCCAACAAGATTGGAAAGTTCAGTTGGGGCCAGGTTGGGTAGGACATTACAAACTAAACAGAGGAGTTGGTATTTGATTTTAAAGGTACTAGGGACCACTGGAGTTTATTGAGAAGGAGAATGACCATGCAATCTACACTTAGAGGAGAAATCACTTCAAGAGCAGCATGGACAGTGGACAGGAGTGGGCAGAATCTTGAGGAAAATTCATTAGGAGGCCGTTGCAATAATTCAGACAAGAGATGATGAGGATCTGAATTAAAGTGTCAATAGAGAGAAAGGGGTCAGAGGGGAGGGATGTTCTGGAGGCAGAAATTGAATTGTTTGGCATCTGACTGATTGGATACGTGGGATGAAAGGAAGTGAGGAGTCAAGTACAATGTTCAAGTTTCCAACCTGTGAGCCTGGAAGAATGAAGGTAACTTTGACAGACAGAGAGCTCCAGAAGAAGGATGGTACTGAAGGAAAAGACCATGCCTTCTACTTTATTGAGTTTGAGCTCTCTCTCATACATCCAGTTTGATTGTCACGTAGGCGGTTGGTGATGGGGGAATGAAGCTCAGAGAGAGAATAGGGATCCCCTGCTCTATATTTCAATTTTCTCATCTGGAAAATAAAGGAATTATATGAGATTATCTCTAAGCACCCCTTCAGCTCTGGATCTCACTTTACTCAACTGTGAAATGAGAGAAATGGGTTAAATAATTTCTTTAAATTGTCTCCTTATTTCCAGCATTCTGGCTGGTAACTGACTTTATGTGGAGAGACCTTCCCATCCCTGGAGGACTAGACTTAGACAAAGTCAGCTGCTACCAAGATGGTGGCATTTCAGTAAAATTTTCAAGCTCCTCCTTATACTACAAGCAGTACCTACTTCCCTTATGCTTAGGCAGCATGGTACGACAGAAAGAGCCTTGGCCCTGAGATCAGAAGACACAGGTTCTTGGCTGGCTAGGTGGTGCAGTGAGTAGAGCACTGGTCCTGGAGTCAGGAATACCTGAGTTCAAATCCGACCTCAGACACTTAACACAAAAAACTAGCTGTGTGACCTTGGGCAAGTCACTTAACCCCAAATGCCCTCCAAAAAAGCAACAACAAAAAAAAGACATGGGTTCCAGTCTTACTTCTGATGCTGCCTATCTGTGCGACCCTCAATTTCCTTATTGATAAAGTAAGGAAGGTGAACTAGCTGACCCAGGTTCCTTATATTTCACAATTAGAGAATCATTCCTTTGACTTTTAAGTATTCTTGACAAACAATCAGTCAACCAACACTGGTCATTGACTTCTAGCCAATAGCACCTTACCTGAGTTTTCAAGGTCACACACTATGGGCCAAGTACTGTTCTAAGTGTTAAGGAGAAAATACAAAAGTGAAATGGTTCCCACTTTAAAGAAACTTGCCCTCTAAAGGGGGAGAAGAGGGCTATAACACGTGAAGATAGGCTGCTGGATCTCCAGTAAGACCTGAGCTGAATCCTGCCTCAGACAATTACTGGCTGTTGTGAGCCTAGGTAAGTCACTTGACCTCTCTGGGACTCAGTTTCCTTATTTGTAAAATGATGGAGTTGAATTCAGAAGTCCTTTCCATCTCTGAATATATGATCCTATCTATGATTCCTAGCTATTACACCTTTCAGGGCTTTTAGTAGGTGAGGGGGATCAATGATGGGGATCAGGATGGGAGCCATTTGACAGTAGACTGTCACGTCCTTTCCCTTAGCAATGGCGGTGCTGAAACTGATTCTTGTTCTCAGAGGAAGAGTGACAAATGGGGCAGAGGGGGGAAGGATGGAAAGTATACCTGGTCAAGGAGGCAGGGGAGGCCCTGGTGTCCTTCTGGATCATCCTAGGAAGCATGGTAGATGTGGAGGCATAGTGAGCTTCAAGCTCCCCCTCTGAGAATTAAACCATTCTGAAGCTTGATTTCATCATCACTTAAATGAGGCCCTTGGACTACATAACTTCTGAGCTTCCTTCTAGCTCCAGGGGACTGGATTTATGTTTGTTTTTGTTTTTGAGGTTAAGTGACTTACCCAGGGTAACACAGTTAGTAAATGAGATCAGATTTGAACGGAAGGCCTCCTGACTCTAGGGCCCATGCTCCATCCACTTTGTCACTTAAATGCCCCATAGGGGGTTGCGTTTGGAAACAATCCCTGCTCTCAAGAAGTTTCCAGGCTAATTGGAGAGACAAGAGTATCTGTAGGTATTTCCCCTCACCTACTAATCAGGAGAGTTCTGTCCCAGGAGATAGCTCTTCCTTGTTTCCAGGTTCCTTAGGGTATGACCAAGTCTCTCATCCAATGGAATAAAATTTCCTATCTCACCTAAATGAAATGTCTTTGATTTCAGGCAGGTGCAAGCCTCATTCACCACTAGTTCAGGTTGATCTGGCCCAGGAGTATTCTTGCCTAATAAAGATAATTACCTTTAAGTGGGATGGGGTGGTCAGTGGGACCCCTTCTGTAGTCCTGTTCTTGGATTATCCTACATGTCATCCTCCAGTGCCTCCAGGGGTGGCCATGCACATCAAGGTCCCCATTATGGAGGAGAAACATGAATATGGTCCAATGGCAAGAGCCCTGCCTCAGACCGCTTCTCTGCCTCCAATAATCTCCCTGGGACTCAGTTTCCTCTGTAAAGTGCAGGAATTGTACGTAATAATAACAATAACTTGTATTTATATAGTGCTTTGAGGTTTGCCAAGCATCCTCCCAACAACCCCGGGGGATAGGCGGTATTATCCCCATTGTATAGATGAAGAAACTGAGGCAGATGGAGGCTTCATGATTTGCTCAGGATCACACATTTATTTAGGAGTCTGAGGCTCAATTTGAAATCAAGATTTTCCTGACTTCAGGTCTATTCCACTTAGCGGCCACTTAAATGACTTCTCATGGCCTTCCTCGCTCTAAGTCTATGATTCTGAGCTTCTGGGAATCTTGCCTTGCAAGCCCTATAAGCCTGAAAAATGTCAATGAATGATCCACATGTATGCTGCATGTGTACTGGGGCCCCAGGAACAGTCAGGATGAGGAGTGAGTCAGCCACCAGAAATGACCATCAAATTCTCAGCTATGACCCACAACCTTCTTTTGCCTCACACCGGATAGTTAACCTTTCTTCCTCCCCACATAGTATATAACTGACTATAGCTTTAAATCTGGCAAAGAGAAGACTTCTGGGAGACAGGATCGTGGGCTAGATCTGGAAGCAATCTCAGACACCATCTAATCCAACCTTTCATTTCAGAGATGATGGAACAATCTAATCCAACCTTTCATTTCAGAGATGATGGAACAAAGACCCAGAATGTCAGGGCCTGGAGTGTCTTTGGAGCATGGAATATTAATGATAAAAGAGGTCATAAAATGTTAGGGTTTGGCTTCTCCCATTCAACAGATGGGGAAACTGAGAAGTAAAATGGCTTACCACAGCCCACACAGGTAGCAAGTAGCAAAGTGAAGAACTAAGTTATGTATCTGATTGCTTGTCATCTCAGGGAGATGGGAGGGAAGGGAGTGAGGGAGGGATAGAATTTGGAACTCAAGACTTTAAACAAAAATGTTAAAAACTGGGAAAAATAAAACATACTAAGGAAAAAAAGAACTAGGTTGAAGAACAATTACAGATTGAGAAATTGCTGCTTGATACAAAGAAGCATCTAGAAAATCAGAGTTGATCAACAACACAATAGGCTGTCTTGAAAAGAAGTGAACTCCCCATCCCTGGACGTCTCCATCAGACTATGACTTACTTGGTTTCAGAGACTGCTCTTTGCCTTTCCTCACATCCCCAATGCTTAGCCCAGTGCCTGGCGCATAGTAGGTCCTGAATAAATACTTATTTCCTTCTCTACTGTCAAATTAAACTTTTTTCAATTAACAAAAATGTGTCTTCTTTCCCTCCTACTTCCCACTACCACCACACCCTCCCATAGAGAAAGAAATAAAAACAAAATCCCTGTTACAAACATGTTGTCAAACAAAACAAATTCTCACATTGACCATGTCCAAAAATAATATTTGTTTCAATCTGTACTCTTTGTCCATTCCCTCTCTGTCAGCAGGTGGTTCATATCTTTCATCATGAGACCTTTGGAATTGTGGCTGAGTCTTTCAAAGTTACAATTGTTGTTCCTGAGTCTTTACAATGTTGTATGAATTATTCTCCTAATTTTGCTCACTTCATTCTGCATCAGTTCATACAAATCTTCCCAAGTTTTTCTGAAACCATCTCTTTCATCATTTTTTATAGTACAATAGTATTCCATCACATTCATATTAGGTAACTAGGTGTTGCGAAATCCCAGAGCAAAGATATAGTGAGGACGAAGGACAGGGTTGGATGAGGCACAGGGAGATATGGAGGGTTAGAAAATTCTGATCAGGTTTCAGAGTTTATGAATGTGGGAAGCCAAGAGTCTTAGACACGTATTGGCTGTATGATCCGGGGCAAGTCACTTGACTTCTGCCTCAGTTTCCTCATCTGTAAAATGGGTATTATAATAGCACCTACCTCCCAGGATTGTTGTGAGGATGAAATGAGATATTTACAAAGCCCCTCACAAACCCCAAAATGCTGTATAAATGCTACCATTATTGTTAGTGTTGCTTTTGGTTTTGGGGTTTTGGTTATTGTTGTTGTTTGTCCTGGATCCCTTTGGCGGTCTGTTGAAGTCTATGGACCCTTTCTTAGAATAAAGTTTTTAGATGCATGGAATAAATACAAAAGACTAGAAAGGACACTAATTCCATTAAATTAAAATTAAATAAAATAAGGGGCGGCTAGGTGGCGCAGTGAATAGAGCACCGGCCCTGGAGTCAGGAGTACCTGAGTTCAAATCCGGCCTCAGACACTTCACAAAAAAACTAGCCGTGTGACCTTGGGCAAGTCACTTAACCCCAACTGCCCTCCAAAAAGCAAAAAATAAAAAAAAATAAAAAAAATAAAATTAAATAAAATAGAGTAATTAAATAAAATAGAGTAATCACAATTTTTTTTAAGTTCAAGGGCCCCAGGTAATTCCTCTTCCCTGTGATTGACCTGGAAATACTCGAGAAATTGAACTTCATTATGGTGTAGTAGATAAAAACTCTGACCTCAGGTTGAAAGACCTGGGTTCAAGTCCTGCCACTGAAAGATACTCTCTGTGTGACCCTGAACAAGTTGCTTAAGCCTTCAGTAAGGACCTAAGGCAAATCTCCAGAGACTACAAATTGAGGCAACTAAGCGACAAAGACGCAGAACTTAGGACTTAAACTCAGGAAGACCTGAATTCTAATCCTACCTCAGATACTTACTAGCTCTATAATCCAGAAGTCATTTAACTCTTTATGCCTCAGTTTCTTTTTTTAATGGTATTTTTCCCAATTACATGTCCATTTGGAGCATTCACTTTTACAAGATTTCCTTGATTTTGTTTTATAAATCTCATTTTATTTTCAGTTCTGAATTCTCTCCCTCCTCTTCCTCTTCCCTAGTCATTGAGAAGGAAAGAAAAGCAAAAAGCCTTTATAAATATGTATAGTCATGCAAAACGAATTCCCAGCTTTAGCTACACTCCGAAATAGAAGGGAAAGAAAATATGCTTTAGTCTGCCTTTTGAGACCATCAGTTCTCTATCTGGAGGCGGACAGTATTTTACATGACGAGTCCTTTGGAATTCTGGTAGATCCTCACCTTGATCAGAGTAGCTAAGCCTTCCACAGCTGATTATTGTGAACAATATTGCCATTTATATGAGTATGAGGAGGGCTATAAAGTGTACGAAGACTGGAAAGCTCTTGGGTGATTAGTGATTGGCATCAAACCATGCCACCCTCGTGCCCAAAGGCAGGAGATGGAGTATAAGATTCAACGAATAGTTTATACGGCTCTTGTTGTTTGGAATAAAGCATGAAAGGCAGATGAAAGGCAGATTGTGGTGGGCCTGAAATGCCAGGTATAGAGCCTGGGAAGTAGAGATCCCACCAATCAGTAGATATAGCCAGCAAATTTGTGCCTTCTGCTACCCTCCTCTAGTCATTTAGTCATCATTTTCAGGGGCAAATGTTCCCATCCCCCGTTAACTTTGCCCATATTCTCCCATTTTCCCTTTCCACTGAGCCTTCAAGGGCACCTCTCCCTCAGTGGTCAACAAGCTTCTCTCCATTCTCCATCTCTTCTCTTGATGTGCTACCTTTTTGTGCCCACTGCATCTCTGGCCACTCTCACACATACTGGTAGCTTCTTCTCTCCTCTCTCCCCCAGTATATTGGACCAGAAGGAGGAACCGGTCCATTCTTTTCTCCCAGCTCCCACTTGTGGACCTTCCCTCTGTCTCTGCCACTCAGTCTCCTTCATTCCTTTGAGAATAAAGCCATCACTCAAGATTCAGAGAAAGACATAGTCAGCCTGGGATTCTGTATTTACTTGACTGTATATTTGTGGGGGGAAAAGGATTTGTTTTCATTTTTCCACTGAGGAAGGAGTGGGCAGTTGTGGGGGGATAGAGTAGGGAGAAAAAAGAAAGAAAAAGAATATAACTGAGATATCTTTTTTTTAATGTAGAGAACAGAAGGAACCAGAGAGAAGGACAGACAAGGACAGTTTTGGAAGCTACAGGTTGATCTTATTATATTGTCCAAAAAATAAGCAAGGTTATGCAATAGAAATGTACAGTTTTATGTATAATCAACTTTTTCTGTGGAAATAACCCTTTTGTCAATCCATCAATAAACATTTATTAAGAGCCTTCTATGTGCCAAACGCTATACTAAGTGCTAGTATAAGGCCAAAGATAGTCCCTATCCTCTAGGAGGAACTTACAGTCTTATTTGGTGTTTGTTGAGTTCAGAATAAAAATAACGTTTTTTTCCAAAGCAAGAATAACGCAAGTTATTTTGGTCAGCTAGGCCAGGATCTTCTTACCGTGGTCCTCTGGCCTCCAAGTCACTTTCCTTCTTTTCTCAATATTTATAAGACCCGACTCAAAGTCTTCTCCTCCAACCTAACCTCTCTGCACTCAAAGATAAAATCTGATGTCCCCTCAAAAACATACTTCTTTATTTATCAACTTCAGTAATAACAAGCATCATCATAACTGGCATTTCAAGGTTTACAAAATTCTTTACATGTGATCTCATTGGTCCCTCCCAACTGAGATAGGTACTATTAATTATTCCCAATTTATAGATAAACCAAAGGCAGTAAAGGTTAAGAGAGTCCCTCCAGGGTTATACAGCTAGAAACTGTCTGAAGAAGGATTTAAACTGAGGCCTTCCTAGTTCTAAATCCATTGTATACTATCCACTGTATCACCTAGCTGCCTTAACTGCCATGACCTACAAATTCCATGTACTACAGCCACCCGTAGCGATAGTCTATGGGAAAGCAGAAGGGAAGTGCGTCAACTGGAAAGTACAAGGAGCATCAAAACAAGAGATAAAATTATTTTTTTTTAAAAAAAAAAAGGCCATCAGATTTAGCACATAAGAGCTCCATATCTTAGCTCTCACTATCATCCCAAACTAATTTACTTCCAGAATTTTGTTTCCGGTCTTTGATCATAATCTCCTGTCCTTCCTTCCTTTTTTCTGCTTTGTTCCTTCTAAACCAGGAGTCCTTAACGTGTGTGTGTGTGTATGTGTGTGTGTGTGTGTGTGTGTGTGTGTGTGTATGATGGCACCCTTTGACAGTCTAGTGAAGCCTCCGGACTCCTTTGAATAACATTTTAATGCATAAATTAAAATACATAGGCTCAGAAAAGAATTCATTTCTATCAAAACATAATTATCAAAATATGTATTTTTTTAAAGTTCATGGATGGAGCTCAGGTTAAGGAATCCTGGTCTAAAACTATTCTTCATCCTCACTAAGCTATCATTCCTTAATTTTCTATCAGAGCTGTTGCTCTAGAGTTCATCTATACACGGTCCCATACTCTCCATTCCTTTGCCTCCTTGTCCTACTCAAGTCCTGCCAGTCCTTAACCCTGGACTATCCCCACCATCTGTCCTCCCCGCTTATATTCTGAACTCCTGAAAACCTTTGGAGGCATTCTTATCACTTCTGCCAAATAAATGCACATTATCTGTTTCGTTTGGTTCCTCATAGCTGCATGGTAAAGTCCTAATTTTTTCTTGTTTAATTCTCTGATACATCTCCTCAGTGGCTGCTCCAACCTTGCTCCTCTCTTCTCTAACTCCTAATGCCTCTTGCACCCCACCTGCCCTCATCCTATCTCTCAGCAGATGTCCTTACTTCCTACATGACTAAGCAAAAGGGGCCAATCTAATATGAATTTCCTAACTCCACACCCATAAGCTCCTCCACATATATGTCCATTCTCTTTTTCCTTGTTCCTTTCTTTTAGAAAAATGGCGGCCCTTCTCCTTGTCAAGGACAACTTCTCTAATTGTGAGTGCCCTTGATCCTGTACTCTCCCATTTCCTTGACACTTGATTATTTCTTTTTTTCTCTCTCTTAACTGCAAATCTGCCTGTCTACTCACTATCTACTCACCCCTCCCTTCTTGCCTACAAATGTGTCCAGGTTTTCCCCATCCTTATAGTGCTTTCACTTGGTCCTGTCATTACCTCAAAGCTATCATCCTATTCCTCTCCTCCATTTTCCTTGTAAACTCCTAGAAATATATCTCTATTTGCTGTCTCCACTTCTTGCAGATAGACTTCTGAACCCACTCCTGGATGGAAGCTTCTCTCTCTGTGATTACCAATGAGTTCTTAATGTTTAACTCTAAAATAACCTTTTAAAAATATATTGATAGCCTTTGCTTTCACCTTAGCTACATTTTCTAGTGTACCCCTTCTCTTGCCCCTTTCCATAAAGCTATCCATTATAATAAAAAATTTAAAATAGGAAAAAATAGTTCAGCAAAACGAATCAACTTATTGAAGAAGTCTGACATTCTCTGCAGTATGCCATACCCATAGTCCCCCATTTCTGAAATAAGGGAGAGTGGAAGGTGCCTTCTTATAACCTTTTCTCATCCTTCCTTACCTTTCTATAGATCTTCATACTGCTGACTATTTCCCCTAGACACTCTCTGCCTTTCTTTGGCCATCTTCCTTGCTCTTACCTGATGGTTTTTCCATCACAAATTTTTTTCTTTGTCTTTTTTAAAAGGCTGCTTAAAAAAATCATTCCAAGGATATAGGGTGGTGCATCCAAATGAACAAATCAACCACGTATTGATTTTTGGCTGAAGTAGCTGATTCAGCTCTGCCTGTGTGTACCCTAACATAGCTCAAGCACAGATAGACAAGATTCCATCTTTTGAGACTGGTTACTTTCAGATCAAGAGGAATGGTCTACCACACTGATACATCAACACTGATCTCCTCTGGTTCTCCTACCTGTCTGACTGTTCCTTGGTTTCCTTTGTTGGATCATAATTAGCCTTTTGTCATCTTACTATGGGGACTTCCTAGGGTCTGCTCTTCTCTTTCTATATACTCTTTCTTGCATATCTCATCAGCTCCCATGAGTTCAAATATCATCTCTACATAAATGACTACCAAATTGACATATCCAGGCATAATCTCTCTCCTGTACCCTTGTTCTACATCACCAACTGTCCAATGAACATCTTATTCTGGATGCCCTGAAGGTATCACAAGCTTAATATATTCCAAACAGAATTCATTATATTCTCCAAGTTCATAACTCAGAATCCTCCTTGACTCTGCCTCTTCCTACCCATCCACATCCAATCGCTTGTTAACTCTTGTTGCTTCAATTTCCATAATATATCTTATTATCTGAGTTCCCTTTCCTGGACTCACTCAGGCACCTTTCTGACTCAGGTCTTTATCACCTTTTGTCTGGATGACTATAATGTGCTAAGTATATTCTGAGCTCACAGTCCCAGAACCAGGCTGCTGTGGATCTCAAGGCTCTAGGGGTGCCCGAGAGGGGTTGGGGTAGATTTCTCTAATGCCATCTGGCATGTTCACCCTAATGTTAGCTATCCATTATTAACACCCAAACTCCATGGAACCATTTTACATCAAATAGTTTTTACAAAGAGGAATTTACTTTAAAATTACACCAAGAAAAAGTAGAAACATTTCCTCCCAATACCTTGCGGACACACTCTCCTCTATATTGTCACAGCCATGGGGAGAGGGGGCTCTGACATATCCAAAAGTGGCATTACTACCAGATGAGACCTTGTCCCAGCTGCCACTGGGGTGGGTCTCAAAGGTCATTCTTTGGGACATTTAATGCTCAAAGAAGTTAAGCAATTTGTCTGTGGTCATATGATGTCATGTGGGATTTGGACCCAGGTCCCTCCTGATTCCAAGTATGTCTAAACCCAAGGAGGGATGGCTTTAGGGGGAAAGATCATGACTTAGGAAGCTGCATGGCATACTGGAAAGAGGATTGGACTCAGAGTCAGAAGAGACTTAGGTTCAAATCTAGCTGTGTGACCCTGGGCAAGTCAAGTCAAATCAATAAGCATTTATTAAGTGTTTACTCTATGCTAGACATTTTGCTAAGTGCTAGAGATGCAAGGAAAGTTTAAGCCAGCCCCCCTTCTTCAAGGACAAGTCACTTTGCCATTCTGTGACTCAATTTCTTCATCTGTAAAATGAGAGTATCAGACTCTATGGCGTCTAAGATTCCTTCCAGACATGAATCTGTGACCTATAACACTATAATTACATCTTAGATTTAGTTGTTCCCATCAAGCAGCCTCAGAAGAGAAGAGAAGCTGGTGCCCTTCATTAGGATTTGGGGCAGCAACTGCTGCCTTCCCTTCCCACAGATCAGCGGCTTTGCTTCTTTGATGATCATAACTACCAGGCCTTGCCCTAGGTGATGAGTAGCAGAGAATGGCATGCTCATCTTGGAATCAGAGAGACCGAGGTTCAAATCCCACCTCAGAAACTTACCCGCTGTGCGTCCCCAGGCAACTCACTGAACCGGCGTGCCTCAGTTTCCTCATCTGTGGAATAAGGATAATAACAGCCCCCACCTCCCAGGACTGTTGTAAGGATTACATGAGCTAACATTTGTAAAGTATTTTCCAAATCTTAAAGTGTTATATAAATACCAGCTATAATTATTGTTGTTCTTATTTTTGCAGAGGTGGAGGTAAGCTGGCTCGTACTAATTGTGCCCGGAGCCCAAGGAGGTAGGGGTGGCAGGCCTGAGGTTGCAGGAATCTTGCTAAATAGCTCAGTTCCCCTATAAATCAGAGGCCCAAGGAAGTCACAACATCCATAAATATTTATGTTGTCTCCAAAAAAATTGTACTTGATATATTTTATTTGTGGAAAGGCAGTAAGTGGCGGCACAACCGTTATTTTTGGCTGTGTCAGGACTGGGAGCTGTGAGGATGCCCTGTTTGTGCTGGGGCTACAGCCCAACCCAGTGATCCCCTAGAGACTCCTCATTTCCACGAGCTCCAGCACAAGGTCACTGTCTTGGGGGTGTTTCCTTTGGAGGTGGTGGAGGAATCACAGGGAAGGTGGCAGGGGTCAGAAGGCAGGGGGCTGGGAAGGCACTGCTGGAATCTGGTCCTGTTACCTAGGATGTCCACCTCAGTCAAGCCCCCAAGGCCCACTCTGATGCTAAAAGCACAGTTGGGGTGGGGACAGGAGGATGGGCCCTAATCCTGGCTCCATCCCCACACTCAGACACAACCTCTCTTCTAATTATTCTCCTACTCAGAGCCCTACACCCAATCCTCATCCCCACTCTAGCGCTATAATTCTAAATATAGCATGAATCCCAAACTCATCCCTAACTCTACCCTTAATCTAAATCCCAATCTCAACTTTAATCTTTTATTCAAAGTCCCACGTCTATTCCCCATCCCAGTTTTAACTCTGTTCCTTCAAAATTTGATTTATTCCTTAGGACTTAGGGCCTGACTGTTGAAGGTCATGGCCCTCACCCACCTCGAGGACAATATTTTCTCAAACTGGGATCTTTACCTTCGAGAGAAGAGGGAGATGTTTGCATCTTTAACTCTTCAAGCCACAAGTTGCTATCAAGAAACTTCCAGCAATCACAGATCTACAGCCTTTCTTTCAGGCCTTGGGAAGATGTCCAAGAGACACTGGAAAACAAATCGCTTACACGGTGGTAATTAGGAACTGAGTAGTGGTGGTGGAGGTTGGGAAAGTGATGGTAAGTAGGCATAGACAATGCCCCAAACTGGCTTTGATAGAAACAGATAACTGCACACATATAAAAATATTATAAGGAACTTGAGGGAAGGATCTGGGGCAGGGGTGGGGAACCTGAGACCTTGAGGCCGCATGTGGCCTTTTAGGTCCTCAAGTGTGGCCCTTTCCACTCTTGAAGACCTAGAAGGAAACATGTGGCCTGGAGGCCACAGGTTCCCCTTGGGAAGGAGGAGTATTCCCACTCAATATTGCTAGGAAGATGGGATAATTCTCATACTTTCTTTTCCTTCATTGTATATTATATGCAATTTAGTATGTATGTATGTATGTTTATGTATATGTATACACACACATACATATATGCAATTATAGGCATATTATACTCCCCACACCTGCACCTCCTCCCTCCCCTCTCCAATCATCCTTGAAGAAGCAAGTGCTGTATTTGGAGTCAGGGGAGCCAGGACCAGACTCTTGCTCTACCTGTTCAGATTGTGCTGGGCTTGAGTTCTTTCCTGGGGCCTAAATTTATCCTCTGTAAAATGAGGTAGTTGGTCTATATAATGTCTATGATGTCTTGTAAGATCGAATTCTGTGATCCTGACAATTTTCATTCAGTGAAATGTATCCAGTGAATCCACAATTAAAAACCTCTAGTCTAAAGCCTATCATTGATTCAATGGAGACATGTTCTCACCTGGTTAAGGTATCAGGCAGTAACCACTTGATTATTACATTAAGCAAAGTGTGATTACATTTTTCTACTTAACCCTATCTTTATACTTTGCTAATCTTTTTAGGTCTGTGACTCTGTCTCCCATTCTGACTTTGGAAATCTTACCTTAGAAGAAAAAAATCACCAATCCAATGCTGGACTGTATGGCTTCTGAAATCTTTTTATAACTAAAACTATTTGATCCTGTGATTGCGAATGGCGTCTTTTTATCTTTTCTAAGGAGTGGTGTTTTCTTTTGACTTTATCTTACCTTTTGGAAGCAGTGTCCCCCTCCCGTATTGTCTAGCCCCAAAGAGGAATTGTAATGATAACTTGAGGGGCAGAAGGAGAGACTGACTTTGAGAGCAGGACAGTGAGGGGAGGAGAGGAGGGGCTTGTCAGGGTCAAGCTGCCTCAGATTCCATAGTGTACAGAGCTGTCCAATTTGCCTAACTAAAGAACCAGCTCCCTTTACATTCTCATTTTAAGAAACATTCCATTCCTCATATTTTTGCCCTTTGAAAATTAATATATCAATCACCTGCTTAAAAAGAAAAAAAAGAAAACTTCCAACACATGAACAAAATACAGCTAAAAACACCCCCACCCGCCCCAAGGTTCAGCTCCACTTCGGGCCATCTCTTCTCTGCCTATCTCTAGGGGTTTTCAAATTTCTTTTCTTCATCTCCTGTTCTTTCTGTCTCTTTATCTTTTTGTTTCCTGCCTTTTTTCTCTGTTTCCGCTTTTATTTTCTCTCTCTTTCCCTCTCTCTAGCCTTCTTACCTTCCTATATTTTCCCCTTCTCTCTCTCTCTTTCCTTCTCTCTTCCTTTCCTTATCTTTCTTTTCTTCCTTTCCTCACTCCCCTTCCCTCATTTCCTCTCTTTCTCTCCCCCTCTCTTTCCTTCTCCCCTTCTCTTTTTCTCCCCTCCCTCTCTCTTTAGCCTTCTTACCTCCCTATATTTCCCCCTTCTCTCTCTCTCTCTCTCTCTCTCTCTCTCTCTCTCTCTCTCTCTCTCTCTCTCTCTCTCTCTCTTTCCCTCTCTTTCTTTTCATCCTTTCCCTGCCCCCTTCCCTCATTTCCTCTCTCTCTCCCCCTCTCTTTCCTTCTCCCCTTCTCTGTTTCTCCCCTCCCTCTCTCTCCTCCCCTCTTCTTTTTCCCTTCTACCTGTCTCTCATATCACAATTAAGCATAAAAATCAACTTTTAATTAAAAGCAGTGTTGCCATTCCATTTTATCACCTTTCTCTCCCAAGAAAAGCCTTTGCAAAGTTCAAGGACCAGGACAAACTGGAAGGGATGGGGGAGAAGGCACTGAGTCTATCTCTGAAACATAGAAAGGGTAGTAAAACATGGTACCTACGTGATTTGGGTGAATTTTCAGCTTACAAACACGTCGGGGCCTCCTCTGTTGAAATCATCTCTAGAGAAAAGAGCTGCATCTTCAAGTGAGGGAAAAAACACGCTTTTAAGCCCCGAGTGCAGGGAATCTGTTCAATTCCCCATGACCTGTAGACAGTGCAGCCAAGTGGTCTGAAGCCCGGGGCTGAAAGGTTACTCTGGACTCAGATTCTCACATTATTTCAGGAGCTGAAAGGGACCTCAGAGACCATCTGGATCAGCCTGTACCACATAACATTCTCATCAACAGCATCCCCAGCCAGCATGACTTCCTCCAGCTTTTGGTCAAAGACACCTAATAAGAGAGCTCAGCATTTCCTGAAGCAGCCCATCCCATCACTAGACAGCTCTAATTAGGATAATTAGAAATTCCTCAGTTGTAAAGAGAAGATTCTCCTCAGTCTGTCTTCCACCTACCTGACCCACTGTATTCCAAGCTGTAGAAAGGAGATCATCCTTCAGAGAAAAGTTAAGGCCAGATGGCAGCCTTGGAAACAGGGCCAAAGGTCAATCATTCAGTCAACTAATACTTATTAAGTACCTACTGTGTGCTAGGCACTGTACTGAGTTCTGGAGATATAAAAAAAAATGTAAAAAAAAATCATCCCTGCCTTGAGGGAACTTACAATTTAATGGGGAAGACAACAAGCAAATGATTATAGCCAAATCCAGTATATTAAGAGTAAATGAGAAAGACTCTTAAGACGTTTGGAACAGGAGTAGGGGACAGGACGAGGAAGGCAGTAAGTCTTGTAAGTCAGTCTTGCCTCGTACAGAAGGTGGGATTTGACCCAAGGAAGCTGGGGAAGTTAGGGATGAAAGTCATACTAGTCTATCCTCCAATAGATCTGTGTTCCAATGCCCCATCCATCATGAAATAGATGATTTTATGAGCTCACATCTCCACCGGCTTTAAAGATTACTGTTGATACCAAGCCATAGGGAGAGCATGTGCCAGCAAGCAGTAGAACCCAGTGATTCCAACCACAGCATTCTTCCCATGCTGCTGGACTGTCCCCAGTGATAATAGGGCCCCAAGTGCAACTCTGCTTTCCTCTTCATTCTATCATATTAAGCCCATCTTCCTCATCAGCCATCTCCTCATTGTCTCTGCTCTTCCCATCACTTTATCCAGGAGCGAGGCCAAGGGAGAAGGGTGTGGTTTTATGTTTTATAAGTTGGGGGAAGGAGAGAGGAAACCTTGCAGGGAGAAAGGGGAAAGTGATGAAGGATCCAGGGCAAGGGCTGAGGTTTAAACGTGAAGTTGATGAGGGGGAGCCAGGAGGAGTGATATCTATCCTGTGTGTGGAGGGAGAAGAGTGGAATCAGGAATCCGGGAGCCTGGGTCCGAGTTCCCATTCTACCCCTGATATGTTGATTTTCTATTGTTGTTTTTGTTTATGCTTCTTTCTTGATGAAGACCAATGACATCACCAAGGTGATGTCTTGATGAGTGAACTGGATTTCAGTGTATCAGAGCTGCACAGAGACCTCAGCCTCACTCTCTCCTCCAGAGGCATTGGAGTCTAATGGAAAGACAAAGAAATGTCAAGACAACAGGTGAATCCCAGACTGCCATGATGTACGACTTTGGGAAAGTCATTTTTCTTCTTCAGGCCTCAGTTTCCTCCTTTGTACATATAGGTGATTAGACTAGAAATTATAAATTAAATTAGTTTGTCATCCTTGAACTTTAAAAAAACATAATTTATTAACTATATTTCTTTATTAATGTATTAATTATATCTTATTTATTTATTAATTATAGATAGCTAACTATAGATTTTATTAACTATATTTCAAGAGAATTTATAATCCCATATTTTTCATTTTATGCACTAAAAACATTTTGAGAAGGGGTACATAGGCTTCACCAGATTGCCAAAGGGATACAGGACACAAAAAAGTTTAAGAACCCCTGGATTAGATACTAGGTTCCTGTCCTGATGCACTAATGCTCTCTGTTCTAAGTTCTGATATTCTGTGTTCTAAGGGCCCTCCCAGCTCTGACATCCTGTGTTCTAAGGGCCCTCCCAGCCCTGACATCCTGTGTTCTAAGGGCCCTCCCAGCCCTGACATCCTGTGTTCTAAGGGCCCTCCCAGCTCTGACATTCTGTGTTCTAAGGGCCCTCCCTCACTTGAATCCTCTCCAATTTGACTAGCCTAAATTCACGAATGTTGCTGACTATAGGTGAGAGTCCAGGAGAGCTTCATTGCCCTCCAAGTGTGTGGTTAATTTGTTGATGGGTGTGTGTGTATGTGTGTATGAATCTGTCTCCCTCAACTCCCCTCAAACTGGACTATACTTTGCCTCTGCATTTTTGTGGTGTTGGGTGGAGATTTGAAACAAACAAATAAAAAAAGGAAATGTTACCCTCTCATAGGCGCCAGGGCTAGCAATGAAACCCCTAATGAGTCCAAGGTTTCCACAAAGCCTGGCTATCTAATTCAGACCAGACAGATAGCAGCCATCATCTGCCCTGTCAGGGAGCAAAGAATGTGTTTTATCAGCCAGAGTGCATAAGACTAGGTGGCCTGACTTTAGCTTCAGGATGGAGCCCTGCCTCACATTGAGGCAAACTCTAGCCAAGGGTTGGGAAAGAGCAGGGCCTTTGGCCTTGGAAAGCCAGACATGGATTCCTAGACTGTTAGGATCAGGGGAGCTGCCCTTAGAGCAGACAGTGGCAGGATTAGAAAGGATCTTAGAAGATCAGCTGTCTGTGCTGAAGGCACCTTTGGAGAGAGAATGTCAGAACTGGGAGGGTCCTTAGAACACAGGATGTCAGAGCTGGGAGGGCCCTTAGAACACAGGATGTCAGAGGTAGGAAGTCCTTAGGGCAAAGGGTTCAGACAAAGGCCTGTTTCTGACATTCACTTTGATTCTGGACAAGTCATTTCTTCTTCTCCCCTGTCCCAAGTAAGTCTTTAATACTAGAAACTCAATCACGTTGGTAGAGGAAGTTTCCTCCCTGGCGGCTCCTGACACTGATCAAATTTCCAATTTGCGCCCCAAAAGAAATCTTGCTAAGTGTGCAGGACTGTTATGAAGCAGGAGAGACACTGAAAGGTGATGACAATGAGAAAGGTATATAGGGAAGAGAATCTGGGTTAACCATAATGCTCAGGGGGAAAGGAGTCCTCTGATTAATTGAGGATTAAAACAGAAAATCTTTTTTCTTTCAACTCTTTTTTTTTTTTCAGGTAGGTGGAGAAGTGGGTAGTGCATTGGGCTGGGAGTCAGGAAGATCTGAATTCAAATTTCACCTCAGACACTTAGTAGCTGGGGGACCCTGGGGACATCGCTGAACCTCTGCTTGTCTCAGTTTCCTCATCTATAAAATGAACATAATCACAGCACTTACTGCACGCGACTGTTCTGAAAATAACGTGAGATGCTAACTGCGAAGCGCAGTACCTGATATACAGTAGGGGCTGTATAAATGTTTGTTCCCTTTTCTCCTCCCAGTATTCAGTCAGCAGAAGGAAGGTTCTAGAATTAAGGAGGATCAGGAAAGGCTTCCTGTCTAAAAGGAAATTTAGCTGGTACTTACAGGAGACCAAGGAAGGCAGGAAATGACAGAGATGCATGAGAAGCCCCTCTAGCTCAAAGCCCGGTGATCACATGATCTCCTCTAGACCTTATCTAGGCCAGCAGGGTTCTGGATCTCCGGGGCTATCTGCTACTGCGGCATAGCTGTCCTTGCTGCTCATAAGAGTCGCCCTCCTCAGTCGTGGAGAGGCTTGTAGGGCTTAGAGCCAAAGGGGACTTTAGAGACCATTCTGAACACCATGTCAAGGTCTGAGCTATCAAATGAGCATTTACCGTGTCTAAGGCACTTGGCAAGGCCCTGGGATGCAGAACCTAGACAAAGAGTGGTCCCTGATACCGCATTCTCCTGGACCCCAGTGTCTCAGATTTTTTTACCTCATGCCCCTGAGCTCCAAAAGGTCCTGCTTTCTGAGCAAAGGAGACACTCCCTGTTTTAACCAAAAGAGCCCTTTGTCCAAATCAAATGAGGCTCTGGTTAAGGAACTGGGGGATGGGGTTAGCCCAGAACTGACTCTTGGATAGACACTGATGGCTGTCTTTGAAGAGCTACCACGTGGAACAGGGAGGAGAGGTTTTCTGCGTTGTTCAGGCAGAGAGAACTAGGCTCCATGGGTGGAAACTGCACGTTTCTCTCCTTTTCTTCCTCCTCCTCCTCCTCCTCTTCCTCCTTCTTCTCTCTCTCTCTCTCTCTCTCTCTCTCTCTCTCTCTTTCTCTCTTTCTTTCTCTCTCTCCTTCCCTCCCTCCCTCTCTCTCCAGGGCTTCCAGATTTTGAAGGCCAGCATCCGGGGGCTGGCAGTTTCTGGGCCTTGGTCCCCACTGTCATTCTACATGAGGTGCTGAGACTTCTGAGAAGAGGAAATGGATCCCCACAGAGCCCAAGTATGGAAATGATTCTCATGGAAGATGTCCAGGGCTGGTGCAGTCACAGAATGGAGTCTTGTCTGACAACACAACACCTCCCTTCCTGAGAGGGTTGCCGGTGATAAGACGTAGAGCCCATCAGTCAGTGTGCACGTGTGTGCATGTGTGTGTGTGCATGTGTATACACGTGCACATGTGTGCGTGTCTACGCATGGGTGTGTGTCTGTGCATGGGTGTGTGCATGCACGTGTGTGTCTGTGCATGTGTGTCTGTGTCTGTGCATGGGTGTGTGTGTGTGTGTGTGTGTGTGTGCATGTGTGTGTGTGTTTGTGTCAATGCAATTGCACATGCCTAGGACTGGGGAAAGAACCCTTGGAATTGGAAACCCTGAGATCCCATCTTGCCTCTGCTATTTACCAGTTATTTGGCCTTTGGCCATCTTCTTTTGATGAGCCTCAGTTTCCTCATCTGTAAAACGAGAGCCGTTTCTAAAGTTTTTTCTAGACTTAATGCTTCATGTAGGTACAGATGGTGGTTTGAGTACAAGCTTGGTCATGTGGGCAGCACACATGAGTTTTGTGCATATGTGTAACATGTATATGTGCCATATGCACACAAATTTATACCTCCAGGCATGGATATGAACACGAGATTGTATTTGAAGGTATGTATGCTCCTGTGCATGCATGTAGGTACATGGACAGGTCTACACTTGTTTCCTCCACTTTCTTACCTTGTACTCCATTCCTCAATTCCATCATTTCAACAAAACTACCCTCTTCAGGATCAGCAATGTTTAGTAATTGCCAGATCCAAAGAGGGCATCTAGGTGGTGCAGTGGACAGAATGCAAGGCCTGGAGTCAAGAAGATGTGAGTTCAAATCCAGCCTCAGACACCTAACTGTGTGACCCTGAGCAAGTCACTTAACCCTGCTTGCCTCAGTTTCCTCATCTGTAAACTGAGCTGGAGAAGGAAATGACAAAACACTCCAGTGTCTTTGCTAAGAAAAGTCCAAATGGGATCATGAAGAGTCAGACATAAAGGAAACAATTGAATAACAAAATCCAATGACCTTTTTTTTTTCAGTCCTCATATTTTTTTACTTCTCTGTCCTGTTTTGACCTTTCCCTTCTTATAAATACCTGACCCTTCCTAAGTTTTCACGGCTGCTGTCCCCTGATTCTTTTCTCACCTTTCTGCTTGGTGAGTCCTCCTCAGTCTCTTTATGATTACCATCCTTCCCCCACCTCCTGTGCATGGGCACACTTCAGGGATCTATGTTGAACCCTTTTGTTTTTTCTCCCTCTATCTTTTATTTTAGTGATTTGATTCATATTCAGTTGTGAGATCTTGGGTAAGTCACAACCCCAATTGCCTTGCCTTCCTCCCTTCAAAAAAAAAAGACAAACTAAAAAACTTCCCCCAAACACAAAACAATAACAACACATATTCAGCTGTCACTCTTACACAGAAGATTCCTAACATCCGTTTATTCAATCCCAATCTCTCTGTGGTATAACATTATTTATATCATTACAGTGTTGAATATCTCCAAGAGAATATCCCATGGGCATCTCCAACTCAGGTGTCCCAAACAGAGCTCATAACGTCTCCCTCAAGATCCTCCCCTCTTTCTGACTTCTCCAGCAGAACACCCTGCTGTATATCTAGTCACCGAGGTTCAAAGCTTCAGAATAATCCTCAGCTCTTCACTCTCCTTTGTCCTTGTATCCAATCAGCTGCTGAGTCTTGTCCTTTCTACCTCCACTTTACAGCTCTCATTCATCATTCACATTCGCAACGTCTTGTTTCAGACCTTTATCACCTCCCTCCTGGACTATGACAGGAGCCTCTCTCTTCTTCAATTAATTCAATTCAATTCACAGCTGCCGTATTTCTAATTCTACAATTGTTAATTGTTTGTCTTTTTTCAAAGAGGACCAATAACATCATGGGTGATGTCTTGACTAGTGTGTGAATTGGATCTAAGTGAGGCGGAGTTGTACAAATCCTTGGCCTCAGTAAGTCATTGGAATCCAGTAACAAGATAAAAGTCAGGACCGTTGGTAATGGCCAGGTTGTAGTGGATGACCTTGGTGTCTTTGATGTCTGACCAAGCTCTAAACTGAATTCCTACAGTTTAGGTCTGACCATGTCACTCCCTGCTCAGGAAACTAGCTCCTTGCCTCCAAAGAAGATGAAATTCAAGACTTACAATGTAAAGCTCTTCCCAATATGACTCCAACCTATATTTCTGGGCTCACCACATGTTGCTTTTCTTCACACACTCTACCCAAACTTGCCTGATCACTCTTCCCTTTATAGGACATTCCATATCCAATCTCTACACCTTTGTCTTGGCTGACTCCAGGCCTGAAATGCCCTCCTTTCCTACATGGCTCATGGCCTAGTTCACACCCCACCTCCTACAGGAAGTCTATCCCCATCTCCTCATTACTAATGTCTCCTATTGGAAATCACTTTGTATGTATTTACCATTTCATTTTTTTTTCCTGTTCTCTCCCATAGGACATTGGATTTCCGACTGATGAGCACTTCCTGCCGAATCTTGCCCAGATTTACCATAGAGTTCTTCCAAGCTGTCTGTTAAGTACCCTCTCTGACCCTTTCCATCTCTAGCTCTGAGAACAGTAATCGGATCAACACCATCAGAAGGATGTGTCACTTTTCTTATGACTCCAATTGCTATTCCCTCTGACTTCTCTGTCTAAAACACTTCCTCCTCCCGATATCCAGCTGCTTCTCCCATCTACATGCTGTTTTCCTCAATTAGAATGTAATACCTTTGAGGCTTCTTGTTTGCATATATTTGCATCCCTAGGATTTATCGCAGTGCTTGGCACATAGCAAGTACTCAATAAATAGTTTTTCATTCATTTATTTCACAGGCCTCATTTGGCTTTGTCCTTGTCATTTTGGGAAAAGCAACTAGAAAACTCATTTATTCTAAGGTCTAAAAGACTGATAATGAGTTCAAAGCTTAGGGAGAGGGAGAAAAAGCCATAGCCCAAAGGAATGGATTCTAATAATGGAATTTGAGTCATTTGTAAAAGCCGAGGCAAAGAGATGCTTTAGGAATGCAGCATCCTGTTGTGTTGTTCAGCCCTGTATGACTCTCTGTGACCCCATTTGGGGTTTTCTAGACACGGATATGGACAAGGAACTAGCAGCTGCCTCCCTTTGAACCTAGGTGACAGTTGGAACTGGGACGATGGAAGAGGAACCATGGAAGCTGAGAGCCAGCCCTGAGTCAAGCTGAAAGAAGGCTTTACTTGGATACTGTGTACTGACTGAGAAGATGATGATTGACTGTGACCTAGGGGTGGAGAACTTTGATTTTTATACTTTGTGATTGAATTAAGAATTTTGTGACTGATTAAATTAATGTACTTTGTAGAAAACTATGTGATCACTTTGATGAAAACTATGTGGCCATTTTAGTGATAACCTGTTAACTTGTGACATGGTGAATACTGTATTTTGATTTTCTGTGATAAGTAGTAACATTGTGAATGTTATACCTTGATTTTCTGTGAGTGTTTTGCTCTAATTTGTTATTGAATAAATAGAGAGTTTGCTACACTATGTAATCAGAAGCTTGAAAGCTGTTCACAGCAGCAGTCCTCTGGAAAGCTGCTCGTACATGGCTTTACACCAGGCCTAGAAGTAGTTCTTCTGTATTTCTTTTGGTTAGGCCACATCTGAAGTAGCAGGTTTGGTTCTATGGACCATATTTTTGGTTGTTGGGTTTGGGTTTTTTTGAGGCAATTGGGATAAGTGACTTGGCCAGGGTCACACAGCAAGTTGGTATCTGAGGTTGGATTTGAACTCTGGATTCCTGACTCCAGACCTACATGTCCCTAGGGACCATATTTTTTTTTGCTTTTTGGAGGGGGAAAGGCAGGGCAATTGGGGTTAAGTGACTTGCCCAAGGTCACATGGCTAATAAGTGTTAGGTGTCTGAGGCTAGATTTGAACTCAGGTCCTCATGAGTTCAGGGCTAGTTCTCTATTCACTGTGCCACCTAGCCACCCTCAGGGACCATATTTTTTGAAAAGTGTCAACAAGATGAGGATCAGTCAGAGGTGGGTGATGAGGATAGGGAGGTGACAGGTTATACAAGAATTGGTTAAAACAATGGGTAAGGATTTTTACCCTGGAGAACACTTGAGAAGGGGACTGAGGGGAGAGTTTGTTATCTGTGGAAGTCTTTGATGGGGAAAAGGGATTCCATCTGTTGTGTCTGATTCCAGAAGCAGAATGTGGAACCATGGATTTAAATGACAGAGAATCAAATTTAGGCTTGACTTATGGGAAAACATCTTAATAACAAGAGCAGCCTAAAAGCAGAGTAACAGCAGACTCAGGAAAGAGTGTTTCTATTCAAGAGAAGCCTTCAGCAGAGACCAGACGAGCCATTGTCTGAGATTCACAGAAGGAATTCTTGTTCATTTATGGGTTGCACTCAGTGTACTCTTTAGTTCATCCCAGCCCTGAAGTCCATGATGGTGAGACTCTGTGGTTCTTGCTCTGGCCTGTGACTGTGATTCTGCCTTCACTCTTGGGACCTCTTCTTCCCTTTGTTGACAGCTGCTTCACTATTATCCAGGAAGTATTGTAATTGAGCTACGAGGACAGAAAGCAATAGATGCTGGCATTAGCCCTAAAGGAGGGCTCACCATCTCTTCCCTGCTCTGAGGCATCAGATAAAAAAACACACAGCAGGTAAACAGAGACAGAATTAGAATCTCAGTCCTGGTATTTGTAACTCAGCTCTCCCTACTGCTGCTGTAGAGCTGTTGGTGGTAGGTATAGCAAGGCAGGGGAAAGCTCTGTATGGTTTTCCAGGTGACTTCCCTTGCTTAGTCCTGTATTGCATGTCCTGGAGAGTGTCCTGTGGATTGGGCTGTGCTAAGAGTGGTCTTATGTCTCAGACGCAGAAAATCCTGAAGGTTATGAACAGTGATAACTCAAGGCTCCATCCTTGAAGACTAATGAGCCCTTTTCTGTTCTTTCAGGCAGGCTTAATTCCTGCATGAAGGGCAGGGAGGTCCCATGGGAAGTCAGAGAACCCCTGAGAATCCCGTTACTATGTAGTATGAGCCTTTATCTCTACTTCCTTCAGATTCTGCATTGACTGACCTGTTCTGACTACTTTCTTACAAATAGGCCCTTGTCCCTGACTTTCTCCCACCCACCAACAGCCAGCCAGAATCCAGAACCTACATATGGCATATTGGAACTCTCCCCATCTTCCCCACAATGTAAGGCCTGCCTTTGAACCACTGGCCCCTACCCATCTTTAACCTCCAAGATCTGGTCACTTTTAGGCTTACTGTTTGCTTAGTAAGACAGTGGATCTCTAATTCTCCAACAACTGCCTTGATCTGGTTTCCAGACTTGTGGTTGGTATCAGACTCTAATGATCCCTCCTAGGTTTCTCCTGGTCCAGCCCTGCTCCCTGACTAGCTCTGTTCAGCTGCCACTCATGCCCTGGTGTGGCACAAAGAGACAGCTGAGTTGTCTGAGAAGGAAGTCTTCACCACTTGACTGATGAAGGGACAGCCAGGAGCCATGTCGGGTAGGAAAAGATGCAGGATTAAGAAGTTGGATTTGATGACCTGTAAGGTTCCTTCCAAATCTGAGTTCTATGAGTCTACAAATTCTACAGGTCAACCATTGAAGAGAGACTGTGGAAGACATAAACATCAACACATAACCGTGGTAAATGAGGAAAGACTAACAGTCCTAGAGAATATTCTCATTAAGTAACTATAACCCAGGGAGAGGCAATGCCAGAATGTTAGAGGTGGTGGGGCATGGGGAAACTTGGATCATAGAATAGCAGAGCTGGAAAGAACTTTAGAAGAGAGAATGTCAGAGTCCTGAAGGAACCTTAGAACATGGAATGTCAGAGCTGGGAGGGGCCTTAGAACACAGAATGTCAGATATGGGAAGGGCTTTAGAACACAGGATGTCAGAGCTGGGAGGGCCCTTAGAACCCAGAATGTCAGAGCTGGGAAGGCCCTTAGAATACAGAATGTCAGAGATGGGAAAGGCTTTAAAATACAGAATGTCAGAGTTAGAAGGAAGCTTAGAACACTGAATGTCAGAGATGGGAAAGGCTTTAGACTATGTAATATCAGACCCTGAAATGACTTCAGAACAGAGAATGTTGATACCAACCTTTAAAACATAGAGTTTAGAAGTGGCCTTAGAAAAGAGAATGTCATAGCTGGAAGACGCCCTGGTACAGAGAATGCCAGAAGGATCTCAGAGTCCACCAAAACTCATTTTACAGATCAGGAAAAGTGCTCAGAAAAGGGAATTAATTTGCCCAAATGGTTAGTGTTGGGGCCAGAACTGTAGCCTAGGCTTCTGATCATAAATGGGGCAGCCCTCTTTCCACCTCTATATAAGGCCACTCAACCTGCTGACCTGAGCTGGTTATTATTCTGGGTTGAAGGCTGAAAAGGAATCCTGGTGGGGAGCCCCCAGAGGCAGATAGACAAGAGGGCTCCTGCCAGGGGTAGTTGGGAGGAGAGCTCAACTGTCCCCCACCCTCTGCGTAGGAGGACTGTTATCTGGAAAGCTGGCCCAACCCTTCTAGGCCTGGAACAAACAATGGAGATGGCTGGGGCCTAGATGAGCTCACAGCCAAAGGGCCTGGCCCCTCACCTCCACCCAGCTCCCCCAGCCCTGGGCCTTCCCCAATAAGTTTTTTCCATCACTGCAGCCAGCCTGGTTCTGGCCAGCTCTAGGGAGGAAGTTCCCAGCAGAAGTCTCTTGGACATAGGGCCCGTCTGGCATATCTCAGCCTCAGGAATGACAGCAAGCATCTCCAGAGTCAGCTTCCTTACTCTTCTTGGTCTCACTCCTTTTTCTGTTCTGGCCCATACTCCTTTTCCCTCCCCTAACTCCACCCCATCCCTGCTCTGGCTCATCTGCCAGAGTGTCAGCCCGCTGTGCTCCCCCTCACCACCAGTAAGGTCAAAACAGCATCCACGGCCAAGGTCAGGGTCAGACTTATCCAGAGGACACCATACCCAAAGCACCTTTCCCACAGGATCTGTCATTCTACCATTAGAGAACAGTTCCTTGGGTTATTAATCATTCAACAAGGCTCCAATTTTCAAATGGAAATGCCTTTGGGAAGGGGGAACACATTGTGTCCCAAAGCACATGGCTTTCCCTTGAGTACTAAGGATACAAAGACAAAATTTAAAATACCCCCGGCCCTCAGGAAGCTTACATTCTTATTGTGCAACACAACACTCCTGTGGGGTAGATACTAAAGCTATTTTTAACAGACTAAGCAAACTGAAATTACGTGATTTGCTCAGAACCAGTATGTGCCAGGGGCAAAATCCCACCTTCTGGAAGAAGCCTTTCTTGGTCCTCCTTAATGTCAGTGCCTTCCCTCTGTGTACAATCTCCCATTTATCCAATATCTATCTTATTCACAGAAAGTTGTTTACATGTTGTCTCCCCCACTGGATTATGAGTTCCTTGAGGACAGGCGTGGTCTTTTGTCTCTCTTTGTATCTCTAACACTTAGCAGGAGGACCATCTCCAGTGGCCCTGATCCATATCTGGCCACTGGACCCAAATGGCTCCTAAAGAGAGAGTGAGGGCTGCACAGCCCTGACTCACTTCAGTCCAATTCACCTGCATGCCATAGCTTCACCTTCCTGATGTCTTGGTCTTCTTCAAGAATGAAGCAACCACGCTTAGCATAACGCCTGGTTCATAGCTGGTTCGTAATAAATGCTTGTTGACTCGACAGGGCTTGAGCCCAGTCTTCTTGACACCAAGAGCAGCCCACTCTCCATGATGCCAGGTTTCCTTCTGGACTGAACCAGGATAGGTGACTTGAGTTCCAAGCCTGAGTAGCTCTAAGTCCTGGGGAAGATCACATGCCCTTTCTGCACATTAGTTGGTTCCACAAAAAAAAGGAAGTTTGACCAGATGGATCATAAAGACCAAACCTAGAATTGGAAGGCACCTGGGAGGCCACCTAGTTCAACCAGTCAAGAAAACTGAGACTTGGGCATGTAACTTGCTCCAAATCCATACAGGCGGTGCCAGAAGTGGCATAGTCCATTGACGAGAGTCAAAGCTCTTTTATTTTGATGATTCTGTAATATTTCAAGTATAGTAGCATTCCCAAGGCCAGATGAATTTGGAATCCAATCCAATTCAATTCAATTCAAACAATTCATCCTATGTGCCAACTGACCCAGCTTTGGAATCCATCAGGAAACTATCTTACCATTCCCACATTTCATTGGCCCAGAGATTCTTTCTGGTCTGATGATCACTACCTTGCTTCTAGGTAGGAGATCCATAGCTTGCAATGAGGGTGGCTTTCTGCATTTAGCTCCCCTCACACCCCCAACTTTTCAATCAAAGTATCCTTTTTACCATTCCTCATATACAGTATTCCAAACCCCACTTCTCGCATAAGTTTTTTCCCCCATGGCTAGAATGTATTCCCTCTTTACCTCTGCCTTTTAGAATTCCTAGATCCCTTGAAAGTCCAGCTTAAGTATGACCTCCTGCAAGAAGCCCTTCCTGGTCTTTCTGTTGCCAGTCCCCTGCCCCCCTTTGTATTTATGTAGATGTGTGCATGTTCTCTCCCCTAACTGTGCCCCCCACCACATAAACTTCTAAATTGGCTAATTTAATCCAGAGATTTCACTGAGAGATACCTCCAAGGAGAGCCCCTTATGTACCAAAATGTTTATGGTAATACTCTTTGTAGTAGAAAAGGACAGGAAAGGGGTGGCTAGGTGGTGCAGTGAATAGAGTGCCAGCCCTGGAGTCAGGAGGACCTGGGTTCGGATCTGGCCTCAGACACTTAACATAAAAACTAGCCCTGTGACCTTGGCCAAGTCACTAAACCCCAATTGCCCCCTCCAAAAAGAAAAAAAGAAAGAAAAGGACAGGAAACAAACATGATGCCCATTGATTGGGGAATAGCTAAACAAATTATGGGTTCATCAATAAAATAGAATATTACTGTACTGAAAGAAAGAATAAATGTGATAAACATAGAGAAACACAGGAAGATTTATACGAACTGATGCAAAGCAAAATAAGCATATCCCATTACATAATGTAGCAATTGACCACAACAATGTACAATCTGTTAAAAAAAATTATGAAAAGACAAACAAAATAATCAAACAAAATAATCAAAACTGAATTCTGTGAATGTATAATGTGATCAAGCTTACCCCAAAGAAAGGACTATCATAAGGTATTTTCCTGCACTTTTTGCAGAGACGGGGGATTATGGGTGTGGGACACTACAGATAATGTCAGATTTTTTCCCATGGGTTTGTCAGTTTTTCTGTACTGTTGATTTTTCACTGTTTTATTCTTTGTTACCAGGGATGAGTCTCTGGGAGGAGCACTGGGAAACTGGGAAAAGGAGGTGATGTAAAAACAAAAGATATCAATAACATTTTATTTTTAAAAATAAAAATTGAAGAGAAATGATGATGGTGAAGAATACAGGGCAGCTTGTATGTATATTTGAGCCGATACGTATTGAAGGGAGCAGAACCAAGAAAATTAAATACCAATGACTACAGACTAAAACAATGTAAATGAAAGGGGAAAAAAGAAGTAATATGCTGTGTAATTAAAATAACCAACTTTTTCCCCAAAGAAGAGATGGGGGAAAAGTGCACCTCCCTTCTTTGAGGTGGGGGATTATGGGTAAGAAACATGTCATCTGCTGCCAGACTCAGTTTATAAGGTGTTTTTAGCTATGTTGAACTGCATCCAGACCCCCTCCCTCCCATTTTGTTTTTATTCTTTGCTATAAAGAATAATCTTCCCTCTAGGGAAGGAAGGGACGGATATACTGGGAAATAAAATAAAATAAAAATAATAACATTTTTAATTTAAATTTTTAAAAGGTTGTAAATTTCTTGAAGGTAGGGACTATTTTATTTTTGTCTTTTAATTCCAGAATTAAAGTAAGTGCCTAATAAATGCATATTGACTGAGTTATTTATTCAACCCCAACTGTATGGAAGCACCTTTGGGTTTGGTTTTTTTTTTTTTTTTAGCAGAGTAATTCTATATCTTTATAAATGGTGTATTCCTGAAGGGTATGACTTCAGTCAGGTTGGGAGCTCAGCCACAGGGACTACAGTCCTCATCTCTTTACATATTGCCATTTGAAACTCTCTAAAGAACCAGCAAGAGAGAAAGCAAGAAAGGAAGGTTGGAGCTCTATAAGACTGTGGTGGAGATGTTGATGGAACCTCTGAAACATGATGTGGAGGAACATCTGGAGGACAGCGCTTCCTTCTGGGAGGCACATGTTCCCAAAGGCATGAATAATAAACTAGGGCTTATACTGCAAAGTAGGATGGCCAGGATAATAAAAGGCCCAAGGCCATGCCAGATGAATACCCATTGAAGGAACTAAGGACCTAGGGCCTTGGTGGAGAGGCCACAATGGCTACCTTCAAGTATGTCAAGAAATGACTCCGAAAGAAAAGGACCAGATTTGTTGTTCTCAGCCCTGGAAAGGGGAACTAGGAATAAGGGGTGGGGGGGGGGGAACTGGCAGGCAGCAAAATTAGGCTTGATATTAGAAGAATTTTCTAACACTTAGGGCTTTCCAAAGTCAGAATGGGTCTCATTAGAAGATAGTGGTTCTTCCTCTATGGATGTCTTCTGATTGAGTGGTGGGTATACTGCAGGAGAGATTTTTCATCCCCCAGGGATTGAACTCTATGGCCTTGGAGGTTCTTGTCAATTCTGAGATTCTTCGTTTTCATGGAAGGCTATGTATGTGAAGCCTCCTTAGTGCCTCTGTCCAGGAAAGGTGGAAATACTACTGGAGTCAGAATGTCCCCTGGTCTTCATGCATGCTGCTGGGCATTTATTCATTTCCCACTCACCTTGTGTACACACAGAGCTCTGGCTACATTGATTTCCATTTTCTCATCTGTAAAAAGAGGGGGTTGGACCAGATGACTGCTAAGGCTCTTTCCAGTTCTAAAACTACGCTCTGATGATCTATCTATGCTTGAAGGTTTGCAAAATGCTTTACACATTTATCTCACTTGATCCTCATAAGAACTCTGGGAGGTAGGGGCTATTGTTAGACCCATTTTACAGGGGGAGAAACTGAGGCGCGGAGAGTTTAGGTAACTTGTTCAGGGTCACACAGCTAGGAAGTGTCTGGGGCAGGGTTCTAACTGATGTATTCCTGATTCTCAGCTCAATATTCTGTTCACCAAAACGTCTACACCCTGATCACAAGGTGAAGTGTCTTAGAATGCAGCGTGGACCAATTCCTTTTTAGTATTTAGAGATCACTGGTCATGGCTAGAGTCATATCCTCCAATTACAGAGAGAATTGGTGGATGAGATTGCTAAACCATCCAGGATGAAAGGTGGTGGAGGATTGGAGACAGACAAATGTTATCCCAATTTTTAAAAAGAGGCTGGGGGAAAGAGAATAGAACATTTAAGCCCGGTGACATTGATTTCAATTCTTAACAAAATCCTCGGGATGCAGTATTGTTAGAGGAATGGTTTATAGCCCTTAGATAGTGCTAGTCTTCAAGAGCCAACCTGACTTCATCAATAGCTCAGGGGAATGCTGTAGCTAGCAAAGCATTTGACAAAGTCTTTCATTCTGTTCCTGTGGGCACAAAAGAGAGAGATGGGTTTTATGAAGGAGTGTACTGGAGTCAGCTGCAATAGATTCCTGAGAGCTGATTGTTAAATTTTCTGCGTGAGCATTTATACCTTGGAAATTGGCAAATGCTACAAATCAGGGCTTTATCTATTGTTTTATCTATTGTCTAGGCTTAAGAAAGTGATAGAGAGAATGGTAATAATGCAGATTAAACTGAAAAAGTGTTTTGTGTATACATCTCCCTTCCCCCTGTCCAGGGAGTTGGTTGTTAAATATTGAGTAGCACAACCCTGGTTAGATTATAAGGAGTTGGAACAGGTTGAATGAACAGATCCAAAGAGTAGTCATTTTTGGATCAGTATCACCTAGGAGGCATGTCTCTAGTGGAATGCCTCAAGGATCTGTCGTTGACTCTGTACCATCCCACATTTCTATCAAAAACTTGAATGAAGTCATGGATGGCAGTGTGCTTTACAAATTTTTATTTGTTTATCAAATTTCCAGATGACAGAGTTGGGAGGGGTAGCTAATATGTTTTATGACAGAGTTGGCATCCAGAAGAACATCAACTGGCTAGAGCAATGGGCCAAATCTAACAATGTGAAATCTGATAGGAATACATGTAAAGTCCTGCATTTGTATTAAAAAAAAAACCCCAAACCATAGCTTCACAAGTACAGGATGGCGGAGGTGTGGCTAGACAACAGTTCATGTGAAAAGATGATGGGGTGGTAGGGGACTGTAGATTCAGAATGAGTCAACAGTGTGATATGTTGGTCAAGAAAAGAATATGCTCTTAGACTGTATTAACAGAGACCTGGTATTCAAAAAGAAGATTCCCACTGTACTCCACCCCAGTAAGAAACCCCTCACCCACCCCAGGGAATTTTCTGTTTAATTCTTGGTGCCACATTTTAGGAGGGACATTGAAAAGCTGGGGCAAAAAAAAAAGAAGAGAAGAGAAAAGAAGAGAAAAGGAAAGGAAAGGAAAGGAAAGGAAAGGAAAGGAAAGGAAAGGAAAGGAAAGGAAAGGAAAGGAAAGGAAAG
>CM053596.1:44114504-44138017 GCA_028646575.1 Pseudocheirus occidentalis
AGGAAAGGAAAGCTGGAGCACATCTAGAAAATGGTAACAAGGATCATTAGAGACTAGAGATTATGCCATACATATGAAGATAGGCTGCAGGGTCTAGAGAAGAGAAGACTTTGGAGAAGGGCAAACATGGCAGTATATGAAAAGCTGCCATGCAGAAAGATTTGCCATACTCTGCTTGGCCACAGAGGCAGGACAAGAGTGGTGGGGAGAAGTTACATCAGGATACGTTTCAGTTTAATAAGTAGAAAAGCTTCCTAAAATTGGCCAAGAGTGTCATGGGCAGCTGTGGGAGCCCTGTTCTCTATTACTGAAATTTCCAAGTGAGGTCTTGGATTAGGGTTGGGTTAGGGTTGGGCTAGATGACCTCTCAGCTTCCTTCCCATTGTGGTTCTTGACCCCTCTGACTCAGCTGCTTTCTCGACCTGGACCGTCCCTTTACCATGCCCTCCCCTTTCTGCCATTGTTGAGTTTCTTCTGGGAGCTGCCATTTTGGGGAGGGGTCAAGGCCCACCATACTTCACTCTCCTCCTGCCTGTGCTTCTGATGCTCTTGATACTGCCATCATATCTCTTCTCAACTACCTTCTCCTTGCTCATCTTCTTTCCTCCTTAGTCCTCTTGTAGCTCCCTTTTATGTGTCAGCTCTCCCCATTAGAATATAAGCTTCTTGAGGACAGAATATAAGCTTCTTGAGACTTGCTTCTTTCTTTTTGGCTAGTATTTGCATCGTTAGTGCTTTGCACAGTGCCTAGACATATAATGAGCACTTAATAAATGCCTGTTGCCTGTTTCTCACTTCTGAGAACCTATCACAGAAGAAAGAATCTCTCTTTTGTGAGATATGGGCACAAAGAATAGCTCCCAAGGAATCTATAAAAGATGTCTCAGCTTTCCACTTAATATGCTGGTGGGATAAGTCAACTTCTTTCTCTGGGTCTTAGTTTCCTCATCTGTAAAATTAAGAAGTTATATTGGAATATTCATTCCAACTCTGAATCCTGTAGTAATTATAGTTACAAGATGGGAAGGAAGGAAGAAGGAAAGAAGGAAGGAAGGAAGGAAGGAAGGAAGGGAGGAAGGAAGGAAGGAAGGAAGGAAAGACGGAAGGAAGGAAGGAAAGAAGGAAGAAAGGAAGGAAAGAAGGAAGGAAAAATGGAAGAAAAGCTGGAAGAAAAAGACAAAAGGAAGGGAAAAAGAAAAAAGGAAGGAAGGGAAAAGGAAGGAGAGAAGAAATGGAGAAAAGAAGGAAAAAATGATGGAGGGAAGAGAAGGAAGGAGAGGAGGAAATGATGAAAATAAGCATTTCAGTACTTAGTGTCAAGCACTGAGCTAAGAGCTTTTATAAATATGAATTTTGTTTGCTCCTCACAGCACATGGAAGGTAGGTGATATATATTCCCATTTTTCATTTGAAGAAAGTTATGGGGAGAGAAGGAACATAACAAAAGGCAATTGTGCTATGGCTCTGGGATGGACTTACCCAGGACACTTAATAAAGGACTCAGGGGAAATTGCTGCTGTTTGGGGTTGGGAGGAGAGGGAAGACCAGCCCTGGTATTTATTCTATGGTTTTCAGAGGCTTTGTGAAGCTAGAAAGAGACAGAAACCTGGATAGGGGATGTTACCGACCTATTGGCTGCAGCTGAACATCTCTGGCATGACCCTCAAGTGTGGCATTTTTGTGCTTTCCTGACTGAACTTCCTTTGGAAATGGAGGCAGGGAAGCTGTGGCGTGCACTCTCTGATTTGCTGGATTAGTTTATAGCCATGTTCTCCAGGAGACAGGAATACAGCATCTAGGCAGAGAGAGGCTGATAGGACCAGATACTTCCAGAAGCGGACAGGTCCCTGAGAAGGTGATCAGGGAGTCACTTTTTCAACCTAAGGACACATCTGCACTGGGGGTTCAGAAACTGGGCACACTCACACTACAGCTGAACTTAAAAACATACTCCAAAAGAAAGGTGCCTGGGGCCATATAGTCCCACTTCCCATTGCTGGTCCTCTCTTGCTCCTTCTGCCTCCTCTCTTATACAGATCCACTGGGTGATGATGGAGGGTTGAAGTTCAATCCCAGTGGTGACAATCTTGCTTCTTCCTAGTTGTGCAGGCCTGTTACAGGCAACCCCAGCGTAGGGAAGAGTCCATGCCTTCCTCAAGACTCTTGGCCATAATGACTGCCTTCCTACCTCAGTGCCCTCATTATCCACCCTTCCTCTCTGTGTGAGCATCACCATCCATCCATACCTCATTTTACATTCAATTTCACATGTGTGTGGAAGCATGCAGCTAAATCCATGATTTCACAGAATCATACTTTCTGAGTTTTAAAAGACCTCAGCAGCCATCTAGTCCAACCCACAACTGAATAATAATAACAATAACTAACATTTGTGTAGCACCTTAAGTAAGTCTTAATCCACTTTAAGTGGATTATTTTATTTGAAAACATACCTGTCTCTATAGCTTGAAGGCACTCAGTACAAGGGAACCCACTAAATATAAGGATTTTTTCCTAAGACCAAGCCTAAATTAAGAACCTTTTTGTTCTGTTCTCTGGGGTCAAGTAAAAATAGGAGCAATGGGTGCCAAACACAAAAATTTTGGAGAGTAACCTCCGCTTTCCTTTTTTGGGCTACCATAAGAGTGTTCCCATAAACATTGTCTGCCCTCTTTCCTTGGCGAGCTGTGTCTGAAAGGCACAATTAACCCAGGGCCAAGGAGTCAGATGCAATGCTGCTACCCGGGGCCAGAGATAGCATTGGGGCTGCAGTTGGGTCTGTGCATTATGAAAGACCACCTTCTTGCCTTGCAATTGTCTGAGTGAAGCATGCAAATGGATGACCACTTTGGCTATTCTTATACCTATGCATCTTGTGCAAATCTCATCCACATTTTCCTATGAATTTACCAGCAGGGATGCATCACCCAACATTCAAGAGTTTTCCTTGCATTTTCCTAGTGTCAGGAAGTGGCGCTCTAGCTCACTATCACTACCCTATCATGAGAAGTAGTGAAGTTTCATCAAATAAATGCATGATGGTGGTGGCTGGGTGGTGCAGCGAACAGAGCACCACTCCTGGAGTCAGGAGGACCTGAGTTCAAATTCGGCCTCAGACACTTAGCACTTCCTAGTCGTGTGACCTTGGGCAAGTCACTTAACCCTAATTGCCCTGTCTTCCCCCATCCAAAAATAAATGCATGATTGAATAAGAAGATAAGCCAGGTATGGTGGTCTAGGGAAGTAATAAAAAGTTAATAAGCATTAGAGTAAGGACTTGACTGCAAACCAATATTCTTTCCACCACATAAGGCTGTGTCTATTGAGTTTGAGTTTGGCACTCATCAAAATTTAATTGTTTCCCATAGGGGCAGTGTTAGTATCATTGCTGAAGCTCATTGGGATCATCAGGTCAAAAGACCGTTCTAGGGCAACCCCCTCATTTTTTCATTTAAAAAAGTGGTGACCCAGGGTGTGACGGATGGAGCAATTTAAACTCAAAGCTTGCCTTTCTGGCTGTGGACCCATTTGCATTTTCCTCTTATTCCTCCCAATAGGGACTCTTTTCTCCTGGAAACTATTGGGTGCCATTAGGCATCACATTTGACCTGATCCTGTCATCATTCACCTCTGAACTAAAGTAACTCATGGTGGGGCACTCAATGCCTAGGACCAGCAAACGCTGAATTGTGAAGACTAACTGTAGGCTAAGGTTGCCTGCCTTCCTATACTACCTTAATTTTCCATTTATTGCCTGGGCCAAAGTTACCTTAGATCCAACTTTAACCTTTTAGAGATCTATAACCAGAAAAACCCACAAAAATATGGGGAAAGTCCACCTGGAAATGCCCATAGTCCAACAAACTCCAGAGATCCACACTTGAATATACCCACAAACTGAGTTACTATATACCAGCTGCTACATCATTATGTCACTCTCTGACATCAAACATTAATCACTCCAAATAACATTAAATCTGCATCTACACTCTATCCTCCATACTTTATATTTTATACCCCTAAGGGCCAGTTTCTTGTGGCAAGAGACTGTATTATGTCTATCTGTGCTTGGGTCTTCTCTCCTTGTGTTTGTATCATAGATGCCTCTTTGGGCTCCAGGAAAGGATATACCATGTCTTATTTAAACTTTGTCTCTCTCCTAGTGTCCAGTGTAATACTGCATACTGTAGGTGTTCGATAAATGTTTACCTAATTCGGTGAATAAGAAAGTGAAAGAATGAATTCAAATGCCTCAGGATGCTAAGTCCTAGAGGACAGAAAGATTTTTAATGGACTCATTACTAGGGCTGGAGAGATGGTATGCTATATACAGAGATAAGTGTAATCCAAGAGTTAATACTTATGGTAAAAGAGAACTCCACGCAAGATCCTTTAGGAAAGGTCAATGAGTCAGAGAGCCAAGGGTATATTGGAGCCAACTCCATTGCAAGGGCTGATTGTTAAATTTTCGGTGTGAAATTGGCTAATGCCAGTTTTGGTTGCACCCCCAGTTTTGTAAGGAATGAGAGCTAAGGATGGTTTTTGCTTTTTTTTTAATGGTTGGGAAAATAGTCCAAAGAAGAATAATATTTCACGGCATATGAAACTTCTGTGAAATCCAAACTTCAGTGTCCATACATAGTTTTATGGGAACACAACCATACTTCTTTATTTACAGATTACCTATGGGTTCTTTGGAGCTATCCATGGCAGAATTGAGCAGTCATGATGAAGATCATAGGAGGCACTTACTTTACTTTGAATTCCTGCTTGGTCAATTGCACTAGTAGAAGAATATTCCTAATAGGGAAAGCATAGGTCCACTCAATTCACATAGTCCACCATAAATTGCAATGACACAGTTAATAGCAACAATATTAGCTAGTATTTCTATAGTATGTATAGTATTTCTAGTATGCCAGGCACTTTGTAATTATCATCTCTTCTGATCTTCACAGCATCACTTCCATTTTACAGTGGAAGAAACGGATGTAAACGGAGTTAAGGGACTTAAGTCAATATCTGAGTAAGAATCCGAGGGCATATTGGAATTCACATCTGTCCGACTCCAGTCCCAGAGGTCTCTCCACTGCGCCACCTAGCTGCCCGACATGTTACTGCTCAACAGTTAAAACAATTTTGACCGCCCTACCAAGAAATTTTATTTTGTCTTTTTATTAACAATACATATCCATTCTGTCAAGACAAGGACAAAGAAGAAAAAGAAATTTTGTCTCTAGTTTTTGAGATCAGGGCTGAGAATGAAATTTTGAATGAGATATGAGATTGAATGAGAAAGAAAAACTGCCCTCTGCCACCATCATTAAATGCTGAATAGCTTTGGAAATTAGATTTTGTTGCAGACTTGATAATGAATTCAACCTAAAATTACAATGCAAAGTAACATTTGTAGTCTAAACTTAAACCGTGGAAAAGTCAATTCAGATAACCGGCAGTGTTGGAGTCAAACATAATATCGAACTGCTTTATTCATTTCTCAGGCTGTCAAAAGTTAAAACAAGGACTGAGATTTTCATTCCACACAAATTTGTAGTGGATATGTTTTCTGAGCTCCCCTCTCCCCCCAATGGAGTGTTTCCTTCTTGCAAAAAAAATCCCTTGTCATATTTCTTCTATTGCTTGCTCTGTTTGTGTGTGTGTGTGTGTGTGTGTGTGTGTGTGTGTGTGTAACACATACCATCCTGGCTCCCACTGCCTGAAGGTCAGATAGGTTGTAATTTACTTTTCACCCTTCTAGCATTCTCTGGTCCCTTTAAGGAGATCGGAGGCCCAGTCTTTCTGCAAGTGACACTAGCCTCCGTTGATGGTGCTCTTTCAGTTGTAGGGATGTAGTCCTTGAAAAAGTAAAAGTTCCAGTTTGATCCCAGACAAGGCTCCATATTTAACACATACTAGCATAGCCCTCACCTGGAAGGCCAGGTAGGTTAGATTTCATTCTTCCCCCATTGTTCTCCAGTACACTTAAGGGGAGTTAGGAGAATTGGGAAAGCTCAGAGAAGTCCAAGTTCTACACTGTCTTGCATAAGGTACTCCCAGTCCTCAGCTTCCACACTTGGAGTTTAAGAACACTTTCACAGTTTTGCATCCTAGGAGACCATGCTCAGGAATCTACTTCCAGAGCAACCAACTCTGGTTCTTGCATGGGGCAATCATATTCTACCCCCCCAGCCCACCCCCACCCTGTCTTACAGGAACTCTGAGTCAAGGTAAGCTCATCCATCATTCCTTTCCATTGGCCCCAGGGCTGGATGGGAGTGCAGGGAGAAGAGCACAGGAACGGAAGCAATACTATTTCATTTGGTTTCTCTGGATCTTTTAATGAAGTCACTGGAGTCTTGGCTGGTGATGTCAGGGATGGAGGTATGGGGAAAGGGGAGAACCAAATCATCTCCCAGTGACCTTTACCAGCTAGTTCTTTCCACAGGCATCAACCTATAAATTGCTCTCCCTCCACATGCCCCCTGCCAAGGCATGACCCACTAGAAGAAGCCGTTTCCATCAGGGACAGGAGAGGGCAAGTTGGCAGGATCCTTCCTCCTCATGGGCCCTCCACACAACCTGGCCTGAGATTCCAACAGGATATTAACTGGAAGGGAGAAGGGAGACATCCCCAGGCCCAGTGAGTTGGGGAAATCTATTGCTGTTCTTCATTAGGCAACAAAGGGTGAAACCCATGACAAGCTGTGCACAAACCACCCTGCCAGTATTCCTGGACTCCTGCAACATCTTTATCCACTTAATCTGGGATTCAGGAAGATCTCATCCAAGCCAGTTTTATTGGGGAATTTTGAAGCAAACTTTCAGCCTCCCAATCAATAACAGATGAACAATTTTGACATCACATCACATTTTTGGGGGAGGGCGTTTGGCCCCATCCTGCCCATTCCGAAGGACTGGTCTTAGGAGATTGCTGACGGTTGGAGCCTTCTTAGAAACAGAGTGCCTGGCAATTCTGGGAGCACCAGCAAGCTTGGCCTCCAAAGCCAACAAAACGGGGGCTGTCCTGCCTGGGCCCAGACAGCAGGACCTCTACCCTTCCTCAGTGTCCCCCAGGCAGATGTGAGGCCCTGGCCCCCACCCCCTTGGCTTATCTCTCTCCCACTCAGCTCCTCCTCCTGAGTCTTTTTCACAGATTTGCTCAGTACTGGTACTGAATCCTCAGCCTAAAAAGAATCAATCAAAGCCAGCCTGGGGCTTTTCAATACCAAGCCAGGGACCAAGAAGTGCTAGAGACCGATAAATTGGTGAGTAGGTGGTGGCAGCCAGGCTGAGGTCAGGGAAGAAAAATAGGAGTAGGTACATCTAGCTAGGCAGGAGAGATAGCAGCACAGAATCATAGGATTTCAGAGTTGGAAACTAAGTGAGCAGCTGTTTACACCAACCCGTACTTGACCAAGACTTTCCTCCAAATCATAAATGACAAGAAGTCATAGAGCTTTAATTTGAAGACCCCTAATGAGAGATAACTCACAACCTCTCAAGGTAGTCCAGTACACTCTGGGATTGCTCCATCCAATATTTTTCCTTTATGTTGAGCTGGAATCTACCTATTCTACCCAAAATGACTAATAAATCAGTTTAAAAGCATTTATTAAGTACTTACTAGGGGAATGGGCACTATGATAAGTGTTTAGGATACAAGTGATCTGAGTATTAAATCCCAAAGTCTGTGGCTGAGCAAATTATGGCATGCAGAATGCTATTACATTGTGAGAAATGACAAGAGAGGGTTCCAGAGAAACCTGGGAAGACTTGTATGGACTGATGCAGAGTGAAGTGAGTGGATTAAGGATTAAGGAGTACCACTTATGTAATAAAGACAGTTAGGTGGTACAGTGGATAGAGTTCAGGCCCTGGAGTCAGAAAGACTCATCTTACTGAGTTTGAATCCTTCCTCAGACACTTACTAACTGTATGACCTTGGGCAAGTCATTTGTTCCTGTTTGCCTCAGTTTCTTCATCTGTAAAGTAAGCTGAAGAAAGAAATGGAAAACCAGTCTAGTATCTCTGGGGTCACAAAGAGGCAGATACAACTGAAAGAACTGAACAACAGCAACAAAAGAATATTGTTAAGACAAACAACTTTAATCAAAATGATAGCCAGCATTTCAAACTTGGAAAAACATTAAGTATTATCTCAATTATCCTCAAAACCAATCTGGAAGGCAGGCGCTTTTATTATCCCCACTTTTTTGTTGTTGTTGGGTCATTTAGTTGTGTCCAACTCTATGGACCACAGCATGCCAAGCCCTTCTGTCCTCCGTTATCTCCCAAAGTCTGTCCAAGCTCACGTTCATTGTTTCCATGACTCTACCCATCCATCTCATCCTCTGCCATCTCCTTTTCCTTTTGCCTTCAATCTTTGCCCACATCAGGGTCTTTTCCAAAGTATTTAAGCTTCATCTTCAGTATTTGACCCTCAAATGGATAGCTTGTGTTAATTTCTTTAAATATTGACTGATTTGATCTCCTTGATGCTTAAGGGATTCTCCAAAGTCTTAGCACCACAGTTCAAAAGCATGGATTCTGTAGTGTGTGCCTTTCTTTACAATCCAACTCTGGCAGTCAAACGTTGCAACTGTCCTTTTTAGCATGCTATCCAGATTTGTCATCACTTTGCTTTGAAGGAGCATGTGTCTTTTAATTTCATGGCTGCCATCACTGTCTGCAGTGATCTTTGGGCCCAAGAATATAAAATTAGACATTGCTTCCACTTCTCTGTCTATTTACCAGAAAGTGGTGAGACCAGTTGCCAGGATCCTAGTTTCTTTGATGTTAAGCTTCAAGCTAGCTTTTTCTCTCTCTTCTTTCACCTGCATCGAGGCTTCTTAATTCCCCTTCACTTTCTGTGGTCAGAGTGGTATCATCTACATATCTTAGATTGTTGATATTTCTCCTGGCAACCTAAATTCCAGCTTTTGATTCGCCCAGCCTGGCATGTCACATGACATACTCTACATAGAAGTTAAATAAATCAGGTGACAATATATAGCCCTGTTATGCTCCTTTTTCTTTTTTTCTTGCATTGAATATGGTGACTTTATTGATGGTGCACAATCTAGGACTTTAGGTTTTCTCTCCCTCCCCCACTATAAGGGAACTCTGAGTCAAGTATGTGAATGGGGCATGAGATTCCCAGTATAGGACCATAGGTTAGAGATGTGGGTTCCCCAGTGGTAGAACTCCTTTTTCGAATGGGATGAAGATCCACGGTTTTCCACTTAACTCCTTGGATGCTACGTAGACCATGAGGTCTACTACATAATTGCTATAACTGCGTTGTCATACGAAGAAATGATTTTGACAAAATGGTTGTTGAGGGCAATACCAGCACCAGCATCAAAGGCAGAAGAGTGAGTGTTAAAGTCACAGGATACAACCTGGTCTTCTGTGCAACCCAAGATGCCCTTCAAAGGTCCCTCTTGACTACTTTATAGATATCATCATATTTGGCAGATTTCTCCAGGTATCAGGTCAGATCCATAACAGATACACTGGGAGTAGGAACATGTGAGGCCAGTGAGCTCAAATATGACTTTACACACAGCCTTAGCAACACCAGTGGAAACAGGGGTGATATTTTGGGCAGCACCATGTCCATCATACTATAGTTTCCCAGGAGGCAAGTCTTCTGAGTAGTAGTGATAGCATGGACTGTCCTCATGAGTCCTTCCACAATGTCAAAGTTGTTGTGAGTGACATTGGTAAAGGGGGTCAAGCAGTTGTTAGGGCAGGAGGCATTACTGACAGTCTCAAGGGAATGATCATATTTTTCATGGTTCACTCCCCTCATGAACATTGGAGCATTAGGAGATTGGGCAGAGAGATGATGACTCCAATTTTCCCATCCTTTCCCATGGTGGTAGAGACACCAGTGGACTCTACAACATACTTGACTCCAGCATCTACTCATTTAATATTAGTGGGCTCCCTCTCTTGGAATATGGTAATGACTTTTCCATTAATAACAAACTTTCCGTATTCAGCGTTGGCAAAGCCCTTGAATTTGCATTGGGTACAATCACATTGAAACATATAAACCATGTAGTTAAGGTCAATGAAAAGGTCATTGATGGTCACAATGTCTGCCTCAGTTAAATGAAGCCCTGCTCACCAGGCACCCAACACAGCCAAATCTGACCCTCACCATCTTTTTTTTTAGGGATGTAACTGCTACAGAATATCCTGGCACCAAACTTGAGAGAAGAGCTGAGAGTCCATACTCCTTTTCTAATCTTAAGCCAATCAGTTGTTCCATGTTTTGTTCTAACTATTGCTTCTTGACTTGCATACAGATTCCCCAGGAGACAAGTAAGAAGATCTGGTACTCTCATTTCTTTGAGGACTTGCCACATTTTGTTGTGATCCACACAGTCAAAGGCTTTAGTGTAGTCAATGAAGCAGAAGTAGATATTTTTCTGGAACTCCCTTACTTTCTCCATAATTTAGCAAATGTTGGCAATTTGGTCTCTAGTTCCTCTGCCTCTTCAGAAACCAACCTGCTCTTCTGGTAATTCTCAATTCACATAGTTCAAAAGCCTAGCTTGCAGAATCTTAAGTATAACCTTGCTAGACAGCAATAGTTGACAATACTTCCTAAGGCCTACTTGATTTCATTCTCCAGGATGTTTGACTTTAGCTCAGTAACCACACCATTGTGGTTATTGGTGATGTTAAGATCTTTTTTGTGAGGTGTAGGGTGTATTCAGGGAATACTAGTACCTCTGGTATGAGGGCTGCTGAGCCCTTTTCAGGGCTGCTTTCCACCTTTGGTGTCCACCTGTTTCCCCTAACTTTCACCTGTGGCTCCAAGAAGCTATAGCATGTCCTACATTCCATACCCTGGTAAACTATTTTTGGCTAAACCAGGATGAAGGTAATTGAGGGGTCAAGTCCAAACATGTGAAGACTTTCCCTGATGGAACAAAGGATGGGAACAATTTGTTCCAATGGCCATGAAGGTAACTGAAGGATGTGCTGTGGAGAGCTCAGAGCTTGGTTAGACATAGAAGACACCAAGGTCATCCACTGTATCTTAAGCTATCACTAGTCATCTTGACTCTATCCTGCCACTGGACTGTGATGACTGGAGGAGAGAGTAAGACTGATGACACTGGGCAACTGTGCCTCACTTAAATCCAATTTGTGTATGAATCAAATGACATCACCCATACCATTTCACCATTATACCTATCTCAAAGTCCAGTGGCAACAGGCAAGTGATGAAGCAGCAGGTACAGATACACAGGAAGCTGTAGTCACAATCCTGTCCACAGGCAGCCCAGGCCATAGGACCATCTTCTCACTGGAAGCAGCAGTAGGATTGGGCACACCCCTGGATGTCCTAGCAATTTTAAAGATCACACTACTTACCTCCTGGTGTAGGAAAGAGCTAGAAAAGGTACCATAAAAATTGCCAACCCTGACCTCATTACTACAGCAGGCAGAGATCTGACTCTGTGATCAAAACACCAAAAAAAAAATTTGCAAAGATGATTCCACTCTCCCCAGCACATGGAATGTGTGCACACTTATAGACAACACAAAATCCAGTAGACCTGAAAGATGAGCAGCTCTTGTTGCAAGAGAACTCAGCAGATATTGCATTCAAATAGCAGCCCTGACTGAAACAAGGCTGTCAGGTGAAGGCCAGATTACTGAAGCTGGAGCTGGATACACATTTTTCTGGACTGGCTACAGTGAAGAAGAGCACTGTGAAGCTGGCGTAGGTTTTGCAATCAAAACTAATCTAGTCAACAAGCTTGTATACTTATCAAAAGGAGTGAATGACAACCTCATGACAATGTGATTGCCACTTTCAGGAAAATGTCATGCCACCATCACCAGGGCCTGTGCTCCCAGCATGATGAACTTTGATGAGGTCAAAGAAAAATTTTTGACTAAAACCATTGTCATTGTGCCAAAAGAAGACAAGCTTATAATTCTGGGTGACTTTCATACCAGAGTCCCCAAAGGAAAGTGTGGGAGAGAAGAGGTATTAGACTGACTACCAAACTGAAGGTCTACAGAGCCCTTGTGAGGACCTCACTGTATTCCTGTGAAAGCTGGACAGTTTACCAGCCCCATGCCAGGAAACTGAATCGCTTCCATTTGCATTGTCTTAGGAAGATTCTGAAGATCGTCTGCCAGGATAAGGTACCAGACACTGAAATCCTTTCTCAAACTAAAATGCCAAACATTCAAACTCTGCTTCAGGCAGTGTGACTCCAATGGGCTGGTCCCATTGTTTGAATGCAAGATGTATGCTTGCCAAAAGAGACAACTTATGAAGAACTCACACAGGGCAAGCGTTCACATGGTGGTCAGAAAAAGCAATACAAGGACACCCTCAAGGTCTCTCTCAAGAACTTTGGAATTGATTGTGTGACATGGGAGACACTGGCACAGGTCCACCCAGCATGGGATGCCCACATCAGAGAAGGTGTCATGTTCTATGAGCAAAGTGGAATTGAAACAGCTCAAAGAAAACTCAGGATGTGCAAATTTAGAGATTCTACCCCAAATCATTCACATGGACCATTTGTGCCCAATCTGAGGTAGTGTTCCACACTCATATTGGTCTGATTAGCCACAGACAGACATATTATAACTTGATGCCAACATAGTGATGCCATTTTGATCCTCTTCTAGAATGAAGAACAACCAACCAACCACACCAAGATCTTCCCCGTGTAGTTCTGTGTATTCATGCCACCTCTTCTTAATCTCTTCTGCTTCTGTCAAGTCTCCACAACTTTTGTTTTTTATCATACCCATTTTCACCGTCAGTTTAATGCCACTTCCTAAGTTCTTCTTAAGTTCAACTTATCCAAAACATGGTATCATAGTATCTCCCTTCAAGTCCAGCCCTTCTCCAAACTAACCAATTTCGGTTGAGGGCATCACCATCCTCCAAGTCACCTCTGTTTACAACTGCAATCACTCTTAGCTCTTTTCTCTCCCTCCCCTCCCATTTCCAATCAGTAATCAAGTCTTATCCATTCTTTCTTTACAATAGTTATTGAATCATGACTTTTCTCTCTAAAAGAGTCTAGTTCAGGCCCCTATCATTTCTTCCCTAGGCTCTTGAAGTAGTATTTCTAATTGGTTCTCTTTCTCCCCATCTCTTCCCTTTCCAATTCATCCATCACACTACTGTCCAATTTGATATTGCTAAACCTGTATCTAGCTATGTCACTTTCCTACCCCAAAATCTTCAGTGGCTCCCTATTTCCACTAAGGTACAATATAAAATCCCTATCCTGGCATTTGATGTTCTTCTGACTCACCTTTCTAGATTTATTTCATTTTAATTCCATTCATGTACTTTTCTCCATCTCAATAAAACTGACCTTCTAGGTGTTCATCATATCTAATATTCTATCTCATACTTCTCTATTTTTTATAAATGTAACCCTCAAATGTATCCCCTCTTCCCCTCTATCTCTGAGAATGCCTAATTTGCTTCAAAGTACATCTTCAATGCCACTTCTTGCCCATGCCCTTTCCTGAACCCTTGAGTTTTCAATTAGTTTTATTTCATATTTATTTATGTATATAGAAGTAAAATCCTCTTGGGAGAATGTAAGCTCCCTGAGGACAAGTAATGATTCAATTTTATCCCTTTATCACCAGCATCTGGCACAACACCTTCTATATTAACCACAGTTTGTGGAGGGTGAAACAGGAAAAGGAAGAGGAGAAGGAAGAGGAGGAGGAGGAGGAGGAAGAAGAAGAGGAGGAGAAAGAGGGAGGAACAAATAAAAGTTTGTTGAACTGAACCAAATTGAATTATTCTGGTTCTGGCCCCAGGACCCACAAGAATAAGTCTAATCTCTCTTCCTTATGACAGTTTGGGCTAGGCACATAGGAAGAGTGATGGATCAATCAATCCATCAACAAAAATTTATTAAGCATCTGCAACCAGTCCCTTCCCTCTAACAGCTCATTGTCTAATGGGGGTAACAATATGAAAACAAGCACGTGGAAACAAGCTAAAGACAGGAGAGATTGGGGGTGATGTGATGAGAAGGGAGCAGTAAAGGCCTCCTATACAAAGTGGGATTTGGGGCTGAGCCATGAAGGAAGTTATGGAAGCCAGGAGGTAGAGGCAAGGATGGAGAGCATTCCAGAAACAGAAAGATGGCCAGTGAAAAGACAGTCAAGGGATGGAATATTGTGTTTAAGGAAAGTATTAGAAGGCTGGTGTTGCTGGAATTTAAAGTATATGGAACAGAGTCAAGTATAGTGGACAGGAAGGATGAGCCAAGTTGGGAGGGCTTTATACATCAATGAGATGATTTTGCATTTGATCTTGGAGGTATTAGGGAGCCACTAGAATTTATCATATCAAGGAGGGAGGGTGGTGGTGGTTGTGGTGGTAATAGTCAGATCTTACATTTTAGGCAAGTCACTTTGACAACTGAGTGGAGGTTAGATTGGAGCATGGAGAGTCTAGAGGTGGGGAGACCAACCCACAGGCCCTTGCAATAGGCCAGAAATTATTCTGCACCAGACATTGTTCTAACCTGTGTGTGCCATTGGAAACCTAGCCAATGTGAAGAGAAAGCCGTGAAGCATTTTGAGGAAGACCCCTTGAGGTGAATTTATAAAGGGACACCCCAGAATGAGCAAGTATGAACAGGTGGGAACATGTGGGGATGAAGGAACCACCTAAGTACTTGGGAACTGAATGTGCCTCTCTTGATGAGGACCAAGCTGCATTTTCTTTTCTGCATCATATCACCCTGCTGGCTGCCACTGGGCTTGTAGTCTGCTAAAATCCCCAGGGCTCTTTCAGACCACCTCCTTTCTATCCATGCTTCTTTGTGAAGCTGAATTTTTTTAAATGTAAAACTCTACATTTATCCCTATTAAGTTCCATCTAATTAGATTTGGGTCAGTGTTCTGGCTTGTCAAAATCTCTTAGGATCCTGTCTCTATAATCTAATCTAGTGAGATATCTATGTCCCCTCCCCTGTTCCCTTTCAGCCTCCCTTTCATCTCATATGAAAATGTAATAATGATGATGTAGTCTACGGCCCTTATGGAATCACTGACAAACGTGAAAAGACACAATGCCAATCGCAAGTCCCGAGGTTGCTCCACTAGAGATTTCCTTCCAACTGGATGTCACACCATTGATTTTGTACTAAGTCTGGTCATTCAACCCATTTGAATCCATCTAATTCAACCTCATTTTGGGCAGCTAGGTGGTACAGTGGAAAGAACTCCAGGCCTGGAGTCAGGAAGGTGCATCTTCTTGAATTCACATGTGGCTTCAGACTCTTACTAGCTGTGTGACTCTGGACAAGTCACTTAACCCTGTTTGCCTCAATTTCCTTATCTGTAAAATGATCTGGAGAAGGAAATGTCAAACCACTCCAGTATGTCTGCCAAGAAAACCTCAAATGGGGTCAGGAAGAGTTGGACATGACTGAAACAACTGAACAGCAACAATCTCATTTGGGTCCTCGACCCCTTTGTTGTTCTTGTGAAGCCTCTGGACCACTTCTAAAAAATAACGTTCTTAAATGCATAAAATAAAATATGCAGGATTACAAAGGAAACAAATTATATTGCAATATAGTTATCAAAATACATTTTAAAAATAAGACAAACAAGTTCACAAATCCCAGGTTAAAAGCCCTTGGTTTAATTGTTTGCCATCTTACCCCCGGCTCTCCATCTTTTCCATGGCAACAGCATGAGAAACTTTATCAGATATTTTGCAAAAATCTGGGTAAACTTGTTCTATCACATTCCCTTAAATTACCAGTTTAGTTACCCTGTCAGAAGAGGAAAGAAAGCCTGCGTGGAATGATCTAATCTTCAGGAAGCTGAGTTGATGCTTTGTGATTGCTCCTTCCTTCTCTGTATTCACTAGTCATTTCTTTGATAACTCGATCTAGGATTTTCCCAGGCATCAAAACCAAGCTTGAGGACCTATAGTTTGCAGATTTCATTCCTTTGCCCTCCTTTAGTATCAGGGAAGAACTTTGCCTTCCTTCAGTCTTTCAGGACTCCCCCCTTTTTCCATGATGGGAGCTTTCTAATCTCTCTGGCAATGACTCCACCATCACTTAGCCCATTTCCTTCAGTACTTTTTGATGGGTCTGGGTGGTTTTGAGTTTGGTCACAAGACACATTCCCTTACTATTTCTTTTTTCATTTTCAGCATCAATTCCTTTATCAATAAACTTTTATAAAGTGCCTACTATGTGCCAGACATTCTGATAAGTTCTGGGGGTGTAAAAAGAGGTGAAAGACAGTCCTTGCTCTCAAGGAGCTCATAATCCAATGGGGGAGACAATAAGCAAATAAACAAAGTGAGCAGAACCAAGAGAACATCATATACAGTATAAGCAATATTGTTTTAGGACAACTGAGTGAACAAGTTATTTTGATTATTATAAATATGCAAATTAAAAATAAAGATTATAAAAAGAGAGATGCTATCTGTATCCAGGGAAAATACTGATAAATAGATGTATAGAATAGTTTACATATATATGCCTATATTTGTCTCTAGGGTGGGGAGGGGAAGAAAAAAGAGGGGAAAAGAAGAAATTTGCATGAAAACTTTGTTATATATTTGGAGGGAATAGCCAGTTGTACGTGGAAGATTTGCAGTTTCATGTGCAATCTTCTTTCTATTGGATGGTATTATGGAAATACTTGTTTTGTTCCTTGATTATTTTCAAAATAGAAAAAATACGTAGAAACAAACTTTATACAGGACAAAGAGGAAACAATTAATGGAGGGAAGGTACTAGAATTAAGAGAGGTTGGAAAAGGCTTCCTGCAGAAGAAGGGGTTTTAATTGGGATTTAAAGGAAGCTGGGAGGTGGAGATGATGAGGAAGAGTATTCCAGGCCTGGGGTGGGGGTGAGGAGAGCAGTCAGAAAGAATGCCCAGAGCCCAGAGATGGAGCGTCTTGTTGTAGAACAGCCTGGAGGCCGGTGTCACTGGACCAAGAGTCCAGTTGGGAATAAGGTGTAAGAAGCCTGGAAAGAGAGGAGGCACTAAGTTATGAAGGGCTTTAAATGCCAAACATAGGATTCTGTATTTGATTCTGGAGATAATATGGAGGCACTGGAGTTTATTGAATGGGGGCAGTGTGTGTGACATAGTCAGACCTGCACTTGGGGAAAATTCCTTTGGTGGCTGCATGGAGGCTGGACTGGAGAGGGGAGAGACCAGCAGCTTTTGTAATAATCTAGGTGTGAGGGGATGAGGATCTGCACCAGAGTGGGGACAGGATCAGAGGAGAAAAGGGGGCATATTTGAATGATAGTGCCAAGGTGAAATCAACAAGCCTTGGCAACAGCTCAGTAATGGCGAATGAGAGATAGTGATGGGTTGAGGATGGATCCGAGTTTGCTAACCCGAGGCACTGGGAGGATGATGTTGCCCTCTACAATACTAGGGAAGGTTGGGGTAGGGGGAAGCCTAGGGGAAAAGATAAAGAGATCTCTTTTGGTCACATTGAGTTTAGGATATCCATGGGACATCTAGTCCAAGATGTCTGAAAGGCAGTTGGAGATGCAAGATTGGAAGTCCAGTTGGGACAGGATGGGTAGATTTGAGAGGCATCAGCACAAAGACAGTCATTAAAATCAGCACAGAGATAGTCATTAAATCCATGGGAGCTGATGAAATCAATAAATGAAACAGTGTAGAGGGAAGAGAGAACCCTGAGGGATCCCTGTGGTTAGAGGCTGTGATCTGAATGCAGATCCAGTGAAGGAGACAGAGAAGGAACAATCAAAGAAGTAGAATGAAAACCAAGAGAGAGTAGTGTCCTTAAAATTTAGGAAGAAGCAAGTACCAAGAAGGAGAATGTGATCAACAGTATCAAAGGCTACAAGAGAGGTCAAGAAAAATTTGGAAGAGAAAATACTCAAAGGAAGAATCAAATGACTCTGTCTTCTCTCTGTGGTCATTCATCATCATTCCATCCACCCTAAACAGCAGCAGCAGCAGCAACAGCAACAGCAACACCCTTCCCTTGATCCTCTTCCCTCTGCCTTCCCCCACACCTGTAAACACTCATTTGAACATCCTTAGCTTTCTTCAGCAGCCTCAGCTGAGCCTGAGCAACAGCACTTCACTTTCTTCACATCACAGTTTTATATCCATCTTCTGTTACCCAGCCTTGATTCCATCTTCTGCTTATTTCTCTTAAAATACTCAGTTGGCTGATGAATGTACCCCATTGATTTTTTGTAAAGTTTTAAATGACAGAAGTTTTTATTTTTTTCCTAAAGGTACTACTTCTTAATTATCTATATTCCTCATTGATTTCTTCTTTTCATTTTCTCCTCCTCACTCTGACCGTTTTTCTTTGTGGCTTCAGAATTCCATGCTTGAGAGTTTCCCATGAACTCAAAGCTGATATACCCTGTAGAGAGAGTATTAGCTCACCATGTCCTACTTATCTTCCCTCTGAATCCTTTGAAATCTGCTTTCCCAAATCTAGGATGCGCGGCAGAGTATACCCAACTTTTCTTTCATTCTCTATCATAAGCTTGTTGGAGTGAGTGATCACTTCTCCCTTAAGGTTCTCTATCTTTTTCATGGCCCTAAGGTCCTCCCCAATGGTAGGAATCCAATTCAAAATAGAATTCTCTCTTATTGATTCTTCTGCTTTTTGAAAAACACAACAATCATTAAGTAAGTCAAAAAGTCATTAGCAGTTCTATTTTGGGCAGATTTCTGGATAATCAAATTCCCCCATCACTGCTATGTCTCCATGACAATTTTGTGATCTGTTTCCTAAATCCCTCATCTGTTATCTATTTCCCTCTCTGTCTAGGTGGCCCATACTTATTCTCCAATGACAAAATCACTTCTACCTGAATTGTTGTAGTCCAGTCATTTTTCAGTCATGTCTGACTCTTTGTGATCCCATGTGAGATTTTCGTGGCAGAGATACTGGTGTGTTTTGCCATTTCCTTCTCTAGCCCATTTTACCAATGAGGAAACTAAGGCAAACAGGGTTAAGTGACTTGCCCAAGGTCACACAGCTAGCAAGTGTCTGAGACCAGATCTGAATTCATGAAGACGAGTCTCTCTGATTCCCATTGTTCTATCCACTGTGCTATCTAGCTACCCTATGTTTTATAAGCCTTCTAGATAGACAGATAGATAGATAGATAGGTAGATAGATAGATAGATAGATAGATAGATAGATAGATAGATAGATAAATAGATAGATAGGTAGATAGATAGGTAGATGAGAGAAGGGAAGAAGAGAAAAGGAGAGAGAGAGAGAGAGAGAGAGAGAGAGAGAGAGAGAGAGAGAGAGAGAGAGAGAGGTGTCCATGCAAGATAGGAACAAAGTAGAAAGAAGGTACAAGTTACAAGCCTTGTAAAACCCTTTTAAGCTGATAGTTCTTGAACTGAATCTTGAAGGAAGCTTTCTCTAAGAGACAGATGTGAGGGAAAGGAGAATTGAAGGTATGGGGAGTGTCAATGCAAGGGCAAAGAAATGAGAGATGGAGTATCGAGAGAGATGAAAGACACAAGGGCCAGTATGACTGGGTCATGGAGTTCACAGAAGAAAATAAGGTATAAGAAAATTACAAAAATAGAAAGACCCAGGTTGGGAAGAACTTTACATGCCACACAGGGGAGTTTATATTTGACCCTAGAAGCAATAGGTTTTTTTGAGCTATATCTACGCAAAAGCACTGGGAGTTGAGTGAAGTAAGGACTGGGGTAAGGAGAGACTTGAGTGTGGGAAACCAGTCAGAAGATTCTTACAGTGATCTAGATGAGAGGTAATGACGCTGAAGTTGTGAACCTGAGAGACTAGAGGGATGGTGGTGCCCTCAGCAGTGATGTCAGAGCTGGGGGGGGCCTTAGAACACAGGATGTCAGAGCTGGGGGGGCCCTTAGAACACAGGATGTCAGAACTGGAAGAGCCCTTAGAACACAGAATGCCAAAGCTTAAAGGTTCCTTGGAGGTCAGAGTCCACACTTCTCATTTTACAGATGAGAACCTTGAGAACCTCAGGTGACCAGTGATTTTCCCAAGGTGACCCAATGAGTTAGAGGCAGACCTGGAAACAGAACTCTGCTCTTTCTGACTCCCTGGCCAGCGTTCCTATAAGTATAATGTTGCTGGGAGTGACTGAGGGAGCAGTCTGGCTGCTGCTGAAGACCCTTTACTCCTTCTGCAAAGTGAAGATTCATCAGTTATACAAACAGTTCTTCCAAAGTCGCCTCCCTAATCCTTTTCAATCTTCATACACATAAGGCATTTTTCTAACAGGGGACCCCTCTATTTAGTACGACACCATAGCAGGAATCCCTCGGTTAAGAGGATATGGACCCAGCCTCCTGCCACTGTGGTATCCCCCAATTCAGTCAGCACCCTGGATTGGGAATTTAAAAATCTGGGTTCACCTCCTCACCCTACAACTTACCAACCACATGATCTTGACCTAGTCACTTAAAGTCTCCAGTCCTCAGTTTCCTTATCTGTAAAATGGGGGCCTTGAACTAGATAATCACAGAGGTTTCTCCCAGCTCTAAATCCCCTACTCTTCCTCCTCCTCCACCTCCCCCATTCCAAAAACTGGGGTGCAGTTTTTGCACCTAGCCACCCTGACCCCATCCATTGATCCCCAAAGCCAGTCTCAGCATCTCAGCCCTAAAGTATGGACTGATCACTTACAACAGGTAATTTTTATTTACAGAGGGGGAAAAAAAACTCAACAAACCCTTTTATCTTGAAACATTCAAAACCTCCTAATATCTGGCTGTGAGAGTTCCAAGAGTCCTAACCAGCTTTAATAGCCTGGGGCATTCTGACAGCAGTTCAGAGGAAACCTTGGCCCTGATTCAGCCCCCAGTTGTTTCTGATCTAATTGTGCCTTATAACTTTGCCGCTTAATCTCGGATTTTTCTCCTCTCCTCTCTGTTCCATTTCTCCTTATCTCTCATTGTTTATTTGCTGTTGGGTGAACTGGCATTATTACCCTCTGAAATAGCTGAGTCTAGAATGAGGCCCTCTCTGGAGATCCAGGACTCCAATAGCGCCTCTGAATTCTGGGGCTTTCTTTAACGCTTGCTATCCCACATCTGGGGGTGCTGCAGGTCTATCCTGGGGCGGCTCTCCCCACCCAGCCCAGCCTACCTCCACCTGCAGCTGTACATCCAGCCAGATTCCCAGCCATATGTCTTAATCAACAAGTTTTTTGGGGGGGCAAAGTACCAGACGTGTGATTTCATTCCTTATAAGAAACTTCCAGTGAGGAAATGCCAGCTACAAAACAACAATCAAAACCTGCCTTGTCATTTATAATCTTAAAGAATTGACTGGGGTATTGAGAGGTCATGTGATTTGTCCAAGGTCACACAATGGGTGTCAAAAGACCTCAGTGCAACTATTTGTATGACCTTGGATAAGTCACTTTACATTCTGGGCCTCAGTCTCTTTATTGGTAAAATGAGGATATTGAACCAGATGACCTCTCAGGTCCCAAACAGTTTTAAATTGGTGAACTTCTAATCCTATCACCCAAATTCAAATCTAACTTCTGCCACCTGCTTCCTTTGTGACCATGGGCAACTCACTTCCTCTCTGGGTCTGTTTCCTCTTTTGTAAAATGAAAGGGTTGAATTAGATGACCTCTCAGGACCCTATGAGTGTGGGCTCTGTGTGTGTGAGTGTGAGTGTGTATGTGTGTGTTTGTGAGTGTGTGTGTGTGTGTGTGTGTGTGTGCTTGGAAGGGATGGGGAACCACATAAAGGGTTAGCTCTCTTTGTAACCGTGGGAATGTCAGGTGGTCAAGATTAATTGGCATTTGTGATAAGCAAAATGAACTAAACTGTAAAACTCATTAGAAGGTGCTTGGGAGGCTGAGAGAAGGGGTCTTTGGCAAGAAATCAGAGCAGGATCCAAAGGAGTCAGATCTTCCTAATGCACAACTGATGTCTTGTTTATCTGCAGTCAATAGCCCTAATGACTGGCCCCATGAAGCTCTCAAAATTGGGAAGGGTTAGAGAGGGCCACCAGCTACCCTCAAAGTCTCATCTGGACCTGGCCTTTCCCTTCTCTGGCCTCAATTGTTTTCAGCATTTTTTATTCCAATGTTCCCTCACAACTCCGATGTCCTCTAGCCGGTTTGGGTCTCTGAAGAATTTATTTCCATAAATATTTGGGATCCTATCAAGATAGAGAACAGGAAGGGATTTTAATAATCTAGTCTAACACTTTGAATTTCCATCTGAGGGAACTGAGGCCCAGAGATGTTAAATGAATCCAAGGTCACTCAACTGAGATTTCAGTGTGAGTGAGGCGGTAATCTTTCTCCTACTATGCATACCTACTATGTGCAGAGCACTGTCATGCTAAGGGAACTGACGATGTTTTATAAGATCCCTCGTTTGAACTGACAATCCAGGGTGGTCGTGGGTAGCCTCTTCCCCTTTCCTCCTGCCTCCCACTCCACCCCCCAGCCCTCTCACATCCCTTTTGGCTTGGTGCTGCGGAGTCAGGGCTGCGTTATTAGGTCTCTGCCCCCTACAAGGCCCCTTCTCCCCTGGCTCTGTCCCCTTAATAATAGTTCCCAGTTGCCTTTTCCATGAACTCTCAGCCTCAGGGTAAACAGCCTTTTATTTAGTAAATACAATGGCTGGGGTTTAACTGCCAATTCTTGCTTCTCACTAAGGAGGATTTTATGAGGAAATCTTTTTCTGGTGAAAGTTAATCAGCTTTGGTTCTCTTTCTAGGCAGGGCTTGGTACAGTACCCCATGCCCCGCACCTCTCTTGGAATCTGGCCTTGCTGCCCATCAGCTTCTCTCCCTTCCCCTGCCCCCCAACTCCTCCCGCCATCTGTCCTGTTTCTTGTCTTCCCATCTCTCCTTTGCCTCTGCTTGTTCCTTCTCCCTCTCCTTCCTTTGCTTCCTCCACTCTTCCTTCTTTACTCCTGTGTCCTTCCCTTCACCCTTGTCATAATCAGGCTCCCCAAGAGATGTGACTGCCCCACTTCCCCAGTCTCCACCTAGGCCTCTCTCATTTTTCCCAATCTCTTTTCTAGGGTCCAATTCTTTCTTCTGCATGTTCTCCATTCTTGCTCCATTCCAATCCAATCCAGTCCTCCATCTCCATCCCCTTCCTAATCCCCTTCCTTCCCCTCTCCCTTCACTCCCCTCTTCCCTCTCTCCCTCCCCTCCCTCCCTCTTTCTTCCTTCCCTCCCTCCCATTTCTCTTTCTCTCCCCCCTCTTCTCTCTTCTGTCTCTCTTTCTTCCCCCTCTTCTCTGGTTCTGTTTATTCTCTTTTCTGTCTGTCTCTCTGCCTTTCTCTGTGAGTGACTCTGTCTCTCTGTCTCTCTCTGTCTCTGTCTCTGTCTCTCTGTCTCTCTGTCTCTGTCTCTCTGTCTCTCTGTCTCTCTGTCTCTCTCACTCTGTCTCTCTCTCTCTCTCTCTCTCTCTCTCTCTCTCTCTCTCTCTCTCTCTCTCTCTCTCTCTCTCTCTCTC
>CM053596.1:44143936-44173296 GCA_028646575.1 Pseudocheirus occidentalis
AGGTGGAGAGTGAGACGAGATGGAGATGAGATGGAGATGAGATGGAGGTGGAGATGGAGATGAGATGGAGATGGAGATGGAGATGGAGATGGAGATGGAGATGAGATGGAGGTGGAGATGGAGATGAGATGGAGATGGAGATGGAGATGGAGATGAGATGGAGGTGGAGATGGAGATGAGATGGAGATGGAGATGGAGATGAGATGGAGGTGGAGATGGAGACAAGATGGAGGTGGAGATGGAGATGAGATGGAGGTGGAGATGGAGATGAGATGGAGATGGAGATGCAGATGGAGATGAGATGGAGATGGAGGTGGAGGTGGAGGTGGAGGCGGAGATGGAGATGAGATGGAAGTGGAGATGGAGATGGAGATGGAGGTGGAGGTAGAGGTGGAGGTGGAGATAGAGATGGAGATAGAGATAGAGATGAGATGGAGGTGGAGATGGAGATGGAGGTGGAGGTGGAGGTGGAGGTGGAGGTGGAGATGGAGATGAGATGGAGGTGGAGATGGAGATGGAGGTGGAGGTGGAGATGAGATGGAGGTGGAGATGGAGATGAGGTGGAGATGGAGATGGAGATGGAGGTGGAGGTAGAGATGAGATGGAGGTGGAGATGGAGATGGAGGTAGAGATGGAGATGGAGATGGAGATGGAGATGGAGATGGAGATGGAGATAGAGATAGAGATGAGATGGAGGTGGAGATGGAGGGGGAGGTGGAGATGGAGATGGAGGTAGAGATGGAGATGGATATGGAGATGGAGATGGAGATGGAGATGGAGATAGAGATAGAGATGAGATGGAGACAGAGGCAGAGGTGGAGGTGGAGGTGGAGGTGGAGGTGAAGATGAGATGCAGGTGGAGATGGAGATGGAGATGAGATGGAGGTGGAGGTGGAGATGGAGATGAGACGGAGGTGGAGGTGGAGGCCAGAATGTAGGCAACATGGTAAGATGAAAAGAACCAGGTTTGTTGGGGCGGCTAGGTGGCGCAGTGAATAGAGCACCGGCCCTGGAGTCAGGAGGACCTGAGTTCAAATCCAGCCTCAGACACTTAACACAAAAACTAGCTGTGTGACCTTGGGCAAGTCACTTAACCCCAACTGCCCTCCAAAAAAAAAAAAGCAAAAAAAAAAAAAAGAACCAGGTTTGTAGTCAGAGGTCTTGGGTTTGAGACCTAACCCCAACACCTCATGACTGTGACATTAGACCACAAACTCCCCACTGTGGGGTTCAGGGAGTTCACCTATAAAATGCAGGATTTGACAAGCTTGACCAAAAGGACAAGATAAAGAAATAGACCTGTCTCCCTTCTTGGCAGAGGCAGGGGTCTAGTGGTGAGGAACACTGTCTATCATGTCAGACTCAGTTCATGGATTAGTGAGTTTTGCTGTGAGTTTGTCTCCTTTCTTTTTCTCTTTCCCTCTTTATTTCAAGGGAATATTCCCTGGATAGGGAAGGGAAGAAGGATAAATTCAGAAGGGAAGGTGCTATAAAAGGAAGACATTAACAAAAATTAAAAACAGAAAAAAAAACCCCAAGGGCTCAACTTAGGGGGTTTCTAAGAGCCTCTTCAGCTAACATTCTATGTAAGAATCCTCTCTGTTCTAAGATCTCTTTCAGCCCTGATGTTCCAAGTCTGTAAGTGACACCATTTGAGTACCAGACCAGGCCAGATTTGTCCTTCCTCTTGAGAAAGGGACTCCTTTCCCCCCCCCCCCGCCCCCAGCATTTGAACAAAGGTTCAAAGAGATCTGGATGTGGTCAGCCTAGCTCAGCAATCCACAGAGTCCCTATTTGGGGGAAACAAGGGGAAAAGAGGATGTGAGATCTGTGAGGGAAAGAGGGAGGGAGGAGATGATGGGGGAAGGAGATGGGACATGGTGTCCCAGGGCTCCCATCCCTCCCCCATTGACCAGACTTCCTCCTGCCTTCTGAGGAGGGAAGCAGTGGCCACTGAGGCACCACTTCTGTGAACAGGCCTAGAGCCATACAACTCCATTCCAAGAGGCAACAGCCCCCAGGTGAGACTGAGATTTCTCCCTCCCACCATCTTCCCAGGGTCGACTGGTTAGCATGGCAATATATTGAAGGAGTTGAGGGAACAGAAGAAGGAAGGGGGAGGAGAAAGGAGGGCATTTTCTCATCCATAAAATCATCTCTAGATTATTTTTAGAGATAATTTCCAATATTCTCTGTTCTGAGATCCCTCTTAGACCTGACAATTTATGCTCTAATGTTTCTTGTAGCTCTGCCATTGTATGTTCTGAGGTTCTCCCAAGTCGACGTTCTGTGTGCTAAGAAAGATCTCTTCTAGATTTCATGGTCTATATTCTGACAACATTCTACATGCCATTGCCCCCACAGTCCTGAGACAGAGCTCAAGAACTCCGAAGATTCTCACTGAATATAGAACTGAGAGGGGAGAAAAGGATTAAGGGTGGGAGGGCAGGAAAGGTGGAAGTGGAGAAAGAGAGTAGGTCCCATCTTCCTAAGAACCTGGGCTCAGGGAGAAAACCCTTTCTTCTGGAGGGTAAGACTGAGGGGGAGGGGGCCAGAGGCAGGCAAACAAAGGGGTGGCCCCCAGCTAGACTAGCACTGGCAGCTGGACTCCCAGATTGGCTTTCTATCCCCTGTACCCTTGGTTGTTGTTCTTTGGGGGTGGGGAAGTTCTACTCTCCTACAGGACAGCCCAGAGCTTCTTCTTTCATTGGTGCTGGGTTTTCCACAGGATGGACATGAAGCTACCTCAGAGCCACAGCCTAAATTGGCTCCTGTTCCTCTTGGCCCTTCTGGGAAGGACCCAGGCTGACCCATCCTCCAGCTGCTATGGGATCCCTGGAATGCCCGGCATGCCTGGGATTCCAGGGAAAGATGGCCGAGATGGGCTGAAGGGGCCCAAGGGGGAACCAGGTGAGTCCTGCCAGTTGGAGGAAAGGGACTGAAAGGGGAAGAGCAGAAATAAGAGCAGGAACGGAGGGAAGGGGCTATCCTGGGTCCCAAGCGTCCAGTGCTTGGCTATCATGCCTCTCCTCAATGTACAGTCATCCCCTGTTCACGGGAGATTCTGCAGGCTGATGCTAGCAGATGTCCATCCCCTTGGAATGCAAACCTGGCAGGGGGCACTCTATTCCATGCTCAAGGAGCAATGAGACTCTCAGAATGCTTTGTCCCCTCCCGCCTGAGGGCCCAAGGCCCCATTCTGGAAGCTCAGAGCTGCCAGGGACCACAGAAGAGAGGCGAGCTCAAGCAACCGGTCCTATCCCCTCATTTACACATAAAGAAATAAAAACTGTGGCAGAAGACACCTTCTGTGCAAGATCACCGGTCCATTAAGTGGCAGAGTGAGAGCTAGAACCCAGGGTTCTTGACTCCCAGGGCACAGCAATAGTGTCATCTGCTCACCTCTACCAAACCTTGGGAAGAACAGGGTTCTGCTCCCTCCTCCTTCCTTCCCTGCCCTGGGGATCTCAGTCATCAATTAAGGGAGGACGGGAAAGGAGGGGCCACAGCCCCAGGGGACCAGAAAAGCTTGGGGCTGGGATGTGAGCAAAGAGATCTGGGAGAAGGGTCATGTAGGAGAAGATGTCTGCTTATATGTCTTCAGTGAATTTGGGATCTAGTTCCATACAGCAGGAAATTAAGGAAAAAGGCTGCCACAGGGAGGGAGGGAGGGAGTCTCTGTGTGTTTATACTTGTGTGTGCTTACAGTATCCCTACATGTGAACAAATGAAGCAATATAAGGCTAGCACACACCCACCTGGAAGTTCAATGTCTGTAGAAAGTAGTGTGTGTCTGTGTGTGTGTGTCTGACAGGCTGTGTACAGGTGTGCCTATGTCCATGTGAGTGTGTACCGGGAGTCTTCGTGAACTTTGCGTGTATCTGTGTAACTTCCTGACAGTGCAAGGCGATGCATGTGTTCAACGTTATATAGCTGTGCAAGGTGTGTGCAAATAATCAGAACAGTTGTAATAATAACTAACAGCAATAACAAGAGAGATATTGAACACCACGGTTTATAAAGGGCGGCAGACACTATTTCTAATAACCCATAGTTATAAATCACTTTTCTAGAGTGAGCGAAGGTCGGCGAAGCAATTTTTACATATATGATCCCATTCAAGTTGCACAACCTGAGCACGTGGCTCCTATTATTGTTCCCACTTTGCAGAAGGGGAAACTGAGGCTCAGAGAAGTTAGTGACTTGTCCAGGGGCACACAGCTGGTCACTGTCTTAGGTAGGAGTTAGACTGACTCCAGGTTCAAACCTCTCTACTCAATATGCAGCACAGTCTCTGTCCGCTCGTCTGTCATTCTAAGTGGTCTGAATTATGGTCATCAGAAATGGCTTTATGGAGGAGGTGGGCCCAGAGCTGAGCTTTAGGGGATGGGAAGAATTGGGAGAGAGGGAGAAAAGGGAGACCTCCCTTCTGAGAGGTACACGATGGGAGGTAAACACATGTACGGGATGTCTCCTAAAATATGAAGCATTCATGAAATCTCTGTCTTTCTCCTTGTCCTCTCCTTTGTTTTTCTTATAAAATCATGGCTCCTCAAAGTTGGAAGGAGCCCAGGGGAAGGGTGGTCCTAGTAAACTCCTACCTGAGCAGGGATCCCTTTTACAGGGAGAGCATCAGGTATGAATTTAATGGATGTGGAACCTTGGACATGGCGTTTAATGTCTATTTTCCTCATCTGTAAAATGGGCATCAGAGTACTCATATTGCCTATCTCAGAGAAAGGTCATGAGGAAAGCCCTTAGCACTCTATGGGGATATGAGTCTTGGATTATTGTTATGGCTCATAATAATAAGCAATGTTTCCATTAATGTATTGAGGTAGTAACAATAACAACATATTTGTATAGGAGGTTAAGGTTTATAAAAGCACCATTCTTATGACAAACCAGTGAGTTAGACAGTGTAACACTCTTCCCACTCTACAGGCCAGAACACTGAGGCTCAGAGGTACTATTTTCCTTTCGTCTTTGTATTCCCAGCACCTAACATAATACCTAATATAATACATGTTTCATAAATTCTCATTGATGAATCAGTTGAGTTCCAGTATAGGGCTATCTTCTCTGAAATGTCCCATCTTCCCACAGGGATACCAGCCATTCCTGGGACAAGTGGGCCAAAGGGCCAGAAAGGAGAACCAGGACTCCCAGGTCACCCCGGAAAGAATGGTCCCATGGGACCTGCTGGACCTCCTGGTGATTCAGGCCCCCAGGGTCCTCCAGGAAATCCAGGTATCCCCGGCAAATACAAGTTGAGGTACCAGTCAGTGTTCTCAGTGACTCGGAAGACCCAGGAGTATCCAGAACCCAACAAACTGGTCAGATTCAACACGATCATCACCAACCCTCAAGGAGACTATGATGTGACCACGGGCAAGTTCACCTGCAAGGTGCCAGGTCTCTATTATTTTGTCTACCATGCATCCCAAACAGCCAACTTGTGCCTCTCCCTGTCCCTGAGTGGTACCAAAAAGGCCACCTTCTGTGACCACTTATCCAACAAAAAGCAGGTCACCTCAGGCGGGGTCCTGCTCCACGTGGCATTGGGAGAGGAGGTGTGGCTGGAGGTCAATGACTTTAATGGCATGGTTGGCACTGAGGGTTCTGATAGCGTCTTCTCCGGCTTCCTGCTCTTCCCAGACTAGACCCTTAGGACAGCTTGTCCAGCCTCCTTTCTCCCCATCATCTCCCTTACTTGCCTCTTCTTTCTCCTACAAATAGAATGGAAGCTCCTTGAGAAAAGGAGCTGGTTCACTTTTTTTACTTTGTACCCCCAGGTCTTGACACCTAGTAGGCACTTAATAAAAACTTTATTGATTGATTGGAGGGTTCTTCTTCCTCCCTACCTATCAGCTGAATCCTTCTGGTCTTACTGTCTTGACTTGGCCAGCCCACACCAATCTCTCCCTCCCATGCTCCTATGACACCTTTGTGTCCCTATTTAGCTCTGAGCATAGACTACTCTGGGTTGTAGCTAACTGTTCATGCAAAGCTCTCCTGCCTCCACAATCCAGCACCAATGGACCCTGGATACAGTAGTGTTCAATAAATGTTGGTTGTGCCGGATGATATCTGGAAGTCCTAAGTTCTCTTGAAAGCCATCCTGAAAATCATAAGGGGCCCTCGAATATTAAGGAGAATTATTTGTTGGTTTATTCTTTAGATATGTTTTAAGGGGGGGGTTGTTTCTTCTGCTTTCATTAAAGCTATGAATACTCAGTCATTGAAAATGTGTTTGAATTTTCACAAGTATGTTTGAATGTGGGAGGACAGCCTGGGATGGTGGATAGAGAGCTAGCCTAAAAGCCAGGAAGCCCCCTACCACACACACACACACACACACACACACACACACACACACACACACACACACACACACCCTGGGCTAAAACCTCTCAGAGCTCTAAGCAATTCTCTAAGAATGTAAACACGCATAGAGGGTGCCAATCTGCACTGGTGGAGGGAGTATCCTAACTGGGAGTTCCCTAAACCCGTGAAATCATAAGTCCAGCCCTTATCCTTATGTTTTAATGTGAATCTTGCCTTCCACAGGAAAGCTCACTTAACAAATGCCTCATCCATCATCACAGAATGTGATCAGAGGTCTAATTAAAGTATCTGATCATTGTTCTTCCCTGCTGTGCACATTAGCCAGTATTTGGTCAATAGCCAGGACACACAAAATACTCTCTAAGAGATATTAAAACTCATTCACCACCCTGCAAGAACCCTGATGTGCCAACTCAATCAACCAGGAAGATCTTGGTTTCTTGAATAGTAAAAAAGAAAAAATTCATGGCGGGGGAAGCTAGATAGTACAATGGATAGAGCACCGGCCCAGGAGTCAGGAGGACCTGAGTTCAAATCCAGCCTCAGATACTTAACACAAAACTAGCCATGTGATCCTGGGCCAGTCACTTAACCCTGATTTCCTCCCCCAAAAAGTCAGGGAGTAAGAGAATCTGCATTTTAGTCCAACATCTGAACTCTGATGAAACTGTATGATACTAAGGAAGGGAGTAAACATTTAAATGGCACCTACTGCATGCCAAGCATTATGTTAAGAGCTATATCAATATTCTCTCATTTCCTCCTTACAACAACCCTGGGGAGTAAGTGTTATTATACCCATTTTACTATTGAGGAAATTGAGGCAGGCGGAGGTTAGATAGACCTGCCCAGTAAGGGTCTGAGGCCAGATTCAGATGGAGTTCTTCCTGACTGCAGGCCTGGGGCTCTGATCCCTGTGCCTGCTGGCCTTTAGCATCGTTCTCTATAAAAGCAAAGAATAGGGCTGAACAGCTGCTCTCTGGTCCCTTCCACAACTGGCAAGCCCTTCCTCAGATGTAGACGGCCATCATACCCAAAGCACCATCAGCTTCAGGCTAGGAGGGGCCTCTAGGAGCCCTCCAGTCCAGCCCTCTTGCTTTCAGACAGGGACAGATACCGACCTGCCATTCTAGTGGGAGAAGAAATTCTCAGGCGAGGGAAGCCCATCTCCCAACGCAAGCCAGCACCTTCTCCAAAGGATATGGTTCTAGATGGTACCTAGATCATTGACTTGATTCATTTAGGTCACATCCAAGATATGTCAACAGGGAGACCTACCCCAGCCCTTTCTCTATGTAACAGGCCTTCTCATTCTGCTGACAAGAAGCCTGAAACACAGTGTCAGTGTCTCACCACACATAACAAAGATAAAATGCCGAAACAAGCACATAAACCAAAGTCCTCCGACTCCAAATCTTGCATTCTTTCCAGGAAGCACACTTTGTCTCCAGTATGTTGTGTTCTAAAGCTCCTCCCAGCTCTGACATCCTGGATTCTAAGGGCCCATCCAGCTCTGACATCCTGTGTTCTAAGGGCCCTCCCAGCTCTGACATCCTGTGTTCTAAGGCCCCTCCCAGCTCTGATATTCTGTGTTCTGAGGTCCATTTGAAGTCTGATATTCTAACACTCTGACTCCCTTCTCCATCTGCCTCCCCTCCACCCCTCTCCCTCACTCCCCAGTTAAACAAGGTATAAGAAACTTGCTATAGCCCTGAGTTTCAGCAAATCACAAATCCCTGGGTTTCTGTGGAAGCCTTTGATGTTGAATTGATTTGCATACTTTAGGCTATGGTTCTGTTAGGTTTCCAATGGAGCTTCTGCCTGAACTGTCCTTGAGTTTCTGGAATGAATCTTTAATCTGACCACCCAGACATTCTTCTCTTGACCCCACAGAACCAGAGCCAAGACTGAATGTTCAGTGTGGTGAGCAGGGCTTGGAGCAGGAGGGAAAAGGTGGAAAGGGAGAAGCAGAGGAGAGAAGGCTGGCACCTGGCCATTACCTGATGGGGGACAAAGGTGGGGAGAGGAGGCTTTGATCTGAGCTGAAGCCCAAATGCGACCCATGGAATTCCTCCTCTTCTGAGTCTCTCAGCACAGCTTTCTCCTCTTGACTCCCTTTTCCTTTTCTGGTTCAGTCTCTCTTCTCTCAAGTCCTTAGCACTATGTTCTGCTTTAAATCATTTCCGGCTCTGCCACAGGAGCTGCAAGGGACCCACGGGGCTATCTAGCTGTACTGCCTCATTTTACACCTGGGGAAACTGAGGCACAGTGAGGCTGCATGATCAACCTGGGGTCACATGAGGCAACATGTGAGCAGACTAATCATGCCCTGTCCACTGTGTTACAGTGCCCATGCATTCCATAGGCCAAGAGTCATTGTAGTTCTGACATTCTCTGTTCCAAGGCCCTTCCTGTCTCTGACCTTCTGTGTTCTAAGGTAAACCCCCCAGCTCTGACATCCTGTGTTCTAAGGACCCTCCAAACTAACATCCTGTGTTCTAAGGACCCTCCAAACTGACATCCTGTGTTCTAGGGACCCTCCCAGCTCTGACATTCTATATTCTAAGGGTCCCCAGCTCTGACAACCTGTATTCTAAGGACCCTCCAAACTCTGACATTCTGTGTTCTAAAGTCTCTCCCAGCTCTAACAGTCTCTATTCTAAGGTTCATTCTAATTTTAACATTCTATAATCCCATGATCAACAAATTTCAGTTTTGTTTTTTACTATGGACAGATAATGGCCGGAGAGAGAAAGGAATCACTTGGAACATATTGGGGATTGTCAAGTTGGGGAAAGAACACAGACATAAGTGGTTTCAGGGGAAGAAAATGGACAAATGACTAAATTGACATTTTTGCTCTGGGTTATTCCTTTGACTTAGAGAAAGACGTGCAGATACAAATCAGAGTCTGGGGTCCTCCTGTGCATGGGCAGAACAGGGAGTGTGGAAGAAAAGAACAGTTTCAATTTCCCAACTTCTTCAGAAGAAGATCTTGAGGTCAGAAGGCCTATTGAGTGGGCGAGAGAAGTCAAGACTTTCTGTCCTTGCAGCTGCCCAACTACGCTGAGCTGGCAGAACTAGATACCCCAAAGCCACAGGGTCCGTCCCTTTGCTATAAATATCTAACTGGACTTCCACAACAGGACCTGAAACTGCCTGATGGAGCAGTAATGAAGGACAGGAAAGGGAAAAGGGGTATGTGTCTCTGGCCTGGCTTTCTGCCCAGGAGGGGGTAGGGGAAGGAGAATGGACACTTCCCCTCAGAGCTCAAAGCAACAAGATTCCAATGAGAGACTCCTGTCACCCTGGGAACCTCCTCAAACTGCAAGGGACTGATCTACCCAGGTAAGCCTGAGCTTCAGTGACATAATAGGGAAACTGAGTCCCAGCTGGGAGTAGGCAGAGCAGGCATTTGGGGGTGTTGACTCCTGGTTGGGAGTAAGCAGGGCAGGCATTTGAGGATACTAAATCCCAGCTGGGAGTAGGCAAGGCAGGTATTTGGGGACACTGAGTCCCAGTTGGGAGTAGGCAGAGCAGGCATTTGGGGGTATTGACTCCTGGTTGGGAGTAAGCAGGGCAGGCATTTGGGGATACTGAATCCCAGTTGGGAGTGGGCAGGGCAGGCATTTGATCCATAGATCTAGAGACTATGGATCTTCCATGTTAAAACTGGAAGGAACTTTAGACCAGAGACTCTCAGAGCTGGGAAGGACCTCAGAAGATAAAGTGGCAGAGCTGGGAAGAACTTTAGAACACATGCCTATCGGGGATGGGAAGGATCATAGTCCGACACTTCATTTTACAGACTGTGAAAGTGAAACCTACAGAATTCAGTTAATGGAAGAGCAGGGACTAGAACCAGGTCTCTCAAGCCCCTGCTCCTGTACCCTCTCCTAGCTTTAGCTTAGAGCCATGTGCATTTCTGTGCACTCCAACTCTCATCCTCTCTGATTTTGCCTGGAACTCAGAATTGCTGGCTTCCCGAGAAGCCTCTCTTCTTCTTGCCAGTTCCAAATCGTCTGAAGACAAACCTTTTCTTTCTCGGGCGCTCTGCCTCCAGCCCCCTGATGACTGGATCCTGTTTAATCTCATTGTTTTATAACTCTCAGACTCTCTGACCTCTCCTAAAAGAGAGAGGGACTACCCATCGAGAGAGATTAATAAGTGGTCATCACAGAAGCCCGGGCTCATAGAAATGAAAAGGAGAAGATCTGGATTCTCATCCTGGACTTTACCACTAACTTTCTGCGTAAACTTAAGGAAGTTACTGACCATCCTTGGGCCCCAATTTCTTTATCAGTTAAGTGACTGGGGGTCTGGGGGGGTCCCTTCCAGCTCCAGTAGTCCGAGGCAGTCATGTAACATGTCTGAGACATAACTGTCATGTGAAGAGGTTGCTTTAATAACCCACATTTGAAATGGGTCTAACACAAACACCCTCAGCATGTACCTCAGGGTTAGGAGAACTAGAGGGATGCAGAGTTGGATCTTGAGTCAAAAGACATTGGTGAGAGTCCTGATTCGCCCACTTCCTATCCATGTGGGGAGGGGAATAAACATTCATTAAGGACCCACTCTGTGCCAGCCACTTTGCTAAGTGCATTCTCATTTGAGCTTTACAACAACCCTGCATTTTACAGTTGAGGAAACTGAGGCAGACAGAAGTTAATTGACTTTCTCCTGGAGTCACACTGCTACATTTCTGAGGTTGGATTTGAACTCAGGACTCCTGGACTCAAAGCTCTAGTGTACCAACCAGCCAGTGACCTTGGGCAAATTGTTTCCTCTATCCGGGCAGGCCTCAGTTTACCCATCTATGAAATGGGGACATTAATACCTTCACTACCTTCATTCAAGGGTCTTGTGAATTTCATGTGTGAAAGTTCTTTGTGAGGTAAACCACCCAACTCTTCCAAACTCTCCCAAAACTCTCTCTAAAAATGCTGTATAATTATGAGCAGGCTTGTCCCAGAAGAAGAAATGAGAAAGAAGATGAGAAAAATGTGCCTCTCTATTTTCCTTAGGAAGGTGAGGGACTTTGGATGGGGGTATTATATATAGACTTGCCTGATTTTTTACTTGGTTTTAATTTTTAAAAAAAAACTCCCCCCTTTTTGTTCTTTGTTACAAGGGATGGCTCTTTGGAAAGAGAAAAGGAGATGATATATTTGGAAATGGTAGCCTATAATAAGCTATCAACAAACAGTAAAAACAATTGTTAAAGAAAGTACTCTGTAAGCTATAAATCATCACCTAATAGAAGTGGTGGCGACTGGAGAAGGAAGGAGGGAAGAAGGGATGGAAGGAGGGGAAAGAAGAGAAAGAGGAGAAAGAAGAAGAAGAAGAGAGGAAGGATCCAAATACAATAGCTAGAAGCTAGGGCTGAGGTTTTAGAGAGGCTGGCTGCAGCTCAACATGAGGAAATCAGAGCTATATTTGAGCTGCATTGGGAAGCAGTGAACTCTCTATCACTGGGTGGTCTTCAACTGGAAGCTTAATGTCCACTTGTCAGGAATGCTATCAAGGGGACATCTGCTCAGATACCTGTCAGACTACAGAACCCTGCGGTCCCCCATTAGACTGTAACCTCCTTAAAAGGAGGAATCATTTCATTCCTTTGCTTGGCATCCCCACAGTGCCTTATCTACAGCAAGTACTTAGTAAGCATTTTGGGGGGAGGAGGCAATGGTGGTTAAATGACTTACCCAGGCTCACAAAGCTAGTGTCTGATGCTGACTGAATTTGAACTCAGATCCTCCTGACTCCAGGGCCCATGCTCTGTGCACTATGGCGCCACCTAGCCATCCCTAATCCATACACATGGACTGATCTCTTCCAACACTGAAATGCAATCCTTCAAAAATAATATGGTGGTGGTGGTCAGGATGAGGATGGCAGGGAATGAAGTTAGAGGTGGAGTATCACCCCAGCCACACATTCACCAGATGGCGTAGGTCGGGTTTAGGAATTCTCTTTGAAACCCTTATAGCAAACAGCTAAGTGATCCCACTGGGAACTGAAGGCTGGTGGAGCTGGACAGCTCCCAGCTGACAATTGGCAAGACCAACCTCAAGAGCAGGAGGAGGAGAGCTGCCTGCCTCAAGGTCCTCCCATTGGAGCCAAGGAGATGAGACCAACCATGGAGGTAGTGGGTTCCCTGTCCCTGGAGGTCATTAAGTGAAGATTGGATGGCTTTTGGTCTGGGTTGGTGGAGAGGGAATTCTTGCTTAAGTAAAGGCTAGGCTAGTCTCTCCTCCTGTCCTAAGATTTTGTGACTAGCATTCAATAAGTGTTAAGCCCCTGCTACTATGTACCAGGCACTGTGCATACAAAGACAAAAATGGAACCTTGTCCACAAGTCTATTGGACAGATAGTGATACAGGACAGTGCTTGATAAAGGCCACATGAGTGGTATAGACAGTAAGTGCTCAGAGTAGTGAGAGCACAATCAAGGAGGGGGCTGTCACCATGGACGAGGTGAGTGTGAACTAAGTCTTAAAAGTCTAGATATGGAGGAACAGAGAGGGAGGAAAGAGGGCATTCTGGAGAGATGGAAAGGGACAAGCAAAAGCATGCAGGTGAGAAAAAGCAGTAGACTAAGTTGTCTGAAGCAGAGGATTTATGTTGAGAAGAATTATAGAATATTAGAATTTAGATCTGGAAGGAATCTAGAACACAGAAAGTACAGCTAGAAAGTACTTTAGAACAGAGAATGCTAGAGCTGAGAGGGACTTTAGCACGTAGAATGTCAGAACTGGAAGAGGTCTTAGAACAGAGAATGTCAGAACGGGGAGGGTCTTTAGAACACAACATTTTGGACCTGGACAGGAACAGAGGAACATTATGAAAGGGACCTCAGAATTTAGTCATTTAAAGAGAGAAGGGGCCATAGAGCAGAGGAATATTAGAAATGGAAGGAAACTTAGAATCTTAGAACATGGAATGGCAGACCTAGGAGGGACCCAAAAGATGGTCTTTCTTGTGTAACTCCTTCACTTTACAGATGAGGACACTGAGGCCAAAGGAGACACAATGCTTTCCCCAGGGTTCCCTAGCTAGTAAGTGAGGGGGCCTAGATTCTCACCCACTTCTAACTCTTTCCATTCTCTTTTCACTGTCCAGTGCTGTTTCCTGCAGGTAAAGATGAGATGAGACTCGGAGTTAGACAGTGGAGAGCCTTGAATGCCAGGTAGAAGACTGGGCAATGAAAGCTTTTGAGCAGTTAGTGACCTGATGAAAACTGTGGTTTTTGGAAGGTAGAATTGAGAGATCATCTAAATCCAACTCCCTGGGGAAGAAAATGGAAGCCCAGAGAGGAAATAGACCTTTCCCATCTATAAAGCCTTATCATTTCTGTCTTCACAATATCAGTTACATAGGTCTGCTCCTTTCTACCTACATGGCCACTGCCTCCACTCTGGACTCATCATCCCTTACCTGCACTATTGCAGTGGCCTCTTGATTGGGTTCCCTACCCCAAGTCTCTCCCCAACTCTTAGCCATCCTCCACCAAATTGCCAAAGCGATTTTCCTAAAAGCACAGGTTTGACCATGTGACCACTCCCATTCCCAGCATATCTCCAGGATCAATATCAAGCCCCTTGCTTGGCATTTAAAATTCTTCCCAACCCAGCCCTTTCCTACCTTGCCACAGCTGATCCCCTTCTCCAAACTCCACAATCCAGACTCACTGGCCTTCTTGGGTGCTCCCTGCCCATGACAGTCTGGCTTGGTACCTTGGCACTAGCTGTCCCCATACCCGGGCGCTCTCTCTCTTTACTTTCCCACTCTGAACACACCTTACTACCTTTAAGACTCAACTCAAACATACCCTCTACCAGTGAGTCATTTCCCCAATTCCCAGGCCTTCCTTCCCTTTCAAAATGTCTTCCCATCTAGTCTGGGTATATCTTGTGTAGACCCATACTGTCTCTCCCACTAGAATGTAAGCTCCTTGAGGGCCAAAGGGAGCCTGTCCTTACGTTTCTTTGTATATGCAATGCTTAGCACATAGGTATAAATGCCTGTTCATTGATTGATATTTTTCTGATGGTAATGTTGAGGTCATTTTTTTCTCTAACCAAAATGCCTAGAACAGAGAAACATCACCTTAAACTCTCCCCTGGCTCTTTACATCCCCGAAGGGCTGAGGAAGAAACATGTGTGTTTATGTGGGTGTCTGTGTGCGTCTGCCCATCCCTCTAGGAGGCGGCAGCAGCAGCAGAGATGAAGATGGAGCCTTTGGAGTGGGCGTTGGTGGCATTGCTCCCACTGGCCCTGGCTGTTGTCACACTGGCCGAGGCCCCCTGCACTGGATACCCTGCCATCCCAGGGATTCCTGGAATACCAGGGCTGTCTGGCACCAATGGCAAGGATGGTAGCCCTGGGATAAAGGGAGAGAAAGGTATGGACAATATCTGTGGCTTGGATTTTTGGAGAATTTCCTTCCCCCAACCTCCTCCCTCCTCTCCAAGCCTTCAGGAACTTGCTCTCCCTCCACAATCCCCCCCAGGGAACATGGGTCGGGGGAATTAATCCCATTGGGATGAGGTTGGGGATGAGGCATAGGGGAAGGAATGATATCTGTCTATATCCCTCCCCACAAAAAGAACCCAAGAATCAACAGGGATATCGATGATATAGTGGGAAAAGAGCTGACCTGGGAGCCCTTGTCAAGCCCCTATATATAACATAACAGTTTGCTATATTACTTTGAGCCAGTCATTTCCCTCCTCTGACACTCAGTTGGGCAATGAAAGATTTTAAGCATGTAGTGCCCAAACCAATAAAGGGGTTTCCTTCCACTTTTACCATTCTTTGGAAGTCACCTTCCAACCCTAACGCCTTTCCGTTTCTAAATCCATAACCCTAATATTCTATGTCCTAATGTCTCTTCTAGCTTTAACATCTATGCCTGTTCTAAGTCCAGTATCCCACATTCTGAATTCTATTTTCTTTCCATTTATATCATAAAGGTCTTTCTGGCTCGAACATTCCATGTTCTAACATCTCTTCCAGATATGACACTCTGTGCTCTGTGTTCTAATATTGTATAGCTCTCAGGTCCTTTCCAGCTCTAACATTCTGTGCTCTAACACCTCTTTCCATTCTGCTGATCTATGCTTTAGGATCTGACACCCTCCTGAGGCCCCTTCTGTCTCTTACATCCCAATTTTTAAGGGTGTGTAGAAAGATTAAGTGATTCTCCCCCAGGTCTATGAATTTAACCACTTTTCTTTTCTCTGAATTGTCAGGGCTGCCAGGAGTGTTGGGAGATTCAGGAGAAATTGGGGAAAAGGGAGATTCTGGGAGCCCTGGAAACCCAGGGAAAGTTGGTCCAAAGGGTCCCACTGGTCCCAAAGGCATCCCTGGGCCCATGGGTCCCCCTGGGCCTCCAGGTGAATTTGGAGACTATGGCAATGTGGTGAAGTCGGCCTTCTCTGCCTCGAGGACCATCCATGCTCAGCTGAGGAAGGACCAACCCATCCGCTTTGACCGAATAATTACCAGGGAGAGCAGTGATTATGAGCCCCGGAGTGGCAAGTTCAGCTGTCGGACCCCAGGACTCTACTACTTTACTTACCATGCCAGCTCACGGGGCAACCTGTGTGTCATCCTCATCAAGGCGAGCCGAGGAGCGCCTAAGGAGGGAGTGGTGACCTTCTGTGACTTTGTCTACAATACCTTCCAGGTCACCACAGGCGGGGTGGTCCTCAAGCTGACAGAGGGTGATTCCGTGTGGCTGGAGGTCAACGAAAAAAATTCCCTGGTGGGGTTGGATGGAGCCAATAGCATTTTCTCTGGGTTCCTGCTCTTCCCTGACTCATGATCTGGTAACCCTAATCCTGTCCTCCTCTGTTCTCCCCCTCACTGAGTTCCCACCTCCCACCCCCAACTAATTTGATTCCACATAAAAATAAAGAATTTCAGAGCTACAAAGGACCTCAAGACATAGGATGTCAGAGCTGGGAGGGCCCTTAGAACATAGTATTTTCTAGTTAGAAGGGGCCTTACAATATTGAATGTCAAAGATGGAAAGAACCATGGAATGTCCAAGGAGAAAGGGACTTTAGTGGTAATCTCTTCCAATGCCCTTATTTTGCAGATTAAGAAATTGACGACCAGGGGAGGAGTTAATTTGCCTAAAGTCAAAGAGTAACAGAGCTGAGATTTTGAGCTAAGTCCTGGATAGCGCAGACCAGTAACGTGTCCATTCTGCCTCATGTCTTGTTAGAGGACTGTTAGGGCTACTGAGCCTCAAAACAAGGCTTTCAGGGTCCATGGAGTCACTCTGCTTTGCTGGGTTAGTAATCCTTAGGTATACTGACTAGCTGCTTAGCAGAATTTGAGATATTTTAGGCAGATCCTTTTCCTGCTCTACCACAGAATTCACCCCTCCTCTGCATACCACCTGAAATTCCATAATTAGGGTTTATTCCCTGCTAAGTTCCTCTTTTATAGGATTAACTAAGAGAGGGAGTCTACAGGTCCTGACTTTCTAGTAGGAATAAATTTTTCAGTTCTTGTCCCTTATAATAAGAGAGACAAATTATTTAAGAAAAGGGAAGGGACAAAAGGGACCAGGTTGACATGGTTCTTCCTCCATTGAAAGCAAGAAGTATGTTCATTTTTGAGATGTAAAGGCACAGATCCAAAGAATGGAAGTACTAAGTCAGTCCTGTTCAATGCCATCACTTCACAGCTAAGGAAATTGAACCCTAGAGGAGAGAACTTTAGATCTGAACTTTTTCCAAGGTCACCCATGAACATGGTAATAAAATTGGTACTTGATCAGCTCTTCTGACCCCAAACCTAGCCCTCTTTCCATTATGCCAGACATCTTTGAACTTTCCCAGACTGTTTTTTAAACCCTTACCTGTTTCTCCAAGCAGTAAAGATCCTCGGGAAGCTGGAACAAGCTCCTGCATATGTATGGGGGTTTTTGTTCGTTTGTTTTTGTAGATATATCAGGAAAGAGGGAGATGTAGAAATCTGAGCTCCATATTGAAGAGGTCCTGGATAAAAGGACCTTCTGGAGGAGATTGAGTGGCAGCTGCAACATTTTCAGAGCAGAGAATTTGAGGTTTAAAGGAGATAAGAAAGGGGAATTCAAGCTGTACTAGGTTTGAGAAGCTAACCCCAACATTTGGGGGAGGTGATCAGTCTCTCCCACTTAACTCCCCAGTTCTCCAATTTAGTAGCAATTATTATGTTCCCAATGATGCGGAAAGTCTACACCAATAAAGAAAAAGCAAAACCCCCCACATTACATATATTTCAGTGATATTGAGGGACATGGTATTATTCTAAAATTATTCTTAAAATGACTTTGAAGAACCTACTATTGTCTTAGAGGAAGAAGAGATGCAAACATTTCCAGGAAAGCAGTTTGTAGCAACAACAAATAGCACAAGAAGGGAGGGAAATCTTGTTGAATTCCTAGCATGAAAACTATGAGGTAACAAGTGGTTATTTCTTTAAAAACTCTATTAATTCAAGCAAGGGTCATGACAAACAATCCTGTCATTGAAAGGGCATTGCCTCATACGAAGTAAGACCTGGGTAAGACCTTAATTTTGATAGGCCAGCATCTCCCATTGCATCCCGGGCCATCACCAGTCTTCTTGGCAAAGGTCTTCCCATGGGACCTTGATGACTCTGGAGGAGAAAGTGAGGCTGACAACTTTATGCAGCTCTGCCTCACTTAAATCCAGTTCACTCCAAAGTCAAGACATGAGGCTCATGATGTCATTGGTTCTCTGAGAATGAAGGATGAACAACAATAGAAAGTATTAAGCACAGTTTATTAAGTATAACTTTTCTAAAGAAAGAAATCTCCCAAATGGGTATTGAACTGGAAGTTTCTGTAGATAATATATGAACTTAATATGATGTAGGGCCTAATTTATACAGGCAGAAATTCAAATAGCAATGTCATTTAGGGTAGTGGTTCTAACCTGGGGTCAATGGACTCACAAGAGGCTTGAGAATAGATTTCAAAGGGTGATGAACTTGAATGGGGGGCGGGAATTATCTTTATGTCCCTTCACTTCTAACTGACATGATTCTTAGAAAGGCTATATAAGTTTTACCATACTGCCAAGACACCAAAAAGAATTAAGATCCACCCTCAACTTGAAGTCTTAAAGGGGGTGATAGCAGTAACCTGTGCCACTGGTTTTTCAATTTTGTTTAATTTAGGGGTGGGTAGGTCACACAGTGAATACAGCACCAGCCCTGGAGTCAGGAGGACCTGAGTTCAAATCTGGCCTCAGACACTTAACGCAAAAAACTAGCCATGAGACCTTGGGCAAGTCACTTAACCCCAATTGCCCTCCAAAAAAGGCAAAAAATAATAATAATTTTGTTTAATTTAATTGTTATTTAATCATATTTTCAGCCATGTCTGACTCCTTGTAACCACTTTGGGGAGTTTCTTGGCAAAGATACTGGAGGAGGTTGCCAGCTCCTTCTTTGACTCATTTGACAAAGGAGGAAACTGAGGTAAAGAGGGTTAAGTGACTTGACCAGGGTCACATAACTAGTCAGTGTCAGAGGCTGGATTTGAACTCAGGTATTCCCAACTCCAGGTCTAGCACTCTTTACATCTAGCTGGGGTACCAACCAATTAAAAAGTCACCTAGAACACTGACCAAGCCTCAGAGTTTTCAGAGGTTTCACAGGAAAAGAAAGATGTAAGGGTCTGCAGAAACTATTTTGTCCAGTCTGTGCCTGACAAAGAACTCTCCCTATGACATTCCCAACAAATGGTTGTCCAGTCTTGGCGTGAATTCCTCTGGTGAGGAGAAACCCACCACCTCCCAAGGTAGCCCATCCCACTTTGGACCAGATGTTAGGAAGTTTTTCCTGATGTCAAGCCTGAATCAGTCTCTGCTACACTGTTGCTGGTTCTTTCTTTTTTGGTCAAGCAGAAAAAGTGTAATCCTGCTTCCACACGACAGCCCATCAAATACTTTTAGACAGCTCTCCTGGCATACACACTCCCTGAATAAATCTTGTCTAGATTAACCATTCCCAGTGCCTTCAGCTGAGAGTGGAATGAGATGGTCTCAAGGCCCTGCACTATCCTGGTTGCGTTCCTGGGGCTACTCCCCATCTTATGAGCATCCTTCCTAAAATGTAAGCTCAGAACTGCACCCTGTACTCCACTGGGGTCTGAGCAGGCCAGAGGGCAGGCACTTAACCCAACAATCCCCATCCAGCAACAAATATGTAAGTGTCTAGAGTGTCCCCAGTCGTGACCGCAGTGTTGGAATTTACATAGAATTTCCGTGCCCACCCAGAACCCACAATCTAGTAGAGATTTTTCATTCAGTTTTCTAGCTCTGTGATCTCATCCTTGATGGAATTTTGAGATTTAGAGTTATAAGAGATCCTAGAGGGCATTTAGTCCAACTACCTCATCTTATAGATGAGGAAACTGAGGCCCAGAGAAGTGACGTAGCTTACCCCATGTCCCACAGTGGCAGAGGCAGGATCCTAAATCAAATTTCCTGGCCTCAAATCTAGTCCTGTTATTGTTGTTACTCCATTTATTGAGGCCAGTTTTTTTTTATTTGTAGAGCAAAGAATATTGGTTTTGGAGTGGAGGAACCAAGAGTCAGATCCCAATACTGCTACTGACTTGCTTAGCCATGGTCAAGTCATTTAGCCTCTCTGGGCCTCAGTTTCCCCATCTGTAAAATGAGACTGTTGGACTAGGTCATTTCTACTGTCTCTTACTGCTCTTTGTTTTTTTCCTATGTTCCTATAAGAAAGCTGCATGACCTAGTGGATGAACAGGCTAATCTTGGAATAAGAAAGACCTAGATCAAGTTCGGTCTCTGACATGTACAAACTATATTGGCCTTGACCAAGTCACTTAACATCTCAATGTCCCCAAGCAACTTTCTCAGAATAATAAGTTATAGATAAACTGCTGACTTGCATTGGTGGCAGAAATTTCCACAATGGAAATAGCGTTACATCCATGAAATCACAGGTCTGGACTTTTTTTAATGCTGTTATGATTGTAGAGCATATGGATAAGATTAAAGACTGGAAGACAGAAAGGAGACGGATTTGTCTCTTAGATATTTGATTCTGGAAGTAATAGGGAGTCACTGGAGTCTATAGATCAGGGGAATGAGGTGGTATGGTCACTGCACCTTAGAGAAATCACTTTGACAGATAAATGGAAGGTGGACTGGAATGGGGAGAGACTTATGGCAGACCAATGAGAGGGCTGTTGTATTTGTACCCAACCTGTGGTAGAGCCTTCCAAGCTCATATTGGTCTGATCAACCATAGTCAGATATCTTGACTCCCACATAATGATGTCATTTCTGGTCCTCATCAGGAACGAAAGACCACAACTGAGTCCAGGTATGAGGTGATGAGGTTCCCTGCCCCTAGCGAAGAGAAGGGAACATATACAGATGGGCTGTGAAGATAGAAATGACCACAGGCAGCTGAACAGGAAATTCGTATCCCCTCTGGGGGCCTCAGTTTTCTCCCCTGAGAGGGTTGGACTAGATGATCCTGAAAACCGAGAGATGTCATGAGGCGAACAACAAGGAGATTTGGTAACAGATTAGATATGTGGGGTGGGTGCAAATGACACCTGCTGTGACCCTGGGTGATTGGGAGGGAGCACCTTGGACAGCTCCTTGGCGGTAATAAGGAACCAAGGAAAGGGGAGGAAAGAGAAGGAATTTTGTTTTATGCACGTTGAGTTTGAGATGCCTATAGGACATCAAGCCTCAAAGACTGCAGAGAGGGCAACAAAGCTAAGGACTGAGAAAAGACCATCAGACTTGGGAATTAAAAGGTCAATTAGTTTTTGCAGATGATTCTCAGAGCTATTTATCCAGCCCTAACCTCTCTCCTGGCCTCTAGGTTATCCTCTCCAGCTGTCTCTTGGACATCTCCAACTGGATGTCCTTTAGACACCTTAAACTCAACATGTCCAAAACAGAACCTACAACTTTTCCTTCCAAGCATTCTCACTGTTAACAGGATTTTATTGACCCAGTCTTTAACCTGAGAATAACAAAACAGCAGGCTGGAGACAAAGTGCCAGTAATCAGGTAGACGTTTAACTAATTAGCTTCATTATTTTGGAGCAGATTTGCAAATTGGGAATTCTCTTGATCAGAATTCCACCTTCCTGAACCGAAGACAGGGATTATATACATAAATCACAAGTGTGAAGGTAGGTGGGAAGGTGGATTACAAACAATTGTTTCCAGGGCCAGAATGGTTTCCCATGACAAACCCACAAATGGAAGACAATACAGCAATTCTAGAGTCCTGTGGGAGCAATATTGCTTGAGTCCTTGAGGGTCACTACTTGGTGTGTCATAGGACCAGAGTTCTGTGCCAGGAACAGTTCCTACAGTCTTTGATTTGCTTCACTTCAGGTAGGCAGGCAGAAGGATGCCAGTGATTGTGAGCCTTGTCAAAGTTTGATTGATCAGCTCAAGCAGCGTTGTGAGCCTGACTCACAAGAAGAAAAAGGCAGTTCTGAAAAATCTTATCTATTAGTATATTCTTACACATATCATATCAATTATTATAAAAATCATAATCTCCTTCACACCCTCTTTCCAGATTTCTATTACAGCTGAGACTATTACCATCCTCCCATTCACTTAGACTCAAAACTCATGGAGGTATCATCCTCAACTGCTCATTCCCTCAACCTTCACACCCAATCTGTTGCCAAGTTTTTTCATTTGTAACTTCATGACATCCATCACGTAAAGCCCCCCATGTTAGCCCCAGGTTCTTTAGTTATTTTCAGCCATGTATGACTCTTCATGACCCCTTTTGGGGAGTTTTCTTGGCAAAGATACGAGATTTGGTTGCCATTTCCTTCTCCTGCTCATTTTACAGATGAAGAGACTGAGGACATCAGGATTAAATGACTTGCCCAGGATTGCACAGGTAGGAAGTGTCCGAGGCCATATTTTGATTCAGGAAGATAAGTCTTCCCAACTCCAGGCCCATCACTCTAGCCACATTTCTGTAAGACAAAGATTAATTTTCTTTAAAAGTCTATCACAGTGACTTGATTGGCCTTTGCCTCTTTGATCACCTAAGGGCATTAAAAAGTCCCGCTCATGTGGCATCAAAGCCTTTTCAACTTGGTGGATATCTAAAGACCACATGACTCACCATGCATTTCCTTCTGACCTGATGAGCTTCTCTGCAAACATGAGTGGAACCAAGGTCCGCTGTATCCTCACTACACGTCCTTGCTGTACTAAGCAAAGTAAACCTTTTGTCAGCTGTTCAATTAGAAGTATTGCATTTCATTCCAAAGCTGAACCTGAACTAAGAGGATGCTGCTGTTAGGCCCTCCTCCAACCACCCTATTTCTTCTCTCCTCTGACATTGACACTGTCCTAATGCAAAACCTCATCACCTCACACCTGGACACTGCAATAGCCTTACAGATGAACTCTGTTCCTCAAGCCCCTCCCCATTCTAGCCCATCCTCCACTGTGCTGCCAAAGTGATCTTCCTAAGGCACAGGTCTCACCCTCCTCAATAAACTTCAGTGGCTCCCTATTGCTTCTGAAACCAAATGGAGAATACTCTGTCTTTTAAAATCTCTTACAATTTGATCCCTTTCTACCTTTCCTGCCTCCTTACATCTTACTCCTTTCTGTGTGCTTTACAATCCAGTATCTCTGAACTCCTTGATTTTCCTTTCACACAACACTCATCTCCCTGCTCACCATGATTAAAACTCTCCTTACTCATCTCTGCCTCCTGGCTTCTCTGACTTCCTTTAAGTACCAGCTAAAGTCTCATCTTCTTAAAGATCTTCCTTAATCTTAGCCAGTAGCAGCCTAGGAAAGAACTAAGGAGGGAACCAGGTCATAATAAGGACAAAGACACTAAAGGAGAGGAAAATATGAAATGGTAAAGATGATGATTCATGTCTGCCTTTATTGCATTGCCTGGTGAGCTCACCAACTCCTGTGGTTTCAATGATTCCTCTGAGATTATTTCCAGTATATCCTGTGTAAACCTTATTTGTGTGTATTTATACATTTGCATGCCATTAGAATGTAAGCTCGCAGAGGGCAAGAATTGTCTTCTGCCTTTCTTTGTATCTCAAGGGCTTTGCACGATATCTGGCACATAATCAGGATTTCATAAATACATGTCTTCCTTGACTTCACTAGATTATAAAAAAGAAATTTCAGAGTTCAACATGAGTGGAATTTGTTTGTTTTAGATTATTGATGATGGCAAAGTCAAAGAAATGACCTTGTGTGCAGCTAAGGTGGAGTGGAGGAATGGGTCCTAGGAAACAAGTTCATCCAAGAACTGAGAAGTTGTGGTTTTTGAGAGAATATCAGTACATATGTTGGAGTTTCCTAGTAAGAGGTCAGGAGGTGGGAGAGAGAGTTAGGCAGTGCCAGGCATTGAATTCATTAAGGATAGAAGAGCATCCTAGGAATTGATGTATAATAGTACAAGACACTTACTAGCTTCATGACCATGGGCAAATATTTTAACCTCCCAGCCTCAGTTTCCTCATAAGTAAGATGGAAACAAAAATGGGAACACCTTCCTCCCAGGGATTGTTGTAAGGATCAAACAAAATAACATTTATAAGTGCCTTGCTCTATAAATGGGCATGTAGGTAGTGTAGTAGATAGAGCACACTGGGCTTGTATTCAGGAAAACTCATCCTCATGAGTTCAAATCCAGCCTCAGACTGTGTGACCCTGGCAAGTCACTTAGCCCTATTTGTCTCAGTTTTCTCGTCTGTTAAATGAGCTGGTGAAGGACATGGCAAACCGGTATCTTTGCTGAGAAAACCCCAAATGGGGTCACAAAATGTCAGAAACAACTGAAAAAATATTGCTCAATAAACGCTGTTATGATTATCATTCTTAGCTATGGAACTGGACCATACACTCAGGCAGGCTTTACCACACTGGAAGAGCTTTGAATAAGTTCCAAGAAAAGCACTATGAAGAGACTCCCCCCCCAAGAAAGATGGTGTCAAGGTAATGAATTATTTGGTCATAGTAAACCATGAGAAGAAGAAAAAATTTTTAAATGTCCTTCAGTCCAATGCAAATCCCTTTCAATTTCACAGTGAGAGTAACGTAGTCATGGAAAAGGGAGCTAAGATTCTTCCGGTTTTTAGGCCATCTATTAAAAATTGGTACCCCAAAACATGCATTCTTTGTCCAATAACTAATGAATTCATATACATTTAGAGGAAGTAAACCACATCAACACTGAAGAGAGAAGTTAAGGTGCAAGTAATTGAAAAGATGGTTCTCAAGTTCTCCTTGGAGAGGAAAAGAAAGCAGTTGGTTTTGTCTGTGCCCAAGCCATAGCATCTATGTGCCAGGCACTGTGCCAAGTGCTGGGAATACAAAGAAAAGTCCAAACTGTGCCTGCCCTCAGGGAGCTTACACTCTAGTAGGGAGACAATATGTGCATAAATAGACATATAAACATACATACAGAGTAAATGGAAGGTTATCTTAGCCAAGAAGGCTCTAGCAGCTGGGGAAATCCAGAAAGACTTCCATAGAAGGTAGTTCTTGATCTGAGTCTTCCTTGAGAAGTCAGTGATTCTAAGGTCCAGGGAAGTTGGAGCACTGCAGGTATGGGGACAGCCAGTGAAAAGGTATGGAGGTGAGAGATGGGGTCAGCAAATAGGTCAGTACATAGGGAGGGGAGTAAAGCATGGAAAGACTGGAAAAAGGGTCAAAGGGACCACATCGTGAAGAACTTAGAATGCCAAGCAAAGGAGTTTGCATGGAATCCTGAAGGTGAGAGGAAACCCCCTGGAGCCCATTGTTCAATGGGATGACACAGTGAGACTTACACTTTAAGAAGAGGATAATTTCATAAGACAATTGATTATCTCATCTTGAAATGCTCAGGACAAACATAAGGAAAAATACTACCATGTTGATGATGATAGTTTAGACACTAATATCTGCTGAAGTGAAGAAACAGAGAGGTGAGGGGAAAGACAGAGAGAGAGACAGAGAGACAGGGAGAGACAGAGAGAGAAAGAGGGCGGGAGAGACAGACAGACAGAGAGAAAGAGAAACGGACACAGAAACAGAAACACAGAGAGAGACAGAGAGAAAGAGAAACAGACACAGAAACAGAAACACAGAGAGAGACAGAGAGACAGACAGAGGCAGAGAGAGACAGAGACAGGAAGAGATTCCACAATAAACTTGATGAGATCATACAAACCAAATAAACACAGATTTTGCAACTGCCTATCGATCCCATGTGATGGTCAGCATGAGAAAGAATGATGAAAAGTACATTGGGAAATACAGTTCAAGTTTGAGAAATTAAAGAGGTCAAAGATTTGAGAACAGTCAGAAGCCTCACATCTACATCTCATGAATATATTCTTTCAGATAGGGTTAGAGATGGTATCTGCAATCTCATTGATATAAGGAATTTCCAAACATAGAAACTCCCTCTACCAATGCAGTTTCCTAGAATACCTAGAGATTGTTATTTATTTTTCTAAAAGAGTCAAAAGGCACTAGGCCTGGTGAGAAGCACAACTGAAAGTGAGTCTATCCTAAATGGACAATATGTGACTGCTATTGTGGGTATCACGTCAGAATCAGATGCCTGTGTGCAGCCAGACCATCATTCGATTTGAGCAAAGGTCAAAATCAGCATCAAACTTGAATAAAGGATAAAAGTTGAGAAAACAGTATTGGGTACTATTGGATATAGCTTCAATTTGACCTATTCCAATGAGTTCCTAATGTCCCACTACACAGTGACCAAAAGAGTAAAGAAACTTCCTTGGCCAGAAGACATTCGATATGAGAGAGGAACAGAGCCACAGAGACAGAGAGAGAAGAGATAAAAGGAGAGAGAAAGGGAAAAAAAAGAGGGGGTGGGAGAGAAGGAGGGGGTAGAGAGAGAATGAGAGAGAGAAACGGGGGGGTGGAGAGAGAGATGAGCAACAGCAGTTTAGAACAAAAACTCATTTGTAAGACTCTGCAAAGGGTGATGGCAGATGAGGAGCTTCACAAAGCAGTGGAAATCAGAGAAAGAAAAATAAGTCTGTAGAAAACTTGGCATGAAACCCAAATGAGCTACAATATCCCAAGAACATTCCTAGACGGAGCTGGCAGGAGGACAACAGGCAGAAAATGGAGCTGGGGTCTCACTGTTTCTACAGCAAACTCATTTCATCATCAGTTACCATAGAGCTACCTTGGTCCTCAACGGTGTTTTTCATTATGAGAAAGCAGACATGGTTCTTATGAGGATGGAGTCAGGAAGAGTCACTGGAGGGGTCCAAATACACAATGAGGATAAAGTCCACACTGCCTGAGGAGGTGCAATCTTGAAACCATCAAGAGGCTATTTCACAAGCCATCTCAGGATGAGGATTTCAGAAATGTTTTCCCTGGAAGGGGTCTCAGCATCCATCTAGTCCAATCTATACCTCAAAAAAGAATCCCCAGAACAGCACACTGGACAGACTTCAATGAGGATGACCTACTATTAGCCAAGGCAGGTCATTCCCTTTTGAATAGGTTTCATTGAAAGGAAATTGTTTCCATTATGAAGCATAACTTCTCTTTGTAACTTCTCCCCCCATTGGGCCTAGGCTAGGTTCCCAGGAAAACAATGTCTTTAGGTTTCTGGAGGAAGTGTGGTTGTAAAGCTGGAAGGAATTGATAGCAGGGCACCACCAGGAGCAAAATCTGCAACTTACTATAACCCCACATGGGAAATGTCACCCAGCCTGGACACAGAAAGGATCAATAGACTGATAGCTTCATGATTCTGTGGACAATGATGCATGGCCATTCTTAGTTGGTGGAGTGAATTATCTGGTTGATTCCAAAAATGAAAGACTGGCATGCTGACTAGATTTGTGTCCCAATTTCTTTGAGAGACAAGTGACTTTCAGACCCTAAGAATGAACAAGGAAGTTGACCCTCCTTGGGTCAAAAAGAATTAGTCTGATCCCTCCCCCACACAATGACCCAAGCCTCATCCTCTTTAGGCTAAACATCTCTAGTTCCTTTAACTCAGTTCTAATGTGCCATGGACTGAAGGTCCTTCACCACCCTGCTTGCCCTCCTCTGGACATGTTCCAGTTTGTCAATGTCTCTCCTAAACCATGGTGCCCAGAACAGAACACAACACTGCAGATATTGACCTGGGCTTAGTAAGACTATTGTCATCTTATTCCTGGAAATTATACTTTTCTCAGTATAGTTAAAGTTAATGTTAGGGTTTGGGGTGGGGGGTGGATGCCAAATCACACTACTAATTCATATTAAATTTTCAGTCCAGTAAAGACCCCAAATCTTCAGACAAACTGTTAATAAGCTAGCCAGGATATCCAATCCTGCCTCCCCCACTTTGTATTTATTATGTCAATTTCTTGAACAAAATGTAAGATGTTCTGTTTATCACTGTTGAAATTCATCTTGTTTGATTCAACCCAATTTTTGAACCTATCCAGATCTTTTTAGATCCTATTTCCATTCCCAAGTGTATTAACTATTCTCCTTGGCTTTGTGTTATCTGCAAATTTATTAAACATTCTGTCTATGCTTTTATCCACATTGTTGGCAAAAATTAATAAACAGCAGAGTCAAACACAGAGCCCTGGGGTACTCTACTGAAAAACCTTCTTCCAAAATTACATCAAACGATTAACGACCACCATTTTACTCTCACCATTCAATGAGATCTAAGTTTATCCAATTGTAATATGTAGTCTAGTCCACACTTCTCCACCTTTTCCACAAGAACTGCATGAAATTCCTTGTCAAAAACTTTGCTAAAATCTAAGTAAGATATATATGTATGTGTGTATGTGTGTATAGACACATATACACATATGTGTCTATACATACCTATATAAAACATTTCCCTTATCTATTGATTTAGTAATCCTTCCCAAAAAGTAAAATAAGGTTAGTCTGGCATGACCTGTTCTTGGCAAAGCCATGGGGTTTTTTGTGATCATCACTTCCCTATACATAGTGAATACTCAGGCCTCACTCTGTTAGAGAAAGGGTTGATTGCCTCTTACTTCTAGGGTTTGAAAGATACACTTGAGGGATTAGGAATGTCTCTTCTCTAATGCTAGCAACTATAGCCTCCATTGTTAGCTGTCAGTGATTAATAACTCAGTTCCAATTTAACTGTTTAATTTAATTTAACCAATTAAAATTAATTAGCTTTTACAAATGGATATTTACTTGAAAGATATAGCAAGAGGGGTGGCTAGGTGGAGCAGTGAATAGAGCACCTGCCCTGGAGTCAGGAGGACCTGAGTTGAAATCTAGACTCAGACACTTAACACAAAAACTAGCCGTGTGACCTTGGGCAAGTCACTTAACCCCAACTGCCCTCCAAAAAGTAAAAAAAAAGATATAACAAGAACAGGAGTATAAAACTTCAAACCTCCCCCCCAAAAAAAAACTTTAGGAGCAAACTCTCCCCTATAACACCTCATTCTCTATGGAATGACAATTTAATATCTACTCAGCATGGGTCCTACCAAATTCATATCCAAATACAGCATCAAAGTTGAATGAGCCCTTGTTTTAGCTACCTCTGAACTGGATCATGAAAGTTAGATCATGATTCCAAAACTAGACTGACTGGCTGCAAACCTTTGCACAAACTTAACTCCCAGACTTCCTAATGGCTTGCTCTCCTGAGCTTTTAAACTCATAAAGTCATAGCCTCGAATCTTCTTCTCCAAGACAAAAGAATGAGCACCAAGTTAAAGAATTAAACCTGCCTTTAGGGGTCACATGTTAGCCTTAGGTGAAGAAAATCTGAGGCTTCTCTATAGCACTCTTTTTAAAGGAGTTTACATTCTATTGCAAGAGCATTTATAAGGAAGAGGAAAATATGGACAGAAGAGAAGAGAGGAGAGGAAAGTGTAGAAAAGAGAGAGAAGAGGATGAACAGAGGGAGGAGAGGAGAGGAGAGGAGAGGAGAG
>CM053596.1:44173796-44193343 GCA_028646575.1 Pseudocheirus occidentalis
GGCCCTTAGAACCCAGAATGTTAGGCTGAGAGGGCCCTTAGAACACAGGATGTCAGAGCTGGGAGGGCCCTTAGAACACAGGATGTCAGAGCTGGGAGGGCCCTTAGAACACAGAATGGCAGAGCTGGGAGGGCCCTTAGAACAAGAAATGCTAGGGTTAGGATGGCTCTCAGAGATAATCTATTCACTTAGTGTGAACACTACATGTGTTAGGTAGAAGTCGACAGAGAAAGGACCATACTTGTTTTCTGGGAGTCTTGAGGAAATAGGTGTGGGATTTGGAGGGTTTGTCAACAGAATGGGGAGGGTGGGGGATGTCAGACCTAGGGAGGTCTGATTGGTCCCTTAGGTGCAGAGCCACAATTGAGAAGGGAGAGCAAGGATTCCCAGAGTCTGAAAATCACTTTCCTCTTTTGCATTCCTAAGAGGGAACAAGGCTAGAGGCAGAGAGGATGCAGCTGGCAGATTAGAGATAAAGAACCATTCCCTGGAGAGAGATTATTGAAACAAATCCTGGGGTTAGGGCCTGATGCCAGGGATCAACTGAGGGCCGGAGATGAGGGTGATCCTTGGAAGGACATCAGGGCTGATTGATTTGGGGTGACCTACTCTTTCGAGACTCATGTTGCCTCTCCTCCTCCTCTTCCTCCTTTTCCTCCTCTTCCTCCTCTTTCTCTTCCTCCTCCTCCTCTTTTTCCTTCTCTTGCTCCTCCTCCTCTTTTTCCTTCTCTTCTTCCTCTTCCTTCTCCTCCTCTTACTCCTCCTCCTCCTCTTCCTCGTCCTCCTCTTCTTTCTCCTCCACCACCTGGGTTTCTACACCAGTGCTGATCACTTTGTACACAGCAATGCCTCATTTCATCTAGTGGCTCTGGACTCTGGGATCCCAGGGGAAGAGGTGTGGCCTAGCTGGGTTTGAGCAACCTCCCCTGAGCCAGCTTGATCAGCTCCAGGCAGGTGATGGGGCAAGGCTCAAGTTGTTGCTCTTCTTGTTTACAGGTCCTGTGTCAGCCCTATGTTCTTTCAGTGTCTTGAGAGTAAGGTTAGGGGTAGGGCAGGCCATGTGCAAGCCTCTCCATGTGTACTATACCCCAGTCATCCAGAAATTGGCAGAGGACTCATTGTGGTGGAGGTGGAAGGAACTTGGCAGTGGAAATCAACATGCTGGGGTTCTAGACTTTGCTCTGCTGTGAAATGGCCACATGACTCTGGGCAAGGCAGGTCCCTCTAAGGAATTAAATTGGCTTATCTGTAACATGGGGATAGGGTTAATAGATTCATTGACCTCCAAGGTCTCTCCCAGCTCTGACATCCTGTGTTCTAAGGGCCCTCCCAGCTCTTATATCCTGTGTTCTAAGGGCCCTCCTAGCTCTGACATCCTGTGTTCTAAGGGCCCTCCCAGCTCTGATATCCTGTGTTCTAAGGCCCCTCCCAGCTCTGACATCCTGTGTTCTAAGGGCCCTCCCAGCTCTGACATTCTATCCTTCTATGATACTAAGTCATTCTAATTGTTTTCCAGTTCACTCCCATGAGCCATTAGGGCAATAGGCAAATCAATGGCATCTGGGCTCTCATCCCAAGGGAAAATGCCCCTGGTTCACACTCTGGAGAATGCCCACCACAGCATCCCACTCCCTTTTCTTTCTAACTGGGCATTGCTTAAGAAGTGCAAACATAGCAGGGAGAGGTCCTAAGGCAGCTGGGGACACTCAGTGCAAGACAGGTAAAGGGAATCCAAAGGAGATTAAGGCTGAAGACACAGGGTGGAACTTAAAAGAGCACTAGAAGGCTGAGGAGAGCTTCTGTCCTCTCTCCACCACTGCCTCAATGTGCGTGTGTGTGTGTGTGCGCGTGTGTGCGTGCGTGTGTGTGTGCGCGTGTGTGTGTGCGTGTGTGTGTGTGTGTGTGTGTGTGTGTGTGCTGCAGGTATGCCCGGGGCTGAAGCTGCCCAGGGTGAAGGGAAGGTGGGCTCCAGCCCTGGCTGTCTTCTTCTTCCTCCTGTCGTTGGCCATGACTGGCTGCTTTCTATGGCAGTATCACCTACGGAAGGCAGAGTTTGGTGAGTTTGGGAACCTGCCTGTCTGTCCTTCTGTCACACCTCAGAGCTCTGGGCCCACCCATTCTCACCTCCCCACTCCTCCATTTGCACAGAATGGAATCCAAATAGTCCTAGATTGGGCGGTTAGACGTACTGAGTTCAAATTATGACTCAGGGATTAATTATATGAACTTAGGCAGGTTATTCTCTGGACCTCAGTCATCTGATTTGCACAATAAAGGGTTTGGACTAAAGGATCTCAGAGATCGAATCCAGACAGAAATCTCTATTGTTCTGTTCCCAGCTATATTATGAGCAGTTTTTGTACTTTGGGCACATGGCACAAAATCAATCCTCATTGTACTTGGGGGAGGATCAAAGTTGTAGCAGAGACCCTTGGGTCTCAGGAGGCCCCCACTGAAAGGTCACTGATGGGGAGGGATGGGCTGGGGAGGAGCTCGATGAGAATTCCTGGATTTGCTGCTCATGGGGTTGGAGGGAAGAGACAACATTCCACCTGGCAACTTCCTATTCTTTTTTCTTTGGAGGGGGGAAGGCAAGGCAATTGGGCTTAAGTGACTTGCCCAAGGTCACACGGCTAACAAGTGTTAAGTGTCTGAGGCCGGATTTGAATTCAGGTCCTCCTGACTCCAGGGCTGATGCTGTATTCACCTTCCCACCTAGCCGCCCCCCCAACTTTGTGTTTTAACCAATTATTTCTGCTGCCTACGGACCAAATAGTTGTTTCTACCCCCTTGGGGGACTGTCCTTGCTGCTAATGCCCCTTGAATTTCACTGTTCTAGTTATGTTCTGATTGTGGCTCTTAAAGGAATCTCCTACTTTCTCCCACCCAATCCACTGCCCCCATTGACTCAGGGAGGCAGTAGGTAGATGGTGACTTGCTCCTTCCCCCAAATCTGAAGCTCACACAGAGCTGTATAAGGCAGAGAACTCACCAGGGAGGTCATTACACCAGTGAGATCCTGGGTCCGGTCCCTTTCCTTAAGGGCTATCTAAATGGTATAATTATAACTGTTCAGTGCCCCATTAACGCCAAGGCAGATGAGGCAATCGCAGCTCTATCCCTCTGCAACTTACAAGGGCTGTTCTCACAGCCCCACTATGAGGCAGGAAGGTTGTGTAAGTCTCATCTGTCTCACTTTATAGATGAGAAAACTGAAATTCAGACCTGGCCATAACCTCTCATTTAATCAATCAATAAACAGTAGTTTCATTTTTATCTTTATCTCCATCTCTCCTAACACATAAATAAATGTGTATTGATTGAGTAATCCTATTTTTTGGAGGCAATTAGGGTTAAGAGACTTGCCCAGGGTCACACAGTCAAAAAGTATCAGAGGCCAGATTTGAACTCAGGTCCTCCTGACTCCAGAATTGGTGCTTTATTCACTATATCACCTAGCTGCTCCTAGTTAATCCTATTCTTAAGGAACCCAAATGGAGGGATTTGAACCCGGACTCCTGATTCCAAGTCCATTCTCTTGCCAGTATCCCTAGGGACTTCTTTGTATCTCTAGTGCTCAAGACAGCGTAAGGCACATAGTATGTACCTTAATAAACGTTTGTTGACTGACTGACTGGCCTTCCCAGTGAAGGGCCTCATTTACTCTCTGGGCAGTGGGTACATTCTTGCTTCTGCCCCTCACTAGCCATGTGACTTTGAGCCAGTCACTCTGGGACTCAGTCTTTTCTTCTGTAAAATGGAGATCACAGTACTCACACTACCTACCTTATAGTATTGTTGGGAGGAAAATCCTCTGGGAACTAGATGGCACCATATTTGTCATTATACTCTGTAGGCTCTTCCGTCATGGAAGTGACCTCAGAAACTGTGAGGATGTGTCCCCGTTATCCAGAACCTGTGCCCCTACAGCATCCCCTCCCCGTGCTGAAGGAGGCTCTGGAGAAGGTCAGTGTAAACCAGGGGAACAATTTATACAGTGACCGTAGAAACAGAAACATGTCAGCATGCTAGAGAGGTGGGGGACTCTGGGTGTGGGGTGAGGCATATGCGGGAAGATTTGGTCAATCTCTACTCCTTTGTTGCAAGGGAGGATTCTGTTTGGGCAAAGGGGCTTCACTTCTGAAAGATGGGGAGGCAGTTTGGTAAGGAGACAGGGATATAAGAAATTCAGGGAAACAGTATGTGCAATGTGGGGGAAGCTGGAGTTGGAGGAAGAGGCGGGATTTCCAAGAAGAGTGTGTTCTGGGCAGGTGGTACTCTGTGCTGGGTCAGGCTCTGGCCTACGGGTATTCAGCTCTTCCTCTAAGGCTGCCTCTTTGTTCTCCACAAAGGTGGACAAGATTCTAAGGCAAACAATGCCCACTGCCCCGGGCCTCACGGCCATGTCTGCTGTGGTCATCTACAATGATACTGTGCTGTGGACTGGGAACTTTGGCTGGAGAAATGGCTCAGACAGGGCCTCAGGGCCCCCCAGTGAATATACCATCTACCGGTGAGCTCTCCAGGCTTTGGGTGAACATGTGGGAGAATAGGGGGTAGGAAACGGGACCCTGGCAGAGAGAGAGGGGAATGTTGGCAGTGGGGCTGGAGCCTCAGTCACAAACTTCTGGAATGAGACAGACTTCCCTATGATAAGGTCCTTGAATGTTCAATGCACCCGGTCTGATCTCATTTTACAGCTGAGAACATTGAGGTCTGGGTAGGAGACATAACTTAGTGTCATAGATTCAGGCTAAAAGGGCATCTGGTCTGCCTTCATCACTTTACAGATGAGGAAACTGAGTCCGAGAGAGGTTAAGTGACTTTCCTAAGATCATACATACTAAGTGGCAGAGTTGGGACTTGAACCTGCGTCCTCTGGCTCCCCATCCAATGTTCTTCCCATCAGCACATGAGGTTGGGCTTGAGTCATTAATCTTGTCATTTTAGTCTCTACCTGGGAAGCATGTGATATAGTGGAAAGAACCTAGGACCAGTTCCTCTGTATACCAGAAGTTGCATAGGTGCTAGTATTTTACAGTTGAGGAAACTGTGGAGACCTGCCAGAAGTTAGTCTCTCCCCCTTCTAGCCGTGCCTTCTCTAGAGCCAGGGAGCCCTAATTCCTAAGTGCCACAATATCAGATTACTTTCAGAGTCAGCATCAAGTGATGGCCACAAATATTAGGGAGGAAGCTGAATTTAGAACATAGTGTAAGAATAAAGAAGGCTAGAGCTGGGAGATGCCTTACAAGAGAATGTTAGAACATAGGATGCTGGAGATGAAAGTGACTCTAGAATGCACAGTGTATGGACTGGAAGGGTCCTTAGAACATAGAACCTTAAAGTTGGAAGGGACCCAGGACATAAAATGCTAGAAGTAGAATGGACTTTAGAACACAGAATGTCAGAGCTGGGAGGGCCCTTAGAACACAGGATATCAGGGCTGGGAGGGCCCTTAGAACACAGGATGTCAGGGCTGGGAGGGCCCTTAGAACACAGGATGTCAGGGCTGGGAGGGCCCTTAGAACACAGTCAGAGCTGGGCCGGTACTTAGAGATCACTTTGGTTCCATAATCCCTCTTCTACCCCTGGCTCTGAATCCTGTAAAGCAGCTGAAGAGCTCACACAGTTAGAAAGTTCTTTTTTACATGCAGTGGTGATCTGTTACCCTATAACATCCACCAGTCCCTCCTGGTTCTACCCTCTGGACCAGAAAGCACAGCAGTAATCCCTAGACCCATGGCATCTTCTCAAATACAGACAGAATTCATTCCTTCTCTGTCTCTGCTCCCCTGCCTCCCAGTGGTCTCTGTCAAGTTAAACATCATAAGTTTTCTCATCTGATCCTGCAATGATTTCAAGCCTACCGCTGGTCTCCTCTAGGGCCCTGGTGGAGAGGACAGGAGATGGGGCTGTGGGTGATAATGGTGTTGCCCCTTGGACAGGATTGCCAGCATCTCCAAGATCTTCCCCACACTCATGCTGTACCGCCTGTGGGAAGAAGGGATTGTGGCATCCCTGGATGACCCCCTTGAGCGCTATGCACAAGGCTTCAGGATCAAAAACCCACTTGGAGCAGGGTCACGGCCTGTCTGGGGGAGCCTGATGGATGGGCTGGAGAAGGGGGGCCCTCCGACAACAGTAACTCTCCGAAGGATGGCAAGTCAGCTTTCAGGTAAGATGATCCCCTGTACCCATAAACCTGGAGATGATTGTGGAATCGCAGTGGGCTGACAGAGAGATAGTATTTGAATGAGAATATCTTTAAAATGAAGCTATGGAGCTAAGTGGCTCAGTGAATGGAGCACTGTCCCTGGAGTCAGGAAGACCTCAGGTCAAAGCCAACCTCAGACACCTGCCACTGTGTAACCCTGGTCAAGTCACTTACCTGCCTTGGTTTCTTCAACTGTAAAATACAGCACCTACCTCCTAGGGATGTTGTGAGGATTGAATGAGGTAATATTTGCAAAGCACTCAGTAATAGTAGGTGATTAATAAATGCTTATTCCCTTCTTTCCCCTTCTCACAAGGGTGAGGAACTTGCGGCCTCTAGGGCATGTGTGGCCCTCTAAGTCCTCAAGTGCAGCCCACCACACTTGAGGACCTAGAGGACCACACGTGGCCTCGAGGTTACAAGGTGCCCACTCTTGTCCTAGAGTTATTGTGAAGATTGAATGAAGTAATTAATGGCTGTGAAAATGCTTGAAACATCTGAAGCTGCTAAATTCAGGTTGCTGGGGTCATTAATAAGAAATTGTCATAGAGAGAAAGCAGAAATGAAGAAAATCAGGAATTTATACAGAAAATTGTCCTGAGAACCCATCCCCTTCCTTTGCTTGTGCTGTTCCTGGTGCCCAGAGTTTACTCTTCACTATTTCTTTCCCTCCTCCTAATCTCCCTCTTTTGAAATCCTATTTACCCTTTTTCTAAAGGCTCAGCTCAATGCCATCTTCTCTATGAGACACGGTACAGTGGAGAGAGAATTCTAGGCTTGGACCTGGGTTTGAATTTTGCCCATGTTCTACTGTCTCTGTGACCCTTGGAAATCTCTTTAGGTCTCAGTTTTTCCATCTGTAAGATGACCTCTGAGGTCCCTTCTAGCTTAAGAGCCAGGCTCTGAATTCATGAGTTTCCTATATCTGTATGTAGGGACAGCCAGGTGGCCCAGGTGCCAGGCTTGGAGTCAGGAAGATCTGAGTTCAAATCTGGCCTCAGACTCTCACTAGCTGTGTGCCCTGGGCATGTTGCTGTATGCTGTTTGCCTCAGTTTCCCCATATGTAAAATGATCTGGAGAAGAAAATGACAAACCTCTCCAGTGTCTCTGCCAAGAAAACCCCAAATGGGGCCACAGAGAAGCAGACGTGGCTGATGGCTCCACTACAACAGATCTGTTTATGGATCATGTTCTATTTACCACACCTTTATGTATGTTCTTGCTGGTGAGTTCTCTGGCACCCCTGGAGTGAGACTGGGGCCTAGTTCTCCTAACTCTTAGCCCTTTGCTTAACTGTCCCTACTTCAGCCATACCTCACTGTATCAGGTGCTCTCCCTTCCCTGTCTTCCTTCACAGGGCTGCCCAGAAGACTCCGCTCAACCACCCTGCTGTGGCGGGGGAGCACTGAGGATGCCCTGGCTCTCCTGAAGGATGACGTTCTCGTGGCCGATCCTGGAACTAGGTTGGGGGAAGCCCTTCGGGTTCCTGCCCTGGGAAAGGACTGTTCCCAACCGACCAAGGAGCCTGCTGGGGCCCTTCTCAGGCCCCTAGAGGAATTCTGTTCCAGAAAAGCTTAGAATGTTTGAGTGAGGAAGGCCTTTAGAACACAGGATGTCAGAGCTGGGAGGGCCCTTAGAACACAGGATGTCAGAGCTGGGAGGGTCCTTAGAACACAGGATGTCAGAGCTGGGAGGACCCTTAGAACACAGGATGTCAGAGCTGGCAGGGGCCTTAGAACACAGGATGTCAGAGCTGGGAGGACCCTTAGAACACAGGATGTCAGAGCTGGCAGGGGCCTTAGAACATAAGGTGTCATAGTTGGGAGGAGTCTTAGAACAGAGAATGTAAGAGATGGGAGGAGTTTTAGAACATAGAACATCGGAGTTGGGAGGGACTCTAGAACATAGAATGTCAGATCTAGCGGGGACTTTGAAACAGAGAATGTCAGAGCTGGGAGGGCCCTAAGAGACCATCCAGTCCAAACCTCTCATTTTACAGATGAGGAAACAGAGGTTCCAGAGGGATGGCCCACAGCCAGGCTGCACGTAAGGATCTGGATCCAGGTAGACACATTGTAGATCTCTTTTTTTCTTGTTCCAGGTGCCATTATAGCACTCTGGCCTTCTCGCTGCTGGCCCACGTGTTGGCCAGGCACACTGACAATAGGGACTACCAGCAGTGGGTGTCTGAGAACATCCTTGATCGGCTAGGGATGGAGGATACAGGCTTTGACCTCGTGCCCTGGGTGCAGGCCCGGATGGCTGCAGGCTTCTATGGCAGTGGGCGCCCAGCCCCGCTCTATGACCTTGGCTGGTATCGCCCTTCCGGTCAGATGTACTCCACACCTGCTGACTTGGCCAAGCTGGCAATGGTGCTCCTTGGAAGTGCCCCCCAAGATGTCTTGGCGCCAGACACACTGAAGACCATGCTGACCCCTCTCTTCACCTGTCCTGGGACCTACTTTGCCAACCAGACAGGCACACCATGGGAATTCCATGCCCAGCGGGGATACAGCATTGTCCGGAAGGATGGAGACCTGGATGGCTACGCAGCTACCTTTTCCCTGGTCCCTCAGCTGAAGCTCAGCTTCATTGTGCTCATGGCTGGGCCCCGTCCACCCGGGCTGGACCTGGTGACTCAGGTGTATGACATCCTCATCCCTGCCATGGAGATAGCCTTCCGGGAGGTTGAGGGAAACCTGGCGCCACCACCTAGTCCAGGCCCTTACTTGGGCTTCTACACCTATGCCAACCTTACCTTCTATGAAATCCTCCTTGGGCCCTCAGGGGCGCTTTGCATGCGGCAGTTTGGGCCCCAAGTGGAGAAGCTGATCCCAGCCAAGTTCCGGACCCTAAAGCTGCATCACCTACAGGGCCGGGTCTTCCAGGTGGTTGTGGACAAAGAGTTCCCCTGTGTCCTGCCCCTGGGGGCAGCCTGGCTCCCCTTGGAGACTCAGCATGGCCAGCTCCTCAACTTTTATCCCTTTGACCAGAGGGGGCTCTCCCCAGGCTTTGATGCTCCTGGCTTGAACACGTACAAAGTCCTTCGGATGGCCCAAAAACCCATCTTTAATACTTCAGTTTGACCGTACTCTGTTCTCAGCTCTTCCCTCCTTGGTCTCAGTTGGTGCGACAGAGCCAGGGGATGTCAGAATTGTGGGGAAGGACTTGAACTCTGGCCAAGGAAGGCAATATGGAACAGTGACAAGAGCAGGGAGAGATTTAGGTCCGAATTCCAGTAGCGACCCCCACCAGCTGCGTAACTCTGGACAGATTCTGCTCCCTCTCTGGGTCTCAGGGTCCTTATCCATAAAATAAGGGCCTCAGACTAGATGATTCCCAAGATTTCTTTTGGCTCTAATATTCTGTGCTCTCAGGTCATAGATTCAGAGCAGTAAGGGGAGTTCAGACAGCGTCTAGTCTCCATTTTACAGATGTGGAAACTGAATTGCAGGAGGATTTGCCTGACATTATACAGGGAGTAACAGAAGTATCCCTTTCTCCCAAATTGAGTGCCCTTTCTACCGCCCCAGATGACCAGCACTCCCTTCCAGCTGGCACTTTCAGTGTTCTGACAATCCTTCAAATGAATGGTTTGTAATTCTTTGTGCATGCCCACCCTCATCCACCTGGGACCATGGCAAAGTTATTATGGGATATGACCACCAGGTGGCAGCATTGTTCCACAGAGCAAATGCTCTTGTTCTCCAGGGTCTCCCAAAAGTTAATGCTGTAGCTTAAAATTATGCTAAGCTCTCTGAAACTCCTCTATTCATTCTTAACACGTGCCTGCCTCTGGGCCATCACCTCCCTCCCACCCTCTGTGTGTTGGTTCTATGTGGCATGAAGCAGCTAGACCTTATTCACCAAGCCTTTCCCAGAATCCTACTTCCTTCCATCAGATCTGGGAGGTGGCTGCACAGAAAGTCAGTCAATAAACATTTAATAAGCATGTACTACGTGCCAGAAAGCTTTGACTTATCCAGTCCTCCGTCCCCTCCGTTAGCTTCCCTCTCCCTGCTTCAGGAGTGTAGTGCTGTCTTCTCCATTTCCTATCCAAACGGGCCCTCTCTCATGAAAGGCTCCAAAATCAGTCCTTTATACCATAGTCTGAATTTATGTCTCTGGGGCTACTTCCTGAGAGGGCACTGTCAGCCAGTCGGAAGGGATTCAGAACTTGAACTTTGGAAAGAATAGAAAGGTCAGATAAAATAGGTCAGGCAGGTTGGGTTCTATACAGGTAGAGTGGCTGATGTGTGTGTGTGGGGGGGCAAGGGAGAGACAGAGAAACAGAGAGACAGTGAAACAGAGACAGAGAGAGACGGAGAGAGAGACACAGAGAGACAAAGAGAGAGAGACAGAGAGACAGAGAGAGAGAGAGAGAGAGAAACAGAGAGACACAGAGACAGAGAGAGAGACACAGAGAGACAGACAAAGACAGAGACAGACAGACAGAGGGAGAGAGGGAGAGAGAGACAGAGATACAGAGACACAGAGGCACAGAGAGAGAATTGCCTGCACTGGGACAATGATCCTGGGGAGTGTGGAAGACAACGCCTGGAACTTTGGGTCACTCTCAGTTGTTTTTCAGTCAGATCCAACTCTCTGTAACCCCATTTGGGGTTTTCTTGGCAGAGACACTGGAAGGTTGGCCATTTCCTTCTCCGGCTCATTTGACAGATGGGGAAATGGAGGCGAACAGGATGAAGTGACTTGCCCAGGGTCACATGGCTAGGAAGTGTCTGAAGTTGGATTTGAACTCAAGTCTTCCTGGCTCCAAGCCTAGAACTCTCTCCATTTTGCCCCTGGGCTTCCCATAGGGAGCATGGGAGGGGACACAATGGGGCCTTTTCTGTCCTTTTGCTTATATTTTCATAGTGCTTCAGGGCTCACAAGAGGTCAATAATCCCCTGAAAGAAGAGCAATAGGCTTTGTTATCTCATTGTACAAAGGGGATAGCTGAGGCCTGAGAAGGCAGTGACTGGGCCAAGATCACACAGGTGACTAGAATGGGAAGGCCCAAGGGCCTTAGCTCTGCCTGATCCTGCTATTGCTGGGATACCTGGGAAGGGTGTGAAAGCCCCTCCCTCTGACCTGGGCCGGCTGAACCGACTCCTGCCTGAGGACCCTGGGTCACTGTTGCAGGCATCAGTGTGTTAATACTCACCCTTGGACCAGCATGCATGCTCATCCTAAGTCTAAATGCTCAGCCCCACCCAAGCAGTTCAGGGGGCCGCACCTTTGCACAGACTCCCACTGGCTGGGACCTGGGGTTCCTCCACAGGCAGTTTTCACTGGAGATGAAGGTGTCAAAGCTGACCACCTGGTTCCTCAGACTGAGGCAGGGGCCAAGGACCTCCTCCAGCCGTCAGATCCTGCCCATCATTCTCCAAAGTGGATGATGCTTGGGGTCTCTCCAGCCGTGGCCCACCATTACCTCTGGGCAGGGAAACCAGGTCCAGCAGGTCACACAGCTCAGCCAGCATGTTCCTGAGACTCCCGGAGACCCCAGGGGACGGTCCAAGCAGTCACTCTAGATAGCTCAAAGTCCACTTGCCTCCAAGCATCCCAACAAGCCTCTTCTGTACCCATGGGCACAGCTCACCATTTCTCTTGACAACTGCTTCCTCTCTGGCTGCTTCTCCTAGGGTTATTAGCCTGATGGATAATGTCCTTCCACTGGGCCATCACCAGACTTCTGGGCTGTAGTCTAGAACACTGGATTCCCATGATTCTAGAGGAGAGAGTGGCTGCCTCACTTAAAGCCAATTCAGTCTCAAGTCAGGCATCACCCCATCATGTCACTGGTCCTTTTTGAGAAGGAAAGGACCGACCAAATCTACAACCAAGCCCCTTCCCTTCGATGTTGGGGTGTGTGTGTGTGTTTCTATGAGTATCTGCCAGTGTGTAATATGTGTGTATGTATATGACATACATGGGAGTTTATATATATGTAAGGATATAAATGGCACAGTGCACACATACATTGGGAGTATGTTTGAATAATCCTTGCTTACAACAATTCATTTCCAATGGATTCCGGGATAGCTGAATGTCGGCAGCCAGGACTATATCTTGTTAGTCACCAAACATTTATCAAGCACCTACTGTGTGCTGAATACTGTTCTAAGCACCGAAGAATCAAAGAAAGGCAGAAGGCAGCCCTTGCTCCCCAGCAGCTCAGAGCCTAATGACTGTTTACGTAGATGGTATGGATAGAGTGAATGGGAGGTGGGCTCAGAGAAGGGTACTGGCTGTGGGTGGGGGGCCAGGTTTGAGGGAAGTGAGGAGGGGGAACCACCGGGGAAGGGCCTGGGCTGATCCCCACACATCCCACGTGGGGCAGGAATAGAAAGCCTCAGCACTGCAGATCAGCACGTGTGGGCATATGTTTGTTTATGCCTGTGGATGGGCATGAAATACACGGGTTTATGTGTGAGTGCCTGTGTGTCTGGGTTTGCCCATGAGGGTGGATGTGTTCAGGAGAGAGTGTGGGGCCGTCATCCGTGTGTGAGTCCAAGGTGGGGGGAGAGAGGAGGCTGGGCAGTGAGCAGACTTCAAAGGGGCTCTGGCTGCTGCCTCCGGTGTCTTAGTAATGAGGCGCAGGAGGACAGGGGAGACAGCAGATCCCCCTTTGAAGTCTTCCTGTCCTGCTCCCCTGGGCTCCAGTGCTGGGGGGAATGGGGCATTGGCAGCTGAGCCAGGGAGGGGGCTGGGTCCTAGAGCACCCCAGCTCAAGTGTGGGGGGAAGGGAGAGGAGAAAGGGAACCGCGTCGGGGAGTCAGAGGAGCCTCAGCACTGGGCTGGCCCTAGAAATTCTCCCCCATGAGGCCTGGGCTCCTACTCAGGCTGGTTCAGTTCTGAGTCACAAGGGAATGGGAGCATGGGTAGTGGGATTTGGAGCTGGTGAATACCCTTGGGAAGGCAGGGTGGTTCTAGACTCAAATCCACTCTCTGTCCCAAAATGTATGACCTTGGGCAATCAGCGTCTCTGAGATTCAGTTTCCCTGAATGTAAAATGAAGTGGGTGGACTAAATGCCCTGTGATGGCCCTTCAGCATTAAATCTGTGATCTGGTCCAACCCCTTTCATTGGACAGATGAGGAAGCTGAGGCTCAGAGGAGGAAATGACTTGGCCAGTGCCACACGGGTAGAAAGATCCTACACAGAAGGGACTTGGAATCAGAAGCAGGCTTAGAGGGGGAGAACCAGGAGCACTGCAGAGAGAGGCAGATTTCAGTTTGACGCAAGAAAAAAATTCCTAACAATGAAAGTTGTCTAAAAGTAGAAGGGGCTGCCTGATGAGGTAGTGAGCTCCCTGCAACTGGAGGCATTCAAGCAGCCCAGAAGGGAAACCATTTAGTGATGTCATAGAGGGATTCCAGCTGACATGGAGGTTGGACCAGATGGCTGACCATGGTGCGTCACCAGGCAGATGTGGAAACCTGAAAGACCTGGTTTCAGATTCATTGTTGTCATTGTTCAGTCCTGTCTAACTCTCCACGGCCTCATTTGCGGTTTTCTTGGCAAAGATACTGGTCTGGTTTGCCATTTCCTTCTCCAGGAGGCACACAGGGTTAAGTGACTTGCCCAGGGTCACACAGCTAGTAAGTTTGCCATTTCGTTCTCCAGCTCATTTGACAGATGAGGAAACTGAGGCAAACAGGGTTAAGTGACTTGCCCAGGGTCCTCTAACTAGTAAGTATCAATCCAGATTTGGAGCCAGGTCTTCCTGACTCCAGGCCTGTCCCTCTGTGCACTACAATACCACCTAGCAGCCCTAATTATAAGTAATGGTTGTTTTTAAAATTATTATTAATAATCTTTTCCATGTCTTAGAGTGGGTCATTTGGAAGGCTGTGCCTCTCAATACTTCCCTGGAGCATAATAAGTTAAGAACTAAGGGAAGACAGAGTGGGATAGGGGAGGGATGGGTTCCTTGCCCTGGGGGAGGAGAGGACCGTGTGAAGCAGAGCAGGAGAGAGGAGAGCAGGATGGGGTTACAAGGAATTAGGTCCCAGAGAAATGGGAGGCTCAGGAGGGTCTGAGCTCTGCCTGGGGCGTTGGAGCAGGATCATCTGAGCTAAGGAGCATTCCATTGGTAGTCTGGCTCCCTCTGAGCTCCGGCCCGGTGGGAGAAAGAGGAGCTTCATCTGAGAAAAGGTGCTGGGCTGGACTGAGGCAGGCTTCAGGTGAAATGGGATGAATAGCCCTGGTGGGCTTACCCTGTGTCGAGGAAGGCGCGGCAGATGGGTAAGGTCTGTCCTAGCCCAGGGAGGGGGCACAGAACATTGAAAAGCAGCTCAGGAGAGTCCCCAGAGCATGTGGTGAAGCTGTTACTCTGTGCGAGCAGGGGCAGTCAGCTCCTCCGGCCCTCAGGCTCCTCATCTTTACAATGAGGATGCTGGGTGGATTGGGTACCCTCTGAGACCCCTTCCAGACCTAGGATTCTATGACTTACAGAAATATGTGATGGCAATGAGCATGATGCAGCATGTCCCCAAAGGCTCGGTGTGGTTTAAAGTGATCATGGTCATCCCTACCTTAATCTCCCAAGAGGTTACAGGGGTAAGGGAGGCACTGAAGAGGTTGTTATTCCCATTCTACAGATGGGGAAGCTGAGTCTGGGAGGCACAGCAAGCTTATAGTCACAGTAAACAGGTGTTAGAGATGAGACACAGACCCAATCTTTTCAAATTGAAGTCCAGCCCTTTGCCTAGTATAAACATTGCTCTCCTTGCATGAGGCAAAGGCAAAGAACCTCAGCTGTCATCGGAGGGAGACCCTACCCTGAAGGCTCCCAGGGAAGGGACCGAATGTGTCTGTGGTGTTTTACAGTGTGCAAAGTTCCATCCTCACCAACAGTCCTGTGAGCTAAGGATGGGAGGACTACCACCAACAGCCAGCATTTATAGAGTTTTTAAAAGGATTGATCACCCCATTTTACAGATGAGGAAACTGAGTCCCAGAGATGGTTCCAGTGACTTCACAGTCCCTGCTTCCCGGCAGCTGTCATATCTGCCATCTTTGCCATCACAAGCAAATGCCAACAGGGGTCTTTTGGGATGCAGACACTCTGCCCCTCCCAGAGCTTATCACCTGTCTCTATTTCTGCAACATCAATAATAAAGTAATCTTCAGAGGCTGATTCAAGCATCTTCCCATTATTCCCATCATACTCGGCAAAGCCAGGACTTGAACTCTTGAAGCCACATTCTTTTCAACTAAGAGAGATTAGGTTTGCTCTGCCCGGCAATGGACCGCTGGGCATGGTGTGGGTATGGAGAGAGAACAGTAACTTGGAGTCACAGAGTCTGAGAGCCAGAAGGGAGTCAGCAGTCACCTAGTCCAACCCCTGTGGGAAATGAGTCACTGCTATAATACAGACACCCAACGAGCAGCCACCCAGCCTCTGCTTGGAGACCTTCCCTGGCGGGGAGCTCACCACCTCCTGAGACAGCTTATTCACCGAGGCTCAGGGCCAAGAGACATTGGCTTCAAAGCTCAGCTCCAACTCTTACTAACTGTATGCTCTTGGATAAGTCACCTTGGTTCTCAGAGATATCATTCATTTCCTCACCTGTAAACTATGGATCATAATAATACCTACTCACGAGTTTGTTGTAAAGATCAAATGACCTACAATACAGAAAAAACCTTAACACCCTATTTAAACGCCAGTATTTTGATTCTGTAAATAGCTTAGTGAAACGCCGCACCCATGGTAGGCACTAAAAGAATACTTGCTGATTATAAATTTGAGTGATTACTACATGAGGCAAAACATGGTTCCTGAGCTGGACCACAGCAGACTTGGTAACTCTTCTGTGTATTTGTAATTACCAATCCTTTATTCTGTGCCCCAACCACTTCACATTCCAGGAGTTAATACACTGGAAGTCACAGTGTGAAAAGATCTGGACCTAGGCACAGGGATGGCTAGATCAGAAGGAAGTTTGGTAGGTCCCCTTATGGACATTCATTCCCATTTAACAGATGAGAAAACTGAGGGACAGAGAGGTGGACATTTATTCAGAGTCACCTAATCAATCAACAAGCATTTTTCATTTACCTTCCATGTGCTGGCATTATGCTATGTGCTAGATATACAAAGATGAACACAAAAGCAATCCCTTGCCCTCAGGGAGCTTACAGTATAAGGGAAAACCCACGGCAACTTGGCTCCAACATACTTTCCTAGCCTTATACACGATTCCCCTTTGCAAATTTTATGCTCAGTCATACTGGACTTCTTGCTGTGCCTTTCATGATGTTTCATTTCCCATCTCCTCACCTTTCCATACCTGGAATGCCATCCCTCCTCACATCATAGATTCCTACTCTACTCACTTTGAGTACCTCTTCGAACATGAAGTCTTTCACACCTGCTAGGGCTTCCCCTTCAAAATAGTTTGCATTTATTTTGTATGCACTTGTTTTTAGAAATACTTCCATATACATATGCTTTCTCCCCCCAGTCCTTTGAAGTCAAAGATTGTTTCACTTTTGTCACTGTTTGCCCAGTACCTAGCATGGGGCCTGTATATGGTAGGTACTGAATAAGTGATTGTTACATGATTGATTGTAAAGTTCTTTCTACCACGTCCTGCTGGAATCCTGGAGCAGTCCTTTGACCCAATCAAAGAAAAATATGAAATAGAGTTGGCTCCAATGTCAGAAGGTCTCCTTACAAATTCTAAAATCCAGGTTCTCATGGACCTTACTTCCCAGAGAGAACCATAGGATTTGGGAGGAGGAAGGGACCTTCCAGACATATGTTAGCCAACAGTCTCGTTAACTGAGCTAAAGAAGGAGAGTGATTTATTCAAGGCCACAGCCTGCTTAGTGGGAGAGCCTGGACTAGAACCCAGGTTTTCTGACTCCCATGCAGGAACCTGTCCCTGGCTGGTTTTACTTTTCATCATATGGAAGAGCTCTGGATAGGGAGCTAGGAGATGCAGGATCTAGCTAGGTGCTGCCACCAGCAGCTGTGTGGCCTTGGACAAATCACCTTCCTCCTTACCTCAGTTGTCTCTCCCATAAAATGAGGCGTGGGGCTATTGGACGAAGCTCTGTCTAACTTGATGTCCCTCCTTGCCTCTCTGGTTCTGAATCTTGGACTGGAAGGGCTGGGGCTGAGCTCAGGCCAAGGCTTGGGGTGGTCACGGGAGAGGTTCAGGGCGGGAAGGACAGTTGGTCTCCCAGGGAACGAGAGTCCTGAGGGGATTGTGTGGGCTGGGGTCACAGGGAGAGCATTGTGGAAATGAGGGCCCCAGGGAGCTAGGCCTGGGGAAGAGAGGAGGGGGGAGATGCTGGCACAGGGGCATCAAAGCGAGGGGGGTCACAAGGGTCTTTGGGAAGGGGTTACCATGGCAACCCCAGGCCTCAGCAGGATGGAAAAGCACCAGCCTGTGAGAATGAGCTTTGTGGCAGGAACACGGATGGATGCATGGTGTTTAAAAACCGGGATTTTAACAGGGAGTGCTGTGAGCAGGGTCCATGGGGAGGAGACGTTTACCACAGGGGCCCCAGAGACAACTTTGGGGTGCACGTAAATGGGGAGGAGAGGCAAGGCTGTATGTGAGCACTCTACTGGTTGGGAGAGAGGTGGGGAACCTGCAGCCTGGAGGCCGTATGTGGCCCTCTAAGTCCTCAAGTGTGGCAGGGTTGGGGAGAAAGGGCAAATGTCGTCCTCAGGCCTCAGGAGTCCTGAGGATAAATCCCAACCCTGCTACTTATTAACTGCATGACCTTGGTAAATCACTTAACATCTGTGGGTCTCAGTTTCCTTATTTGTAAAAAAAAGAACTTGAATGAATCACACCCAAGGTCCGTCTCGGCTCTGACATTCCATGTTCTAAGGTTGGTGGACAAACTAATCTATCAACAAAACGTTCATTAAGCCTCTAGTAGGGAGCCGTTCTAGGCTCTTGGGGAAAGACACAAATGGAGGAATGAAAGTCTCTATGCCCATGGAGTTTCCAGGCTGATGGGGAGACAAGGCCCCTTTCAGGGACCGTCTTCGCCCCTGGGCTTTCCCCCGTGGGAGTGAGTCAGCCAGCTTCGAAGGTCAGGACAATTTGGCCCTCCCAGCTTAGGGATGAACACTTCAGGTTCCATCAGTTCCGCCCTTTCTTGACCAGGCTCTGTTGTTCTCCCCGATCCACCATCTCCAAAGTCTGGGGCCTTTTCACTAAAAGTAAGTTTCATTCTCATCCCATTTGCTTCCTGTCTCTGCCTGACCCTAAACACGGGGGATGTGGACTTTTGGAAAGTCCCTCACCCACTCTGAGACTCAGTTTCCTCAACTGTAAAAATAAAGGCTTTAGACTAGGCGACCTCTCATTTCCTTTCCAGTTATAACCTCTGACATTTTGTTTCCATCTTACTTTTTTTTCTGAACTTACCAAATACCAAATACAACCAGTGTTTCTGTATACATAGCTCGGGGGCCTGGTCCATAGTACATGCTTAATGAACGTTTATTAACTGATGACATTTTGGAACAGAAGGAGAGGACTGTACTTGAAGCTGTGAATCTCTTTTATGTGAAGTTTTCTTTTTAAAGCCAAGGTAAATTAAGCATGTAACTTTCAAAGCTGTCTTGCTTTTCTGGGATTCATGTTGGTCTTCTTCTCTTTTCTTTCTTTTTTTGGGGGGTGGGGTTATGGGGAATTCTATCCTAGGCCTGTCTTTCCTTTTCACTTTCCCTCATCAATTAAAAAAAAAACACAAAAAACCAAACCTGTGTAATGATCTATGACCTTCTGACCCTCTTGTCAGTCTTAAAAAGCAAGTCTCAGGTCAGGATCAATGATACACAGTGCAGATGGTCTTCAAAATAGATGCCCCCTATCTGGAACTATGCCCAAAGGGCTATAAACAATTGCATACCCTTTGACCCAGTAACACCACTTTTGGGGTTGTACCCCAAAGAGATCATAGAAGTGGGAAAAGGACCCATATGTACAAAAATATTTATTGCAGCTCTCTTTGTGGTAGCAGAAAACTGGAAATTTAGGGGATGCCCATCAATTGGGGAATGGTCGAACAAGTTGTGGCGTATGAATGTAACGGAATACTATTGTGCTATAGGAAATGGGAAGGAGATGGACTTCATAATTACCTGGAGAGGCTTATATGAACTGATGCTAAATGAGAAGAGCAGAACCAGGAAAAATTTGTACACAGTCACAGATATATCATATGTGTGATGACCATCCTTGATAAACTGGACTCTTCTCAGAAATGCACAGTTAAAAGACAACTCTACAAGTCTCAGAATGGAAGGAGATGTCTACATTCAGAGAAAGATCTAGAAAAACCAGAGT
>CM053596.1:44193843-44228952 GCA_028646575.1 Pseudocheirus occidentalis
AGAAGAGCAGAACCAGGAAAAATTTGTACACAGTCACAGATATATCATATGTGTGATGACCATCCTTGATAAACTGGACTCTTCTCAGAAATGCACAGTTAAAAGACAACTCTACAAGTCTCAGAATGGAAGGAGATGTCTACATTCAGAGAAAGATCTAGAAAAACCAGAGTTTAAATGGAGACTGAAGCAATGCATGCTATCGCTCTTTTCTTTAAAAAAAAATATATATATATACATACATACATATATATATATATATGTATATATATATGCCTGAAGACCTGAGTTCAACTCTTCCTACTTAGTAGCCATGGGCCTATAGGTAAATAACTTTACCTCTCTGGGCCTCAGCTTCCACCTCTCTAAAATGGGGCTGATAATTCTTGTGCTACCTGCCTCACACACTTTTGTGAGGAAATGGCTTAAAGAGCTAGAGAAACGAGAGCAACTTTAACAACCAATAAACGCCGACATTTATTACAGCACTTCAAAGTTTGCAAAGCAATCTTCTACAGGGATCTGAAGTCTGGTTCTTTATGTGTCCACCCACTGCCCTGCCCTCTGGGGCCAAGCAGGAGAAGCCACATCTCTCTTCCATATGATGGTGCTTCACGTGGTGGAAAATAGATGTTCTCTCTCTCTCTCTCTCTCTCTCTCTCTCTCTCTCTCTCTCTCTCACACACACACACACACACACACACACACTCTCTCTCCTTCACACACACTCTCTCTCTGTCTCCCCCCTCCTTTCTCTCTGTCTCCTCTTCTCTCTCTCTCCTCTCTTTCTTTCTCTCTCTCACTTCTCTCTCCTTTCTCTCCCTCTCACACTCTCTCTCTTTCCCTCCCTCTCTCTCTCCTCTCTTTCTTCTCTCTCCCTCTCTCCCCCTTTCTCTCTCCTCTCTCCCTCTCTCTCTCCTCTCTCTCCCTCTCTCTCCTCTCTTTCTTCTCTCCCTCTCTCTCTCTCCCTCCTTCCCCTCTCCTCTTCTCTCTTTTCTTCCTCCCTTTCTCTCCCCCCTTTCCACACTGGTTCCCCCTTCCCCCCTCACATTCTACTCTCCCCCTTCTCTTTCTCTTTTCTCACCCTGTATCTCCCTATCTCTTTGTCTTTTTCATCTATCTCTGTCTCTTTCTGTCTCTGTCTCTGTCTCTGTCTCTCTCTCTCACACACACACACACACACACACACACACACACACACACACACACACACACACTGCAGTCTTTTCTTCCCCCACCTCCCTTTGATGGATTGTGTCATCATCTGGTTTCCAATCCTCTCCCCATCCTGGTCCCACTCCTCTGGATGAACCAGCGTCTTTCCCAAGGTCATTGAATGAGGGGGCCACAGAGTGCTTCATCTTCCTGGTGGCCAGTTGGTCTCCAGAGGTTCCTCCTGGGTGGGCTCTTGAGGTCAAAGGGCCCCTCTGAAGCCCCAAGCCTCCGCCCTGTACACACCCAGGGCAAAGTCCAATATCGAGTTTCCAAAAGGAAGCCTGCCTTCTTTTCTTCTGCCTGGGAAACTGCTCCCTTCCGCTGTCCCACTAAAGAATCTACAAGCCCGCTCTGATCTTCCCCTAGAAATAGGCCCCTGGCCCTTTCTCTGCTCCCTCCTTCTGGCTCCCAAACTTCTTAGACCTTAATCCCTCATGTGTGCACTCAGGACATTTCAGGGTCTCTGTAAGAATGGGACAGTGGTACGTGGGAGAGGCTTTCTTCAAGGGGCCCCTTCTTGGAGAGGCCTTTACACATCCTTCCCGTTATTAGCACTCTCTCCCTCTAGAAATCAGTATTAGTTTGTGCATACTGAGGATGTATTTTCAGTCACAACTGAATATAAGGTTCTCGGGGACAGGGGTTCCTTTATTTTTGGTTTTGTACCCCAAGCACCGGGCAAACAGTAGGTGCTTAAAAAACACTTGCTAACTGATGGATTGAATAAGGATTTGTGGAATTGAATTGACACAGGATCTGACTGTCCCTTAAATCTCTATGCTTGAAAAAGCACTAGACTTAAGAGGGAGCAGACCTGGGTTTGAATTTGAGCTCTGATGCTTAACTAGCTGTGTGACTCTGGGACAATCCTTTGGCCCGAGATTTAGTTTCTTTCTGTAAAATGAGAGGGTTGGACTCACTGGCCTACAATATCCCTTTCAACTTTAAATCCATGATTATTCAGTCTAGTGGTTCTTAACCTGGGACCATGAATTTGTTTTAGAAAATATTTTGGTAACTGGAATCAGAAGACCGGAATTCAGATCCTGCCCCAGACAACTAGTTCCTAGCTATTTGGCCTTGGACAAGTCACTTAACCTCAGTCTGTCTCAGATTCCTTATCTGCAAAATGGTTGTTATAAGGACCAAATGAAATTTGATATTTATAATATAGTTATATATTTATAGTGTACTTATATTTAATATTTATAAAGTATTTTATATACCATAAGTGGCTACATAAAAATGCAAGCTACAAGTGCTTTGCAAATCTAAAAGTGATGTATAAATGCTAGTTATATTACTATTATTAATTTTATGCATTATTTATTTAAAATTTTATGCATTATTAATTTTATGTATCCTCTGGAGGAGTCCATAGGCTGCACCAGGCTGCCCAAGAGTTCCATGGCACAAAAATGGTTTAGAACCTCTGTTCTAGCCCAGGACCTCTTATTTTACTGAAGTTGAGGAAGCGAAATGATTGGTCTAAGGTTTCAAGGCTAGCACGGAGCAGATCCAAGATTCAAATGCAGGCCTTTGGACTCTTTAAGTTCTGTTTTTTTTTTCTTTTCCATAGCATGTGATGCCAAGATTATTCGATATCCAAGCAAGTTTTGTTGATTGTCTAGATTTTAGAAAGTGGTGGAGACAATGTTAATGACGGATATTCAATGTAAAAGTGTGTTGTGTGAAATTTTTTGAGGGGAGAGTCTGTTAAATCAACACAAAATTAATCAGCACTTAAGTCAGTTAAACCAGCACATCCCTATCTCAAGGTCAAGATGATTTTTCTCATATTAAACAGAAACTGGCTGTTCTGTCTTTTTGCCCATTGCTCCTAATGATAGTAGTCAAGCAGAGGCAGTATAGGGCAGCTAGATGGCTCCACAGTGCATAGAGTACTGCGCCTGGAGTCAGGAAGCCCTGAGTTCAAATCAACCCTCAGACACTTACTAGCTGTGTGACCCTGGGCAAGTCACTTTCCCCTTGTTTGCCTCAGTTAGCTCTCACCCAATGACCAGTCCAGCACTCTGTACCTGATGGGGAGTGTGAACAATAATAATACCAGCGAACATTAATATAGTAATATGAGGTTTGCAAACTGCTTTCTGTGTGTGATTTCATTGGACCCTTATAACAATCCCATGAGGTAGGTGCTGTTATTATCCCCATTGTACAGATGAGAAAACAGAGGCTGGTCGCTGTTAAGTGATTTATCCAAAGCTACAGCGGTGAGAGGCAGGGTATGAATCAGGCTTTCCTTACTTTAAGGCTGACACTTAATTCTACAGCATCTACCAACCTCAGAAAATATTTGAATAAATGAGAGAAACAAGGAGTGAATCCTCCCTGAGAGATGGAAAATACCTACTTTGAATCCCCTCGGGTTTGTAGTTTGCAGAGGTCATGCTGGGAAAGTCCCTTCACCTATGCAGATTGACCCCCGAGGGTTTCCAAAGCTGCTCGTTTCACAACCACCCCAGAGACAGAGTAGAAGGCTTTCATAGTTGATGTACTGGGAAATGGGAGTCAAGAAAACCCACCGTCCTACAGCAAGTATTAAAGCCAGAAATCTCACGAAAATCACTGACCATCTCTCAGTTTACAGTTTTCACCTGTAAAGTGAAGCCTAGATGGCTGTTGAGGTTCCTTGCTCTTCTAGATTCAGGGTCCTGTGTCTCCAGGTCATTTCTTCCCATTATACTAAGCTGTCAGGTTGGGTTCCCTTGAACAGGGGGGTGGGTGAGTACCCCCTTGAAGCTGCCTCTCACACCTCCCTTCTCCCCCGTGGTGGTGGTGCTGCTGCTATCAGGTAGGTATTTGATTGGCTGACAAGTCTTGGACTTTCTAGGGACCCTCAGTGGCCTGACCACATTTCACCTCCTTCTCCATCTGTCTGGATGTCTTGCCCTTCTCAGACTGCCCTAACCAGGCTGCCCAGCTCTCCAGGGAACTATTATTACTCAGCCACAGATAACAAATCCCTCTAGGCCAGATCTCTCCCCCTCGGCCACAGCTCTCCCAGACTCTCTGAGCACTGTCCATTAATGGGCACCTGGGGAATATAGCTTGACTACAGTACTAGCCAAGCCCCCAAGCCTAATTCGATCTTAGGCTGCATTAAGGGAAGCGTGACGGCCATGACGAGTGAGGGAGATGATGGGGCATGATCTCTCTGGAGGGTGGTGCCCAGGACCAGGTAACATACTCTAGCCAGAACGTGAATAACATTTCACTGTTGTAGAGAGGTCATGCTGGGAAAGTCCCTTCACCTATGCAGATTGGCTACTCACATGTAACCTCTGTTCTTACAAGGTTGCTCTGGGAAGACAAGAGGTGCCCAACATGGTAGGGCTAGTAGTGGAGAGAACAAAGGTTTCGGAGTTTGAGGACCTGGGTTCAAATGCTACCTCTGACCTTACTCGTGTGACTTTGGGTGAATAACTTAGTCTCTCTGGGTTCTGGTTCCTCATGTAAAATGAGGGAGTTGGACCACACGACCTCGGAGGAGCCTTCTTGCTATAATCTACGATCCTACTGGTCAGAGGCAGGACTTTATTTTTTAAAATAAGCATTTATATAATGCCTACTATATGCCAAGCGCTTTAAAAAATTATTTTCTCATTTGATCCCCCTAACAACTTTCTGACATAGATGCTGTCATTGTCCGCATTTTAGAGTTGAGGAAACTGAGGCAGACAGAGAGAGTAAGTGACTTGCCTAGGGTCACAAAGCTAGTGAGTGTCTGAGGCTGGATTTGAACTTAGGTCTTCCTGAGTTCCGCCCTAATGCTGTATCCTCTGTGCTCCCTAGCTGCTATTCTGAATTGTGGCAGGAGTGTGGAGGTCCTGGCTTCCTTCTAAATAACAGGGGGATGTCCATACTTGGTCTACCTGCTTGCCAGGGTTGTGGCAAGGAAAGTTCTCAGTCAAGTTCCGGGTGATAGAGGAATGCAAATTGTCATTATGCCCTTTGGGGCCCATGGTAGAAGGGGAATATTGCCACCCATGCTGCATTTCCAGCCTGCAGAAGGAGTGAGGAAGAAGAGGCTGGTGATCTTAGGTAGCCCCGAGCCCCTCCTGCCCTCACCTCCACAGCAAACACGCAGCTTCTCCTTTCCACTCCTACAGCTCCCACTGTGGTCAGACTCATGGCCTCTCCCCTAGACTACGAGAAGCACCCACTAACGGTTTCCTGCCTGAAGCCTTCTCCCCACTCCAGCCCACTCCTGTCTCCACTGTCAATTTTTTTAAAAATCTAGGTCTAACCACGTCCATTCCCCTGTCCCCTTGATGGGGAGCTCCAAAGACTTCCAGAGAGTACATTCAGCATCTAAAAGAAAGTCTTCTGTGGGCCTGTGAGCTCTTCACAGCCTGGTCCTAGTCTGGCTTGACAGCCTTGCTGCACCATCTGCCCCTCCTCACATGCTCCCTCCACCTATGATGACCTGCCTGTGGGAGCTCCCACATAGCACCAGGTCTCCCGGCTCTGGACCACTGCCCTGGCTGGCCCCAGGCCTGAAGAACTTTCTCTCCTCATCTTCCCCTCCTGGATGCTTCCGAGGTTCAGCCCCAATGCAGCTTCCCACAGGAGGCCTTTCCTGGCCCCTTCGAGACTGCCTGTGTCTTGTAGGTGCCCAGGGATTTGCATAGTTTCTTCTGTTAGAATCTATTTTCCTTGAAAGTAGGGGCTTTTAAAAAAACCCACAGGAAACTAGTTATATCTCTAGCACTGAGCACAGTTTGGCACTTAGTGTTTCATAACTGCTTATTTGGGGTTTGCTGACATTGCATTTTATTATTATTCATGACCTGTGACATCCTGTGTTCTAAGGCCCCTCCCAGTTCTGACATTCTCTGTTCTAAGGGCCCTCCCAGCCATGACATTCTGTTTTCTAAGGGCCCTCCCAGCTCTGACATTCTGTGTTCTAAGGCCCTCCCAGCTCTGACATTCTGTGTTCTAAGGGCCCTCCCAGCTCTGACATTCTCTAAGGGCCCTCCCAGCCATGACATTCTGTGTTCTAAGGCCTCTCCCAGCTCTGACATTCTATCTCTTAAAGGGATTCTGGGGCGATGATGTTTCTACTACTCTCTACTCTGGTCAAAACCCCTCTGGGGACACTTTCTTCAGTTCTCAGTGGCACATTTTATGAAAGATGTAGAACCACCTCAGAGGCTGAGCAGGACACCTGGTATTCAGCTTGTAGACTCAACTGACAGAGTTGGGGATGTCCTTAGAACTTGGACATGGGAAGACCTGGAGAAAGATTTGACTCCCTGTATCTGGAGGTCTACCACAGGTATGAGGCATGACTTTGTCCATTTCGATGCTAAAGGGCACAGCTAGGAACGAGTCAAAGTTATAGGGAAGTGGAACTGGCCATCACATAAGGAACATCATGCTGGCCCAAAGTAGTCAGCTGCCTTGGGAGGCAGATTGATCACAGGAGACTTGAGTGGCTGCTGCTGCTGGAAGGATTATTGCACAGGAGTGGCTTGCTGTCACCGATTTCTGAGATCCTACAGTGATCAGGAAGGGCATTTGGAGGCAGTTAATATAAAAATATGTGCCTCCAGACCAGGAGATAGGATTTAAGGATTAGCTGTAGTTTTGAATCAACTATTTAAAAGCTTCCCAAATATGGCTTTCCACTTACCTTTTCAGGCTTGTTTCCTATTATTGACCTTATATTATTTCTTATTATTGACCTTAATGCACTCTTTGTTTCTGTTAGACTGGTCAGCTAGCTGGCCCTTCCACTCTTACCTGGGGTACCTCTGCACCAATGGTCCTCCATAGCTGGAATGCACCCGAGTTCTGGAATCTTTAAAGCTCAGCTTAGATGCTACCTCCTACACATGGCCCTTCCTGACCATCCTCTATGCCCCCCTCTCCAAGTTCTTAGCATTCTCTTCTTGAAGTTATGATACTTTGGATGGTTTTATATTTATTAACTGGTGTATACATGTTGTATTCTTCCAAGAAAATTGCCCTCGGGGACAGGGACGGTCTTTTTTTTCTCTTTGCATCATTGGGGCTCAAACGATACACTGTATATAGTAGGTACTAGATAAGTGTTGATTAAATGGAACAAAAGTACCTGGTGAACTCTGTGTGTGTGTGTGTGTGTGTGTGTGTGTGTGTGTGTGTGGTCTCACTAGGGTGGGCTTCCTCCTTCCTTCTTGGGATGTAGCAATGATATCTGGACACCAGAGAATGTCCATGTTAAGGCTAAGTGGCACTGACTGGCATCCTCTCTTTGAACCCCACTGAGAAAGGAAGAAGCTGGGGTCACAGAAGTTGGTCTGTGTCTAGTTATGGGCATCATCCTTTCCTCAAGCTGACAGATGCCAGCTGTTGAGCTCTCATTGGGGACCAGGGAACAGCTGTCAGGCTTCTCTTGTGGGTGGCCAAAGGCAGCCAAGAAACCCTCCAGGACAGTCTTTTAAGGGTGGCTACCTTAGGCAGTTTGTGCTGCGCTGGACAGTGTCCTCTGGAAATGTCAGTAAATGTAAACACAGAAGGATGGGCGCTCACAGAGGAGCTTAATAAATATTGGTTAATGGGTACCAGATACATAAACATGGGCAAATTGGGTCATTTCTGAGCCTGGTTCATCATTTGTTAAGTTGGGGTGATAACACTTATGTAGGAGTTGGGGAATGGATCAGGGCTAATAACCTATTTTTACTGTCTGTCTCTTTCCTCCATGCCTTTGCTCATATTGTTCACTATGCCAAGGATGCCCTCCCTCCCTTTGTAAGCCTGTTAGATTTCTGTGTATTCTTACCTCTGTAATGTACAGATGGTGTATGACAGGAAAGTCTTTGAGGGCAGGGGCTGGATCCCCAGTACTTAGCACAGCACCTAATTTATAAGAAGTGCTGAATGAATGATCATTGATTGACTGATTGACTGAACTATGTTTTTCTCAGATCCTCTTCTTAGACTGGGAGCTCCTTGACGGCAGGGACTAGAGCTTAGCTTAAGTATGTGGCTTCCTCTGCGCTTCCTTAGCACAATCTTGCATGGGCTAGGTGCTTAATAAGTATTTGTTGAATCCAACTGAAGGGAACCAACTGCAAACAGGGGTGGTGGTGTTTCTCTGGGAAGGCAGGCTAAGCCCCTTGGGCCCAGCTAACCCTCCCCAAAGTTCCTGGTGAATCTCCACAGTACATTTGGTACTTACACAGAACAGGGGTCCAACATGTAACTAACGTGTTTATTCCAGTACCATTCACTAAACTTGATTGTTCCATTGAAACATCTGCATTTTCTCCTGGGAGAGACTGAGACACAGCAGCACCTGTGTTCTGCCCCACCCACCAAGGATAGCCCCCTTGGCCAAGCCGCCCTCTCTTGGCCAACAGGCTGGTCTTAGAGCTGGGAGAGATACCAAATCTCCCCAGAGAAAGAAGCGGCCCATTACCTGCAGAGTCTCTGGGGGATGGGGTAACCATCAAATGGGGTATCACAGTGAATGATTCAGGTCCTGGCCTCTGACACAGTATGGTCCAAACTCCTAGGGCACTTTCTCTCGGGGCCCTCTGCTATACTAAACTAGATTTGCTCTTCTCAGAGCAGTCAAGGGCAATGCTGGTGGCTCTGCTGGACCTTTTCTCTTTGGGGGCTGGTCCGAGAACACTGAATATCAGGATTAGTGATTATGTTTTGCTTATCAGTTCTGGGTACTTCTTGCTTCCCTATACTTACTCCACCTTCTGATTTCCCAATAGGTGGGGCTGGCATTGACCTAACTTCTTTTTCCCATCCAAGGGCATCTGTTAAAGAGATGTGACCTTGGGAAGCAGAGTGATTCCCTTCTCCATCCCATGCCTACCTGCCTGTATGTGTATCTGCCTGCCTTCCCACAAGTTCTGCTCAGCCCTAGAGTGGCCTTTGCTTTGGTGAGATGGGACGACAGGGTGGATGGGAACCCTATGGGGTAGTGGAAATCATATGTTAAAAAATCAGGAAATGGGCATATAAAATCTTGCCCTTGTATATTGCCTAGTCAATAAGTGTAAATGTCCTCCTGCCAGGAGAAGGACTGAGTCCTTAAAAGATAGAAACGTCAAAATGTTACTTCATTGTCATTTAAAAAAAAAACCCCGACAAAACAACCCCAACCCCACAAAATTGGTGTAAACAAAACAAGCAACAGGACAAATCTTCCCCGATGGCAATCGTAGCCAACGCTTTAGCACCAGTCACCGATCTGCTTGCTCCTGGGCCTCAGGACAGCCCAAAGAGAAGGAAGAGGTCATTGGCACATGGTGAAGACCCAATTCCAAATTTTGTGCATGTGATATGTATGAGAAGGTGGTGCCACTGTAGGGTGTATGGAGATGCCCAGGCAAAGGTGGCTTTCACAAAAGCTGTCTTGTGTAAGAACTGGGCCATAGCTTGTGGATGGGTGTTCTCCCCCTTCTTGTGGGGAGTGGAGGGCTGTGCCCATCAGCCCCCTGCAAAAACAAACAAAAAGTCTCTCTGTCATTCTTTCCTTTTTCTTTTCCTTTTCAGTCTGTTAAAATCTTCAGACCTGAAGAATTCATCAGTTTGAATTGGGGCAGGTCCATTATTGGGGGGGGTGGTTCCTCAGGCCCCCTGGGCCACCTGCCCACATCAGTGTCCCCAAGGGGAAACTGAGGCCTCAGGGAGGACTGGCTGTCAGGTGATACTAGGGATAGCAGCCTTCTGAGGGAGAAGAGGAGGGACAGTCTTCTCTTCACATTCATCTTCCTGAAAGTACCCTTCTCCTTCTGGCCTTGGTCAAGCAGTACTGGGATCATTCTCTTTCTTAGAGGGAGATGAAGAAACGGCTTTTGGTCTCAGACTGGAAAAAAAAATCTAAAAGAGCCCTTTTCAAAACTGTCATTGCTGTTCTTCATTCATTATTTGTCCTTTAAAAATAGTTTTCATATGGTTTTCCCCAAAATATCTTTTTTCCCATTCCCTTTTTTCTTTCTTTTCTTTTTTTTCCCATTGCTTAAATTGTCGGCGTTTCTGATGACTTCTCTCTCTGGAGTGGTTCCACCTGTTGCCACTGTCCTCAGAGCTGGTGGGTGACTCTGTGGTTGGACATAGGACGCTCAAAAACTGGGACCGGGGCACACAGAGGCAAAGGGGAGCAGGGCCATGAGGAAGAGGAGAGTGAAAGTGGGATGAAGGTCAAACTTCCACCGACTGGATCTGGTTCATTTGCGCTCGCATCACCTGAATACTGTTCAGAATTTTCTTTTGATGACCAGCTAGAGTGACACCCACACGAAGAATGTCCCTTTGGGGAAGAAACACAAATACACATACGCTGCATAAAGGAGTCAGAAGACTAAAGTATGGCGGCCTGCCTTTAGAAGGAAGACTTTCCCCCCCTCTTCACTTTTCCACTCCCTCAGTCTCCACTCTGAATGCAGCCTTAGAAGCCTCTCCCTGCTCTGAACTCATAGCCCTTCTTTGTACTTTTAAGTTGGTTATTAATCAAGTCTGAAGCTTCTGAGAATGAGTGATAAACACAGTTTACAGAAGGAAAATGGTCATGGTGAGACCTGGCTCATGCATGACCATCAGTGTCCAAAGGGGTGTTCCCTCTCCAGAAGGAGAGAGCCATTGAAAGGAAGAGGAATCACAGCTTCTCAGGGTTGGAAGAGATCTCTAACCTGTCCCTAAGCCAGATTTCCTAGATTCTCTGCAAGATTCCCTCCAAGTGGCCAAGCGACCCAAATTCAAAGACCTCCAGCCTTCTGAGACTGCCCATTTGGCTTGGAGAGCTCTCACTGTTAAAAATTAAAACTCTCTCTGCAATGCCCCTCCCACTCTGCCCTGCTTCTTGTTCTTGCCTCTGGGGAACCAAGCAAGGCAAGGCTGCTCCATCTTCCACATGACAGCCGTCCAAATACTTGCAGACGGTCCTCATGGCCCTCCCAAGTCTTCTCTCTCTAAGGCTAAACATTGACAGTTCTTCCAGTTGATCCTTATATGGTCTGATTGTCAGGTCCCTCCCCAGCCTGGCTACCAATGTTCGGAGTCTTCTAGTTTAAGGATCCATTTTTATTGCTGAGTTGTTTTTCAATCATGTCTGACTCTTCGTGACCCCATTTAAGGTTTTCTTGGCAGAGATACTGGAGAGCTTTGCCATTTCCTTCTCCAGCTAGTTTTACATATGGGGAAACTGAGGCAAACAGTTTGAAGTGACTTGCCTAGGGTCACACAGCTAGTAACTGTCAGAAGCTGGATTTGAACCAAAGAAGATGAATTCACCTACCTCCAGGCCTTGTACTCTCTATGCACTATGGTGTCACCTAGCTGCCTTTAAGGTTCTGTACTATAGTGGAAAGAACCTTGGAGTCAGGAGATAACTGAATTTAAAACTCACTTCTGACACTTATTAGCTGTGTAACTATGGATGACTTCTCATCTGTGAAATGGGGATAATACCAGTAGATCAGCTGGTGGCATAGTGAATAGAGCACTGGGCCTGGAGCTGGGAAAACTTGAGTTCAAATCCAGTCTCAGACACTAGTTGTGTGACCCTGGGCTAGTCATTTTAACTTTACCTAGCCTCAGTTTCCTCATCAATAGAATGGGGACAACAATAGCATCTACCTTTCAGGGTTAGAGTATTTGTAAAGCACTTTGTAGGCTTAAAGCACTGTAGGTAGAGATGCCAGCTATTATGATGTGGTTGCTAATGTCCTTCCTGAAATGAGAACAATTACAGTAACTACCACACTTATTTCACGCTTTACAGTTTGCAAGTACTTTCTAACCACGATCTTATTTGGGAAGGCAGTAGGGGCTTCGAGTTACCTAATACTTGTGTTATTGTTTGAGTCTTCCTGTGGTTATGTCTTAGCTCCCTAATGAGAAACCTAGCTCCCCAGGGGCAAGGAACTATGTCATGCTTTTTTCTATTGTCCTACCTTTGGGCACAGGGTAGGTGTTTCATAAGTATCTGCTGGTTCTATTGTATTGATTATTCAACAATGATTTCCTCTGGGGCCTCCCGCTCACTACAAGGTGCCTGGGCTGTCAGGATTGTGGGATTAGGGGTAGCCTGCCTAGGGCACAACACCTGGAGAGGTGTGATAAAGGCCGCTTTTTAATTCGACTTTTTGTAATTCCTTTAATATCAAAAAATACTGTTCTCTGCGGCTCAGGCGTATAGATGCTGAGATCTTTTGGATTGCGTGGGTTATGGTAAGAGCTCAAAGCCTCCAGCGGCCAGTCGTAAACAATTTTCATTCCTTGCTTTGGGTGTAGAAACACCTTGTTCTTGTTTTGTAGTTGGATGGCTTGCGCCTCCGCTGGGCCTCCAGACCCTGGAACTGCTTCCCCCTCCTTCCCAGGCTCCCCCAAGCTCTGTCTTATACTTCCCTTTTTCTGCCCAAACTTCTTCAGCGTCCCACAAATACCATTTACTCAGCTCCGGGGAGCTTTGAGATCTCACCTCTCCTCCTTGCTACAGATTGCTTTCTACAGGAGGAGAGTAAATGCCTCATCAGACACTCTCAGGTACACATTAGCTACCAGGGCCTGGGGCCAGATCTCCACACAGGCAATTTCCCTTTGTAATCTAGCCATGTTCCTGGCTCACTCCTGCAACCCGCAAACAGATGGACTGGCGGCACTGTCTCTCCCCAGAGATCTCTACTCTTAGCTAACGCGGAAAGGACTAATCCCCAGAACCCAGGGTTGAATCTGATGAAAAGAACTAATAGGGAACCACAGAAACTCTCATGCAATGTAATGAAGGAACGGACTCTTAGTGCTGCCCTCCCCAAACGACTTCCTATATAGTTTGTCCAGGTATATAGGTTATCTCCCCTGACAGAATGGAAGTTCCTTGAGGACAGGTTTTTCCTTTTGTTTCTATATGCCCAGCTCCTGGCATATAGCAGGCACTCTTTGATTCATGGGAAGTTGCCCTGAGTTACCAGCCTCACCCAGTCTGTCACCTATGAGACAGAGCTCAGTGAATAGCCACTTTGCTATGTGACCAGTGAGAGTCTGGGCCTCTTTAGTTACTGGATTGGAAGTGGGTGCCCTCCCCATTGCTGGCTGACACCCTCCTTGCTGAGGCTAGTGGGGAGGGCTGGGCTTATCTTTGTTTCTGACCTGGGATAGAGCTGGCCTCAGGGTTAGGGGGGAGGTTGAGGACAGCCTGGGTGGGCCGGGCACTTACTCCATCATCATCTGAGAGACAACATCGAAAGACGTGAAGCCGGCATTGGCGAAGCTCTCCTTATATTGGCCCATCTTGATGGCCTCCAGCCACTCATCCACCGTGTTAAAGCTGGTGTAGTCAGGGACCGTGCGATCCAGCAGGGGGAGGCTGATCCTGAGAGGGGGTCAGAAATGGTCAGTGCAGGCTTTGGGTGGGCACATGCATGGATGGTGAGCATGCGTGTGTATGTATGAAAGATTACAGTGCACATGTGTGATTGCATGTGTGTATGCATGTGTGTATAAGTGTATATATGCATTGTGAAATGCAGGTGCATATAGCTGTATATGTATGTGTAGAAGTATATTGTATATGTGTATAATGCATATATGTGTATAATGTGTATGTGTGTATGCATATGGGAAGGCATGTGTCCAAATATTTATGTATATGTGCATTGTGTATATGTACATAGCATGTGTGCATGTGGGACTGCAGGTCAGAGGAGAAGATGGTCTGCTGGGGTCATTTGGAGGTATAGAGTGCCTGAACAGTGATTTAAGCTGAAAAGAGCCTAAAAAACAACTTTAGATCTGTGACATATGTGGGGGGGTAGAGAGAGAGAGAGGAGAGGTGGGTAAAAGGGTTGGGTCACTTTTCCAACAAGAAATGAGGAAGAGAGAAAAGAGGTCCTGGGTATAGTGGGAAGAACCTGGGTTCTGAGTCTCTCTTTGGCCTGTGTGACCCTGGGCAGGGGGCTCACCCTCTCTGGGCTGGAGTTCCTGGCAGAGTCACAACTTGCATCACCTTCCCTGGGTGGGGCAGTAGGTAGAGGCTTAGCCTTGGAGTTAGGAGAATCTGACTTCCAATCCTGCCTCAGATCCTAAGTCTAAGGCTAAGTCACTTAAAACTCTCTAGGCCTTCATGGGAAAGATGGGGACAATAATAGCACCTCCTTCACAGGGGTGCTGTAGGGACCTAGTGAGATAATGCGCTTTGCTCCCTGTTCTGAGAGTCTCTGGCTCCTGAGGGGACACGGGTTACTTTCAGGACTCCTCTAATCTTGAACCATCCACTTTCAACATCTGAGGAAATCTATCATCCTTGATAACGATGCCAAACCATCCTGATTTTCAGCAAAGTTCAAGGAATCTGGATGAAATGAAGAGCGCCATGAGGAGCTAAATACTCCCTTCTCTTGTCTCTCTCAATGGTAGGGAAAGACCCAGGGCAGGGGGACTTTCATGGCCTGGGTAAGGACAGCTGTGAATTAGAGGCTAGGATAATGGCCTAGGGGTCTTTGGAGGAAAGCAAGAACAACTTAGAATTAAAACATTAAGATTTGGAAAGGACCTTAGAACTGAAAATGTTAGAGCTAGATGTGATCTTAAGCTACAGAATGTCGGAAATGGAAAGGCCGTTGGGCCATAGAATGTCAGAGCTAAAAGGGGCCTTAGAACACTTGGAACATAGAAGATCAGAGCCAGAAGGGATCTGAGAACACTCAATGTCAGACCTGGGAGGGAACTTGTAGATACAGAAAGTTAGGGTTGGGAAGGATTTTAGAAGAGAGAATATTGAAGTCGGGGAAGACTTTAGAACACAGGATGTTAGAGCTGGGAGGACCTTAGAACACAGGATGTCAGAGCTGGGAGGACCTTAGAACGCAGGATGTCAGAGCTAGGAAGGCCTTTAGAACAGGGAATGTCAGAGCTGGGAGGACCTTAGAACACAGCATGTCAGGGCTGGAAGGGCCCTTAGAACACAGAATGTTGGAGCTTGGTGAGCCTTTAGAATACAGGATGTCAGAGGTGGGAGGGCCTTTAGAACACAGAGTATCAGAGCTAGGAGTGAGTTTATAACACAGAATGTCAGAGCTGGGAGGATCCTTAGAAGAGGGAATGTCAAAGCAGGGCAGAACATTAGAAAACAGAGTCAGAATTGGAAGGGGTCTTTGGACAATGGATATCAGAAGTAAGAGACACTTCAGAGCACAAAATGCCAAAAAGCTAGAAAAAAACTTTCAAGGTCTTCTGACCCAGCTCCCTCATTTTAGAGATGAGGAAATGGAGACCAGGGATGAAGAATCTGATTACAATTCATCTGGGCCAGCCACTTGTTGGAAGCTTGATCAGCCTCTCCCACATCCTCAACAGGTACCCATCTGACCTTTGGTCTCAAGTACCTGGGAACACTCCACTTCTCCTTTCTACTGCTGGATAGCTCTGATTTTTAGGAAATTCTTCTTCCATATCAGAAGAGCCTTAATCTATTTTCAATATCTGGAAAACTATATTACATATAGTTGGATATATATATACACACACACATACTTATATATCTCCATAATACAGAGATACAATAATTGTATGTGTCATCTATAGAATAATATTAATAATAATTAGATATGTAATCTATAATTGTATTCCTCTGCCATCCTATATATCTTATTTTATTCCTTTAAAACGATTATTCTAAGGGATTCCTAGGTTTCACTATGCTGTCCAAAGGGTCTGGGTCCCTTGTGCTACACTGGGATGAAATGTGCCTATGGGGTGGCGTGGGAGCCATACCCAGAGGAGAGGGGCGCCATGGCTTTGAGGCTGTTGGGGTTTCGAATCATTTTGTCCAGCGTATTCACAATCTGCCCAAACTTGGGTCGGTGATTCCGGTCTTTCTGCCAACAATCCAGCATAAGCTGGTGCAGGGCATTGGGGCAGTCCATGGGAGGGGGCAGTCGGTAGTCTTGCTCTATGGCGTTGATTACCTGAAAGACCCCCCAAAAAAGAGAGAGAAGATAATGATGATGGTGATAATAACCCCTTAAAACTTAACAGCACTTTCCTCACAACAATCCTGTGACGTGACTTATACAAGTACTATTAACCCCATTCTACAGATGAGGAAAGTGAGGACTGGCGAGGGGAAGGGACTCGCCCAAATTCACGGGGCAGAGCTGGTACCTAAACTCAGTTCTTTTGACTCCAAGTCTGGTGCTCCTTCCATAGTGTCAAAGTAGTAGAAGAAACAGAAAGAACAGGACTAATGACTCAATCAACAAACATTTATTAAACACCTTCTATTGCAGGCCCTGAGGACACAGAGACAAGAAGAAGATAGTTTCTGACCTCAAGAAGCTTTCAGTCCTTTGGGGCAGGGGATACAACATGTACCCAGATAAGTATCAATAATAATAGATTATTACCGGGTCCTTTCTATCCCCCCAAATGGAATCTAAACCTCATGGTCCTGCATTTAAGGATCCCCACAATCTGGTTTCAACTTAATTTCCCAGCCTTATTTCTCACAGTTCCTCTTCACCAACTTATGGATCAAAGTTGGAGGGGACTACAAAGGTTTTCTTATTCTTGCCCCTTGTTTTAGGAGGAATCCGAGGCCCAGACGGGTCTGTGTTCTAAGGGCCCTCCCAGACCTTTCCATTTCGGGGGTGGATGCTCATTTCCCACAGGCTATGACTGCATGAGTGTTAGTCTTGACTCCCTAACGAGATTCTGGGGATGCACTGGGGTGCAGAGGAGAATACGCTAAGTTTGGGTGAATCTTCCCTCTGCCACTTGCTACTGTGGGACCTTGAACAAGTCAGAGGCCAGGCTCTGGGTTTCAGTTTCTTTTCTGTAAAGCAGGGACTTTGGATGATATGGGCCTTTACGGTCCCTTTTATAAGCCTATGATTATAAGCCACTTGGGGGCAAAGACCAGGTGTTATATTCCTTTGACCAATCCCAGCAGACAGAACAGAGTCAATGAAGCAGCAGATCCTCACTCAATATCTGGTCATTGTCTGATCACCTGAAAGGCTATTCCAAATCCTCACTCTCCTGGGCTCTGCCATTTATGAGAGCGGAGACCTGTTGGTGCAGACGCTATTAGGTAACGTGGGGGCAGATATTGGGCTATGTCCCAGAAAGTCAGCATCTGGTAGACACCTGTTAGGGGGCTGGAGCCGGGGGCTTTCAACAGGTATCATCTCCCACCCTGTGGTATCTGGACCATGACTTCAGGTTCCTCCCTCCCTCCGAGGAAAAAAAAAGTGGGGTTCTTCTGTTGGGTGTTTCGGCAAAAGATCTTGCTAATTTCAAAGGCTCTATTTGAAAACTTACGTCCTGATTGGTCATGTCCCAGTACGGCCTCTCCCCGTAGGACATCACTTCCCACATGACTATTCCATAACTCCACACATCACTGGCAGATGTGAATTTCCTGTATTGGATGGCTTCCGGAGCTGTCCAGCGTATTGGGATCTTCCCACCCTGGGGAGAGAGAAAGAAGGAATCACAGACGTCCAGATTTGTAGAGTCAGAAGGGGCCTCATTGCTCTTCTAGTCCGACTCAGAGCCAAAAAAGAATATAAAACTACAATATGTTCTATAGAATTATGTAACGTAATATAGAATATATTTAAACTCATATCTACTATAATGTAACTGGCATGTGGTCAGCCTGCCTCTGTTTGAAGACCTCCAATGAGGGGGAACCCACTATGTTCCCCACTGTCTCCATTTCATTTCAGGTAGCTCTCAAGGTTAGGACATTTTTCCTTGCTTTAAGTCTAAATTAGCTTTTTTATAGCTTTCACTCATTGTTCTTGAATCTGCCTCCTGGGCCAGACAGGCCACATACATCCTTCCTTCACATGATAGCCTTTCTAATACTTGAAAATAGCTCTCATGTCTTGCCTGAGTCTTCTCTTCTCCAGGGTAAACATCCCCGGTTCCTTTAAATGGTCCTCTTACTGCACATGTTTTCACCATCCTGTGTGACCTATTGGGGACAAGTTCATAATTTAGTAGACTGAGGAAGGGCCAGGAAAGAATGCAGGGTTCCTGAGGAGCTCCCTCTAGGCCTTCTATGAGCTCGTTAAAAAATGTCATTGGGGCAGCTAGGTGGCGCAGTGAATAGAGCACTGGCCCTGGAGTCAGAAGGACTTGAGTTCAAACCCTACTTCAGACACGTAACACTTACTAGCCATGTGACCTTGGGCAAGTCACTTAACCCCAATTGCCCTGCTCTCCCCCTTCCAAAAAAAAATCATCTCCCTTTTAATGGACACCACGTTTTCTTTTTTTGCTTCCTCCTCCTCCTCTTCCTTCTTCTTTTCCTCCTTATTATTATTAGCAGCCACGTGGCTAATTCTCATTGAGCTTGCAATCTATTAAAATTTATAAACATCTTCCTTCATCCTACTCTAGTATAGTTGATTTTTAAAAAAACTAAAGTTTAAGACTCTAGTTTTTAATCCCTATTGCATTTTATTTTATTAAATTCAGTCCATTTTTCCAGTCTCTTAAGAGTTTTTTAGATCTCAATTCTGGCATAGTCTTGTATACAGTAGATGCTTAATATATACTTATTGGATTGAATGGAACCTGTCATATTGTTAGCTTTGTTTCATCTTCAGATTCAATAAACATACTACCTATGTATTCATTCAGGTCATTGATAAAAATGTTACCCCTTCATAGTAGAAGGTACTGGGTATATGTTCTAATGGTCTATGTCTGAACTGCACAACCTTTGACCCTCAGGTCATTTGTGGCAAGCCAAAGGATTTCAGGTGGCCTGGGGGAAAAATGTAGAGGAAAACATCCTTTGTATATAGAGGGAATCTTTTGGGTGGCTGCAAGTGGCCCAGGTGTGGTCTATGTTCTAAGGTTCCCTCAAGTGCTGATTTTCAATGTTCTAAGGACATGGCCAGCTCAGATACTGGAGTTTCTTTGGCCCTCACATTCATTGTTGTAAAGCATCTCTCATCATGGACATAATCAATTACAATGTCTCTCCCAGCAAGGACATCCTATGTTTTGTGGTCCCTTCTAGCTGAACACTCTAAGTTCTAGGGTCATTTTCAGTTTTGAAATGCTATGGTCAAAGATCAGTTCCAGACCTGACACTCTATAATTAGAATTTCCTTCTATTTATGACAGTCTATGATTCCTCTATCTGTGCTGAAAGATTTTAAAATGTACTCAAGATCTATGAAACGTAGAAATCTAAGGACCCTTTGAGTCACTCTAAGAGATCTTTTCTGAGTGTCATGAATAGGACTCATGCATGTTCGCCTGCCACTTTGGGCCAATCTTTCCTTTTGGGTCTCAGTTTCCAGCCTCTAAAACCAACATCCAAAGTAATAAGAGTTGACTTTATCCTCCATCCTGCACATTAGAGGGTCATCTGTCAGCAGTCTATATAGAGGGACACCCCGCTCAGGTTTATGGAACAATGGGAAACTTGGTCTGGTGGGTTTTTTTTGGCATCCCTGGTATTGCTGTCCCAGGTATTGCTAGCTTGCACACCCTTTTCAAAGGATTGCCCTTTCTCTTTGCATTAGTTACCAGGGCGCTTGTGTAGGTGGGGTCCGAGGTATCATCTTCCAGGAAGCGTGAGAGCCCAAAGTCAGACACCTTGCAGACCAAGTTGCTATTGACCAGGATGTTTCGGGCAGCCAAGTCTCGATGCACATAGTTCATGTCTGCCAGGTACTTCATGCCCGCAGCAATGCCCCGAAGCATGCCCACTAGCTGGATAACTGTGAATTGCCCATCATTTTGCTTTAGAAGAAGCCAGAGACAAAAGCAGAATAAGAAAGATATTAATCATGGGCCAAGATGCACAGAATCTTATTGCTAGAAGAGACTTTCTAGAGATAAGATGAGCCTTTACAGAGCTAGTTCAACCTATTCCCAAAGCAGGAGCCCCTCTAGAACATCCCCAACAATATCCCCAGTCTCTGTTTGCAGACTTTCCCAGACAGGGAACTCATCACCAACGTAACCTACGCAACTGTTGAACAGATTAATTAGGATGTTTATTTTCAAACTTAGTAAAAGTCCGCTTTGCTATTATTCCCTCTACCACCCCCTAACACTCTCCCACCAGCCTGGAGTACATACAATAACCTTCTTACAGATGTTCCTCTACAGTTGACTATCTCCACAGGACTTTCTTTACCACATCCTGTAACAACACTTAAAAATTGTTGAGGGTTGTTACTTATCCTCATATATATATATATGGGGCATTCTGTGTTCTAAGGGCCCTCCCAGCTCTGACATTCTGGCTTCTAAGGGTCCTTCTACCTCTTCTCACCCCTTTTGAGCACCCTATTAGAAGGTAAATTCTTAGATGCAGGGATTTTCTTCTTCAAGTTTGCTGATTTTCCTTCATTTCAGTCATGCCTGATTTTCTGTGACCCTATTTGGGGTTTTCTTGGCAGAGATATTGGAATGGTTTGCCATTTTCTTCTCCAGTTCATTTGACAGATAAGGAAACTGAGGCAAACAGGGTGAAGTGACTTGGCCAGGGTCACATAGCTCATAATACTCTGAGGCTGGATTTGAATTCAAGCCCTCCTCACTCTAGGATAGATGCTCTATCCACTGAGCTACCTATCTGTCCTTCTAGTAAAATCAACTGAACAATTAAAATCTGCCATTGTTCCTGACTGGGGTGCACTTGTCTACTTCTCAGGGGCCTCACTCCACATCTAGGTAATGTTTTTTCGGACCAATATGCCCCTCCGTGGGCACTACTCCCCTAAAAAGTGTGCTATACCTCCCATTAGAAAGTAAGCTCCTTGAAAACTGGGGCTGTCTTTGTTTTGTTAAGTGTAGACAGAGGAAACAGGCGCAGAGAGGTTTAAGTGGCTTGTTGGTATCATCTGTTAGGAGCCAAAGTTCTTTTATTTAAGCATATTTTTTAAACTATAAATTCATAATCTGACTCCTGCTTCAGTCTCTGATCAGACCTGCTACAGCCAAAGCCACATAGGCCTAGAGAGGGGGCACCAGGAGTTTTGGCCCAGGGCCTTCAGACCCTCTCACACATGGCTTTCTCCAGCCCAGGAGTTAGTGATGAGGAGGGAAAGAGTTTAGCACCCAGTGGGTGAGAATAATTAGTCAAAATAGCAAACTACCAAACCTGGGCACAGTGAATAATCTGTGAGTCACTGTCTAATTAACTCCCCCTCCAGCTCAAATGAATTTCTCCTAATTGCTCCTGTTATTTTCTCAGCATTAATTATAAAGTGGGTTTCCGGGTAGTTTGCTGCCCTGAGCATTCTCTGAACCACTTGCCCAGGGGCCAAAACAGATAGCTATAGCTCTGTCCCCTGAGGCCCTCCGTGAGCTCTCTTCTCCAGGAAGACTAGTGTCTCCAGTGCCCTTCACACCTACCAGAAGGGCCCACTCCTCTGCTCACATCCTTTCCCCTCGTTTTCAACGCTTTCCTTGTTCCTGCTCCCTTAGCCTAGTCCTGTCCTTCAAGGCCCAACCTAAGCCCTCGATCCTTGACAATGCTTTCATCCAAAGGGATCTCTTCCTTTTTAAAAATCTTACAGCAGTGAAGCTGTCACCAGAATGGTACTTAGTTTATACTGTCACCATTAGTGGCTGCTATTCACCTTCTTTATATACATGACATCCTGTGTTCTAAGGGACCTCCCACCTCTGACATCCTGTGTTCTAAGGGCCCTCCCACTTCTCACATTCTGTGTTCTAAGGGCCCTCCCACCTCTGACATTCTGTGTTCTAAGGGCCCTCCCACTTCTCACATTCTGTGTTCTAAGGGCCCTCCCAGCACTGACATTCTGTGTTCTGAGGACCCTTCTTACTGATATTCTATGTTCTAAAGTCTGTTCTTGCTCTAAAGTCCCATGTGCTAATATTCTATGACCTAAGGTCTCTTCTGATAAAATCTGAAGGCGTTTCAGCTGTAAGCCTGAGTGGAAGAGAGCTCACAGCTTCCTACAGTTGCGAACAACCTCTCTCCCACCCCTTTCCCCCAATGTCCTGATGCTAGTTATCAGGAATAGGCAAGTCAGGAAGTCCAAGCCCCTGAGTATTCCTAGCAGGAGTGTGAAGCAGAGACTGAGTATATTGACAAAACAGGTGGATGTGAAAAAATGAGCATAGAGAGGGCTCAGAACTTGACCTGGCTGTATGGAGGCTGAGGGAATGTGAGTTAGTACATTTATGGTGGTCTTCAGGAGTGGATCCCTGGCAGTTTTAAGGGGGATTCTGGCCATGGATGCTCAGAGGGTTGGATGTGCCCTAGGGGGAGCTCTGATCTATGGGGATATAAGAATATTGGGTATTAAAATGTGACTTGACATCCCTCTGGTGAGAATGAATATATCTTGGTTTTAAGACCTCTTCACAAAGTGATTCTGGCCACTGAATGATGATAATCCTCATTAGATGGGCAGCTAGGTGGTGCAGTGGATAAAATGCCAGGCTTGGAGTCAGGAAGACTTGAGTTCAAATCCAGCCTTAGACACTTACTAGCTGTGTGACCCTGGGCAAGTCATTGCACCCTATTTTCCTCAGTTTCCTCATCCATCAAATGAGCTGGAGAAGGAAATGGCAAATTGCTCTAATATGTTTGCTAAGAAAACCCCATAAGGGGTCATAGAGAGTCAGACATAATTGAACAACAATAATAATCTGAATGGCAAAATTTTGACCTCCATATGATAAAACAAGTGCTTTGGCTGGGAAGGAACATGAACATGAGTGGGTCCAAGTCATCCTCTTGCTTTGGTGTTCTATGTTCTAGCAGCCTGTGGTTCTTGACCTCACCTGCCCTGTTTCTCCTTTCTGCTTCCCTGCCCTCCCCCTTCTCCTTTCCTTCCCTCTAGTGCCTGGCCTGCTCTGCCCTCTCTTACCCGGAGGAAGGAATCCAGGGAACCATTCTCCATGAACTCCGTGATGATCATGACCGGCGTGCTCTTGGTGACCACGCCCTCCAGGTGGATGACGTTAGGGTGGTCGAACTGGCCCATGATGCTGGCCTCGCTCAGGAAGTCCCGCCGCTGCTTCTCTGTGTAGCCTGATTTCAGGGTCTTGATGGCCACGAAAATCTCTCTTTTGCCTGGCAGCTTCAGGTGGCCACTGCAGACTTCCCCAAACTCCCCTGGGATGGGCAGACAAAAAGGGACAGTAGATCATTCATGGGATGGCAGTTTGGCCTTGGCCCCCCTTCCATGTCATCTCCACTCACTGGGGTCTGCAGAGATTGCTGATTTTCCTTCCCAAAGACCAACCCAATCTTCTCAGACACAAGATCCTATCCATGTTCCCTTCCATATACAGTAACCAGAATTTTAGAGATGGAGGATCCAAAGTGGGGTGACAAATTGCCTTCTCGTTGAGTTGGCCTTGGTCAGTATGAGACACGACTTAGATGACTTGAACCTGGTCCCCCTGAGACTCCCCTGGGGAGAAGGGGTCCAGGGCAGTCCTCCTCCCACCCTTAGACCTACAACTCTGCAAAGGATTCTCCTAGCAACTGAGGGGGATCCCGGAGGGCAGAGGCCACGGTGCCCGGGAGGGCCCCCGCCCACCTACCTGCTCCAATCACCTGCTCAATTTTGACACAAGAGATGTCAATTTCCTTGGCAAACTCTCGCACGGCTTCGTTGGGGTCCTCATAGGTGAAGGGGTCAATGTAGATTTTCATGCCTGGAGTCACTGGGAGGGGGGGGGATGAGATCAGGGCTCAGTCACACCGAACTGTGGACACTGACAGACGGATGGACAGACAGACAGACAGCTGGGAACGGGCACTCAGCTGCAGGCAGACACTCCTGGGCAGGGCAAAGCCATTCCTGAGTGTCTTCCCAATGCCAGCCTATGCAAATCGGCCAGGAAAAAGGCACATCCCAGAACAAGACAGTGAGTGGGGGTGACGAGAAAGGGGGAGCCAAGAAGGACGAGGGACACTAGAGGAGAAAAGACCACCATCTAGTAAAGAATCTTCATAAGGATTTAGTGCCAGGAAGGACCTTATATGCCATCTAATCCCATCCCTGTATTTTACAGATGAGGGAGCCATAGGCCAGAGAGTTTCACAGAGCTAGTAAATGCTGGAGGCCAGAATTCAAACCCATGTTATCCGAGTTTCCAAATCCAGGCTCTTCCCATGATATCACACTGCTCGTTTGGTTCTAAGAAACCCATGCTTGTGAGAGTGACTGTTATCAGAATTCCCCCCCCATCCTTCAAGGCCCAGCTTGAGGTCCACGGTGTCTTCTCTGATCTCCCCATTCAAAGGCTATGTCTCTCCTCTGCATTCTGACTTCATTCATTGTCTATACTGCTACTTCTCACACACCACCTGGTTTTAAGTGCCTATTTAAGTGTATTTTATCTTTAGCGAATTAGAAGCTCTTACGGGGGCTTGCGCCTCCCATATTCATACCAAATATAAGCTATATCCCTAAAAACAAGATGGCTTTGAAAAACAGATAGCCACTGAAAAACATTATTTCTTTTTACAATCAATGAGTTATTATATCAACTGAGAAAGTCATTTTCCAGTATCTTTTACTTCAAATGAAGAAATTTCCTTCTTCACCCCTGGTCATGCCCCTCATATGGATCCAAATTTTCAGGGGCTCCTTAATGTCCGTTGAGTCACCCCGATGCCTCTGAGGTCCCTTCCAGCCCTACATCTATGGTCAGCGTTCAAACTGCTGGGGTCTGGCATACAGAGCCCTCCACCCCACATCAGTGTGTATCAATCTAACTTTTCCGTTTTAGCTTTAGACCCTCAGACTATGAGGGTCTTAGATTTAGAACTGGGAGGGCTCTTAGGGATTATCTATTCCCAGCCCTCTTATTTTACAGATGAGAAAGCTCAGTTTCAAAGAGAGGGGAAGTGACTTGTCCACAGTCACACATAGAGTAAGAATTTGAATCTAGGACCTCTGACTCCAAATGTTTTCACTGACCAATGAACTCCTCTTCAAGCCTTCTATACTTTAACCAAATTGGGTAATTCTATCCATTACCCAACCCCCCAACATGTCTTGCTTCTCTTGCTTTGGTGTTTTTATGGATCTCTCCATTTAAAATGGGCAGCTAGGTGGCACCGTGGATAGAGCACTGGACCTTTAGTCAGCAAGACCTGAGTTCAAATTTGGCCTCAGATACTTACTAGCTGTATGACCTTGGGCAAGTCACTTCACCCTGTTTGCCTCAGTTTCCTCATCTGTGAAATGAGCTGGAGAAGGAAGTGGCAAATTGCTCCTGTGTCTGCCAAGAAAACCCCAAATGGGGTCACAAAGAGCTAGACGCGACTAAACAGCAACAGACTAAAACAGCAATTACAACGGACATTTATGGGGTACTTAAATGCTTGCAAATTGACCATCACAAAGATCCTGTGAGGCAAGTACTGAGGGTCACTGTGGTTCAATGACTTGCCCAGGATCACACAGCTAGCGTCCAAGGCAATATTTGTACTCAGATCTTCCTGACTGCCAGGATTGGCGCTCTATCCACTGCACCACCTACCCACCTCTGATTGTAGGCAAGCAGCCTAGCCAGGCTTCAAATCCAGGTCCTTAATCACTGACTTCAGAACTAGAAAGGCCTTCAGAGGTCATCTTGTTTCACTCTTACATTTTACAAAGGGAAGAAACAGATTTTGAGAAGGGAAATAAAGTGCTTAGGATCAGATAATTTGTAGCTGGCAGCCAGAATTTGAACCTGGGTCTTTGCCCCTAGTGAATTGTAAAGGGCGCAGAGGAACAGGAAGCTGTTCTTGGGAGAACCTGAGCTTTGGCTGGTCAGTAACTTGGCTCACTCTCATTGCACAGACTGACTGTAAAAAGCAGAGATTCCTTCTAGAACTCGGCCCTCATATCTGGGGCCGACTGCATTCACAGTCAGGAAGCAAGTGGAGACTCCCCCTGGAATACTCAGTCAGCCTGGTTTCTCCCCTCCTGAATTAGTCCTAGCTAAGCACTGGTGTCAGCTCTCTGGAAAAAAAAAAAACCCAAATACTCCATTTTTTTTCTCTAGGTTTTTAGCCTTAGAAGATTTGCAGACTCCTCTGCTTGCAAAGGCCTGCGGCTTACCTGCCTGTATCCAGCTCCAAGGCTTTGAATTCTCTCCCTGCAGAACAGGGGGAAAATCTCTCCTGCTTTAATTGCCAGCTGGGGCCAGGAGCTTGGTGGCTCAGAGCTTGGTGCTAACGAGGCCCAGTTTCTAAACCCAATCCCCACAAGGGCTAGTTAGTGCTATGCAGAAAGAAATTCTCTTCCCCAGTTGCATGCCCTGCCCCCACCTTCCCAAAACCCTAACTGTCAATTGGACCGGAAATCTGGCTATTGGTTGTAACATGGCCTGGGTGTGGGAGTGGGATGGCTTGGAGCTAAGCCATCATCCTTGCTGGGGATATGATTGGAAGGCTGAGCCTCATCTTCATAGTCCGGTCCTGGTGATTCAGCACTCTCAGAGTACAGAGTATTCTGGTAACTGAAGGACTTCCAGAGTGCCAAGTACTCACTGACAGTCAGGGAGCCTGGGTTCTAGCACTTCCACTAATTTTGGGGGTGTGAGATATTTGTAAAGTACTCTGAAAACCCTAAAGCACCACATGTTTTTGTTTGTTTACTCTTTTCAGTTGTATGCAACTCTCCATGACCCCATTTAGGGTTTTATTGGTAAAGACACTAGAAGGATTTGCCATTTCCTTCTCCAGTTTATTTTACAGATGGGGAAACTGAGGCAAACAGGATTCAGTGACTTGCCTAAGGTCACACAGCTAGTAAGTGTCTGAGGCTGGATTTGAACTCATAAGATGAGTCTTCTTGACTCCAGACCTGGTGCTCTGTCCACTGTGCCATCTAGTTGCCCCAAAGCACTACAAACATACTGGCTATAATGATGATGTCACTTTGTCTCTGGATATAAATTTGTTTCTCTGAAAATGAAGACTAGATGAATTATAAAGTCCTTCCCAGTGCTGTCTTAACATGTTCTGAGGCCCCTTCCAGTTCTGACATTCCATGTTCTAGGCTACCTCCTGGCTCGGATATTCTATGTTCTAAGGTCCATCCCAGATCTGTTGTTCTATGTCCTAACATTCATTCCAACTTTGCTGTTCCGTGCTCTAACACTTTATGTTCTAAGATCTTTTCCCAATATTAACATTCTATATTCTCTTTTCCTTCTGAGATTGGGTATCCCTATCTTGCTCAGCTGAAAGTATGGTGGCCATTCACAGGCCTGATCCCACCATTGATTAGTACAGAAGTTTTGATCTGGTCCATTTTTGACCTGGGCCAGTTCCACTCTCTCTAGAAGGCATGGTAGGCCTTTGATCCTGGAGGCTCACCGTATTGGTGCCAAACAGTGTGAATATTTGATTGACTTTAGCCCCAGCCTTCCTAGGTGGCACAATGGACAGGCCTGGAGTCAGGAAGACTCCTCTTTCTAAGTTCAAATCTGGCTTCAGATACTTACTAGCTACATGACCCTGGGCAAGTCACTTAACCCTGTTTGCCTCAGTTTCCTCATCTGTAAAATGAGCTGGAGAAGGAAATAGCAAATCCTTCCAGTATTTTTGCCAGGAAAACTCCAAATGGGGTCACGGAGAATCAGACATGACTGAAATCAGTAATAACCACAACTCCCGTAGCAGGGATTGCAGGTGTGGGCCACCTGCCTGGCTGACTGACACTCCACGCTCTGAAGCCCTTGCTAGCTCTTTCTACATTCTAACAGTCCATGGTCTTTTGTTCCTTCCAGATCTCATGGTCAATGACTCCATGGTTTTTCCCTCCACAATTAAAGGTTTAATTCTTTAAACACTTCGTGTTTTGGTTCATTGGAACTCCTTCAAAACAATGCACCGGTCCACAATTGTGCCTTGGTTAACCCGAGCATGGTGGATGCTACTGGATGTTTGCTGACTCCAGATCGTGCAGAACCATTGCTTTGCTGTCCTTGATCTAAATAGCAGACAGTCATGGAATGTGACAAGAGCTGGAATGGGAGTCTGCAGGCACTCACTGCTTTTCATCTGGCTACTGGAATCGCCTCCAGATACAGTAATGGCGCTGTCCATTACAATGACCACCACCATCCACTCCTTGCTCCCATCTATCTTTCACACAACTGCCAAGTCTATGGTTGGCTGCAGACCATGTTACTTTCCCGTTCAAGCCTCTGGGATAAGAGAGATTCCTCCGCTTGGCCTTTAAAGTTCTTTGTTCTAGCTCTAACTTGCCTACCCAGGCTTTCTTCCCAGTGGAGGAAGGGAATCAGCATTTATTAAGCACCTACTGAGTGAGTACCAGCCACTGTGCTAAGCGCTTTACAGATATTAATTCCACCCCTGTATTTCTCTTTGCGTACTCTACACTCCCTCTGAACTCAACAATCCTATCTCTCACCTCTAAGCATTTTCATAAACTCTGCTTGGAATGGTCTCCAAACTGCCTCCTCCATTGCTCCTTCTCTGACATCCTCCAGCTCCAATATTCCCAAAGCACTTAGACATCTTTGATCCCTGTCATACCTGATCATGTGTTATATTTGTGTGTATCCTTTATTAGTGTACAAAGTATTTCATGTGGATGGTTTCATTGGATCCTCTAAATACTCCTTGAGCATACTAATTCATTCCCAGAAATACAAATACCATTCTACCCATTTTACAGATGGGGAAACCGAGGCTTGGAGAGACAAACTGTCTTTGTGGGCATCGGGCTAGCAAGGACTTAAGCCCAGGTTTCCTGACTTCAGGCTGAGTATCTATCTTCTAGAATTGTTCCCCATTTTATAGATCAGAAAATAGGGACCCATAGAGGGTATGTAACTTTCCTAAGGTCACAACAGGAAGGAAGTAGCAGAACTGGGCCAAGGCCCCAGGTGTCTCGATTTCCTGGCTAGGGTTCTTTCTAAGGACATTGCCTTTAGTTAAGCTCTGGCTGCGTGATATTTTTACCACAAACGCGCCAGCTCTTTTTAAATTTTCATTTGTAAAAAGTTCTATTTTGTTCCAACCATGCAGCTTACATAAAAATGATTTATCAAATGTTCACATTTGTGGATGCTTCTTAAATTAGTAAGTAGGCAGGCTGATTTAAACTATAACTTGTATGTTCCTTTGTGAAGGAAATAGAACTAAAACATTTCTATATAAATAACACCTTCATAAAGATAGAAAAGTATGAAATCAAAGTGTCTTCTTACTATATGGAACAGGAGGATGCTTTTCCCATTAATCTGCTTCATCAGCCATCCCTCCTCTCTGAAGATCTGTCATTCTTTCCCTCCCCATTTTGCCTTCGTCTGTGACCATAAACAGGTAGCTCCTAAATGTGACTTTCTCAAGAGCAAGAGCTGACTCGCTTTTCTACTCATATATCTAACAATCTCTCAAAAACCAAACCAAACCAAACCAAACCAAACCAAAAACATTTCCATAAACAGGAATGCTAATACATTGTTGGTGAAGCTATTATAAATACCTAGGAAAAGAATGAACAGATTGGAGTTAAAAATGTGAAGTTAAAACGTAAGTCATCTTCACACTTAGCAGATGTAGCAAAGTACTTTTACGGAGACATGGAAGGCACTATGTACCAGATGGGTCAAACCATCACCACTACCTTGACCACCACTTAGCCTTAGAGCAGTGGTTCTCAACTTGTGGGTTGCGACCCCTTTGGGGGGCATGTGTTGAACGACCCTTTTACAGGGGTCTCCTAAGACCATTGGAAAACACATATTTCCAGTGGTCTTAGGAATTGACTGCTCCTCTATCTGTCTGCAGGCAGGTCTGCCCACATGCAGATATGCCCACATACGAGTATAAAGGGTTAGGAAGGTTGAGAATCACTGCCTTAGAGGTTAGCAGGGATGGCCTAGTTCACTGAACCTAGGGGCCCTTGGAAGAGCAGGGCCTTCCTAGCCACTATGCCTGCTTTTAGCCTACACGCCATAGCCATCATCCATCCTTGGAGAGATGAACTTAGGTAGATCCTGCAGCCCTTACATCCTCAACTACTGAATATCTAGAAAAGAAAGTTTTCACCTCTAAGATCCTTGACGGCCAGTTGTTTTTTTTTTTCATCTGCCCAGAAGAGAAAAGTCCTGTGGTTAACCTGGCTGCCAGGTGCCCCTCAGAAGAGGGGCTCATACTTGTGGAATGGGGGCCATGGACCATGTGGGAGGAAGGGGAATGCAGGCAAGGCCATTCTTCTTCCTAGTCCAGGGAAAGGTTACAGCTAGAACTGGAGGGGGCAGAGACAAAGAAGGCACCCCTCCTCTAGAGAGTGCGGGCTGTCCTTGGGCTCTGGGACTGAGCCACAGGGGAAGGGATGTATGGAGAAGAGGAGACTGGAAGGCCTTCCTCTGCTCACCCATCTGGGCCTCACATCAACCCCCCTTGGCTCCCTTTTCCCTGCTCACTCTCTACCTCCCCTGATCTCAGGGGTACCTCATCTTACCTCTGCCTGTGCTCATCTCCCAAGGCCCCTTCACTGCATCCCTTCCACTCCTCCCCCCTCCTCTTCCTCTCCCCTTCTTTCCCTGTTTAGTTGGGCTCTAATTTCCCTTCTCAACCACTTCCCAGGCACTTATATACTGAACCCATGTGCTTCTTCTCCCATTCCCTTCCCTGCTCACCTACTTGCCCCACCTGGTGCTCAGGTCTGACTCTTCTCCAGCCTCCTCCTCCACTTACCTTTCCTTTCTGATCTCCTAGGCCCTGCTCCCTAATAAGCCCACCTCTTTGTCCTTCCTTCCTCACCACCCTGTGCTCTCTCAACCCTTTCTCCTTGGTCCTGTCTCCATCTACTCTGTAACTTTACCTGTTCTCTTTTCCCCATCTCTAATCTCCAGTCCCCGTCTCCCCTTTCCCTGCTTTGGTCTATCATCCCCTCTTTACACTGTGATCACCTCCTCCAGTCACTGCCCACCCCGCTCCTCTGACAGGTCATCTTTCCTACCTCCTGGCATCTGTGGAACACCCAGCCTCCATCTCTGCTCACCTTTCTGCTCTCCTGCCCCTCTCCAGCCCCATCTTCATGCCTCCCCCTCTCCATCTTCTTTAAGGCTGCTCAGTGAGACCAGAGGTACCGTGGGATCCCACGTCCCCCCTGGAGGCCCCTTCAGGGTCTGGTGGATACATACTGTGGCCGCTGGTGTAATGCTGTAGTTTGTCGGTATACTCGGAGTCGGCACGCTCAAACCCCCGCCTTCTGGAACAAAAACCACGAGCTGAAGCAAACCGAACAAGAAAGCAGGGAGGAAGCTGGGAGTCCTAGCCTGGGGGGGCATGGTGGGTAGAGCTTCCAAGGGCCCCTTACTCAGGCTCTAGACCCCTCCCTCTCCCACCAGAAGCACCCCTTCTTCACCCAGGCCATCCATCCTCAGTAATGGGCTACTCTGCCCCCTTTCCCAAGTCATTTCCCTGTTACCCACTCTCCTTCCCTTCATCCCTCCCCTCTCTGGTTCTTGGCTAACCTGCCATCTTTGCTCTGGTCTCAACATCTCCTAAACCCAAGGAGACCATTGTCAGGGAATGTGCCCTCCTTTATCAACCCTTATCCCTGGTGCTTTCCTGTAAGCATCTGGAAGGCAGGGCCTTGTATCTGATCATTTTTGTACCCCAGAGCCAAGCATGGGACTTGGTAGCACTCCGATACATCAATTCAATGAGTATTTATTGGGTGCCTACTATGCAATCTATTGAGAAGCAGAGCAGGCCTTGGAGCCAATGAGACCCTGGGTTCAAGTCTTGCCTCTGATAGATCCTGGCTTTGTGACTCTGGGTAAGTAACTCCATCTTTCAGGGTTCTAGACAACTCTCTTAAGAGTTTCTCTGCACCTTAAAGAGAAGGTGCCAACTTACACTGGTCAGGGGAGTTCCCTATACCAATGAAATCACAGGTACAATCTCTATGCATGCCCTACTATGTACTAGGCACTGTGCTGGGGTTATAAAAACTAAGATACAATCCTTTCCTGCCATCAAATAACTTACATTGTACTTAATAAATGAATTGGATGGAATCACTAACCAGAAGCATTTGTGATCAGGATAATGCCTGGCACAGAGTAGGCGTTTAATAAATGTCTATTGATTGATGGAGAGGATGAGCCCTTTAGTGGGCTAGAATGGGCTTTAGAAACCCCTTTACTTTACAAAGGAGGAAGCTGAGGCCCAGAGGGATTAGTAAAGTCACTTTCCCAGGGTCACAGAGTAGCTAAGGGACAGAGCTACCTTTCTGCTGCCTGATCCTCTTGGACAGCAATCTGATCAGCTTATTCCCACTATGGTGCAAGAACCCTAGAATCTCAGAGCTGGATGGGAGCTTGGAGGCCACTGAGCCTAACGCCAGCCCAAAGCCTGAATCTCTTCCTCCAGTATCCCAGACAAAAGGCCTCTTAGCCTCTTTACGAAGAGCTGCTGTGACCGGGGATTCACTCCCTCCCAAAGGAAGCACTCATTTCACTTGAAAACAGCTCTCATCATTAGAAAAATCTCCCTCCCAGTTAATTTCCACCAACTGGTTCCAGGGACATAGCATATTTCCCCTCTCAGTGAAGGCTTTGCTTTTTTTTCAGAGAGAAGTCCAATATCCAACCCAAAGAAATAAATCTCTAATGGAAGAATTTCAGACACCAATAATGGGTCAGTTGGGGGAGTGAGGGGGTGATCAAAGGATCATTCATCATCGCCTTTAGAGCCTCAGCCATTTGACAGGTCATTTAGTCTAATCCCCTTGGAGGAAGCAAAGGCTGGGAAAGTGCTGTGTGCTTGGTTTGGGGGGTGGGGGGTGGAGAGCACTGAGACAACACCTTGTAGACAAATGCCTGCTCTGTTCTAAGGCTGGCTGATGGTTCTAACACAGGCTGATGAACACTGGGGAGGAGGCATACCTGTAGTGCCTAGACAGAGAGACAGAGCCTGGCACTCGGGTGGACAGACGGAAGGGGCCAGGGCGGGGGGAGGCGCACCTGTTACACACGATGGCAATCACCACCACTGCGATAAGGAAGACCAGCCCTGCCGCGGAGGAGCCGATGATGAGAGGCAGCTTCTCTTGGATGCTCGTCTGGTACTCAGCTGGGGAAGGATGTGGGATGGGTCAGGAAGGGTGGCAGCATGGCTGGATCGACCCCTCCTCCCCAAATCCTTCCCTCCTCTTTTCTCCCCACTCCTATTCCCCATCCCCAGGCCATTCTGGGAGCTCTTCCTTGGCAATCCATCAATAGTCCTTTGTTATTTCCCTCTTTCTTCTTTGTCCCTTGTCTCCAGTGCCAGGTAAAGCGAGCTGTGCAATCTGGAGATGCCTTCCATGACAACAGACCGTGGTCATTTCTTCCTCTTCTGAATACTCAGAGTGTTAGGGAAATGATCATATACCATATTGTACTGTTAGATATCTTGTCTCTCCTACTAGACTACAGGCTCTTTGAGGCCAAGTCAGGGTAGCTCCAATTTATCCTGTATATAGCTTGTTTATACATGACTGTCTGCATGCTGTATCCCCTACTAGACTATAAGCTCCTGGAGGGCAGGTGTTATCTTTGCACAGTGCCTGTAGGACACATTAGTAGGTGCTTAATAAATGCTTGTTAACTTGACCTGACCCCGTGTTCACTATCACACTGGGCACTTGGTAGATATTCACTAACGACTTATTTCATCATATGATTTTGGACTCTTAGAGTTTGGAGAGGCTCTTAGAATATATAATGTCAGAGCTGGGAGGAGCCTTAGAACATGGAATGTCAGAACTGGGAAGGATATTAGACTGTAGGATATCAGAGCTTGGGAAAAGGAATCTTATATTGTTAACAACATAAAATGTCAGAGCAGGAAAGGACCTTAGGGATTATTTAGACCAGTCAAATCTACAGACATGTAAACTGTGGCTTAGAAAAGTGTAGTATTTCCCAAAGTAATTAAGAGCAGAATGGATTAACAGTAAGCCCAGTGTCCTTTGCCCTGCACCATGGAGGCTTTGGGATGGTGAGGGGCTTGTACTTGGGGATACAGTGTCAGGCCCCCAGGTCTCTTGGTCTGAGAGACCCTTCTCTCCTTTAATCCCACAATGCCCAGACTCAGACAGCCCTGGACAGCGCTCCTGGGAAGCTTGCTGTCTGTGGCTTGCTCTCTCTTCCCAGGTCCTCCTTTGCATACTTCTGTCAGAGAAGGGTCTGTCTCACCTTCAGTCATCGTCTGGAAATACATCTTGCCACTGTAGCGCCCATAGCCCGCGACGGTGCGTGCCCGCACCTGGAAGACATAGATGGTGCCCGCTTTGAGGCCCTGCACAGTCACTGTGTTGGTGGGGCTTTTGACTGCAGTGGCATTGTACTCACTCAGGTCCTGCCAAGGAACAAAGATAGAGTCAGGGGTCATAACAAGGAAGATGAAGAACCTGATTCACTTCCATTACCACCAGCGCAGCTGATAGAGAGTCCTGGAAGGTGTGCAAAGAGTTCTTTGCCGGTGGCTGGTGCTCACACTCGAGCCACACGACGCTGAGGGGGCATGTCCTAGGGATCCTTAGCCTTGCTTTCACACAAGGAAATCAAGGTTCCTGGATTTGGACTAAGACATCAAGGCTGCAAGGCCAGTTTTGCCACTTATCAAATAAGCCACCTCGGACTTCACTTCTCCACCCATAAGTTTACTTACCTGTAAAATAAAGGGTCTGGAGGCAATGATTGCTAAGGCCTCCCTCTGACTGTACGTGTCTGATTCTACAATCCTCTTACTCGCTCAAGGTCGCAGAGCTAGCTACTAAGGCTCCTTCCCAGCTCTGACATCCTGTGTTCTAAGGGCCCTCCCAGCTCTGACATCCTGTGTTCTAAGGGCCCTCCCAGCTCTGACATCCTGTGTTCTAAGGGCCCTCCCAGCTCTGACATCCTGTGTTCTAAGACCCCTCCCAGCTC
>CM053596.1:44229452-44251755 GCA_028646575.1 Pseudocheirus occidentalis
TGTGTTCTAAGACCCCTCCCAGCTCTGATATCCTGCATTCTCAGGTCCCTCCCAGCTCTGACATCCCGTTCTAAGGGCCCTCCCAGCTCTGACATCCTGGGTTCTAAGGGCCCTCCCAGCTCTGATATCCTGCATTCTCAGGTCCCTCCCAGCTCTGACATCCCGTTCTAAGGGCCCTCCCAGCTCTGACATCCTGTGTTCTAAGTTACAATGATTTAAATGGCAAAAGGATCTTATAGGCTAATAAAAGAGATAAGGCCCACTCAAAAAAGACCTAGACAATTTAAATAAACCAAAGAAATGGGTATAAGTGATGCACAGTAACCTATGGACGATATAGAATGATCTGGGCTCAGCAAAGGAAAGGATGGCTTGGTGACGGTTAGGATGCTGCTGCTGAAGTAAGTAGCTTCTCTACAACAGTCCTGTGGGTAGAGTGTGTAAGTATGATGGCCCCATTTTGCAGAGGAGGTAATCAGAGGCCTAAAGACTGTCCATGGCCAAAAAAGTTTGAACCTGGGTTCTCATAATTCTAGGTCCAATATTCTTTCCAGTTCATCATTCAAAAGGATTCAACCAGGGATATGCAGATTGGGTTTAATTATCACTTCCAGGCAGATGTCTCCCAAATCTCCAGTCCTCCTCTCTCCTGAGCTCCAGTAACTCATCCCCACCTGCCTGTTGGAAATCATCTGTTTATCCTATAGCCATCTCAAACTCAACCTGTCCAAAATGGAACTCATTATCTCTACCCCTAAAGCCTTCCCCCTCTTCCTAACCTTTCCATTTCTGTGAAGGGACCCACCCAATGTCCTCTTAAGGTCCTTCTAGCTCTGAATCTCTGAGCCTGTGTTTGTCTCTTTTAATCACTCCAGTCTAAAGCCTTGCAATCACCCTGAAGTTCTTCATTGTTCCTCCCCACAGCCCCCTCTATTCAATCACTTGCTAAGTCTTATTGATTCTACCTCCCTTCACATTTCCCCAATTCAGGTCCCAATATCTCTCACCCGCTCACCTGTTCACTAAAAAACCTCCTGAGTGGTTTCCTAGATTCCCATCTCTCCCCTCTCTAATCTGTCTTCCCTGTGATTAGCAAATTAATAATTTAAAAATAAAATCTCATCATTTCATTCCTCTGCCAAAGGTCTTTGGTGACTCTACTACATTTAGAAGGCATCTGAGAGCCCTTCACATCTGCCTTCTCCCTTCTCAGGATTTATTTCATATTACTCTCCTTCTAGGGATGTGCCAGAGCTAGCTCATACTGACTCACGAGCTGTTGGTTAAATCTTCCATGTTAGCCTTTATGCTTTGGAAATTGGCAAACATTACAACTCTGGGATTGATTTATTGTTTCTATTTAATTTTTAGATTTAAGAAAGAGAAAATGCTAATAATACAGATCAAACTTAAATGTATGTAATAGTAATTATTTTCCAGAGAGCCAGTTGCTAAACATTTATCAGTATACCCCTGCTCCCTCCACCCACTTTCTGTTCCAGTCAAACTGCCCTACTTGGCATTCAGCTTCCCACCCCTGAATTTTTGCTCAGGCTATTTATTCCCCCATGTCTGCCATGTACTCCACCCCCAAAGCATCACTCAAAGTTCAGCTCACATCCTGGGCAACTAAATGGCACAGTGGATAGAGCACCGGGCCTAGAGTCAGAAAAACCCGAGTTCAAATCCAACCTCAGACATTTAAAAACTGTGTGACCCTGGGCAAGTCACTTCATCTTGTTTTCCTCAGTTTCCTTATATCTGTCAAATGAATGGAGAAGGAAATGGCAATCCCCTCCAGTATCTTTGCCAAGAAAACCCCAAATGGGGTCATGAAGAATCAGACGTAAGTGAATAACAACAAAAAACCTCTTTCTACCCAGAGCCTTTCCTGACCCTCAATTAAGTGTTTTCTCTTTCCTGAAATTATTTTGTATTTACCATATTGCCTTCCTCAATTCAACTCACCCAGCATTTATTAAGCACCATTGTGATATAAAGAAAAGTTAAAGACGGTCCCTTCTCTTAAGCCAGCAGTTCTCAACCTATGGGTCATGACCCCTTTGGGGGTTGAATGACCCTTTCACAGGGGTCACAGAGGTCACCTAAGACCATCAGAAACAGGTCTTTGGAGCTGAGACACAGCTTCTCTATCTGTCCCCAGGTGGTTCGCCTACCTGTAGACACGCCCACATACAAGTATTAAAGGATTGCAGCATTAGGAAGGTTGAGAACCACCATCTTAAGCATTCTAACCAGGCAGACAATATACAAACACGCTATGTATGCAGGATAAGCCGAAGATAGCCTCACTAAGGGAAGGCACTGAGACGAAAGGGGACTGGGAGAAGGCTTCTTGTAGAAAGGGGACTTTGGCTGATACTAGGAGGAAGCCAGGATGAGGGCTTGGGTTCTGGGCATGGTTCTCCAGCCAGTGATAACATATTACTCTTTCAGTAGAACTTACGCTCCCTGGGCCTGGGGGAGGGCTGGGCCTGCTTCCTTTTGGATCCCAGTTCCCAGTACAATGCCTTGCATGTTACAGAAGCTTAATAATGATTTAATTGAATCAAATCAAATCTCCTACTTAAAATGACTTGGGGTGTAATGTCAGACATCAACATTAGGTGTCGCTGTCTAACACATGATGTGGTCCACCGAAGTAATTCTTTTTGGTAGAGCCCTCAGATTCTGCAAGGGTAATTGAACTCTATTTGACCAACTTTTTAAGTTCACAGCACCATAGGATTATAGACACAGAGTCGGCAGGGTCCTCAGAGACCATCTAGGCTAACCGCCACCTTTTACAGAGTGAGAAACTGAGGCTCAGGGATGTTGCCCAAAGCCACATAAGTATTAAGTGTTGGGGATGGGATTTGAACCTAGGACATTTGATTCTATTGTTAGAGCTCTCTTTTCTCTGGAGCAGAGAGTTCTTAACATTTTGAGTGTCCTGGCTTCCTCTGGCAGTCTGGGGAAGCCTATGGACTCCTTCTCGGAATAACATTAGTTGTACATTTGTAATGGAAGGAAATGCTAAAGGCTGCCAAAAAATAAAGATGTCATTTTTTTCCCCCATCCAAGTTCATGGAGCCCCTGAAATCTACTAATGGAATTCTTCCATGGATTCTAGGTTAAGAACTCCCACACTAGTGTTTGCTTATAATTAGGGACCATAAAAATTTTCCCGAGTCCTTCGGTGACAAGTACAAGATCATTCAAGAAGGTAACCCTTACCTCCTCCCCCATCTCCATTATTACTCCTTCTCCTTGAAATGGCTCTCAGTTGTATCAATTATATCACAGTTCTATGACTTTCTAGGCAAGAATGTGACCTATACTGTATGATGACTGAACTTCATTAAATTCAAACTAAAGATGTTAAGTCCAGAGAAGATTCACAAGGACATGCCAGTTGTCTTGATCTAAAGGGCTGCCATGGGAAAAAGGCATCAGAGTGGATGGATCTTTTTGGCCCAGGAGGACAATGAATGGTTTGAAATTATAGGGAGGCTGGTTTTGGTTCTATGTAAACGAATGACTGAAAAATTACTAAGTACATGCTGTGCTATGAGGATTGCGTTGGTAGTGGGGAAGAGAAATGCCAAAATGAGACAGTCCCCGTCCTCAGGGAGCTTAGATTCTAATCAGCAAAGATGACCCACAGAGAGCAGTGGTGACCAGGAAAGGTGAATGGAGCCCCTTGCAGAAGTGACAGGAGCGTTGAGGCCAGAGCTAGGAGGGGAAGAGGTGGTGCTATGATCGACCTTGGGGAATATCTGGCTCTCTCGCTGGCAGTTTTCAAGCCGGGATCTCATGGTTAGTCAGGGAAATTGTAGAAAAGACTAGAGAATGGACCAGAGGGCCTCTGAGGTCCCCTTCCATCTCTTGGATTGTGAATTTTTTAAGAAAAACAGGCACTGCGAGCTGGGAGAAAAGCATTGTGGGAAAAAAGCAGAAAAGCTGCCTTAGGAGACTGGTCATTCGTGGAAGCCACCCTCCCCTCCTTTTTAGTGTTTTCCCAGGGGGAATGTTTCGGGGGATTAGCTTGGAGAAGACCAGAAAACAAAGGTTGAGGCCTAGTTGAAAAGGATTTAAGTAAATTTCACCGGTACCAGGAGACTGGCTATAAAGGACCAAAAGCCAAGTTCTGACCTCCTATCCTTACTCCTTTTAATAACATGGACAAATCACCTGGCCTCCCTGGACTTTTGCTTCCTTCCTCTTCTGTAAAATGGATAACATGGACTGTGAGGCCTTTCCTAAATTCTACAGTCTACGTAGAAGCAACATCCAGCATCACCCTTCTCTAATTTACCATTCCAGGTGCTAAGGTCTTCTTCAGTTCTGACATTCCGTGTTTTAGGATCCCTTCCAGCTCTGACATTCTGTTCTAAGGGCCCTCCTAGTTCTGATACTCTGTGATCTAAGACCCTTCCCAGCTCTGACCTTCTGTGTTCTCAGGCCCCTCCCAGCTCTGACCCTGTGCTTTAGGGCCCCTTCTAGTTCTGACATTCCATGTCCCAAAGTCCCTCCAAGCTTTGACTTGCAGGTCCTAAGGCTCTTCCCAGCTCTGACATTCAGTGTTCTAAGCTCTTTTGTCTTCCAACAGCCTATATTTTAAAGCCACTTTCCGGTTTCTGGCCTTGGTTCTAAGACCTCTTTCAGCTCAGAAGTTCCCCCACCACATGAATAATTGCAGGATTAAATAGGAGTATAGTACATTTGCCTTTCTGATGACAATCTCTCCGCCTCTGCCTTGGGGCCCTGCTGGTGTTTCCCTCACCCTACATGAGCATTCAGTGTTTCCCTTGCCTTTGTCTTGTTCTCCTTACCAGGCTCCGACATTTTTGTTGAACTCTTCTTTCAGTAAAGCTTTTGGTGTCCCCCTCCACACTTATCAGGCTACTCTGCAGGCACATAGAGGGTACTCAGGCCATTTGTTGAAGGAATGGGATGAATGGGTGAAAGGCTATTTCTACCACTGCCCTGTCAGGACAGACTGAACTGGGGGGGGGGGGCAGGGAGGAGGCTCTCCTCTTAAAGGCACTGGCCTATACCTAAAGGAAGGTCATATTCCCATGGTACTTTACAGTTTAAAATCTCTTTCCTCAAGGTAGTCCTATAATACAAATGAGTAATAATATTATACTGATTTTAGAAGGAAGGGAAGAAAATGATGATCAGAGAGGGAAGGACAGTTGTCCAAGGTCACACAGCCAAGTGAGTAGCAGATTTGGGAGGTCTTCTTACATTAAATCCAGTGTTACTTTCATAATTCCAGGCTGCTTCTTTTAAACCCAGATTTATAACAGGTTATGGAGGTATCCCAGAATGGAAGCTGCCCCTACCTAGCACTGACATAAGGCAGCTAGACTGGGCCCCCAAGATCCACAGTACTGGGAACTCTGGGACATACAGCAGGCTCTGGGCTGAGGCCAGTTATTATCAGTTGGACCTGTGGTTCCGATAAGAATAGTCCGGTTTAGTACAAAGAAAGAGAACTGAATCTCTGGCCTGGAATACCTGAGTTTGTGTCCCAGCTCTTTGGTCCACATGCCTTTCATCACTACAGATCTCAGTTTCTTAATTTGTAAAATGGGGCAATATTCTTTGTATTGTGTGCTAATGTTTTCCCAGGGATGCTATATAACTGACCACAGATCATGGAATTCAATGAGATTGAATTCAATTTAATTAAACATGCATTTACTTTGCTAGACATTATGCTATGCATTGGTGGACAGAAAAACAAACAAAAAAGCCTGTCCTAGATATCAAAGAGCTTAGCTTCCTGAGCGATAAACACAAGAGAACACCAAGTATTTGCAATGGAAATAGAAGTTATTTTTAAGAAGGTAAGAGAAAGAATAATGTAGGGAGCCAGGAAAAGACTTTAGTAGAAGGCATCTGAGTTCTGCTTTCAGCCATAGTCAGCCAATAAACATTTAGTTAGTGCCTACTGGGTATCATGCGTAATACTGAAAATAACAAAGAAAGGTTAAAGATGGTCCCTGACATCAGGGTGCTTACAGTCCAATGAGGGAGACAACGTGAATACAGCCATGTACAAACAAGATACAGGCAGGAAAAACTGGAGATAATCAACAGAGAGAGAAGGAACTAGAATTCAGGGATTTGAAGGAACCTTGGGATTTTAAGAATCAATACCGCAGGTTGCCTAAAGAGTAATGAGAAGAAACAAATGAATCCAGGAAAAGTACTTATTAAGTGTATATTATGTCATGTGATATGTATACAAATATGAGAAGATGCTTAGCTTCTAGGAGAGGGACACAGCATATATCACAAGATGGTAGTCAAGGAAGGGTGTAGTGACTGGAGCCAAAGGGAAGATTATAGGCAGAGCCTTTCCTGAAGGTGTGGCAGTGCAGATGGAATAGGAAGAAGCATGATGGGTGAAGGTAGGTCATGTTGTATGACTAGTAATGGGTGGTGTGGGTGAGGAAGTGCAAAAGACATCCCTAAAACATGTGTGACCAGGTGAGGAGGTATACAACTGTGAGGGATGGACAGCCAAAGTGTTGCACTGGTATCCTTGAGATATTTTTTTTTAATTTGAGGATGGCTTCTAGTGTATAGAGAAGATCCTCTATGACGGATGGCTGGCTGGGTATAGGGAAGAATGGCAAGGAATGACACGGCATAGGGCTGCTGCCATCTACCCTAGAGGAGGAAAGACCTGTGCTGATGAGATCACGGAGTCAGGGAATTAAGAACCTACCCTCACAGAGTTCTTGGGGGAAACTACTTCACAAATTCTAAAAGCATTACAGAAATGATAGTGACAATGATGATGATGGCATCTCCCCAAGATCATCTGAATTTGAACCTGGGTTTAATGCTGCCTCTGCTACTTACTAGCTTTGTAACCTTGGGGAAACACTTAACCCTTTGGCACTTAAGTTTCTCCATCTGTAAAAGGAGGAGGTCATAAGATCAAAGATGTGGAACTAGAAGGGGTTTTAAAGGTCACTGAGTCCAACCCTACCTTGGAGAATCAGTCATGTCCAACTGGGGGTTCATGATCTCGTCTGGGGGTTTCTTGGCAAAGATACTGGAGTGGTTTGCCATTTCCTTCTCTGGCTCATTTTACAGATAAGGAAACTGAGGCAAACAGGGGTAAGTGACTTGCCTAGGGTCACAAAGTAAGTGTCTGAGGACAGATTAGAACTCAGGTCTTCCTGACTCCAGGCCTGGCACTCTATGCACTATGGTACCACCTTACTGCAACCACTTGCTACATGATACAATTCCTAATTCCATATGGCATCTGCTCTAAATGATCTTGTATTTATTTTATGTTCACGTGTACATGTCGACTCTCCCATAAAATGTAAACTCCTTGAGGGCAGGTACCTAGCATGGGCCTAGGTGCTTAAGATAACTTTGCTGCTTTTGATTGATTGCTTAAGATCTCAGAGGTGAGCTTTAGAAAGGTCAGATAACCAGAATAGTCTCTTCCAGTTGTAAATCTATGATCCTGAATCACCTAACTAAGGTAATATAACCACTGACCCAGTTTCCTTGGGTTCCTCAGAACCAAGAGTCAGGGGGAATTGGTTTGTGACTGCCAATGGCCTTTGAACCTTGAGCCAACAGCAATGGATTGGCCTTGGGAATGTCGTAGTGAGGTTCTGGATGTGTGGGCCTCTTGGCTGAATGGCACCAGATATTAGTGCTTCGGTCTAAGGGCACTCAGAGGATGCTGGAATTCCAGCTGATGGGAGGGGGTGAGGCAATAAATGAGACTATTTTTTCATGAAAACCCTTTTTAAAAAGAGGAAATAAGGAATTGCCCAGGGATTACAGGCCAGTTAATCTAACTTCTCTATCTGGAAAGGGCTGGAGCAAGTCATTAAAAGAAAAAAATCAATTGGTAAAAGCACCAGGGGGATAAGTAGGTGTTAAGTAACAGCCAGCAAGGGTTTGTCAAAAATAAATCACCTTGGAGCAGCCCCAACTCCTCTGACACAGTTGAGAACCTTTGGGGGGTAGGGGGTCACAGAGGCAGCAGACCGCCTCTAGGGAGGTTCTCACCATGATTTGATGTGACATGTTCTATGACCAATGATTCTTGACCGATGTCATGGCCTACACTCTGAATGCCATGACCCAGGATGGGTAGTCACAGGTGCTCATCACTTCTGTTTCCATATTGTAGCACCCTCCCAGATCCATGATGACAGGGACTCTGCCTTATCCAAACTTCCTGTCTCCTTCATTGGCTAGCAAGGTACTCTGGACATAGCAGGCACTCAACATATATGTACAATTGAATAATAATTGTTGTTGTTGTTGTTGATTTTGAATTGCCATACCTGTGTTTGAGGGGCAGCTGGGTAGTACAGTGGACAGAGCACTGGGCTTGGAATCAGAAACTCATCTTTATGAGTTCAAATCACAACGTATATTTATGTACATGTTATCTCCTCCATTAGACCTGAAGAAAGAATTTAGGCAGGAATTGGGATCAGGCTCGCTGGTCTAGAGTTTGCAAACTGTTCTCTTCCCTTTTGTGACAATCCGGACAACACTGACTCATTGCCAATCCTCTGCTAGCACTCCCATTCTCCCTGATGTTTCAAACACGACTGACTGTGATGCTCAGCCATCACATCTGCCTGTCCTTTCAGTCCTAACGATATAGTTCATCTGGGCCTGGTGACTTCGACTCACCAAGGGCAGCCAAGTTCTCGCTCACCATTTCCCTACATATCCTTGGTTTCAACTCCCCATAAGCCATTTTTGTTCTGTCCTTTCCAGTCCAAAGATCACTTTTCTTGGCAGCGAAGACAAGCAGAGTAGAAGTTTCTCTCTGTTGTCAGCTACCACTGCCCCATCCACCCACATCAGCGATCCCATCTCTTTTGTGATGTGTATTTAAAAAACCCCTTTTTGTTGTGGTTAGCTTTCTTCTCTAGGCTCGGCTCATTTGGAGCGTTAGCACTCCTGACACCCTCCTTAGAGGATCATGCCAAGCTCTTGGATTCATCTTCCTTCAGCTGCCCTTGCTTCTAGCTTCCCTACGTATTTTCAAAGTTGAAGTTGCCTTGTGAGTTCCCTGTGTATCGACACGGATTGTGTTAAACAACTACCTTTTTTTCTTCCCCATCAGAAACGTTTCTTTTTGTGTTTTTCAGAATTTCTTGGATTGACAAGTTCCTAGCCTTCTCAGGCTGTGTCTTTCCGTGTCTCATTGTGGTTGGTTGGCCCTTATCTAGCCTTGCCATGAACTCTTTGAAATTTTCTCTCCCTAAATCTAGGGTCCATGTCAGACGAGACTCAGCTTTCTGTTCCTCCTCCATAGGCTCCTGTGATCATAGATTTAGGATTGGAGGGAGTATGATATGATCATAGGTTTAGAACTGGAAGGAACTTCAAAAGCCATCTCATCTAATTCATTTTGCCAATGAGAACTGATCCCCAGACAGTTTAAATGACTTGCCTAAGTCATACACTAACACTAGATGTTAGAGGCAGGATTTCAACTCAGGGTCTCTGGCTCCAGAGTTATTTCTCTCCCTACTATCCCAAGCTGCCAGTATTACAAGTTCTAGGATGGAATGATTATTTCCCTTTGAGAGTCTCATCATTTCCATCCCAGCAACCAGTTTCTCTTTGTTTGGGAGGGTCAGATCCACACCAGAATTCTCCCTTGCTGGCTCTTTCCTTTTCTGAAGGAAGAAATTGTCATTAAGGCAAGTTAGGAAGTTATTAGCTGCTCTGCTCTGGACAGAGTGAACTTTAACAGATGTCTGGATCATGTGACTCCCCTATAATACTGGAAGGTCTGGTGACAGACTGTATGACTGTAGCTGCATTTGGAGAAGTTTGTCACAGTATTAGTTTCAGGGTGAAGAAGTTTTTGGTCACAGCTACTTTAGACTGTCTGCTAAGTTTTGGAGAATTGAGGAGCTGTATCAATGGTGGGAGTACCCATGCTGACAAAGTCATAGGCAGTGATGGCTAGAGAGAAACAGACACTCTCCTTAGGGTTTCTGGCAGCAGCTGCTGTCTTCCTTCCTGCACCCACAGATCAATTGATCAACCATCTCTCTGACTGACCTAACATTCCACAGTAAGCAGCTCCCTACCTTCCACCCCAAACAGGGCTGAGTCAGGTCAGTCTAAGGCTTAGGAAGGAACACAGAATCATAAATTTAGATCTGGAAGGGACTTTACTCCAATTAAATCCCTCCCTTGTGCCATCTAGTCCAGCCCTTTTGTGAAGAACTGTAGCCTGGAGAGAGTAAATGATTTGCCTAGGGTCACACCAGTCACTAGCAGTAAGAAGTAAAACAGAAAATGGGAGTGGTGTGGTTTTTCCCTTTGGTTCTGATTCTTCTTCCCCAACATGACTAATGTGGAGATATGTTTAATATGATTGTACATGTATAGCCTATATCAGAATGCTTGCTGTCTTGGGGAGGGAGAAAAAAACTGGAACTCAAAATCTTATAAAAATAAATATCGAAAACCATCTTTACATTTAATCAGAAAAAATAAAATACTATTAAGTGGGGAATAAAAAGAAAATGGGAAAGAAAGGAAGAGAAAGGAAAGCAGGAGAGGAAAAGAAGAACATAGGAAGGGATGAAAGATAATGCATTGGTTAACTCTCCTGCGTCTGGCCCATAGTAAGTGTTTAATGCTTGTCGATTGATTGGCCATACCCAAGACCTCAGTGTGGTACCACTCATGCAGACTACAGGTTCAGTCCCATGGTACTCAATATCTCTGTTTTAGAAATGACAGTGTGGTGGTTGGATAGTGGATGGATTGCAAAAGGGCAGACAGGCAGACCAATTAGAAGAAAACAGTAACAGTTCAGATGAGAGATGATCAATCCATAAACATTTATTAAGCATCTCTTTTACGGGGACTACAAAACCAAGCAGTAAGACTCTTTGTGATCAAGGGATTTACTTTAATACCAAAACACACAAGGCAATTTTTTTCCTTTTTTTCTTTTGTAGGGGCAACTCAAAGCTGGGGTTGGTTCGGGGAATCAGTTAGGGATTCATACAGAATGTGGCAACTCAACTTGCCCTTTGAAAGACACTGGGGTATCTAAGAGCCAGAGGTGAGGGGAGAGGCCATTCTAAGTCTAGGGGACAGCCTAGGGATGCTGGGTTGTGAACAAGAACCACAAGAAGGTCAGTTTGGCTGGTCTGTGGTGTGTGCATGACGGGGAGTAGCATATAATAAGGCTGGAAAGGGAGGCTGGAACCAAGTGATGAAATGATGAAGTTTTGGATTTAGACGTCCAACAGAGGTGATTAAAATTTCACCAGAGGTGCTAGGGAACCACCCCCTGGAATTTATTCAGTAGGAGAGTGGCATCATCAAATCTTTGTGTTAGGGAAAACCATTTGGGCAGTTGGGTGGAAGATGGAGTAGAGAGGGGAGAGGCTGGAGGCATATAGCCTAATTAGGACATTATTGCAATAATTGAGCTGAGAGATGATGAAGGCTCATACTACGTAAATGGAGAGAGGTGGAGAGATGTAAGAGAAATTGCGGGGGGTCAAATGAACACAACTGACTGGGTATGTGGGGGAGGGGAGGGAGTTGAGGATGACACAGAGGTTGTGAACCTCAGTAATTGGTAGACAGACGTAGGAAAATGATGACAGCTTGGCCTAAGGCAGCGGCTATTTGAGTGGCCAGAAGGAGATGGATTATTATCCCCATTTTACAGATGGATGAACACAGCTGACAAGACTTGGCAATTGTTAGACTATGGGGGTTGAGTGAAAGGGAAAAGCCAAGCATGCCTCCAAGGTCATGACCCTGGGTGATGGGAAGGATAGTGGTACCTTTGACAGACATATGGAAGGTCCAAGGAAGGGATGGGTTTTGTTGGAAACAAGCATGAGCTCCATTTTGGACATAGAAAGTTAGAGATGGTGAAGAGACATTGAGTTGGAAGCATCTAAAAGGCAGTTGGCACGTGGGTCTGGGGGATGGGAGAGAGAATTGGGTTGGCTTTACAAATCTGGCAGTCACAATGAAGACCATAAAGCATCAGAAAAGTGGAATTAATAATGATTCTACTTCATGTCGCCTCTGTGACCCGCATCCCTCTTTCCCTACATCCCTCCGATAAAAAGACACAACACAAAAGACCAGATGAACACAGAAAGGATCTTACAAGGGAATCTCTTTTCCATTCAGGACTGAGCTGATTTATAGACCAGCACTTAGCCAACTCAGCCTGTCTGTCTCAATCAGAGGACATCTTCTGGAGGGTCAAGGAAACAGCTCAGATGCCTGCTGAATGTAGGGCAAGGCCCACTTCACACCTCCATCAGCCTCGTCAGCCCAGCCCTGAGTGCTGGAAAAAATAGGTCACAGGCAGGGGTGGGAAGGGATTCATCATTTCCTCTCCCATCTTTGGGGACAAACACTCTCCATTCATTTAATCATAAAGCTTTTTAATTAGTTTTTTTTAATTTATAGTTGCTAAGCTATAGCAACCATAGCCAGAGGGACAGGATGGCAGGAATGGGAAATAGGAAACTCTAAGTCCTGCTGTGTCCTGGGCTTTCTGACTTAAGGGAGCATCTGGTCTTGTCTCCTTCCAGCTGACTCTCCCCCAGGGGTTCCCTTCAGCAACCAGTGAGGGACAGGCTGGGGGTGGGGGTGCTGGTAGGGAGGGCAACCTGCTCTGTTCCTTCCCCCCCTTACTCCCTGGGGTTCAGGGCACATCCACCCATGACCAATGTCACTCCCAGATAACCTCTCTGCCTCTTGTGGCTGTTTGCTGCTTTTAATGTAACAAACTTCTGTTAAGATTTCATGAACCCATAGATGTTAGAAGTGGAAGAGAACTCAGAACCAGAATAACGAATCCATAGATGTTAGAGCTCAGAACACAGAATCACGTTAGATCACAGAACCTTAGAGGGCATCCAGCCTGACCCATCACTAACTAAGAATCCTGACTGTGGCACCTCCAAGGAGACTCCACTTGGGGGTCTCCAGTGATGGTGCATCATCACCTCCAGCGGTAGCACATTTCAATTTTAGAATGTCCTAATTTCCAAGAAGTTTTCCTTTATTTTGGTCCTAGTTATTTTCCATTTGGCATTCCTTCACATACTTGAAGACAGTGATGACATTTGTCTTAAATGGTCAACTTTCCAACCTCATTCCACCTTCCTTCAACATTTCCCAGTTCAGGATGGGCTATAGTCCCCTCTACACACTGGTTACCCTCCTGTGGAGGTACTCTAAGGGAAAGAGAAGTGGTCTTGGAGTCAGAAGACCTAGGTTCAATTCTTCCTTTGATGCCCACTACTTGCAGAACCTTAAACAAGACACAACCTTTTTGGGTGTCAGTTTCCTCATTTGTAACATGAGGGGGCTGGGCAGAAGGCCTCTGAGGTCCCTTTCAGCTCTGGAACTAGGATCTTATGATGCCTCCTAAGATGAGCAGCTGTCTAAAATATGTCAAAGCAAGTCTGATCAGAGTGAAGACAAAAGCATGATTTGGTTTTCTCTTCCTGAGCACTGCACCTCTATTAGTATGTTCCAAGATCACACCAGCTTCTTGGCTGCCATACTGCACTGGTAACAGGCAGTGGGGTCTGATGGGTAGAGATGGGGCTTTGAAGCAAGAAAGATTGAGACCCACCTCTGACACATACAGGTTGTGTGACCCTGAAAAAGTCACTTAACTGGTCAATGCTGTAGATCAGCAATGTCAAACTCAAGTAGAAACGGGTTCCACTAAACCATACATAAAGGTCCTTGGGGGTCATCTGTTGACATAGCCACATGTTAACATTGTCTATGCTTTACTGTATTTTTATTTATTTTGTTAAATCCCTCCAATTACATTTTAATTTGGTTGAGGCCTCCCTCAGGAGTATTATGGTTCTTCTGTTTGATACCTCTAGAGGTTCTAGATAACCTTGAGTCTATGAGCTGCACAGAAGTTGCTGTTCTGTACTGGAAGAAGCTATTTCCTCACCCAAGTTACCAATGAAACCACCAGCCCAGTCCCTTGAACTTTTTCAGATGAATTCCTGTCTAGTTCCACCTCCCCCATCTGGTTCTTGTGTAACTAAATTTGTTGAACCACATGTAAGATTTAAAACTTATCCTGCTTCCTTACTGGCTCATTAGATTGTGCCCAACATCCTTGCCTACCATGCACATTTGGGTTCCAGAATCTCCCATCCAATGCATTAGCTACCCTGCCCACCTTTGCATCACCTGCAAATCTGATGACAAAGTTATCTTCATCTTTATCTGAGTCAGTGATTCTCAAACTTTCTGTCTTAGGACTCTATTATACTCCTAAAATTATTGAGCTTTTGTTTATGTGGTTTATATTGATTGATATTTACTGTATTAGACATTAAAATATTTTAATATTATTAGGAAAAATATTCTGACCTTGTAGATTTCCACCCCACCCCAGCCAAGGGTCTTAGGGACCACCAGGTCTTAGGGTCTCTGGATTACTCTTTGAGAACTGCTGGTCCAAGTCATCTGTAAGCCAACCCTTCAGCCCCCACTCCTCAATAGCTACAGCTACCGAACACCTGAGAGAGAAGTTCCTCTTCATCCAAGTCCTTGACATTTTCAAATGATTCAATGATAGGTGTCGATATTTGGTGTTAAGGGAGTTTTATTGGTGGAAATGAGAAAAATATGCATCTCCTTTGTGTAGCACTCTAAAGACCATGGAACACTTCTATCAGAACTACAGATGAAATGTCTTGTATGTATTGTCTCCCCCTATTACAGTGGTTCTTAACCTGTGGGTGGTGACCACTTTGGGATGGAACAACCCTTTCACAAGGGTCACCTAAGACCATCAGAAAACACATATTTCTGATGGTCATAGGAACCTCCTCTATCTGTCTCCAGGCGGGTCCACCCACATGCAGACATGTCCACATAGGACTATTAAAGGGTCATGGCATTAGGAAGGTTGAGAACCACTGCCCTATTAGAATATGAGCTCCCTGAGGGCAGGGACTCTCACTTTTCTACCAATACCTCCAGTGCTCAGAACACAGTAAACACAACTTCTTTTAAAAAAACTTTACTTATTTCCTTCATTCCTTGGTAGAAATGTTGAATGAAATGGTGACCTCTGGCTCTGCCTCAAACACAAAGGGAGGGAATGAGGTGGTCCTCAGATAGACTAGTGTTTGGGGTGCTTGTCACAGATAGGACACCTTGCTTGCCCCCGCTGGGCGTGAACACAGGACTCCTTCAAGTCTGGGGTTACCTTTTCATAGTATTGTAGCTCATAGTCGAGGATGACGCCATTGGGCTGGTCAGGCTGGGACCAGGACAAAGTCATGCTGTCTACCGTCCGGCTCACCTGGTGCACGATGGACACAGCAGATGGGGCTACAAGAGAGAGGATGGAGTTTAATGTAAGGTCAAAAGCAATGTCTGCATCCCCCAAACCTCCAAAGTCAAGAGAAGGGTTGGTGGGTTTCATTCCAGTACTTGTACATTGTGTGTGTGTGTGTGTGTGTGCATGCATGCACATGTGCAAATGCATGTGCTTTGCATCACATTGGCACAAAAGGCAGTGTGGAGTACAGAAGAAAACACTTGAATTGGAAACAGGGTTCAAATCCTCTTCAGACACTCACTAGTACTATGATCCCAGGCAAATAATTTAACTTCATAACCTCAGTTTCCTCATCTGTAAAATGGGGATGATAATAACCCAAGAACCTACATCACAAGGTTAGAGGGAGACTTAGATGAGAAAACAAATGTATAACATCTTGCTAATGTTACAAGTCTATATAGATACCATTTATCATAACCTCAGCAACATTTTCCATTTTAAAGAAGCTTTTTTGTTGCCTTTTATTTTCTTTACAATTACCACTCATATGATCCTGTCCCCTCCTCCATCCCAAATTCACAACATCTCACACTTTGAGAACAAAGAAAAATAGTTAAGCCAGAGCAACCAATGCAGCAAGTTGTTTCTGAGAGTGTACATGACATTCTACAACTGCTATTTCCCACTTCTATTCTAAGAGAAGGAACATTACCCTTTCCATTACTATAGAACTTCCACCTTGGGTGTTCTGGAGCCAGTTGGTACTGGCTCATGAGAGAGCTGGTTGTTAAATTTCCAGCATTTTATTAAAGTTTTATGAAACCGGCAAATGCTACAAATCAGGGTTATTGTTTTGTTGATTGTCTAGACTTAAGAAAGTGATACAGAAAACATTAATATACATATTAAACTTTTAAAATATATCATGCATCATTTCCCCCTGGAGAGGTGATTATTAAACATTTACCAGCATGGTTGCAGCTTCTACCTCACATGCCAAAGTGCTTTCTCATTGATTTGCTCATTTGCTTCGTGGAGCAGGCAGATGAGGAAGGCAAGGCAGGGATCATTACCCTTGTTTTATACTTGGAGGAATCTGTGCTCTCATCCATGTGGCCACTCCCTCCAAGGGTGCAAACTACAACCCATTCGTACTTAAAAAAAAATTAATTAGATTTTATTTTATTTTCAAGTGAAGATCTGCCTTTTCTCTCATTATGAAAACAGGAAAAACAGAACCCCTATTAAAAGCATGTATAACCAAACAAAAACCAGTTTCCTCATTAGTCATGTCTAAAAATTATTCATTAATTTTCACTCTGAGTCCATTCCTCTGTGTATGAAGAAGGGCAGGATGTTTCATCATGAATCCTCTGAAATTGTTGATGATTATGTTGCTCAGAGTTCTGAGGTCTTTCAAAGTTGTTTGTCTTTACAATATTGTTATCACTGTATAAATTGTTCTCCTGATTCTATTCACTTCACTTTGCATCAGTTCATACAAGTCTTCTTAGGTTTCTCTGAAACCATCCCCTTCATCATTTTTTATAGCTGAATGGTTATTCCATCACATTCATATACCACAACTTGTTCAGTCAGTCCCCAATCGATGGGGTTCCCATAAGTTTCCAATTCTTTGCCACTGCAAACAGCTGCTATAAATCCTTGCACATATGGGTCCCTTTTTGCTTTCTTTGATGTTTTTGGGATATAGGACTAGTACTGGTACAAGGGGGTCAAATGGAATGCAGTTTAATATCTTCTGAGGGCATCGTTCCAAATTGCTTTTAAGAATGGCTGGACCAACTGATAGTACATTAAAGTAACTGTTTTTTTCACACATCTTCCGGCATTTGTCATTTTCCATTTTTGGGGGGGGGGCGCGCAACTTTGCCAATCACATGGTTGTATTGTGGAACCTCAGAGTTGTTTTAATGTATGTTTCTCTAATTACTAATTATTTGGAGAATTCTTTCAAATGACTATTGTGATCCATGCCTCTTTATCTTACATGACTCTTGTTCTCCCATGAATACTCCATGAAAGTGAATCAACTCAAAGAGTTGAGAGCACTTTCTAGATCTATTGACCATAAAAGTTAGGATTAGAAGTATGCCATTTCTATAGCCCTTTGCAGCTCTGATAGTCTGTGTTCCAAGATTTCTTCTGGCTTTAATATTCTCTGATCTAAGGTTTAGATCAGAGAATAATAATACTATTATTTTAAATATTATTTTTCTTTAATATTATATCAATATAATATTGTATTTCTTTAATATTCTCTTACCTCTGACATTATATGTTCTAAGGGCCCTCTCAGTTCTGACATTTCATGTTCTAAGGGCCCTCCTACCTCTGACATTCTAGGTTCTAAAGGCCTTCTCAGCTATGATATTCTGTGTTCCAAGGGTCCTTCCAGTTCTGACATGTTTTAAGTTTCCTTCTGGCTCTGACACTAGGTTCTAAGAGTCCTCTCAGTTCTGACCTTCTGGGATTCTGACTCCCTCTCTATGGTTCAGAGCTAGTTGTGCTCCCAGGGATAAATTGTCAATGGTTTGGCCTGGGACTTACACCAGAATGAGGAGCAGGCTGCACAGGGTGTGGGAGGCTCTTGAAACTCTGGCTCAGGGAGGGACAAGCTGGGAAATCAGGGTTTCATTTCAAGAGCACACAGAGCCAAAGGGACTTGGCCTGAGGGTAGGCCCAGATGGAGGTGGCAGCAGCAATAGCTAGGACAGGATGGTCCTTGGCCAGGCCAAGAGAGCTTCTTCCACTTTTTAGGTAAAAATATGGACAATATATCAGCTTAGGCTTTTTGTAACACTTGGGGAATCACTGGTGTCATGGAGGCCAGCTAGGTGGCGCCATAGTGCATAAAGCCCTATGCCTGGAGCCAGGAAAACTCATCTTCCTGTGTTCAAATCTGGCCTCAGACGTGTACTAGTGTGACGCTGGGTAAGTCACTTCACCTTGTTTGCCTCAGTGTCCTCATCTGCAAAATGAGCTGGAAAAGGAAATGGCAAATCACTACAGTATTTCTGCCAAGAAAATCCCAAATGGGGTCATGGAGAGCCAGACACCCCTGAAATGAGTGAACAACAATGGCATCATGGAAAGAACGCTGGACTGGAGAACTTGTGAACGGGGTGCTATGAACAGAGATGCTCTAAGTCCTTAGACAAATCATTTCATTTCTCTGGACGTCACTTTCCTTATCTATCAAATGGGGATAGAGATACTTGTCCTACCTACCTTGTAGGATTGATGTGACAAAAGCTTCTTGTCAACCTTAAAGCTCTACAAGGTGAATGTTTGTGATTTTCATTTTTGCCTCTTTCAAAGCTGGAGAGATAACTATTTTGACTTTGCCATGACTGAGTTTCCCCTTCTGGAAAAAAAGGATAATAGTAGGATCGTAGGAGCTACTAGGTGGCACAGTGGGTAGAGCGCCAGGCAAGGCACTTCACCCTGTGTGCCTCAGCTTCCTCATCTCTAAAATGAACTGGAGAGAGCAAGGGCAAACCACTCCAGTATCTCTGCCAAGAAACCCCCAAATGGGGTCATGGAGAGTTGGACATGACTGAAACAACTCAACAGCAACTAAAAGTGTTTAGAGATAGAGATGATTTTAGAACATTGAATGTTACAACTGGGCAGGACTTCCTGAGCATATATACATCAGGTTTTAAAAAAGTTTTAAATTTTTATTTATTGATTTATTTAGCTTTTTGAAGTGGGAGGGCAGGGCAATTGGGGTTAAATGACTTGCCCAAAGCCACATGACTAGGAAGTGCTATGTGTCTGAGGCTGGATTTGAACTCAGCTCCTCCTGTCTCCAGGGCCGGTGCTCTATTCACTGTGCCATCTAGCCACCCTAATATGTCAAGTCTTACATGGGTTTAAAAATTGACTTCATTAGGACAACATGGGAGAGGCATGATAAGACAGCAGTTTGGTTGAAAAAGATCTGGGGATTGTAGTGGACCATAATCTCAATATGATTTCAACAATGTGAAATAATGATATTGGGCAGTATTAAGAAGAATGTAGTTTTCTGGGAATAAAGAGGTGAGAGTATCACTTTCCCCTGCCCCGGTTAGGCCATATCTTAGATACAGTGTTCAGTCATGGGTGCCATGGTTTAGGAAGGATAGTGGCTAGCTGGAGAATGCCAAGAGGAGTGCAGCCATGATGGTGAAGGGCCATAGGAGCTGAAACAACTGGGAACAATGAGCCTGGGGCAGAGAAGACTCTGGGCAGAAGCTTTATTACTTTCTTAAAGTATTTGGCTCCAGAGTCAAGAGTCAATAGTAATGGGTAGAAGTTCCATGACAGTAGCAGCTTCCTAACAATTAGAGCTATCCTCACATGATATGAGTCATCCTAGGACATGGTGGGTTCTTCCTCATTGGATGTCTTCAAACAAAGTCTGGATGACGACTGGTCAGGCAGAGTGTCATGGTGATTCATTTCTAGCTATGGTTTGAATTAAAAGGCTACATCTCAGGTTGTTTTCAACACTGAAATTCTGTGATTCTGTTAAACAAGTTATTCCAGCCCCTCGTTTTTCAGGAGAAGTTCTTGCCCAAAGTCTCAAAGGCAGAAGCAACAGGGCCAAAATTTGAACTCCAGTCCCCCAAGTCCAGCCTGGGTACAAGCTCCCTCTGAATCAATCAGTTGAAAGGGTTGGAACATTCTCTCTGAGATCGAGTGCTATGCTGGGTGAAAGTGGCTGGAGGCGCCTTGTCTCCCAAGTTCTGCTTAGTGTTTGACATTGCTGGGGGATGGGGAAGCCAGAGGGGAGTGGGGACACTAGAGATGAGCCCTGTTGCTTCCTGTACCAACTGTTTTGATCAAACAACCCCTTGTTTACCAACCTGATTTCCCATTCTTCACCAAGTGCCTCAGTACTGATAGGGAATGGAAATCAGGGTCTGAATTAAGGGGAGAAGAAGGCAAGGTGGGGAGGGGAGGCAGAAGAAGGCAAAGGCTTCATAGGGAAGAGGCAGGCAAAGAAACAGAAGTCAGAATAAAAGGGAGGAGAGGAAGGAAAGGTGAGAGATAAAATGAAAGATTGGAGATGGGAGGCATGCAAAGGGAAGTTGGATGGAAAGAAAAAGAAGAACTGGGATAAAGGAAAGAAGGAAGAGTTGGGGGGATAAAGGAAGGGACTGGAGAGCAGAGGGATAATCTGGTGGAGGGGGAGGGAAAAGGGGATGGGGAAGACAGGGACTATCAGAGGCAAAGGGAAGAGGAGAAAGGAGAAAGCTAAGGAAGTTGGCACTGGAGGTGGGGGTGGGAGAGAGAAGAGAGAAAGAAGCGGCAGGAGAGGAAAATTATAAGATTATAGAGATGCTTAAGGTTGATAAAGCATCATACAAAAAGGGGGAGAGGGTTAAGAAATGGAAGAGAAAGGAAAGAAAGAGGGATGATGAAGAAGAGATGAAGAAAGAGGGGGTGAGAGAGGGATAGAAAAGAAAGAGAAGAGGGAGGTTTGGAGAAGAGATGGTGGGGAAGAGAGACAAAGGAGGAAAGGGAGAGGGTGAAAGAGAGATGGGAAAGAGAGAGGAGAGAGGAGGAAAGACAGAAGGGAAAAGGTTAGAGAGGAGAGGGAGAGGGCAGGAAAGAAGGGAGCTGATGGAAACAATAGGAGAGGAAAATGAAAAAATTCAAAGAGGAGAAGTGGAAAAAGGAAAGAAGAGGAATGGAGAAGAGAGGGGAGGCAGGAGCCTGATGTGAGGAGGGGTAAAACTACCATTCCACAATGCTTCGGGAGACACTTTGATATTTAGCTGAAATTAGAGCAAAAAAAATCCCTCCAACAATCCACCCACCCCCTTTCTACCCCCAACCCAAGCCCTGACTCTGTGTCACTGCTCTCTTCTGGTTTCTCTCTCAGGCTGGCCTTATGTGCGGACTGGAATGCTACATTCTTCCTCTGGCTCCCTGAGGACACTGTCTTCTTTGTGATGACTGTGAAGCAGACTTCCATCCTCTTCAGTCTGTCACCAGTCAAAGCTTCCCTCCTGGGGTCTGACCAAAAAAAAAAATTCCTCCCCTTCTGGGGTTTCATAATTACCAGAGAAGAAAATTGTCAATGACTTGGAATCTGAGATACTCTCTGCTCCCTTCTCTCAACCACCGTAGGAAGGGGAGGAGGAGAGGGAGGCAACCTGGGGAGGCCAGACACAGAGACACCCACTTAGTCCTATAAACCCACTTAATCCCCCCTGGGCAGTCACCAAAAGCGGCCCTTTCCAGGTTAAGGGATCAATAGGGAGGCAGACTTGAGCGCTGAGGCCACAGCTGTCTGGGGAGTAGGGCAGGAGCTGTTTCCACTGGGAAATCTTTAACATTTGTCCCAGTGAGACAATAGGGTTACAAGGTTCCTTCCTCGGCCACTCAACATTCTAAGGTCCTGTAAAGCTCAATTACTCTTTGTTCTAAAATCCTTTTCAGTATATATCTGCATTCTAATATTTTATGTTAGAAAAACCCTTTCAATTCTGTTATCCTATGTTCTAAATTTCATCTTTCTATCATTTTCAGCTAAAACATTCTTCATTCTAAAGTTACTCCCTGTTCTAATAGTTGCAGATCTCAGGCCCCTTTCAGCTCTATGTTCTATGTTCCAAGTTTCCTTCCAAATTATACGTTCTTTGTTGTGATCTTCCTTCCAATTCTGACTTTGCACTGGGATATTCTAAGGTCCACCTCAGCTCTGACATTATACTTTCCATTAAAAAACAAAACCAAACCTATGTTCTAAGGCCTTCCATCTAGTTGTGATTTCTGTTTTCTAAGGTTTCTTCCATTTTTGAAATTCCATGTTCTAAGGTTTTTTAATAGCTCTAACATTCTGTAGTCTAAGGCCCCCTTCCATCTCTAAAATTCTGTGTTCTAAGGTCCTTTACAGATCTAACATTCTGTGTTCTAAGTTCCCCTTCCATC
>CM053596.1:44251855-44271513 GCA_028646575.1 Pseudocheirus occidentalis
TTCTGTGTTCTAAGTTCCCCTTCCATCTCTAAAATTCTGTGTTCTAAGGTCCTTTACAGGTCTAACATTCTGTGTTCTAAGTTCCCCTTCCATCTCTAAAATTCTGTGTTCTAAGTTCCCCTTCCATCTCTAACATTCTGTGTTCTAAGACCCCTTTAGCTCTATCATTTTATACTTTATGGCAGCTAGGTGTTGAAGTAGAACAATGGACCTAGAGTCAAGTAGACCTGAGTTCAAATGCAGCACACTTAATAGCTGTGATCTTGGGCAAGTCACTTAACCTCTGTCTGCCTCAGTTTCTGTAACTGTAAAAGGGGAATCACAAAAGCACCTACCTTACAGGGTTGTTGTAAGGATCAAATGAGGTCATGAATGTAAAGCACTTTTCACAGTGCCAGGCAGACAGAAGCATTTAATCAATGTTTACTTCCCTCCTTTTCCGAATCAAACATTCTGTGTTCTGAAGTTCCTTCCAATTCTGGTTTTCTACTAGCTCTTTGAAGACTCCAATCCAGCTCTGACTTTTTATGCTCTGAAGACCTTTCTACCTCTGAAATTCTATGCTCTGAAATCCCTCCAAGATCTGACATCCCCTGGTCTGAGGCCCCATTTAGTTACAACTTTCTATGTTCTAACGTTCTCTTACGAGGGCCCTTTTTTAAACATTAACATTCCGTGTTCTAAGGACCATCCCAGTTCTGTATTTCTATGTTCTGAAGCCCGTTCAGTTCCAACACTCTTTGTTCTAAAGCCCCTTCCATGTATATTTTATGTTTTAAGGCTCTTTCTACCTCTGCCATTTTATGTGCCAAGGTTCCTCCAAGCAACAGCAACCTGTGATTCCATGATTCATTCAGCTCCCTGCTTCCTGGGTAGTGTGGCCTAGTGGAGAGCTTGCTGGGGTTAGCTGTTATCACAGCCTTGCCGAGCCAAGGTCTTTTTCTGTAAAAATGGAATGGATAATTCTTATACAAGCCACCTTGCAGGGCTGTTGTGAAAGAAGCACATTGTAAACCTTAAACTCCTATCAAAATGCAAGTTGTCCTTGGCTCCCAAATCATGACTGTCTCCTCTTGTAGGCTGGCCGTTCAGGGGAGGGGGCTGGCCAATGTTTCTAATGCCTCCCTGAACATTAATACTCATTCCCTGAGCAAAATCCACACTGGGGCTTCAACATTTTCCTGATATTCTGCAAGTGCATTCTCTGTTTCAGCAATTTTTAAGGAGTTTTCAGATCCATTACCGGATAAAAGAGAAGATGAGACAGGTATCATTATCCCCATTTGATAGATGGGAAAGCCCATGGCAAGAAGTGGCATATCTGAGGTTACATAGTTATATTGTGGCAGAGCAGAACTAGGAAAGGCCTTAGGAGGTAGAAGTAGACCTGGGAGGGCCCTTAGAACATAGAATATCAGAGCTGGAAGGACACTTAGAACACAGGATGTCAGAGCTAGGTGGGCCCTTAGAACACTGAATGTCAGAGCTAGGAGGGTCCTTAGATCACAGGATGTCAGAATTGGGAGGGCTCTTAGAATCCAGGATGCCAGGCTCAGAGGGGCCTGAGAAAACAAAAATGTAGAGCTAGAAAGGCCTAGAGTCCAAACTTTCAGACTACTGGTCCACTTGCCACCATACCATGCTGCTTCTTCTCTTCCTGCTGCCCCTGAAGGACCCTCAGGTCCCTGATCTCTTCCTTCTTCCCTACTCTATGCCTTTCACTCATGTGATTCCCTAGTCCTGACTGGACAGACCCACAGGATCACACATTGAGAGCTGTGTGGGCCTCCAATTTCAGAGGCCATTTAGGCCAAGTTCCTCCTTTTACAGACAAGGAAACTGAGGATGAAGGTGGCTGAGTGGCAGAGCTCGTCTGTGTGAGGGGTACAATGTGGATCCAAGCCTTCCTGATCCCAAGTCCTACTATCTGGGTGAAAACTATCTCTTCTGTCTTTGTCTCCTTCTTCCTCTGGCCTCACGCTCTCCCTTGTACCATGGTCATATATGTGCTCATCCTTTATCAGCCCACAGGTAAACTCTCTGAGAGCATCATGCACATCTCTAGGCCCTACAACCCCCTGACCACTGTAGAGGGCCCCTGAGGGCACTCCAGTTCTCCAGCCTCCCTCAGTCTCTTCTCTCATGCATCCCCACTGGTTTCATTTGCCACCAGCTAGGCCGTGACCTAAGTGGCCTCAGGGCTCCTGGCCTGGCTGGCTGATACAGGAGGCTGCATCCCCTTGAGGTGTCAGCACAGTCACAGTGGCCCCACCTCTCTCCTGGGTTTAACTGGCAGGCTTTAGTTATAGGTAGGATAACCCCCATCCCCCCAGGCTCTGATCATGGTAAGCCCCATAACCCCAGCCCTGGCAGGGAACTGACATTTGTGGGAGAAAGGGATCAAGGCAGAGAGAGACCCCCACCAAACGTTGAAGCCCGTCTCCCTGAAATCCAAAGGGATTAACAGTGGGGAAAAAGAAAACAGCTGGGAAATCTCCAACAGGCTGATTCCCCCCAGTTCTCAGCTTGCTCTCTACCACGATCCCCCCCCTGCCTGCCTTCTTTAGGGTGTCAGGTTTCGGGCCTGGGAGCAGCTTTCCTTATAAGCCAGTCAGTGGGGAATTCTGGCATTTTCAATTACCAGCATGCCTCACTGGTAAGGGGAATAAGGTCAGCTGTGCCCCTTGACCTTTACATAGAGATAGGACTCTGGGGAGAGCACACAAAGAGAGGCTTGTGGCTGGGATGGGCCAAGCCTTCTGGCTGAGGAGAAGGGGGAGAGAAAGTGATGACTGCCCCAGGGGCCTGCTCAGTACAGGCAGGTGGTCCAGCAACCCTGAATACCCTGAGTATCTGAAGCCTCCCGGAGGAAGCTCATCTGCTCATTCATTAATTAGATGGGTGGCCTTTCACCAAATCACTTCCTTTTGGGGGGTCTCAGTCTCCACATCTATAAAACACAGGGCTAGTATTAGAGAAGACATTACAGTGGACCCTCTGGGCTTCAGTTACTTCTATAAAACGGGAGGACTGGACTCCAGATGCTCTCTTTATCACCTTTAGCAGTCTATTTGTGCTAAGGGCCCTCCCAGCTTTGACATTTTATGTTCAAAGAGCCCTCCCAACTCTGATATTCTGTGTTCTAGGATCTCTTCCAGCTTTGACATCTCGTATTCTAAGGGCTCTCCCAGCTCTGACATTCTGAGTTCTAAGGTCCCTCCCAGCTCTGACATTCTGAGTTCTAATGTCCCTTCCAGCCCTGCCACTCTATGTTCTAAGACCTGTCCTAGATATGACCTTTTTGATATTCTGAGACTCCTTCTAGATCTAACACTCTGTGTCCTATTATTCTCCATTCCAAAATCCCTTTCAGAACACTGTGATTTTTAAATCAATTCAACAAGGACTTAGTATAAAACCTATGACATGCCAGGAACAGTCCTATCTACAAAGACACCAATGAGCCTGGGTGCCTGCCCTCAGGGAGCCTACCATCTCGAGGCCAAGAATCACTGAGTACCTTCTTTCGGCCCCAGCCTGCACACTGGCTACGATAAGGGCAGACACCGGGTCTCTCTCATTCTCTATTTGGGAGACTAGACTCAGCCCAGCTGAACAACCAGAGGTGAAGATGAAGAAAGACTGCACAGTTCTGAACAGAGGTGTCATCTCTTCGAAAGGGAAAATATATAAAATGAAAAAAATACCATAAAATCACAGTGATTTGAGGCAATATGCTCAGGTTTTAGAGAAACCAGGCATGGGGAAAAGGGTGGCCTGGATTTGGACCAACACGGTTGTTATGTGATCAGTGCCAAAGACAATGAGGCTGACCATGGGGACTGCAGGATTTCAGAGAAAGTAAAGACCAGCATGTACTTGGGACAGTCAGAAAAGGCCCTGATCTCATGTTTCAGACCAGACTAAGAACCCCAGGAACAACAACGTCTCCAGACTAGTGTCCACAGCCACCATTCAAGGAAGCGGCTGCTTGGGAGACATAGCCTGGCAACAGTTTGAGCAGGAGCAGTGGGCACAGACATTGGAGACCCCAAGAGGAAAGTTAACTCAAGTTCCTGGCCCTCACAGATGGTTCCATGTTAGAAAATGAAATGACTGAATCATGGAAATGACATTAAATATAAGGCATTATCATCTCCTTTACCAATGACCCTCGAGGGACCATGGAACCTTTCTATCTGACTTCCTGCTAAAATTTTCTGTGACTTGTCCCCCATTAGAATGTGAGCTCTGTTAGTGAAGGGAATGTATTTTTTCTATTGGTATGCTCAGAGCTTAGCACAGTGCTCTGCACATAGCAAGTGTGTAAGAGATTTTTCACTGATTCATTCATACCATGTGGCTCTAGTACCAACTTAAAACTCTTTCTAATCATGACTGAAGAACACAATAAGGCTTTGAACTCAAGTCAGGGGGAGTTTCTTCACCTGTAGTGGTTCAAAAGCTGGAAAACCTGGGTTCAAATTCTGTCTCAGGCACTTATGAGCTGTGTGACCCTGGGTAAGTCACTCCTCTCTAGGGCTAAGCTTTTATGTCTTGAAGAAGGGGTAGGACTCAGTCTTGGATGTCCCTTTTAGCCCTAAATCCTTATTCTCCTATGACCTTGAAATGTCAAGGTATCCTCCCAATTTTTGAGAAAGAAGCAACTGAGAACTATTTCATCATCACTGCTGAGGATGGTTCATATGACAGAAACATATGTGCTGATACAGCACTAAATTTGAGTAGCCGCTTAATAAAGGCTATCTCTAAAACCTCATGGAGAATCACAGACTGCCAGAGCTGAGTTAGGGACCATAGAACATAGAATTTAAGAGACTGGGGAGAAGAGAGAACCTAGAACACAGGATATCAGAACTGGGAGTGCCCTTAGAACATAGGATGTCAGAGCTGGGAGGGCCCTTAGAACACAGGATGTCAGAGCTGGGAGGCCCTTAGAACACAGGATGTCAGAGCTGGGAGGACCCTTAGAACCCAGGATGTCAGAGCTAGGAGGTCCTTAGAACACAGAATGTCAGAGCTGGAAGGGCCCTTAGAACCCAGGATGTCAGAGCTGGGAGGGCCCCATAAACAAGACATTCCCCCTCTCAGCTCTGGATGTTTTTTCTGATTGTCCCAGTAACTGGAATGCTGGCCCTCCTTTGCTTTAATCACTGACCTTCGATCCCAACTAAAAGTCCCCCTTCTATAGGAACCCTTCCCCAGTCACACTGCCCCATTCTCCTGCCTTTCCTCTGCTATTCATTTCCTATTTATTCTGTCTATGGCTTGTTTGCACATATTTGTTTGCTTACTGTCTTTCCCGTTAGACTATAAGCACTTTGAGGGACAGGGACAGTATTTTTCCTCTTTTCGTATCCCAAGTGCTCCTTCCTAGCACATAGTAGGTGCTTCATAAATGTTTATTGACTGACTGAGAGTTGAAATACATTGCCCAAAGCCAAAGCCACTCAGCTAGCGAGCAGGAGAGCTGGGTGATACCAATGATGGTGACTCTCGATGGCCATAGTGTCCCTACAGAGCCCCATTAGGTCTGTCCCTCCTTTACTGAGCCCCCCACTTCCTCTACTCCTCACACTTAACTGTGGCAAATCCCTTGTGCTTTTCAAAGCCCCCTCCTGTCCACTGCCCCATTTGATCTTCACCACAGCCCTGGGAGGCAGGGAAGCCGAGCATCCCCACAGTCTGCTCCACTTTCCCATATTGAGTATCCATGTTTCTGCCCTATGGGGTTGTTGAGAGGATCAAATGAGATCAGAGATTAGAGAATGTTTTGAACAGTTAAAAGGCCTAAACAGATGTATAGGTTATAGCATATTGGGCTGAGGAGGGAGACAGCACTGGTCTGGGCAGCTGAGGGTCTGGGTTCTAATGCTGGCATGGCCATCAACTGGCTGGACCATTTTAGACCAGTCACACAGCCCTTTGTCTGTAATGAGGGGGCTTGATGACATGATCGCTAAGGCCCTTCTAGGGCTGACAGTCCAAATCTTAGAGTGATTTCTGGTGCCAATATCTTATTTTTATCTTCTAACCCTCCTCTAGCTCTGACATTCCTAGTTCTAAGGTTCCCTTCCACCCCTGACATCCTGTCTTCTAAGGGACCTCCCAACTCTAACATTCTGTGTTCTAAGGGCCCTCCCAGCTCTGACATCCTGTGTTCTAAGGTCCCTCCCAGCTCTGACATCCTGTGTTCTAAGGGCCCTCCCAGCTCTGACATTCTGGGTTCTAAGGTCCCTCCCAGCTCTAACATCCTGTGTTCTAAAGTACTCTTCCACGACATTCTAGTCATGCTGAAGCTGAGATCTTTCAGCTTCAGTTGGTGGTGAAGAGCCCTGGACTTTTGGTCCAAGGATCTGGCTGTCTCATTAATAAGGCATGTGAAGCTGGTCAATCACATCACCTCACCTGGAAAAAGAGGATGTCACTATAGAATGATCTCTAAAATCTCTTCTTCTCTACATCTGATTAGTCTATGAATCAGAAAACCTGGGTTTCAACCATGGCTCTGTCCCATTAGCTTGTGACAACAGGCATGTGTCTCAGTCTTCTTTTCTGTAAAATTGGGAGAACAATCTTTACTGGGTTTTTGTGAGGCTCAAATGAGAAAATGTATATGAAAGAACTTTGGGAAGTGGCACATCATTTTAATCTGATGTCTTTTTGCTCAGGCAGAAGGAGGACACTGGCATCCCCCACTTAGGAAGCCGATTTTCCCTCCCCAAGCCTCTGGTTGCTGCATCTACTCTCCCCTGTCTCCCTCTTGTATGCAGTACTGGAAGAGCCTCAGTAGGAACTGAGTGAATCCATGGCCAGCTCTGACTCCCCAGCATCAAGAGCAAGGCAAGAATTCCCAGGCCTCCAACCAAGAGGGCATTCTCCAGCAGGCAGGGCCTGCTTAGTGCTAATGAAGGAAGCTGTCCCCCAGGCGGCAGAAGTGTGAGCCCTCAGGGAGCGAAGGTGCTCCTGGAACACCTTGGGAGGCTCTCAGCCTGCACGTGCTCCCCAGGGGATGGCAGGAGCTGCCCAGGGCCCAGGCTCTCTGGCTGCCAAGCTGGCAAAGTCACAGCTGAGGTATTAACGAAGCAACGTGCTTCTTAATTGCAAGGTGTGAAATCAGTGCTAAATTAGACAGCTTAGCCAACAGTTTACAACTAAGTTTGTGGAAAACTGTCAGCTCTCCCTGTCTCTAATCAGTCTTGGACCCAAAATAGAATGGCTTCATTCCGTTCAGTCTCATTTTTGTATGCGACACTTACTCGTTCTCATGGGTGCACACATTCACATAAGCAGGCTTGTTTCCCGTGCTGAGATGCTACATTCACACTTACTACCTACACCAACCAATCAACCAATCGATAAACATTTATTAAGTGCCTACTATGCACCTACTAAGCACTCTGTTAGGCACTGAGAGTATTTAAATGAATCTCAGTGATCTCTGTGCTTCAGGAGTTCCATCCAACAATACACACCAAAACCCGCCCATGCCCATCCATCATTCTGTGGGACTTGGACTCTTAACCATGCTCTCCCCGAAGCTCACCATGGGGCAGGCATCCATCTTACACACTAGAGGACTCATTCAGTTTCTTTTGGCAGAATGAGGGTACCACGGTTGTATACTCTGACTTTTTTTTGTCATGGTAACCCAGCACTAGGGATCCAAAGACAAAAAAGGAGATGGTCCCTGACCTCAAGAAGCTTGTATTCTACAATGGAATGGGGCAACCATGGAGAAAAGCAAGATGTCCATATGTACAATGTGGGCAATGTGGGGGAAAGACAAGATGTCCATAGATACATCCCAGGAAACATGGGGGAAAGGCAAGATGAACATAGATACAATCTGGGCAACATGGGGGAAAGACAAGATGTCCACAGATACAGCCCAGGAAACATGGGGGAAAGGCAAGATGAACATATATACATTCCAGGCAATATGGGGGAAAGGTATCCATAGATACAACCCAAGAAAATGTAGGCAAAAGGTAAGAAGAACATACATACATACATACATACATACATACATATCCCAGGAAACATGGGGGAAAGACAACATATACATATATACTTCTTGGATTGGATGTGCTAAGTATATATAACAGGTATATACAAATAAATACACGAATCTACTCCTTCACACAGTGCTCCCACATGCAAACACAGTCATGCCTACACATGGGTCCAGTTCTGGCTCTGCCCCTTACTAACTAGGTGGCCCTTGGTAAGTCGCTTAATCTATGGATTATTAAATCTTAGAGGATTTCTTGTGCCAAGCTCTCTGACTCTAGAACCAGTGTTCTTTCCATTGTACCAAGCGCCCACTCAAGGAAAGTTTTCTCATAGTTTGAAATTCTATGATCTTGTGAACTGGGGTCAGTGGGTTGAAGATGGGCAAATTTTATTTCAACTTGATAAAAATTCAATACCCCTTAATCATAAAAACTGTCCAAAGAGTTCTCTCCCACATTTTCCATAGGATTTAGTGCTGGCAGGGTTCTGATAGGCTGTCTAATTCAGTCATTTCTCCATGATCTCATTTGGAGTTTTCTTGGCAGTGGGACTAGTTTGCCATTTCCTTCTGTAGTTCATTTTACAGATGAGGAAATTGAGGTAAACAGGGTTAAGTGACTTGCCCAGGGTCACAGAGCTAGTAGGTAACTGAGGCTGAATTTGAACTCAGGAAGATGAATCTTCCTGACTCATGGCCAGGCCCTCTGTGTACTATGGCTCATTTTGCTGCCTTGTGAGGACTATAATAATGAATATATGAAAACAACCCCGAACTGAGACTAAATGACAAGTTATTGCAATGACCAATCTTGGCCCCAAAGAGAAACTGCCTTTTGGAAAGAGGGGTGGGAGACTATAGGTGTGGAAAGCTGTTGCATATGTGGCATCTGGTAGTTTTTGCTTCATCCCCCCACCCCATTAGAAGTGGCTACTCATTTCAGGGGGAGGGGAAATGTTCCCTTCACATGCTTTCTTTTTAAAAATAAATTTGTCTTTTTAAATATTTCTCGAGTTCATCAAACTTTTTTTAACCATTAAAAAAACATTTGAGTCCCAAATTCTCTCTCTCCCACTCCTTGAGAAGCAAGAAATATGATATCAAATATACATGTGGAATCATTTTATATACTTTCTATTCAAGACACAGTAGCCTGCTAACCATCCATTTCTTGTCTATGCATTCCATTTCCCACCTCCAGACCTTTGCACATATGATGCTTCATGCCTGGAATGCCCCTCCTCCCCTCCACCTCTCAGCATCCTTACTTTCATTTGAACACAGTTTGGGTGCCATGAGGTCTAGAACAGGGCCTGGCATATAGTAGATGGTCATATGAGGATGTAATACAATATATAAATAAAATTTAATCACAATTTGTATCATAACATGCAATATGTATCTTGCGATTTCTCATTTATGTAGAGAGCTCTAAGCTTTACAAAGCAGTTTCCTCAAAGCAATCCTGAGAGGTAGGCAGAAGAAGTATCACTGCACACATTTTACAGATGAGGAAACTGAGACTTAGGGAAATTAAATGACTCTCTAGTGCCCTGGCTAATTAGTGGCAGGTCCTGGATCTGGGCCAGGGGATCCTGTCTCCTAGTTGAGAAGGTAACCTGAGGATTGACCTTTCTGTACAGGCTGGCTGATAATAAGTGATGATGACCGTTTCTCATAACCGGGTTTTAATGTCTTACCTGCCTGATTGGTGGTGATGTTGACGGAAGCAAACTGGGGTGAGAAGGGACTCTGGTCAGTGACCCCGTTCACTGCCTGGATCTCAAAGGTGTACTGGGTGTGGGCCAGGAGGTCACTGATATAGATCCGGGGTTCTGTCAGACCCAGCTGCCGCGGAGCAAACTGCACATTGTCCCCACAGCGGGTGCAGGCACCTCGGCCCGAGCCGCAGCTTTTGCAGATGATGTTATAAACCAGATCCTCTCGGCCCCCTGAGTCTCGGGGTGGAGTCCACTCTAGCATGAGTGAGGTCTCATTGATGCTGGAGATGACAGCTTGGGGAGCAGAAGGGATGGCTGGGGAGAAACAAAGGTATCTGTTAGTGGCTGGTCCAGGACGGAGGTCTCCTATTCCTCTACACAGCAGATTGGTGTACTGTGCTTCCTCAATGTGAACAAAGAACTTCATAAACCTTCAAATACGATCTGACCATGTTGCTTCCCTACTCAAAAATCTTCTGAGGCTCCCTATTGTCCCAGGAGTAAAATACTAAATCCTTAGTCTGCTATTTAAAGTCCATTACAATGGATGGGGATCCTTTCTAATATCTTTCTAGTCTTGTTTCCTATTACTCCCTTTCTATTCAAATCAAAGTGGCCTGCTGACTAATCATTTTTCATATACGACATTCAATCTCCTACCTCTAGACCTTTGTGTACATAGTTCTTCATGTCTGAAATGGACTCCTTCATCACCTCCACCTCTTAGAATTCCCAAGTTTCATTCAAAGCACAGTTTGGGTACTACTTCCTATACAAGACCTATACGGTAGGCACTTAATAAATGCTTACTGACTGACTTCTGTCCCAAGCTGTATTGTCACCTGCTTGAAATTACAAAGAGAACTCCTATTTACTTATCTATCCTTCTTTCCCCCCAAGAATTCCTCTATAGCAGTGGTTCTCACCCTTCCTAATGCCACAACCCTTTAATACTCATATGTGGGCATATCTGCATGTGGGCAAATGCACCTGGGGACGGATAGAGGAGCGGTGTCTTGGTTCCTAAGACCATTGGAAATATGTGTTTTCCTATGGTTTTAGGTGACCCCTGTGACCCCTGTGAAAGGGTTGTTCGACCCTCAAAGGGGTCATGACCCACAGGTTGAGAACCTCTGCTCTAGAGAAAGGAATGTTCCATTCATTTCCTCACATATCAAATATCTAGCAGTGTCTTGTATGTAGTAGGTGCTTAATAACTGTTGAACTAAAGTCTACCGAGAATAGTTGCTACCTGCTCTCAGTTGACTCCCAAAGACTTATTCATTACAAAGAAAAGCTTTAAGCAGCCTCCTTTTTGAATTCCCCTTCTCTCTCCATCTTGGCTTTTCTCTCCCCACTCCCCTCAAACTTTTGACTCATACCTGGAATGTTCTCCCCTCCCCCCTCTCCCTTTTCTCCCAAGTGACATCTTACTTATCATTCAAGGCACAGCTCCAATAATAGTTTCTCCATGAAGCTTTCTTTAAGCGATCCCCTCACTAAAAAGAATGACTAGCATTTACATAGCACTTTAAGGGATGCAAAATCATTTAAACATGCTGTCTCACTTGGTCCTCACATCATCCCTAAGATAGAGGTGCTATTTTATTATCCTCATTTTACAGATGAGGTAACTGAGGCAGTCAGAAGTTAACTCACCTAAGGTCACGCAGTTAGTAACTGTCTCAGGCAGGATTTGAACTTGGGCCTTCCTGATTCTGGTTCTAGTGTTCTAGCTACTGTGTCAACTAGATATGTAGGAATGACCTCTCCCTCCTTGGTATAAACATGATTGTAAGTTTTATGCATGTCTTAGACAGCAAAGAGATTGAATCAGTCAAATCCTTAAAGAAATTAACTCAGGTTATTCACTGGAAGGTCAAACACTGAAGTTTAAATACTTTAGCCACCTAATGAGAAGACAGGAATCATTGGAAAAGAGCCTGCTGTTGGGAAAGATTGAAGGCAAAAGGAAAAGGAAATGGCAGAGGATGAGATGGCATCATGAAGGCAATGAATATGAGCTTGGACAGACTTCAGGAGATAATGGAGGATAGAAGAGCCTGGTATACTGCGGCCCATGGGATCACACAGAGTGTGAATGACTGCCCAACAACATGTATATGTCATGGGGAATTTCCAAATAGACAAAAAATTTCCTGTTGACACCAAGATTCTAAAGATACTCTTGTTTGTAGATGACATTATGCCACTGTGTCCCTGATCCCTAGGGATTACTAGGTTTTACCAAGAGATCTGTGGTCACTCAAAAGGAAATTGGTCTGGCCATCTATACTGGAAAAACCAAGCGGATAAAGAACACATATTACCTAGATTTTGACCCAGAGCTGGACAGGTACTCCGTTTAAGATTATCAGCATATCTATTTTGGTTAAACCCTGCAGATGGGTAACAAGCTATGGCCAAAAATGGATGGAGAGAAGACATCTTTCTAGACTGAATTTGGGAAACGATGCTCTACTTTCAATGAGCCCAAGCTGTTCCTTATGGCAAAAGCCATCTTTAATATTAATGCCCTTATGGAGATGCTACCTAGAACAAATATTGTAAAATGAAGTTCTCCAAAGAGGCATGAGCAGTTAACTCATTGTGCAACCTACATCTCTTCACTGGATCCACAAGAATATCATGAGTGGCATTGCTGAATGTTTTTTAAAAGCCATTTAATCTTTATCAATAGCATTCTCCTAATCATTTATCTAGTCTCTGATAACACAGGAAATTAATTTTATCTGGCATGATCTGCCCTAAGGAAGCCCTGATGGCTCTTTGCAATCACTGATTCCTTTTCTACATGGTAACTAGCCATCCTTTTGTCCATTCATCCCTCCTATGTTCTAGAATTTTGAAAATGAGTTCAAACTTAATTTCAAAGTTCACTTTTGCCTCTTTTTCAGAAAATCAGAAAAACATTAGCCCCTTTCCAGCCCCATGGTACCTATTTATTTTTCCATATTGTTTCAAAGATTATTGATGGTGCTTCATAATAGCTCAGTTCCTTCAGCACCATGGAAAGCAGCTTCACCAGGTGTGGCCACCTGAAGTCAACCAAAGGTGGCTGGATACTCCCTTACTATCTCCCTACTTCCTTGTGGGTGCAGGTCTCATCAGTAGTTCTTGCTCTGTTCTTTTCAGTCTAAGGATTATTCTTGGCAAAGGAAATATAAGCATGATTAAGGGCTGAGGAGTTCCACCTTTTCTCTGTCATCTGTTTTCATCTTCCCACTGGGCCTCTCTCCTCTCTGAGCTTCTTCTTTTCCCTAATATGTCTAAAAAAGAAGCAAACGTTTTTGTTGGCCCTGACCTTCCTTCTCAGCCTCAGCTCATTCATTCTAAGCTTTAGTTCTCTTAATATTATCCCTAGGAGATTATGCCATGCTTTTGTATTCATCCCCTGTTCATGCTTGCTTCCATATTCTCTACACGTCACTGAAAAGTCTAAGTTGGCCATTAAGGGCCTTGTGATGCTTCTTGGACAGCCAGGTGACACAGTGGACAGAGCACTGGGCTTGGAATCAGGAAGGCTCATCTTCATGAATTCAAATCTGGCCTCAGACACTCACTAGCTGTGTGACCCTGGGCAAGTCACTTAATCCTGTTTGCCTCAGTTTCCTCATTTGTAAAATGAGCTAGAGAAAAGAATGGCAAATTACTCCTGTATCTTAGCCTAGAAAACCCCCCAAAATGGAGTCACAGTCAGACTGTCTGAGCAACAAGATGCCTCTAAAGAGAAGTTGGTCTTTTGAGAGAAGGTCACCCCTTCTTCCTTATCAGATTTCTCTTTCATCCCTCCTAGGATGATTTCTCCAATGGAATTTTAAGTCACAGGCTCCTCTCTAACTTTTCTCAGAGCCCTTTGAAATAATCTGCTTTCCCCAAACCTAGAGTTCACATCAGGCCATGCCTAGCTTTCCTCTTCTCAATCAACAAATTTTAACACGGAGTCCACATTCCCTCATGCTTCAGCAGCCTTCATGCTTGAGTTGAAATGACAAATATTCTGAAGCACAATGCAGAGACACTTGGTGGGTGGACACAGACTGGAGCTTCATGCCAACAATGGTTTGTAATCAAGTGGTATAAAGGATGTTACTGGGGACATGGATGGAGGCTGCTCAGATAGTGAGAATCAATCGTGAGCCAAAATGCTAAGTGGGTACTCCCATGGTACTAAGGGACCTACAGAAAGGCAGCAAGGGCATTGGGTAGATCCTCAGGGAGAGCCATCAGAAGGGCCTAGATAATGATGGTGTAAGATAGGAGGGCACAGGAGGTATTTTGAACATGTACTGGCACTTAGCAGAGGGTCCTGAACATGGAGTGTCTAAGTACCATGCATCTATCTATTTATTTACATGCAGTTTCTCTATAAGAATGTAAACCTCTCAAGGGCAGGGGCTGTTTTGGCTTCAAAGTACTTAGCACAGTGCTTGGCACATGATAAACACAATAAATCTTTGTTGATTGATTGACTAATAAATGTTTGAATAAATGAATGTGCTCCCTTTTTTCCCCAAAGGAAAGTAGTTGGACAAAACAATTTATGCTAAGGGCTTGATGCATGATCCCTCTGAGGAGCAGCTGGGTTTTAAAAGAAGGCTGTAAGGAAGAGACAATACTGAGGCTCCCTAAGGGGCCTTCCTTTCAGGACTGAGTGTGGCCATGGACCACGTCTTTGTCTCTAATTGTTCCCGAGGAATACTTGGGTAATCAGCACAAAAGGTCATTATAAGCACATCTCTTATCCAGTTCCCTAAGAGGGGCTGAAGGTGAGAGGCAGCTCCCACTGTAGGGAAGGGAAGAGAATAAGTATTTATTAAGTGCCAGGCACTACACTAACTGATTTATGAATATCTTCTCATTGGTCCGATCAACAACCCGGTGAGGTAGGTTTCCATTTTACAATTGACGAAACTGAGATAGAGGAGAAGGGACTTGCCCAGGGTCACATAGCTAGTATATGTCTGAGGTTGGATCTGAACTCAGGTCTTTCTGACTCCAAGCCCAGTGCGCTATCTACTGCACCACCTAATTGCCAGGTATCCTAGAAGGACTGAAAACACAGGCTCAGTCAAGGTTCCTTTCTGACCCTAGAGATATGATTCCTGCTAGTCAATAACTCCAGTGGTAAGCAAGAGATGGAGAAGCAGCCTTAGGGTGTGGCTGAGACCACACAGGCCAGAGGCTAAACTCCCTAGCCTGTTTACCTTAAAGTCCTGGATGAACTGCCCCACTCATGCAGAACTGAGCTCACTTAAGTTGAACAGCAATTTCACAACATTTTTGTTTATTGTCTAGGGAGGGGGAAATCCATAGACTAAAATAAATGAAGGGATGTCAGAGCTGAGAGAAGGGTGTGGATCATTAGAGATCCCCAGCGCAGAAAGCTTCTCTGTTTCTGTGTTGCTTTCTGGATAAAACAGTAACTCCAGAGCCTGGAAGTCAAGGCCCTCCAGGACTCTAGTCTAGCTTTCCAGACATTATTCCCTTTCACACTGTCTGTTCCAGCCAAACTGAACTAAGCTGTTCCCTAATCTCTCCTATTCTCTGTTCTAAAATCCTTTGGAACTTAAATAAGCTTTGATTGTGGCTACATGATGCATCCACGTGCACAAACCCCTGGGGAGGGGCCTTTTCCACTCAGAAATTACTTTCATGTCTCAAAGGAAAGGGTCATCCCTCTTCCATCAGGTATTTGGCTCCGACTTCTTAAGAAAAATGAATTTAAGCTAAAAAATATTTCAGGGTGGTATGTGAGTGAGTGATTGGTCTCAGGTGGCAACTGCTTCAGAAGATGATCCTCCTTCTACCCGCCCCTCTCGGAGTGAGCTCAGCTAGGAATATGTCTTCCCAGTGCCCCGAACATACTGGTGCACGGCATCTCCAGTGGGTCTAGATCGGCTCGGTAGTACCCGTTACGGCAGACACAGTTAGTGGCTCCTTCTGAAGTGGTCCGGCTGTTAATGGGGCAGTGAGCACATCCTTCATCCCCCTGGTTGGCCTTGAAGGTCCCAGAAGGGCAGCCTAGAGGAGAAAACACATGAGAGTCACCCAAAGAGAAAGGAATGACTGGAACAGGACTGATTGTGTGTATGTATGTGTTTGGGGGAAACGCAAGAAATCTTAGTTGGAAAAACAACTGATATGAGAATTACTGTTCCCATTTCACAGAGGAAGAAACTGAGCCTCAGGGAGGGGAAGAATTGCCTAAGGTCCCATGGGGCAGACCTAGGACTCACATTAGAATGAAGATCCCTTCCAAATGGGGATGGTTTTGTTTTTTGCTTTACATCCCCAGCATCTACCCTGGTTCCTGGATCACACATAGTAGGCTCTTAAGAAATGTTTATTGATCAACTGCTGTAATTCAGATTATCATGCTACATTTCCCCTTAGGGAGGTCCTGCAGGATAGTGGGGAGTCTGTTGGATCAAGGCTCATAGACCTGAGTTCAAATCTCACCTCTGACCTTGGGAAAATCCCTTTAACCCTTTTAGGGCCTCAATTTCCTCCAGCTTGAGCTAGAATTCTATGACCCAGGTAGACACTTGAGGGTCTGTGAGACCTTTTTCTGTACCCCATTCCATTATAAATTTGAAACATATGAAGGATGAAAAGCCTTAGATTGAGAAAGACTCTTAAGAACCATCTGGTTTAACCTTCTTGTTTTATTATTTATAAACCTCCTTATTTATATTTATATAAATATTTATTAAATATTTGCATTTACATAAATATTTATTTATTAAATATTTACATTAGATAAATATTTATCCAGTAAATATTTACATTCACAGAAATATTTATTTATTAAAGATTTACATTCATAGAAACATTTATTTATTAAATATTTATATTTATATAAATATTTATTTATTAAATATTTCTAGTACATGCAGATTTGCATTTCTATTTAACCCCCTTGTTTATGTGGGAGCTGAGGTCCAGAGAGGCTTGTTGATTTGCCTAAGATCACACAGAGAATAGGAACTGGGCCAGGAGTGGAGCTTAGGGCCTCTGAATCCAAACAGTAGCCTTCCCGTTATAGTAGAGAATCCAGACTCTTGGTTTTATAAGAGTGAACTGAGGCTCACAAAAAGACTGTAGGGTCATAGAACAAGAGCTGGAAGAGCCCTCACGTGCTATCTGGTAAAACTCTTTCATTTTGCAGATGGGAAAACTGAGGCCCTGTGAGGTTAAGTGACTTGGCCAACGTATCCATGCCAGTGGCCGACTCTGAACTTGGGTGCTTGGACTTCAAACTCTTCTCCCTTCCCTTAAATCTTTGTCCTTTTCTCTTATTTCTGGACCTCTTTGACAGGGTCCAGTCCCAGCCTGCTTGTAGCCTTCAATAAAAGCCAATTCAGTCTTGGAAGAGATCCCCTTTGGTGGAATTCTCTTCCAAATACGAACGAAGGAGGCTGGGGAACACTGTTCCCCTCCCTTTCTTCCCATTCCCCCGTTCCCCCCAGGAGCAGCTCCAGAAGCCCTAGCTCGGTCCTAAGGGCCCGAGTTCCCAAGGACTGCTGGGAAACTCTCCAGCCCCAAAGATGGATGGACGTCCCCTTGGAGCTGTCCGCAACACCAGCCATGGCCAGTAGGGGGCAGTATCTGAGTTGCAGGAAGCACGTTGTCTCTCCAGCTCCCCCAGAACCCCCCCCCTCCCAGCACTCCTAGGCGTGTGTGACACATGTTCTAGCAATCTCAATAAATAAACAGGAGCCCCGAGTGCGCAGGGGAGGACTCCTTGCCTTCTCCAAACTCCACCCGCTGCCTCTCTCTTCAGGAGGCAGGTCTTTTTCTATTCCCAACTTCCCGGGCAGAAGGAACAGATTTGTTTAGGAGAAAGCTCTGCTGGTTCCCCGCTCCGCCTCTTGCTTCAAACCCAGAAGACAACATCGGCAGTAAAAATAGCTGGCATTAATACAGCGCCATAGGGTTTGCAAAGAACCCTGCAGATGCGGCTTCACCGGGTCCTCAATAGTGGGGTCTTTGCTGTCATGAAGAGGAATCTGAGGCTCGGACATAGTAGGTCAGGCAGTAAGTATCTGAGACAAAATTTGAACCCAGATCTTCCCGACTCTCAGATTAGCTTTGTGGATCTGGATCTGGAGGGGCCATCGGAGATCCCCTGGGTCAATACCGAATCTCTCATTTAGCACAGAAAGGGCATTGACTTGTTCAGGGTCACGTGAAGAGGGAGAGATTTGAATCCAGCTCTCCTAATTCCAAATGAAGCATTCTTTCTGGTGCATTCCCAAGTGCATTCCACTGCTTCCCTTCTCTTCTTTCTGCACATCTGCTTCAAGGCATCCAGGGCTGGCCCGGTTGGGCTGGGCTGGCAGTGGCCACTCCTGCTTCCCTGACTGTCTGAAGGAGCCAAGGTCTGGGAGTCAGGTATCTCGGCCTGGCTTTGACACTGGCTCACTGGGCACCGAATCTGTGAACAAGGAATTTCCTTTCTCCCAGTCTCAGCTTCTTCATCTCTCAAGTGAGGATTACTTAGTTCATCTGGGTATTATCGAGAACATTGAATGTTAAAGCTGGAAGGGGCCACTGACACGGCCCAGCTTCATCATTTCATTTAGCAGAAGCTAGGAGATGGCAGCCAAGGGTGTGGCAGTGACCCACCTGATGTCACAGAGCCAGTTAGCAACAGACCAGGTCTCTAGACTCCCAGGTCTGGGATATTTCTCATTTCTACTACACTCTGGATCTTCTGACACACCACTGGACTTGTGCCAAGCAGGGTGGACTGGAGTTTGTAACAGAGATGAACAGGACACCAGGGAAAGGCCTTGACATCCCCCTCCATCCCACCTCCCTCCAGCATTCATGGCCTTCCACCCAATGCTGATGCCTGAGAATGCTGGGGGGGGGGGGGGGCTTTATTCCTGTGGCTCAAAGAAGCCTCCCCCATTCCGCTTATTACCAACAATCTTTACCCTTGGAGCTCACATAGCACTTTGCAACTTGAATGCAGAAATAATAATAATTATAATAACTAACATTTATAGAGCACTTACAATATACCAGGTACTACTCTATGAGTAATACTGGGTATTAAAATTATCTGTCCTCATTGCTACTGCCATGACTAGCCTGGGTGAGGGCCACGTGGGCAGGGACCAGCAAAAACACAGGGTTCTGCATGCAGCAGGTACTTAAAGCATGTTTACTGAGTAGGGTGAATGAATCTGTGAAAACACCAAGATCCTGGAGAAGGGGTCACACCTGCAGCTGCCATCAAGCAAATCTGTCCCAGATACAAAGAAATAGCTGAAAAATTGGTTTGGACAGTAGGTAGGAGCCACAAAGAGACCAGTGGGCACTGAGAAACTGGGGGTGTGTGTACAGAGAGAGAGAGAAAGAGAGAGAGAGAGAGAGAGAGAGAGAGAGAGAGAGAGAGAGAGAGAGAGAGAGAGAGAGAGAGAGAGGAGGGCTAGGGGATGCTGGGGAAGGGAGAAAGGGGAAGAGAATAGGGGCACAATGACCCAGGGGGCCACCTCTTCTCTTTGAAGACCTGTTTTAGCTCTGAACATTACATGTTTTAAAATTCCATGTTCCAAAATACTTTCAGGATCTAACATTCTCTAGTCTAAGGTCCCTCCTAGCCCTGATGTTTTTATACAATCTCTGCTCTAAGGGCCCTCCCAGGCCTGACATTCTATATTCTAGGCCCCCTACCATCTCTGATATCCTGTGTTCTAAGGGCCCTCCCAGCTCTGACATTCTCTATTCTAAGGGCCTTCCCAGCTCTGACATCCTGTGTTCTAAGGGCCCTCCCAGCTCTGACATCCTGGGTTCTAAGGGCCCTCCCAGCTCTGACATCCTGTGTTCTAAGGGCCCTCCCAGCTCTGACATTCTCTATTCTAAGGGCC
>CM053596.1:44272013-44355464 GCA_028646575.1 Pseudocheirus occidentalis
GCAGAGCAGGGGAGGGGCTTTACAGTGGGATTGCTGTTTTGGGGTTGGGACAGGGGCAAGATGGGGAGAAAATGTGTAATTCAAAAATGTAACAAAAATGAATAATGTAAACAAGAAAACAAATAAAAACTAAATTAAAAAAATATAGAAAAAAATAAAAAATAAGGCCAAAAAAATAAAAAAAATAAAAAAATAAAAAAAAAACCTTAATGCTGGCAAGTCACTTATGATCTGTTTGTCTCAGTTTCCTCATATGTAAATGGGGAGAATCTACCTCACAGGATTGTTGTCAGGATCAAATGAGAAAATCATTGCAAAGCACATTACAGTGCTTAAAGTAATATGCAAATGCCAAATATTATTGTGACTCAGACACTATCCACAGCTATAATAATTCTGTTATTAATAAATAAAAGCTGTTGATAGTTGGCAAAACAAAACAAAACAAAATAAAAACCACCTGGATCCTTCTGGTCACTTTGCTGTGAAAGCACTTGCATTTTCCCAGATCCTTAAACTGGGGTGCCTAGAACTTAGCTGTGCACCTCTTTATCTCCCTAGGAGAATGTAAGCTCCCTGAAGGCAGGCAGGGGCTGCTTTATGTTCTTTTGTAGCCACAGCGTCCTGTAGATACTATGCACTTAATATGTATTTGTTGAATTGAATTGAACCGGACATGGTGTTCCAACTAGGCAGAGACCCATGGAACGCCTTCCGGACACTAGACTTCTAGCCTTGGGTGGGGCCTGCCTATGACAATGTGGTATTTGCACTGCTGTCTATGTTCCCTGGGGCTCATCCAGCCCTTTCCATTTCTGTCCCTTCTCCTTACCCCTGGCAGAGAGTGAGCTGCCCAGACCTAGTTAAGCCTCAAAGTTCCAAAGCTTCTTTACCAGGAGGAGCCCAAGTGTGGAACCCAGCTTTGAGTCAGAAAACCTGGGCTTAAACCCTGGCTGGGCCTTGTGTGGTCACCTGCCTTCGCACAGCCATCAGAGAGATCTTCCTAAGGCCCAGGCCTGACCATGTCACCCTTTTGACCCCATCAATTCTAGGATTAAATAGAAACTTCTCTGTTTGGCTTTGAAAGCCCTTCCCAACCTGGTCCTTCCCCACCTTTTCAGTCTTTAAGTTCCTCCTGTGGTCTAGTGCCACTGGCCCCTTTGGGGCTCCTTATACCGATGCCCCTCTTCTGGGCCTTCTCTCCTGGCTTCCATCCTCTTTCTGAAAGAAGCTGCTTTTTGTGATTTCCCCTCAATGCCTGTGCCTTCCCTCTGAGAGGCTCTCCAGTTTATGCCGACTACATCTTCAGATGCATGTGGTTGTCTGCCTGTTGGCTTCTCCCATTAAAATGAAAGTTCCTTTAGAAACAGAACTTGTCCTTTAGAGAAGGGACAGATATTTGCCTTGATTTATGTCCCAGCATTTATCGCAGTTCCTGACATATTTTTGTTGTTTTTTTTTCAAGCATGTCTGCCTCTCTGTGACCCTATTTGGAGTTTTTTTGGCAGAGACACTGGAGTGGTTTGCCATTATCTTCTCTAGCTCATTTGACAGATGAGGAAACTGAGGTAAACAGGGTGAAGTGACTTGCCCAGGATTTGAACTCAGGTCTTCCTAACTCCAGGCTGGGTGCTCTATCCACTGAGCCACCTAGACGTCTGATTCCCATGGTGTCTCTCTTCCATACTTTTACTTGATCAATAAGCATTTAGTAAGAGCCTACTAGGTGCCAGGAACAGAGCTATGAAGAAGGGCAAAAGACAGTCCCTGCCCTGGAGAAGCTCCTAGTTAGAAACGTGCAGGAACAAGTTACAGACAGGAGTAATGGTAGAAAATGAAGAGAGAGAAGGACCTAGAATTAAGGGGAGCTGGGAAAAGCTTCCTGTAGGCGATGAGATTTCAGCTGGGACTTGAGGGAGGCCAGGGGAGCCGGGCAGTGGAGGTGAGGAGGGAGAGCATTCCAGGCATAGAAGACAGTACCTATTACTAGCCCCTCTGAGAAGCAAGCCAGGGCTCATCTCCTCACACACCTGCAAACAATTATTGGGGCGGAGGAGACTCCTTCCTGCCTTCCTGCCTTCCTTCCTCCCTCCTTCCCTCCTTCCCTCCCTCCCTCCCTCCTTCCCTCCTCAGGCTCTGCCCAGTGGATCTACCCCCAGCCTCTAGGCTTCTGGCCCAGGCAGTAATGCCCCTGCTCACCATCCTGCCTGGGGTGGTGGCTGCCCACTTCCTCCCAAGGTGACTGAGGGCCCTCCCACACAGCCCCAACTGGCTTTGGGCCCTGTCTTGGCAGTGGGGAGCTCCCCGACACCCAGCATGGAGCCCAATTCCTCCAATTTCCTCCCAATTAATCAAGTTCTGAACTTTTTAATTATCTGCCTGCAGGGTGACTCCTTACTCCTGTGAAGCAATTAGGGACATTTCTCAGTGTTGTCCTGCTATCAGCCTTGACCACATTTAGGGAGGTGGAGGGGATCTGTTGATGGGAAGGGAATGGAGCAAAATCCTCTCCAAAGGAAACAGAACTTGTCTTGGTGTGCCTGGGGCAGAGGTCTCCCTTGGGGGAACAGAATCCATTGGATATCAGAGGATCTCAACTCCTTCACTTTCTCTCTGGCTGACCTTGAGTAGGTCACTTTACAAGTCCAAAGTCCCTCCATTCTAGGTCTCTGATCTCTGACTCCCTGCCTTTCTAGATTATTTCAATAAGAGTTGGAACTGGAATGTATTCACATAACTGAGTTGTCTCCAGTAACGCAGTATGGTAAGAGGCAGAATCAGCCCAAGGACCCAGGGTTTCTGTATCGAGAGTCTCTTTACAACAGATTTGGACTAGGACTTGGACCCAGAACACCTGCGTACAAATGCCTCCAGTATTTAATTAGGCATCTGACTTGGGACCAATCACTTCTGCAAAACAGGGATGATGTTCTACTGGCCCCAGAAGGGGGTGGATGGAGAGCCCGGCTGCAAAGTTACTTATGACCTGAGCCTACCTCTGAGGCCCATGGGTTGTGTGAACCTGCACAAGCCACTCAGCTTCTCAGGGTCCTTAAGGCTGCAAGCTGGCAGCACAGAAATGGGGTGTTTCCTCACTCTGTGATCCTTACACCCATGAAATCACAGGTTGGGATGCGCCCCCCCCAACCCCCCCCCCCACAATGGCATTACATTCCTTGAAGGGTTGATGTAAAGAAAGAGCTTTGGGAACCTTAACCTGCTCCAAAACTGAGGTCTATTATGATGAAAGGGAGGAGAGATAAGTAAAAAAAAAAATGCTTTTTAAGACCCCTTCTACTGCTACAGATCCTAGGAGGAAGACACTCCTAGAATTATTATCCATCCAGACTCTAAGAAGAGAAAGAATGACAAGGGTTGTGGTCACAAGCGTGCAAGAGACTTAAACAGCTTGGGTCTCTGGCTCTGGGACTGTATCCCTGCCTCTAGGAGGGGCCTGGAGGCTGCTGAGTGCAAGCGGATTCCTTTTTCTGCAGGGTAATGGATGGTCTTCAGCAGAGATTCCAGCACCAGGGCTTTTTTAAAAGCAGGGGTGGGGGAGGCATTCATAGGAGAACAAGTCTGGATCTGCAGTCAGAGGGCCTGGGCTTCCAACTAAGGCTTGTCAGATTACACAGAGAAGGAGGTTATGTCCAGGAATGAGAAGGTGATGGTGGGTTGCTCTGTTCTGGGCTCATAGGAAGGAGTCCTGTCCTGGGCAGTCTAGAATGGATTATTCTGTTCCATTCTGGGCATCACAGTCTAGCAAAGACAGAGATAAGCTGCAGAGTATTGGATGAAGGGCTATAAGGATAGAGAGAAGTCCCGTGAGATTTTACTATTCCTTGGGATGTTTGGCCTGGAGGAGAAAAGGATTTGGGTTGGGGGGTGGGGTTGGCATGATAGCTATGCTCAAAAGCCTCATTTCTGGCAGAGGGATATCTTGTTCTGATGGTTCCCTGTGGGCAGGACTAGGAAAATTGGGTGGAAGTTACACAGAGGCAAATTTAGGTTTGTTATCAGAAAAAATTCTCTGACAGAGCTGGCCCAAAGTGAAACGGGATGCCTGAAGAGCTAGGAGGTTTCCCCTGAGTGCAGGTCTTTAATTAAGCAAGAGCTGAAGGACCATTTGTCCGAGAGTTAACAATTCCTAATGGCAACTGCTCTTTATTTAATATAACATATGACATATTTAAATAAATAGTATATTTATATAATTATTTATACCTATATTTATATTTGTAAATTATATATTTATCTGTTTTATATAATAGTTATATAATATCTATATATTATATAATGCTTATATAAATATTTGTGTATCTTATATAATATTTACATTTATATAAATATATATTTTATATAGTACTCATATAGTATTTTAGGGTTTGCAAAGCAGTTTACAAACATCATCCCCTTTTATCTTCACAATGACTCTGGGAGGGAGACACTATCATTATCCCCATTTCATAGATGATGAAACTGAGGTAAATTGGATTAAAAGACTTACCCAAGGTCACACAGCTAGTATCTGAGGCTAGATTGGAACTCAGGTCTTCTTGACACTAAGTCCAGTGCCCTGTGCCATCTAGTTGCAGACAGGATCTTTGTTCAGGGCACTGGTTGGATTAGACGGCCTCTTGGCTCTGAGATTTCATGGTCTCGTGCCCCTTACTTGTTTAGCGGTGTGACCTTGGGCAAGTCACTGGTTCTTCTCTGAGGCTTAATGTGAAATGAGAGGTCCATATCCTTTAATAGCATAATAATTGATAGCGTATTGCTGCATCAGTTGTGTAGTCGGATGTTCTTCCTTGTCTGTAAAATGGAGGTAACAGCGCACTCTCTCACAAGGTTGTTATTTTGAGTTATTTGTAATAGAAAGGAGAGTATCAGATGAGTTAATGGATGTGAGAGAGCCTTGTAAACGGTTATGTTGGAGAGATGTGAGTTATGCTTCATAGCCTTATTTGTTATTAGCCCATCGGGTAGGGATCTCTTCGGTGTATTAAAGGAAACAGGACTCTGTGAACCTCAAGCTGTCGGTGGGCTCTGCTGTGCCCGGGCCTGGCTGCACAGGGACCTCTCTCTGGGCAATCCTGATGCCCCCAAACTGAAGCATTAAATAGTCATTACAGATATGCCAGAGGTGAAGCCGGATGTTTTCCTAATGCTTAACATATCTGGCTACAGGGGAGCCCCTGCTGTACACATCTGGCAGCTGTATTGACAGGTGGCGGAGCTCACTGCAGGCCTGCCTGATGGCCCCCCTGTTCCCACTTGGCTCTGAGGACATGGCTCATGATCCTGGTTATGGGAATTCAGGCTGTAAGAGACCTTAGAGGCCTTCTGGTCCATCATCGCCCTCCCCATTTTACAGATGAGGAAACTGAGGCCCAGACAGGGAAGTCACCTGACTTTGAGCTACTAAGTAGCTGTGTGGGATTCGAATCCAAGGCATTTCGACTCCAAATCCAGCCATCTTTCCAACACGTTCTTTCTACCTCCCCTCTCTCTCTTCTCCTTTACTGTCTCTCCTTTCTCTTTTCTTTCTGTTTTCTCCATCTCTTTTCTCTCTTTCTGTCTCCATTTTCTGTGTCTCTTTTTGTGTTTTCGCTCTGTTCTTTCTGTCTCTCTTCTCTTTGTTTTCCTTCTCTGCCTTTCTCTGTTTTCTCTCTTTTCTTCTCTCTTTTTCTCCTTCTGTCCATCCGTCCATCTCTCCTGTTTCTATCTTTGTCTCTTTCTCTACATGTATAATTCATTCACACATACATACACATATACATGTATGTGTACGTGAATATATACACACATGTATGTGTATGTAGTGATCCTCTCCAGTCACATACATCCCTGCTGGGGTACTCTACCAGAACCAGAACCAGGAATGTGGGAAGCTGTTGCCTCTTTCCCTGAGCAAACACCTTCACTTCAGGAGCTCTGGGGTTCCTGGGAAAGCCCCCTCTCCCTCCTGTTCAGCTGCTGGGCAGTGTTCTCAGGGTCACCAGCTTAGAGCCTTGCTCTCCAGCAGATCTCAGACATTCAGTCATCATCCCCACCTGTGGGGAAGTTCTCTTCTGAGTTTCCTTGCCCAGGCTTCTTCCCCACCCCCTTCCACCTGCCCCGGAGAAAGCACCAGGTCATTAATAAAGGACCCAATTAGCTGTCAGAAGAAAGCATGCCTGGAATTTTTTACCTGCTCAGTGATCTTTGTTAAGACAAAGAGGCTGCCTGCCTGAGAAAGCCCCCAGGGGCTAAACTGCCACATACACCTTCCAGTGAGTGGCCCGACCCCTTCCTCTCTGCCTGGGCCCAAGGGGGCCCTGTGTAGGCCCCAAGGGCCACCTCTTTCTGTTCCCTTGAAGAAAATGACAGAGGAAGAGAGATTTTCAGCTAGAAGTGATTTTTTTTTCAACCTAATCAGCAATAATCCAGCCCTCTCCCCTGTCTCCTCAAGAATTTCAAGATCTGGAAGAGATCTTAGCATATAGAATTCATGAACAAAGACTGTCAGAGAAGAAAGAGGCCTGAGAACAGAGAATATTAGAACAAAGAAAATATGGTTGGACGGGACCTCTTACAGATTACCTAGTCCAAAGTCATACATGATTTCATGGTAGATCTGGGAAAGAGAACTTCGGGGTAGGGCTGGGGGTGTCACTGGCTTCCCAGACGGTGTGGAACACGGGGGAAACTGTTGGATTTGAGTTAGAGGTCATGGGTCCAAATTGATTTCTGGGTGGGTCTAAGTTCCATTAGATGGTCTCTGTGGTCCCTCCTATCTCTAAATGTGCAATCCTTTGATGGAGCCGAGCCCATGGACTTCCTCTTTCCTAAGAAGCACTAGTGGACTCCGAGAGAACCAGCCAATGGGAAGTAGAATGATTAGTTAAGAGGAAGGAGGAATGGTTATATGATACAGCCCAAAGGGTGCAAAGGGGCTATATTCCAGTGTCCTTACATTTCCTTTCCCCCTCCCATATTCTATGATCTATTGACATTGGTCTTCCACTTATCCCATGCACAAGACAACCCAGCATCCTCAGAAATCTGGGCATCATTGCCAGTGCCTGGAACAGTCTTCCTCTTTGTTTCTGCCTCCCGGTTTCCTTCAAGTCCCAGCCCCAATCTCATCTACAAGAAGCCTTTCCCGATTCCTCCTTCATTCTACCACCTTCCCTTAGTTGCTCATCTCTAATTTACCTTGTCTCTATCTTGCTGGTATATAGCAATTTGCAGGCTGTCTCTCCCATTAAACTGGAAACTCATTGTGCCTTTCTGTACACCCAGCCCTTCATGTGGTGCAACACACAGTAGGTACCTAGTAAATGCTTCTTGACTGACTGGTGTAAGCCAGAATGTAGCTATGTGTCTACTGGGGCTTACAAGGCTATAGCACCCTGGCATTTACAGAACTGACCCCTTTCTGGAGCCAGTCCGACCCTCCTACTTTACCATCACCTTCCTTCATTCCATCAATCACCAGCATTTGTAAGTCCTGTCAATGTATCTGATGCTGTGAAATGTTTCCCAGACAAATTAATCTGAACTGGCCTAGACGGTCTCCAAGGTCCTTTGGAGTTCTGACATCCTATGATCTAAGGATCCTTCCAGCTCTGCCTCTGTTCGCCAAACTCCTTTCCAGCTCTGACATTCCATATTCTAAAGCCTCCTTCGACCCAGGCATTTTCTGTTCCAGGGTTCCTTCCAGCCTGAGCATTTAATGTTCTCATAGTCTAAGAATCTGCTGGTTGAAGGGGACAAGCTTCTTTCCCTTAGGAGGTAGCAATTTGTGACTTCCTCAGCACCACTGGGGACTTCCGGGACCAATGTAAAAAGAATTAAAAAAATACGCCCAAAGTTCGATGCCTCAAGGAAGGTTTCCCTTATTAACACCCCCCTCCCTCCATGGATTAGTCATTTTTCAGTCATGTCTAACTCTTCATGACCCCATTTGGGGTTTTCTTGGCAGATACTGGAGTGGTTTGTCATTTCTTTCCCCAGCTCATTTTATAGATGAGCAAACTGAGGCAAACAGGGTGAAGTGACTTGCCCAGGGTCACACAGCTAGTGTCTGAAGCCAGATTAGAGCTCAAAGAAGAGTCTTCCTGACTCCAGGCCTGGCACTGTCCACTGTGCTACCTAACTGCCCATCATTAACCCCATGCTCACTCCTTTACTGTGTACCCCTTTCCTGCATTCATGCATTTGAGCAATACCGATTCACTACATTTTACGCTCATTGGATGCTTTCCATTTCTGCCAATTTGCGGACAGATTTGCTGTGTGACCACCTACTATGTATAGGTGGAACCATAAGAAGTACGACCGGGGAAAGGGGCCTAATTTAGTTGGGGAAGGATGTGAAAGCCCAGAGAACAATTTAATTAGGCCCAGGGGACAGTTTAATTACAAGACTGGTCCTTGTCATTTGTGGAGGGTACAAGACCATGAGTTCTGTCTGTACATGGCTGTCTTTCCAACTAGACTGTACACTTCCCAGAATTTGGGGTATGACTTTTTTCGGGGGGGGGGGAGCCCTGGTATTGGGCTCTAGCTGCTTCTTGGTCAATTCATATTAGCTGGGGGTTGGGAGGTAGTTGAGCTGCTGACCTAAGCTGACCTAAGCCTGGGGCAGACAGTGACTTGAATACCAAGTTCACAGGCATTGGCTCCTCTAAGAGTGATTAATCTTTCCAGCTCACAGCCTTGGGAACTGAAGCAGGGAGAGGGGAAGGGCCCAACCCTTCCAGTGCCAAGATGCCCTTCCTTTTGGGTGAGTAAACCATACAAGCATAATGACAACAAATTCACACGTCTACAGGACTTTAAGGTTATGAAGGGCTTCCCTCACAACTGCCTAATAAGGGCTGATAATCTGGTTTTACATTTATTGCCCTGTGTGACCTTGGGTAGGTCCCTTCCCCTGCTCTGGGCCTCAGTTTCTCCATCTGTAAAATGAGAGAGTTGGACTGGAGGACCACTAAGGTTCCTTTCATCTTCACCAAGGATCCTTTGAGTACATCCTAAGGCACAAATCCATTCTTAAATATGCGTAATAAATCAAATACCCAAATCCAGAATGAAAGAGTCCAGCCAGTCAAGAACTTAGTATATGAAAAGCACAGTGTTAGGGGATATAAAGAAAGATAAGAAACAGTCCCTGCCCTCAAAGAGCTTCCAGTCTCATGGGGGAGACAACCTGTAAACAGCTATGTAAATGCAAAGAATATTCAGGGAAATTGGAGGTGATCTCTGAGGGAAGGTACTACCAGGAAAGGTAGTACTGGGAAAGGCTTTCAGAAAAATGTGGAATCTTAGCTGAGACTCGAAGGAAGCCAGGAGGGAGAATGGACTTCTTGACAATTCATGTGAAAAAGTCCTCAGGGTTGTAGTGGACCACAACCTTGATGGGCACCTTCTGTGTAATGTGATGTGGTGGCTGAGAAATCTGTGATCTCAGGTCCGTAGGACTAGACGGGCAAGCGTTCCCAAGGAAGAGGAATGGACTGCTTTCCTCTATCCTGCTGAAACCCCAAGTCAAGCATCTGGGGTTAGGTGCAGAGTGTTTCATTCTGGGAGGATCCCAGGGAATCCCAGGCTCAGAGGTGACTTCAGAGGTCTGTACCCCAATAAGAATTCTCTCTATAACATTGCTTATAACGCCTCCAGCTAAGGGAAGCTCACCTAGGCAGGAGTTGCCTCTGTCACTTTTTCATAGCTCTCATTGTTAGGTGTTTAGTTTTGTTTTGTTACACCAAACTCACCTCAATTTGTCCCTTTGCAACTTCTACCCATTAACCTTAATTCTGTCCTCTCAGGCCAAGCAGGATCTATACTGACCCCTTTTCCACTCAAAGACAGTGCTCCCCTTCATGTTCTTTCTTTTCTAGGTTTCACTCTTCTTAAAACCCCTTAATACCCGTTACTTGAATCAAATTGGCTCAGGCTCATCTTCATATGGGGTTCATGGCATCTCTGAGTGAAGAGTGTCCTTGGGGTGTCATCCATCCAACCACACCTGTACAAAACTCCCTTCTACAACACCCTCAACCATCAGTCATCCAGGCTCCACATGGAAGACCCCCCAGTGAGGGAGAACCCACTGTCTCCCAATATTACCTGTACCACTTTTGGACAGCTCTCGGGTTTTTTGTTTTGTTTTGTTTTTTTGGAGGGGAGAAAGGCAAGGCAATTGGAGTTAAGTGACTTGCCCAAGGTCACACAGTGTCTGAGGCTGGATTTGAACTCAGGTCCTCCTGACTCCAGGGCCGGTGCTCTATTCACTTTTGGAAAATGGACCAAGTTCCTTCCAACTACAATATTCAATGGTTAGATTTAGATAATCTCTCTGTGCTAGAGATGAGGAAACTGAGTCCCAAAGTGTAGAAGGACTTGCCCTACACAGATGTGAAGTCACATAGTAGGGCCTCGAATTGGGTCCACAATTAGGACTCTTTCCATACCACCCTGGCATCAGTGCCTACCTCCTGCCTCCTAAGGGCAGTAGATGGTGCATTCTTATGATCTGAACATGCAGCAAGACATTCATGATCATCTATTGTCAGGGGTGCTGAGGAGGGATGTGACCAACATCTGTACTCCCCATGGCCATAACCTGCAAGGCTGTGGCAGGGAAAGTGAGATGGGAAGGCCAGGCTCTGACCACTGGGAGTTACTCTGAGAGGGAAACATAAATAGGATCTAGGATCAGGGAGGAGAGTGAAGGGAAATAAAAAAGCCCCTGGGGCTATATATCAAATGAAATAATAATTGTAAAGTGCTTAGCAAAGTGTTAGGCACACAGTAGGTGCTTTCTGTGGTTCAGTCGTTTTATGTCCCACTCTGTGATCCTATTTGGTTTTTTTTGGGGGGGGGGGCAAAGGTACTGGAATGGCTTGCTATTTCTTTCTCCAACTCATTTTACAGATAAGGAAACTGAGGCAAACGGGGTGAAGTGACTTGCCCAGGGTCACACAGCTAGTAAGTGTCTAAGGCTGGATTTGAACTCAGGAAGATGAGTCACTCTTATGCACTATGACACCACCAACCTGCTCATAAATGCTCATCCTCTTCCCTTTCCCTTCTTGTATGTATGTAGTTATTTGCATCCCCACCCCCACACTTCCCATTAGACTGGAGCTCCTTGAGATCAGGGACTGTCTTTGGATACTCAGCTCTTAGCACACAGTAGGCACTTAATAAATATTTATAGATAGACTTAGACAACTCCAAGAGACAGAGATCCATTTGTCCTTTGCATAACTCTCTATGACAAGAGCCATTTTCCCATTTGATTTACAGTTTACAGTGTTCTCAAAGACAAAATTCCACAGTAAGATTAAAACGTGGCCACAAAGTGAAGGTGAAAGTTCAATTAACAGGGTTGATTCATCAAACAGAACAGCAGTTGCTTTTAATGTTAGTGCTTCCTGGAGAATCATTTTCTTAAACTACTCAATCTGGTCCTGGGTGAAGATAGATAATGACCTTAATTAGATTAAGGCGTTCCCCCTCCAAGTCTGGCTACCACCCCCATCTATTTCCCTGAAGCTTTGAGGTCCTCCATAAACTTCCACCCACTTTTTCTCAGAAACTGATTACCTTTGATAAGAACTATTTAAAATGTGGGGACAGCTAGGTGGTGCAGTGGATAGAGCACTGGGCTCCGAGTCAGGAAGACTCATCTTCCTGAATTCAAATCTAACCTCAGACATTTACTAGCTGTTTGACCCTGGGCAAGTCACTATACTGTTTACCTCCGTTTCCTCATCTGTTAAATGGGCTGGAGAAGGAAATGGCAAACCATTCTGGTACCTTTGCCAAGAAAATCCCAAATGGGATCATGAGGAGTCAGAGACAAGTGAAATGATCCTACAACATTTTAAAATGATTTTACAACAGTGCAAGACATTGTTTGGGAAATGATTGTTAAAGAGAGGTAGCTAAGGTTTCTCATTCAGGTAGGACTGGGCTTCATATGGAAGCCCATATCTTAATATATATTAAATTGTTGGTTGATTGGCTATTGTCCTTTGTTCTCCAAGAGGACCAAAGTGACATCGCTTTGTTAGAGTCAAATTATAGCGTGTCTGACTGAGGCTGAGCCGAAAGAGGAAAGGGGGGCAGAGCCCAGTATACTTTTAAATTTTGTCTTGGTTTTATTTATTTATTTATTTATTTAAAAATTTATTTTACATTCCCAAGACTGACTGACATTTATTAAATGTCTACCGTATGCCAGGTCCTATATGCTGGAAGCTGAGACAGAAAGAAAAAAAAAACCACAGCAGTTTCTGCCCTCAGGAAGCTTACATTCTATGATGGGGAGTAGGTGTCGTACAAAAGCACACACAAAATATATTTTTTAAAAAAGTATAAGGTAGCTTCTGATGGCTCTAACTAGTGGGAGATTTTCCCTTACATCCAGTCTCAGTTTTTTAAGCCTGTAACTTTTACCTAGAAGTCAGAACAATGCTCTGAAGACTGCGTCTTGTTAAGGGGAGGATGGTCCAGAAATGCTGCCTCTTGATTATTTTGGTTCCTTTCTTTTGCTAATTCTTCCTGATGATAAGAAATTCTTGCATGTGGAACAAACTCTAATAGTCAATGAATCAATGAGCATGCATTAAGCACCTCTTACATTCCAGTTACTGTTTTCTGAACTGAGTACACAAAGACCAAAATAAAATCATCCCCATCTCTAAGGTGCTGGCATTCTATTGGTCTAGGAACTGACCAATCTGTGATCATCCAGAAGGATCAAGCACTTAGATTTAGAGCCAGAAGGAACGCTAGAGGCTATCCAGTCTAGACCCCCATTTTACAAATGGGGACACTGAGGTCTGAAAACATTAAGTGCCTAATCCAAGGGCATAGAGATAGTAACTAATTTGAACCCCGGGTCCCCTTTTCCACACTGCCTCCAGAAGCACCAGATGACTCAAGGCCTACATGTATGCTTTTTTTTTTTTGGAGGAGGGAAGGTTGGGCAGTTGGGGTTAAGTGACTTGTCCAAGGTCACATGGCTAGTAAGTGTTAAGTGTCTAATATCGGATTTGAACTCAGGTCCTCCTGACTCCAGGGCCACTGCTCTATTTACTGCACCACCTAGCCGCCCCAGCCCTACATGTATGTAGACCAGTAAATTGGCTTTGGGGTCCCTCGGATTCAGAGCCAGGAGCAAAGGTCCAGTGCAATGGAGAAGGAACAATTACAGTCATTTACAAAAAACACGTCTAGGAGGAGTGCTGTGCACAACCCAAAGGGACTCAGGATCCACATGGAGCCAGGAAGTCTTCTCTCTGCCTGGCCTACGCCCTCTCCCAAGATAGTATTTCTGGCTACTCAGCACTGATCTCTTTGTGCAGCAGAATAGAAAGGATTTGGAGTCAGAGACTTGGGTATGAATCTCAGCTCTGCTACTGACTACCTGGGTAATGAAGCTAGCCACAAATATTTATTAATCACCTACTGTCTGCCAGGGAAGTCATTTCTCCTCCCTGAGAAGGGAAAAAAGCTAAAAAAGCATTTATTAAGCACCTACTGTGTGCCAGGCAAGTAATTTCTCCTCCCTGAGATGGAAGAAAACAAAGAAGGAAAAAAGGAAACAAGCATTTATTAAGCACCTACTGTGCCAGGCATTGTGCTAAAGATACTTTACAAGTATCTCATTTGATCTTTACAACAATCCTGGGAGGCAAGTGCCAGGGTTTTCTTGTTGTTGTTCAGTCATTTTTTAGTTGTGTCTGATTCTCCATGACCCCATTTGGAGTTTTCTTGGCAAAGAGACTGGAGTGATTTGCCATTTTCTTCTCAGGCTGATTCGACAGATGAGGAAACTGAGGCAGACAGGGTGAAGTGAGTTGCCCAGGGTCACACAGCTTAAGTGTCTGAGGCTGGATTTGAACTCAGGAAGAGGAGTCTTCCTGATTCCAGGCCCAGCCCTCTGTGCAATATGGCGCCCCCTAGCTATTATATAGTTGCTGTTATTCTCCCCATTTTACAGATGATGAAACTTGAGGCAAACAGAGGTTAAATGACTTGCTTAGGGTCACACTAGTGTCTGAGGTGAGATTTGAACTCAGGTCTTTCTGAGCCTCTTGTGCCACCTAATTGCCTCAATTTTCTCATCTTTAAAATGAGGGAGCAGGAGGAGTAGCTAGGTGGTGCAGTAAATAGAGGACCGACTCTGGAGTTAGGAGGATCTGAGTTAAAATCTGGCCTCAGACAGTTAACACTTATTACTAACTGTGTGACCTTGGGCAAGTCACTTAACTCTAATTGCCCTGCCCTTCCCCCCTCCAAAGCAAAATAAAAAAAAATAAATGCTTATTTCTTGGGGGTGGCTAGGTGGCACAGTGAATAGAGGACCAGCCCTGGAGTCAGGAGTACCTGATTTCAAATCTGGCCTCAGACAGTTAAACACTTAATAACCCTGTGACCTTGGGCAAGTCACTTAACCCCAATTGCCCTCCAAATAAAGGCAAAAAAAAATGAGGGAACAGGACTGAATTATATGTAAGGTCCCCAAACAGCAACTGAAACTAGGTCTGAGAGTGAACTTCTGGGCCCACATCTTCTGGATCAATACTAAGGTTTTTCAGGGGATAATGAGATCTAAACGTGGAATGGATTTTACAGCCCTAGCCCAACTACCTCATTTCACAAAGTGGGCAGTGGTGTCCAGAGGACTGAAGAGGCTTGTTTAGACTCACAGACCCAGGCCTTATGACCCCAGATCTAGTGCTCTTCCCACTCTCCAGAGGCCCCCAGCCTACATTCTGCGATGAAGGCAAGAGATGGGCTAATAACCTAATGCATGAATTAGTTTCTTCACCTTCATCTCACTGTTGATTGGAAGGAATCAGTGATGATCAGATTTCTAGGGAAGGGTCAGTTGTTATTCTCCCAGACTCAGTAGAAGGGTACTTCCATAGACTCTCAGCAACTTGCTAGTGATAGATTAAGTACCTGCAAAAAAGTGGAGTTTTGGGACAGTCAGGTGGCACACTGGCCCTGGAGTCGGGAGGACCTAAGTTCAAATTCAGCCTCAGACACTTGACACTTACTAGCTGTGTGACCCTGGGCAAGTCACTTAACCTCAACCACCTTGAAAAAAAACAAACAAACAAAAGAGGGAGTTCCAGTCTTACCTGATAAACTGGAAAACCGTCAAGGAAAGAGGAGACTATTTGCTATTCATTATAAAGGATGCTCCATTTCTTCATCTCCCATCTCCATGCTTTTGCACTGGCTGTTCCTCATGCTTGGAATGCCCTCTTTCTTATCTTTTACTTCTTGGAATGCCTGGTTTCCTTCAAAACTCAGGCCAAGCCGATTTTCCCCTCCCACCTACCAAGATGTTAGTGTCTTCCCTCCTGACATGCTCACACACACACACACACACACACACACACACACACACACACATACTATATATATGTATTGTACATAGTCATATGTGAAATTAATAATAATAATAATATGTAGCATTTATCTGGAGCTTCAAGGTTTGCAAAGCACTTTACAAATCTCATTTCATTCCATCCTCATAACTACCCTTGGAAGTAAGTGCTATGTTTATCCCCATTTCAAAGAAGATATCACTGAAGAACAGAAAGACTAGATGATTTTTCTCCCCTAGGGGTCACTCTGCTATTAAGCATCTGAGGCCACATTTGAACTCAGGACTTTCTGATTCCAGGTCTAGTGATCTGGCTCCCTTAGAATATCTACCCTATTAGAATGTGAGGGATGTGAGGGCAAGGGCTATTCTTCTGTCTTTGCCTCTCCGACTGCCTGGCACCCAGTAGGTGCTTAATGAATGCTCCTTGATGGACTCCATAGATTGGGAAAGTCTTGAATGCAATTGGAGTGCTCCAGTAGCCTCCATGGTGGTGGGAGTCCCAGATGTTTTGGTCATCTGGCCCTAGTAATGGGTTAGAATCCATCCATTTCTGAGCACTTTCCCACAAGGATCTCACTAGAGAACCAGAGAGGGCCTAGTACAGGATCAGAATGGGGTCAAATAAGGCCCCAAAAGAGGACCAGGGAGGGCTCAAGGGAGGACCAGGAAGGCCCCAAAAGAGGACCAGGGAGGGCCCAAGGGAAGACCAGGGAAGGCCCAAGGGAAGACCAGGGAGGGCCCAAGGGAAGACCAGGGAGGGCCCAAGGGAAGACCAGGAAAGGCTGGGGGTCATCTTTTTCTGAAATGACTTTGAAACAAAATGTGATGGAGCTCCAATGCCTCCCTCCGTCTGACGGGGTGAAAGTTGAGGATTCTGCCAACAGCAAGATTTATGGCACGAGTGATCTCTGGTCAGCGTCATGGGGGAATTTACAACAAATTGCCGGGACCGAGCTTCTTCAGAGCCATCTAGTTTAACTGTGTTTTCTTTTCTTACAGCCTCTTCCTGAATTGTCTCCTTTATTTGAGAAAGTGTGTTTACTATTAGGGGAGCTGTTTCAGGCTTTTCGTGGATGTTTTAAAAGAGAAAGAAACTGAGTGCAAACATCAAAGCTGCCCCGATGACAAGCCTCTAATCCCATGAACCCTTTCTTATCTCAGACTTTATAAAAAGGGGAGAAGATGGTCTCCCTGAAAGCCTCCCTAAAAGCCCATAAACACGAGAACCCATAAACTTGACAAGCACTCAGAGTCCAGCCCCCACACGGGATGGGCTCTAATCCCACAGAGCCCGAGGTCTGGCGTCAGACGTCCTGGGTTCCACTCTCGGCTCAGCTGCTTACTAGAGGTGGGATCTCAGACGAGACTCATTCGTTTTCTGGGCTTTGGCTTCCTTGTGTGTGAGATGAGATGTTCTCTCCAGTCTCTGCTGTTATTAAATTAATTCAGACATTTGTTGCTGGGCTTACTATGTGCAAATCACTGTGCAGAATCATTGAATTTTAGAGTTGTGGGGTCACAGATCTAAAAGTGGAAAGGACCTCAGAGGTCACCTAGGCTAAACCCTCTCTTCCATTTTTTACAGAAAGAGAAACTGAGGCATCGGGATTTAAAGTGATTTAATCATAGAGCTAGGGTTGGAAGGGACCTCAGAGACCATCTAGTTCAACCCTTCCTGAAAGGAATGTCCCATGATAATATACTCAGTAAGTGTTCATTCAGTGTCTGCTTAAAAACTTCCAAGGAAATACAGTCTCTGCCTGTAGAGAGCTTATATTACTACTCCGGTATTTAATATGTGAAGAGATAAGCAAATGCAAGATAAACAAGAAGGGAGAGAAGGAGCAGGGAAGGGAAGGCTTCTTGTAGGAGGTGGGCATTGGAGGCAAGCCCTCCAGGAAGTGTGAGATCTTAAAAGATGAAAATAAGGAAAGATTGCAATCCATGTGTGTCGGAAAACCCGTACAAAGGCATGGAGGTGGGAGATTGATGCTTTTATGAGGGTCCAGGGTTAGAGAACAGGAATGGGGCTCTAGAAAGGGGTGAGCTCTTCTATATCCTGTGACCCTGCTAGTTTCCAAGCACAGGACACCTCCTCCCATCCCATCAAGCTCACTTGGGCTAGAAGAGAAGAGGCAGCATGGAGCAGAGAAGGCCTGTGTTTGAATCTCAGCTTCTTCACTTATTGCTGGTTTTGGCTAAGCTGGTCTATACCATCTCCAAGGCCCCATTTAGCCTTCTATGCTGTGTTCTTATCATCAGCCTATGTGATCCTGGAGTATGAGAAGCAGATTCTAATAGCAGAAGTTATTCCTCTGCTCCCCGCCACCCCTGACTTCCACTGCTACTCCCCACTACAGGAGGGAAACTCTGAGTGACCTCCAGGCTGGGAGTCTGCTTCCCATGGCTCCCATGCTCATCTAGTGAGTCACCATGCCATTCACCCAGGCCGATCTTGGATTATTAGTAACTATTCTATCACTACAAGTTGAGGGCACACTTATAAATCAGATAGTAAAATACAAGGGGACACACTTATAAGTCAGGTAGTCAAATACACAGGGACATACTTAGGAGCCAGATAATAAAATACATTTTTCAGTATGTCTTTGGAGGCTCTAGAGAAACAAAGGATAGTGAAATCCCCCTTGATGAGGGACCTTGGGGGTCATCTGGTTCAGCACCTACTTCATGTAGGAATCCTATCCCTTCCCCTATGACATGTCCAGCAAATGGTCCCAGTGACTACTCCCAATGACAAAGGACTCAACCATTCAGGCAGCTTGATCCATTTTTGGAAAGCCTGAATTGCTGAAATTCCTGGTGCTCTTGTTAGGCCTAGATGTCTCTGTCTTTTTCTCCCAACTCCTCAAATCCAAGATCTTTGATAATGGGGACTAATTGGAGGAGTCCCCTGTGTTCTCCTGGAAAGAGTCTCGAGCCAATGTGTACCTACAATGGGGAGTTCCTTTATGACAAAAGTCCACACCCTGTAATTTCACTTAGATTTCTGGGAGATTCATCAAAATAGTGGAGGCTCCTCTGATCAACCCCCATAACATGAGCTCGCCAAAAGTCTCTTTTCTCTTCTGCTGGGCCCCTCTCCCCAGCTCCTGGGGAGATCTGTTATTTCTCTGAATATGTTCTTCCCTTCATGATTCTTTATTCTTTTTCTCCCCAAACTCCATTCCCAGTTCCTCTTTTCCTTCAAGAACAAGGACACCTTGTTCTTCCCTCCCTACACCAGGCAAGCCTTTCTGGCTTTCAGAAAAAACACGCAACATTCCAGTGGGGGCAGCAAGACATCAGTTCTCAGCTTTGACTACCCATTCCTTTGGCCTCCAGTAGGGAGAAAGGTTGGGACTCATCCATTTCTGAGAGCTTAGTGGTTCCCAACATCACAAAGTATTATATTAGGATCAAAGGATCCTAGCTTTGGGGCTGGGAGGGGCTTCAGAGACTGAGGGCAGCCCTCTCATTTTACATATGAGGAAACTTCCCCCAAGCTAGGAGGGGCCTTAGAACATGGGGTCTCAGAACTGGAAGGGCCTTTAGAATATAGAATGTCAGAGATGTGCGAGACCTCAGGACATAGACAGCAGAGCTGAAAGCCACCTGAGATTATCGTTCCTCATATTTTACAGATTAGAAGCCAAAAATCTTGAGAGATAAAATGATTTGTTCAAGGTCACACAGAGAGGTAGTGGTATGTTTGGGACAAGGCTCCATGTTACTGAGTCCAGATCAGTATTCTTCCACAGACTAGCTTCTCTCTTTCTCTCTCTCTCTCTCTCTCTCTCTCTCTCTCTCTCTCTCTCTCTCTCTCTCTCTCTTCCTCTCTCTCTCTCCCTCTCCCTCTCCCTCTCCCTCTCCCTCTCCCTCTCCCTCTTCCTCCACATAAGGGGAGCTACATTTAAATTACAGCAATAGCATTTGGCTAAACAAGAGGAAGAAATTAAAAAGGTAATTAATGGGCAGCAATCATAGGGTCCGAGGGGGCAGTATAGATTATGTTCCCAGAGATGATTAAGAATCAAACTGGCATCCACTGAGCGTTTTGATGTCCATCTGTCTGAGGCAGAGTGCTTAGCCTCAATGACCTTTGAAGTCCCTTCTTGCTCCTAAGTTATAATAATGTGGTTAAGGCAGCACTTATGATATTATATTATACAGTATAGTATTTCATGCTAAAACTCCTATCTCTCTCTATTGACACATATACATACATATATGTGTGCATGTGTGGATGTATGTGGATATACACATAATAAATATAGGGCACTAGTCAAACTTATTAGAATATTACGTCTTGCTCTAAGGCCCCAGCCCTATAAAACTGAGTCAAGAGAACTTGTAGCAGGTCAAGGGGATGGAAAAAAGATTTTTAATGGCTTAGAAAGATGTAGGAGGAAGAAGGGCTCAATAATTCCCATTGAGCTCATAGAAGAGGATGGGGGATTTAAAACTGGACAGTACTTCCTCTCAGAGGTCACTGAGTCCAAGATCCTCATTTTGTGTAGAGAGAAACTGAGAAGAATCATTGGATGTCTGAGCTGATGGAAGGGACCTTAGAACCTAGACCATTAGGACTGGAAGGGAGCTCAGAATACAGAAATGTCAGAGCTATGAGGTCCTGGGAGGGCCCTCAGGGAGCGTCTAATCTAAACCCCTTTGCCATACCTCAGAAGCAACTCTGGGTGGCTGGGTACATGATGGAGTGCCCTATGACCTTTGGTAGAATGAACTTTCCCTCAAATTGCTTCTCATGACCTCTTAGGTTCTGAGATATGCTGGTCAGCAAGCCAAGCCCCTTTTCCACCCTTTCCACCTTGCTCCATCCATCTTCAATGAAAACAACGATGCTTTATTCTGAAGAAATGATTCAGAGAAAGCCCTTGGCAGGCTAACCATATCTTAGGGCCCCCCCTGCCCAGCTGGGGTCTCTTGTTGGGAGATCGAATAAACTGGTTCAACTACTGCCTTTCACAAAGGTCCTGGCTCCTTTTTTTTGAGGGGGGGAGGATTGGGTTTGGCCTCCTTTTTCAGTTCCCTAAACAACCTAAAGCTATTTCAGTGAAATGATATGTCCTTGTTACTGTGGTATGGCACAGTATGGGTGTTTTATGCAAGACATACAGAATACGGAATGTCAGAGCTAGGGGAACCCTTAGAATACAGAATACTGGGCTGGGAGGGGCCTTAGAACACAGAATGTTAGAGCAGGGAGAGCCTTTAGAACCCAGAAAGTCAGAGCTCAGAGGGTCCTTGGAAACAGAATGTCACAGCTGGGAGGGTTTTTGGAACACAGAATGCCATAAATGCCAGACTGGGAAAGAACCTTTCTCACACAGAATGTCAGCATTAGAATGGTCATTCATTGGAGCAGTGAATGTGACAGGGCCATAGAAGAATGTAGGTACCTGATGAGACTAAATGAACCTCTTGTTTCAGCTCTTCATTTTCCAGAGGAGGAAACCTAAGAAAGCCTGGGCTCTTCTTCTGTCTGGCCACGTGGCTGAGCAGTCATTCAGAGGACAAACCGTGGCTGGGGCTATGCATGCTCTGGTCCCTGCCCAATGCACCATTGCTGCCAGGCTTCTTAATTCCCTCTCAGGGGCCCTCTAGGCACCAGATCTGTTTGCCTCTGTACTAACAATGGGAACTGGTGCCCAGCTGAAGTTGCCCACTTTCCCCAGCAACGGCAATGGGGGTGGAGTTCAAGAGGAAGGCAGAGGGACCCCAGCTTAGGAAAGACTGTCAATCGCTGCTTTGGGCCAATTACTTTCTTAGTGGCTTTCACCCCCTCCCCCTTTTTCCTTGGCAACATTCCCTGGCCACTGTTCTGAGAGCTAGTGAAAGCCTCTAATCACAGCTTTGGGCACTGAGGAAGCTCATGGAGTTTTCTATGCAGGAATTAGCCTCCAATGAGTTCCCCTCCCTTCCATCCAACAGGTTGATGTGGAAGCCAAGGGCCAGCTCTATGCATTGCCCCCTCTCCAAGACACTTGGACTTATGCCGTCCTCCACACTCAGATTCACTGTCCTCTTGTCTTATTGCTGCTCATCCCTTTTTAGCTTCAGACCCTGGATTATCCCCATCATCCACCTTCTCTTCTACTCATGTGCTTCCAGACTTAAACAACTGTGCTGTTTGGGTTCACTTCAGATTTACTTAATCTGAACATCCACATATCAATCCTTTTTCCTGATTAACTCTCTATCATTCTTCAGATGGAATCTATCCCCAAACACTTTTATCCCTTCTCAAGACTACCATGGTGCCTACTTGGTTGAAGACCTTGATTCATAATTCACCATAAAAAAATGGAGGCCATTTGTTGAAAGAGCTCTTTTCCCCTTCTCATCACTTAGATGTCTCTCCCTGATTTCTTTTCCTCCACCTATCTTACATGAAGAAATGACCTTTCTTCTAGGCAAGGCAAAACTCTTCATTCACCTCGATCCCATTCCCACCTATCTTTTCCAGGTGATTGAACCACTCCCTCCCTAATCTTTTGTCTTTCCCTCTCTATTGGCTTCCTCCCTGCTACTTATAAACATCCCCATGTCTCCCCAACCCTTAAAAAAAGAACTCCTCACCTGATTCAGCCATCCCCGCCAGTTCTTGACCTATAACTCTCCTTCCCTTCTTGAATAAACTCCTTGAGAAAGCCACCTACACCTGGTGTCTACACTTTCTCTCCTCTCCTCCATCTTCTGCAATCTGGTTTCTGACCTCATCAATAAACTGAAGTTACTCTCTCCAAAGTTCCCAGTCATTACTTAATTCTGACATCTGGTACCTCTTTCTCACCCCTCATTCTTCCTGGCCTCTCTGTTGCCTCTGGCAACATTCTTGTGGATATGTACCTGTCCTCTCTAGGTTTCTGTGACACGGCCCTCTCTTAATTCTCTTCCTACCTGGCTGACCCATCCTCCTCAGTCTCCTTTGCTGCATCTTCCTCCAGATCATGCCCACTAAACACAGGTGTCCCCCAAAGATCTGTCCTAGCCCCTCTTTCTTCTATTTTTTTCACTTGGTGAACTCTTTCTCCACAAACCCTTTCTTATTCCCACCTTTCCTGTCACTATCCAGGGAAACAAAGTCACCCAGACTTACAATCTCAGCGGCATCTTCTACTACTCACTCAAGCTCATCTTACATATCCAATCCATTTTTAAATCTTGGCATTTCTACCTTCTCAACATCTCCTGCATATGGCATGTTCTCTCACACAGTCGTCACCTGATATAAAACCCCATTACCTCTCATCTGGACTACTGCAAAAGCTTTCAGTTTTCCTGCCCCAAGTCTCTCCTTACTCCAATATACTCTCTACTCAGCTGTCAAAGCGATTTTTCTGAAAGCCTGGCTGGACCATGTCACCCTGCCACATCCTGATCCCCCCCCACAATACCTTCTAATGTCTCCCTATTAAAACCAGGATCCAAAACAAACTCCTCCATTGGACATTTAAAGCCCTTCACATCTTGCCCCTTACTTCCTTGTCCATCTTCTTGTTTTTAACTCAATTTTATTTTATTTTCACTTCTGAATTCTCTCCTTCCCCTCTTCACCCATCAAAAAGGCAAAGAAAACAAAACCATTATAAATATGGATAGCCAAATTCAAAAATCTTATTAGAAAAAGAATGTTAAAATTTGTCTTTACATGTAATTGAAAAATATACTATTTAAAAAACCCAAATATGTATAGCTGTACAGAACAAATTCTTACACTAGCCATGTCCAGAAGATAGAAAAAACCGTGCTTGAAATCAGGGACCATGTTTATACTTTTCCTTGTATTCTCAGCACTTAGCACAACGTCTGACACATGGTAAGTGTTTATTAAGTGCTTGTTGACTTGACTAATTCCCCAACACTCACCCCTCTCTCTCAGGAGGGAACTTTGCCTCCTACTTTACTGAGAAAATTGAGGCTGTCCACCATAGGTCCCTTCCTTTACTCAATTCTATACCGCAAATCCCCCCTCCTCCATCTCGCCTCCTTTGCTCTGGTTTCAGAGGAAGAGATCATCCTTCTTGTTAGAACTGTCTCTCCACTTGTGTCCCCAATTCCATCCCTTCTCAGTTTCAAAACCCTTCATTTGGTCCTAATCTTCCTTAAGGGCAATTATCCGAAATCTCTTCTCCCTTCCACAGCTAAACTCCTAGAACACCCAAAGCTTCTACTTTCTCATCCTCTATTCATTTCTTAACCCCTTCTATTCCATCTCCAAACCTTGCCATGCAACTGAAACTGTTCTCTCCAAGGCAGGTTAACGCTTTCTCCCAACTACTACATGTAATGATCTTTATTCATTGTTCCAGCTTTTTTTTTTTTTACCTCTCTGCTCTGTTTACACTACTGAACATCGCCTCCTGCTCCATGGTCTTTCCACTCTGAATTTTTGTTATACTGCTTTCTCCTTCATCTCTTCCTTCACTCTGTTTTAACCTCGTTTGCTGTATTATCATCCCTGTTCCATCCCCTATGCATGGAGGATCCCCTATCAAGTACCCTTTGGCTCAGTCCTGGGCTCCCTCCTCTTCTGGTGATCTCATCAGCCTCATGGGTACAATGATCATCAATGAAGGCCCTTCATCATTCTGGTTCCTCTCAAGCTTACTGATGTCTTTCCAGACATCGGCTCCTAGAACTGAACATGTTAAGTTCTGATTAGGACAGGATATAGTGGTCTATTGTTTTGTTTTTTTTACTTTAGAGCACCAGACCTCTCCTGATGCACCCCAGCTTTCTTGGATGCTATTTTATACCACTGATTCATCTTGAGCTGAAACCTCCAAACAATCAACCAATCAGTCAACTAATCATTCAATATATATTCTTTTTTCAGATGATTTGCTTTCTAGTCATCCCCCTCCCTGCATCTGATGCTTGGGGAGTTGTTTTTTGGACCCATGAAAATGTAATGGAGAACAGACACAGGCACAGAGTGCTTCTGTGTGCTTGGCTGATGAAAATTCCCCATATGGGAGAGACTGGAGAGCCTGCTTCTGGAGTAGCTGTGACAACGTGCAATGGAGTGGCCTGCTGAGATGTTGGAGCATGTGTAGACATTCTGTCACTGGTTCTGGTCAGCTGGTCCCATGGTGAGTAGGACTGGCCATGGAGGCATTCAAAAATTCAAAAGCAGCTAGAGACTGCCATTTTCTCTCCGCTGTTCACTCTTGGTTTGACTCCTTCCCTGATGGCATCCAGGGACAGACAATGCTGATGCTCTAAGGGGAGAGGCCTTGGGTCTTTCAGCTGAGATTGTTCACGTGGCCCCATGAAAACAGGCTTTGGTTGTTTTGACTAGCTGTTTGCTCTTTTTCATTTTAGGTGGAGGGACTGTAGACTCCAACTCTGTGAGTTCTGGAAGGTGGAAAGAATGGGCCTCAGAGTGTCTAGATATCCTGGTTACGCCAGTGACCCAGTATATCACCTCAGAATGAGTGCCCCGATGAACGAGGGATGACCTTTGGGGCTTTGCCTAGTGGTGGAAACAAGGACTTATTTAGATGTGAACTTGAGGGGAACAATGTTATGTAGAAGGTGTGCCAAAAGTAAACTTACTTGCCCCAGAGACCAAGTGGTATAGAACAGAGTATAATTGAGATACTGGGAGGAAATGTTTATGCCCTTGCTATATTTTCAAAGGTAATATCTTTTTGAAAAAGCTAATTGATGGGGGTGGCTGGCTAGGTGGGGCAATGAATAGAGCATTGACCCTGGAGTTAGGAGGACCTGAGTTCAAATTCAGCTAAGACACTTAACACTTACTAGTCTTGTGACCTTGGACAAGTCACTTAACTCCAATTGTCCTGCCTTCCCCCCCTGCAAAAAAAAAGCTAATTGATGTTAAGTGGCTAAATGGAACTGGAACATTAGGTACTGCCACCAACTGATGGGAGCTCAAACCAAGGGCATTAGATGAGAGATGCTCTCACAACCCCTTAGGGCACTCCTAGAATCCTGATGGAGAAGTGTAGCAGACTACTCTAAATGCCTTTGAATGATCCCCCTTAGATTTCACTACATAAGATTCAGTCCCATGTTCTAGGCTGCCAACATCCTTTTAGCTCCGGATCATCACTGAGTATGTGACTTACTCTTTACAATTTTTTGTTACCCTAAATTTGATAAGTTTGCCCTCTATCCCTGTATCCAATTCACTGACTAAAAAAAGGGCCCAGCTATTTGGGGAAATCCATTGGAGATCTCCTTTCAAGCTGATAGCAAGACATTACTGACCACTCTTTGGGTCTAGGCATTCCACCATTTTCAAATGTGCCTAATTATACTACCATCTAGACCACAATTCACCATCTTTTCCACATGAACAGCATGAGAGGCTGTTTATCAAGCGATCTGCTAAAATCTAGGTAGATGCCCCCTTTATCATTCCCCATAGGGATGCCCAGCTGTATCAGGCATATACCTCCTTCCTTTCCCCTAATTACCTCAGCCTATCTCGGGGTCACTGAAAGAAATTCGTTTCGTTGACTCCGATTGGTTCTTTACTCTGTCACAGTGCCAACCAAGATCGAGTACCACTCTACCTAGAAAGAGTCGGATCAGTCTCATGAGGAGAGGGGAAGTGAGATGAAGAGAAATATCAGTAGAGGAGATGAGAACGTCTGGGAGGAAGACGTGGGGAAGCAAGATGACTCATAAAATGGTGTCTCGCACATATCTATATCATTGTGAGGTTTATGAAGCTCTTTACTCCACACTCTCTGCCCCCAAAAGGTAGATATTATATTATTATTCCCATTTTCAAGATGAGAACATTGAGGCTGGTAGAGTTTAAGGATCTTGCTGGGGGTCACATAGAAAGTGCCTAAAGCAGGATCTCTGATCTTCTCGACTTCAAACTGCCCTGACATCATAGCCCACTCATGGGAGACAGAGACACTAACCTGGAAATAAGATCTGCATTTGAGTTCAGTTTTGCAAGTACCTGCGTGTACCACCTGAGGTAAATTAATGACCCGCTTAAGCTTCAACTTCTTCCTTCCTAAAATGGGAATAATAATATGCACTTGACTGGGAAGATTGCTATGAGCATCCAGTGTAATAATACATAAAGTACTTTGTAAATAATGGAATGAGGAAAAAACCTTGGCTATTACTGTATGATAGATCTGACTGGTCCAATGGAAAGGGTGACGGAAAGTCAGAATTCTGCTCAGTCATTTTTCAGTTGTGTCCAACTCTTTATGACCCTGCTTTAGGGTTTAGGGTTTTCTTGGCAAAGATATTAGAGTGGTTTGTCATTTCCTTCTCCAGCTATTTTACAGATGAGGAATTGAGGCAAACAAGGTGAAGTGACTTGCCCAGGGTCACATAGCTAATGAGTGTCTGAGGCCAGATCTGAATTCAGGAACATGAATCTTATTAACTCCAGGCCTGGCACTTTATGCGCTATGATGCCACCTAGCTCACCCCATAGGAAGCCACCAGATGGCAAGGGGGAGCATCTCCAATCTTTGTCTCTTCAACATGTGGCAGTTTTTTCCCACATCCACCCTCCTAAATTAAGGTTTGCTCAGTTCTTCCCACCTCCCAGGGTTGGGGGGGGGGTTGTGGCACTTCATTCAATTACTAAGCATTTCCTAAGAACCTACTACAAGTCAGACCATGGCCAAAGACAAAAACAAAATGTTATTCACCCTCCTTGTGCTTTGGATCTCTTAGAGAGAGACAGTTATTAGAGGGTTAAGTTGATACAAAATATATATAGTGTCAATACAAGAATTCGAGTGGGAGGCACCCACAGTTGGGGCAACGGGAGGAAACAGTGTTTATACTAAGCTTTGAGAGAGGGTAAGGATGCTAAGAGAACCAGGTGCAAAAATTCCAACTTATGACTCTGGTTGCTGCTGCCATGGTTTCCTTTCTGCTACAACAGCCAACCAACCCACTCCATTTCCTGTTTGCAAGTCTGCTGGTCACTCCACAGCCTAACTTCTAATTCAGTGGCCAAGGAAATCTGTGCATGTCAGCCTCAAACCTGGGTTCTCGGCACAACATTATAGGGAAAGGGGACCCGAAGAGGTGGCCAGGAGGAGCCTTGTTTTCCTAATCTGTTTACATAAAGCAGATGGAATACACAGGCTTGAAAATCTTTTCCTGCTCTAGATAACACTGTATGCTCTTACACTGCATTTTCTAAGGTTCCTTTCTAGGTCTGGTATTCTGTGTTTCAAGCACTGTTCCTAACTATGACCTTCTGTGTTCTAAGGGCCCTCCCAGCTCTGATATTCAGTGTTCTAAGGGCCCTCCCAGCTCTGACATCCTGTATCCTAAGGCCCCTCCCAGCTCTGACATCCTGTGTCCTAAGGGCCCTCCCAGCTCTCACGTTCTGTATTCCAACAACCCTGCCAGTTCTAACCTTCTGAGTTCTAAGGGCCCTTCCAGCTCTGATAGTCTATGGTCTAAGGTTCATTCTGGTGTTGGTGTTCTGCATTTTAACAATCTCTGTTCTAAGGTCTGACAGGCCTAAACAACTTCCATTCAGTTCTAACACTCTGCACTATGTATGACTTTAATATTCTACATTTTAATGTTCTATTTAAATCCCAATGAGTTTGACAAGCTAACCCCAGATTTCATCTCCCCTCAAGTTCTAAGCTTCCGGGCATTCATCTCGGTTTGGGGCTTTTGGTTTCCTCCAGAATCCAAATACCTTCTGGGCTCAGAAGCTCCCCCTCACCCATGACCCTTCTCCACATTACTGGGAGCCCACAAATGGAGAGAGGTGACCCCATAAGAAGTAAACTGTGCTTGAAACTCCCTACAGCCAGTGCTTTCACTCACTAATGACGGCTCCTGGCACCTTCCCCCTGGGTGGATCAGTGTTGCCAGTGACTGGCCCCTCTGTCTGGGCTGGTCTCAGTCTGAGGTTTCTGTAAACAATGCTGAGGCCATGGGGGTCCCCGTTGGAATTCACATCTGAAGTGGGTTTTCCTAAGTTTCTCTGCGGTCTTTTTTTTCTTTCTGTGCCCAGATTGGGGCAAGGCTGGAACTTCTGTTGAGTTGCCAGGATTTGGCAGGAATCTGGCTTTTTTCCCTTCTGTTGGAATGAAAATAAAATTGACAAATCTGAGTTGTCTCTTTTTGCTTGCTGGGCAACACACACACACACACACACACACACACACACACACACTACACACACACACATGCCCTAATCAAGAGAAGAAATCCATGCTAGGCTATGATCAGGTTCTGTGACCTTAAATAAGCTACTTGCATACTCTGAACCTCAATTTTCAGGTCTGTAGCATGAAGCTAGTAATTGCTACCCTATCTACCTTAAAGGATTGTAGTAAGGACAACTTAAAACATAGGAGAAACAGGAGTCATTGTAAAGTACAGCCTGCTAACCTCCCTCCATCCCCTACAGCAGTGCATCTCTTTCCTCCACGCTTTTGCAAAGGTGGTCCTACAATATTTGGAATTCTTTCCCTTCTCACCTTTGCCTTGAAGAATTCTCATAATTCTTCAAAGCACAGTTCAGGTACTACCCCCTACACACAATTTTTTCTTTTTTTTTTCTTTTTGGAGGGCAATTGGGGTTAAGTGACCTGCCTAAAGTCACACAGCTAGTAAGCGTATCAAGTGTCTGAGGCCGGATTTGAACTCAGGTTGTCCTGACTCCAGGGCTGGTGCTCTATTCACTGTTCCACCTAGCCGCCCCCACAAGATTTTTTCTAATTGGCACAATTGTTTTCTTGAATTAAATTAAATTTTTTAAAATTAGTAAAAATCTCTTTTCTTTTTGTTCCACTTTCCTCTCCCCCATTATGAAAACAAAACCAAACCTTTGTAACAAATAGGTATAGTCAAGTCAGCCAGTCAGCTATCATTAATTAATTAATTATTAATTCATTAAGTGCCTATTATGTGCCAGGTCCTAGGGATACAAAAAAGGGCAAAAACCATTCCCTGTTCTCAAGGAGTTCATAGTGTAACTGGGGGAGACACCATGCAAACCACTATGTACAAACAAGATACAGATAAGAGAAACTGGAAATGATCTGAGGGAAGCATTACAATTAAAGGAGACTGGGAAAGAATTTTTTTTTTTTTTGCAAAAAGTTGGATTTTAGCTGGGATGTGGAGAAATCAAGGGAAGCCAGGAGGTAGAGATAAGGAGTGGGAGCATTTCAGGCACCAGGGACACCCAGAGAAAATGCTGTCAATCAAAACAAATTATTGTCTTGGCCATGAGCAAAAAATGTATGCCCCATTCTGCACCTTGAGTCCATCACCTCTCAAGAGGTAGGTAGCCACCTACATCATCCATCTGTACGTAATCTCTACAACTGTTAGCGCTTTCTCCATTTTGAAATTGCTTACATATGATATGCATATTCTAGTAGAGTTAAGCTCCTTGAGGGAAGGGGGCTGGTTGGTCTTTTCATTTTTGTGTCCCAAGTGCCTAACATGGTGCCTCGCACATAGTAGGTGCTTAATAAGTACACATGGGATTAATGTGAGTTATGGAAACAGAGCTGATCAGAGGAACTACTGTTTGGCAGAGAGTTGGAGGAGGGGCAGCAGCAATGAAAAGAAGAAAGGTTGGCTTTTCTACCAAGATTATTAGCTTCCCTCCATTCTGAAAGAGTCCTTTGTGCCTCCCTTCTGCTGTTTATTATACTCTACTCTGATTTAGATATTGAACAGGATAACGTATTTGTATATGTGCCCCCAGCCTACTCCCCTCTCCCCATTATATAGTCCATAAAAGTGGGGTTCTATGTCTTTATACTCCTCCTAATGACTATCATGAGACTAGGTACAGATTATATGATTAATAAATGGTTATTGGACAATCAAAGAATGAATGAATATTACCCAGGCGACCTTGAACAAATCACATCCTAGTCACTAGGGCAGTGGGGTACAGGGGAGAGAACACAGGACCTGGAATGGCCTTGATTTGGTCCTGGTTCCAATGCTTCAGAGAAATTTACTTGTTCTCTGTGATCTTAATTTTCCCTGTATGTAAAATTGGGCCAATAATCTTAACATCAGGGTATGTTACCTTGGGCAAATTACTTAATCTCTCTGGGCCTCAGTTTCCTTATTTGTAAAATAAGAAGGTTGGACTAAATGATCTCTAAGGCCCCTCCTACCTCTGTCAGTCTGTGTTCTAAGATGCCTCCAAGTTCTAACTTTCTGTGTTCTAAGACCCTTTCTAGCTCTGACATTCCATATTCTAAGCTTCCTTCCAGTTCTCCACCCTGTGTTCTAAGAGCTCTCCCAGCTCTGACATTCTGTGTTCTAAACTCCTCCATGGCACTGATATTCTATGTTCTAAGACCTATCCCAATTTTGACATTTTATGTTCTAAGATTCCTGCTACACTCTGATAGTCTGTGTTCTGGGATCTCTGTTAACTCTCATATTCTCTGTTCTAAGGTCCCTCCCAGCCCTGACATTCCAGGTTCTAAAAGGCTCCTCCCAGTTCAAGTCCCTTAAGCATTCTGTATTTTCCAGGTCCTTTCATCAAGGATTCCTTCTTCTCTCTTACCCCACATATCCAGTCAGTTCCCAAGCATTGCCAATTTCCCTTCCACATTTCTCTCAGCCAGTCTCTTCTGTCTACTCCCAGGACCACAACTCTAATTCAACAAGACTATTGCAATTGCCTCCTAATTGGTCTCCCTGCTTCAAGTTTCTCTGCTCTCCAATTCATTCTTCACAGCAGCCACCAAAGTGATTTTCCTAAAGTGATGATCTTATCAGGTCACTCTCCCCTTTTTTCCTCCTTCCCCTCAACAACAAACTCCAGTGGTTCCCTATTACCTCTAAGGTCAAATACAAACGCCTTTGTCCAGTATCCAAAGACCCTGCTCCAAGTCACCTTTCCAGTTGGATTTTCAATGATTCCCCTTTTGTCTGACCAAAGTGACCTCTATTATATTTGCTCAATACAGTTCTGCATCTCCCACCTCAGTGCCTGTGCCCAGGTGGTCCCCTATGCCTGGCACATTCTCCCTCCTTACCCAAAGCCTCTTATGTTCTTTGGTTTCCCTCTAAGCTCAGGGCTTCTTTTTCAGAGTCTCTCAGGACTAAAAGACCACCTGTGCAGAAGGTTGAACAAATCCTCTACTTGCACCATGGACATTGCTGAGCCACGAACCAAAAAAAGCAACACCACTAACATGCTGAGCCCCAAACAGAAATAACCCAAGTATTGATTTTCCTCCCTTTGAACCATACACTGATGTGAAGGAAACAAACCACATCTAACATCCAGAGAACACACTCCTGCTGGAAACAAGGGGCAGTGGGGTACAGGGGAGAGAACACGGGACCTGGAATGGCCTTGATTTGGTCCTGGTTCCAATGCTTCAGAGCAATTTACTTGTTCTTTGTGATCTTAATTTTCCCTGTCTGTAAAATGGGGCCAATAATCTTAACACCACAACCTCACAGAAATTGCAAAGAAGGTCCTTTGTCAACTATAAAGCAAGACAGTAATGGTAGCTGTTTTTAAAAGTACACCTTGGTGTTTGGAAGGAAAAAAAAAGTACTGAGTCAGGATAAAGTTGGAACATCAGAGTCCTCTGCGAAGACAGTCCAAACCACATAGAACTTGCAGCCCCAGGTGGTCCCCTGGCTTTTCCTGTGGGGTCAATTTAATTCTGTTCAACTGCATAAACATTGATCAAACATAAGATCCTATGTTTGTGAGAGGAAACAAGACATGACATAATGGGCAGAGGAACAACACACAGACAATAAAGGTATGAGGAACATACCCCTGAGAAAAGCAATGTGGTACAGTGGATAGGGCACTGACCCTGGAGGCAGGATGAACTGGGTTCAAATCCCATCTTGGACACTTACTATATGACCTTGGTCAAGTCACTTAAATTCTACAGGTCTCATCCTTCTCATCTGTAAAATAGACTCAGTGGCCCGTAAGGTCTTTTCTACTTTTACGTTTATTATCCTAAAAGATTCAGGTAAAAGTCCATGAGAAATCTGACACAGGAGAGATCCTTTCTTCCATCTCTAAGAATACTTCATTTCTTTCAAAGCTCAACCCAAATGCCTCCTTTTACCTGATTTCCTCAGGTCTTACTGCTTCCTCTCTCCCAAACCTTGTATTGATTTTGCATGCATACATGCATGCGTGTATACACACATACATATAGTATATAAATATATATTTATGCATAATATCATGTGATAATATAATGCACATATTATTGTATGCTTATATTACTTATAGAATATATACATACATACACATATATACATGCACACACACACATATATTCTGTGTGGGATAGTCTGTTTTCTATTGATTCTTGCCCCTGACCCAAATCTCCTATTTGAAACTGTAAGCTCTGTTATGCCACAGACTCTGTCTCATCCAGGTTTATAACCCCCACTAAGCTGAACACAGTGCACTTTTTACAGCAGCATTTTAGCAGATGTTTGTTGAATAGAATGAATAAAGAGTAGTGGAGAGTTCCACTCAAAGGCTTTTGGGTACACACACACACACACACACACAGAGTCAAGGCTTAATAAATGCTTGTTGGTTGATTGATTTCATCTGGAGAGTTGGGAAAGGTGATCAGAAGCGAATTTTAGAGGAAGATGACTTCTGAGTTGGGCCTTGAGGGAAGGGAAGGTCTTCAGTTGGACAGTCATAAGAGTGGGCGAGAATGGAGTGTTGGGCTTCCTGTTAATGACCTGAGTGGCTATGCACAAATCACTGACCCCTTTTGGGGACCCATTTCCCCACCTATAATATGGCAATGATAACCACCAAAGGATAATGAGATTGTTTCAAATATATGCCAAGCGCCATACATCAGGCATTACTCTAAAACACCACTGGATGTGCAATCTCAAAGATGGAAATGTTCCCTCTGGTGAATTAGATATCTGTGCTTGCCTATCTTGTTCAACTCTCATTTATGTCCTCCTCAAAGTAAGGACCCACAGAAGGTCTGCCCAATGGGTTGAGGATGTCCTAACTTTGTCTTGACATTGAGAAGACACCAGCTGAACACATGAATTATCTTATCACCTCAAACCCAGCCCTCTTGTCATTGTACCACAATGCCACCCCATTTTCCAGTACCATAGTTTTCTGAGGATATCTTTGAACTGCAATTCTTTGAAGATCCTTGTGTGTTATATATTGTTTCCTGATCACATCCCCCATGCACTTCTTAATTGCTCTCTGGGTGATCCTCATTTTCAATTCTTCAGAGACCAGAGTGTTCCGTGTCTCACAGTCACACAAGAGCCTTGGAAGAATACTGGCATTAAAACGATGGGTCTTCATTGCAGGGAGAAGCCTGGGGTCATTAAAAGAGCTTTTCAATTTCCCAAAGGCAATATTAGTAAAAGGGGAGAAGAATAGAAGATTAGGTTGGGGAAGTAGGTTGAATGTCAGATGAAGACTGTAGAAAATTGTCTCTCTTGCTTCTGTCTTCCTTTCTCTTTAAGAGAGCTTCACTGATCATCTTTATATATAGCACTTGAAACTTTGCATAACAACACTACAAGATGGATAATGCTTTGACTATTGGCTCCCTTCTAAAGATGACGAAACTGAGACTCAGAGATGAAGCTATTTGTGTACAATCATAGAAATTGGAATGGATGGGGTTGGGATGCCAATTCTTGTTTTTTGACTCTCAAGTGTTCTTTCCAATATGCCACATTATTCTGAGTCTCCTCCCTTCCAATCCATGCTGTATATACTATCTGGCTCACCTTACTGATGCTCACTTCTGATCCTGTCATTCTCTTGCTCAAAGACCTTCAAGAAATCCCCAGTGCTATCAGATAAAATCATGATTTGGTATCCTAAAAGACATTTGGGAGGCAGGATGGCAAAATAATACTGGATTTAGAGTCAATGGACCTGGGTTCAAACCTCACCTGTGTCCCCTGGTTCTTGTGTGACCTTAGACAAGTCTCTGGGTTAAAAGAGTTAAGATGAGTCACCCCATCTGCAAAATGGAAGGATTGGACTAGAAGGCCTCTAAAGTGTCTTCCTGCTTCAGAGGTATGAAGGCTTTTCTTGTCTAGCCCCAATACAGCTTTCTAACTTTATATCACATGAGCTCTCAATGTGGACCCAACATTCCTGTAAAACTGCCCTGTTCATTGAGTCCCAACAACCCTATGAGACAGGAACCACAAGTATCATCATCTTCATTTTACAGATGAATAAGCTGAGGCTTGGGGCATTAGGGTTAGGGTTAGACCTGGACCTTGTGACTTGCTTGATGTCCCATAGGTGGGATTTGAATCTAGGTTCCTATTGATTTCAAGTTCAACCCTCCCCCCCACTCCCTACCAAGTGGCTAGTATAAAACCAAGACGTGAGGGGGAATGTTGTTGGATGGGGGGCAGGGTTGGGGGTGAATCAGGAAAGTCTTCATGGAGAGGATGACACTTGAGTTAGGGTTTATAGGATGGAGAGGAATTCAGAAGGGGAAAGATGGAGGGTGGTTAAAGCACAGGGAATAGTTTAAGCACTGAAAGGTATACAGTAGAACAGAGGGCAGATTTCAGATTGGGGGGACAAAGGAGACTCCAGTTTTAATTGCCACATGGACTTTAGGCTGGAGACTATTCTGAGATAAGGCTTGAAAGTTTGGGTAATCTAGTCATGGGACAGGGTCTGGACCCAAACCTGGGTCTTCCAACTCCACATTTCCTGCTCTTCCCACTACCCTAAAATGCCTTCAAAGTTATTGAAATCAAGTGATTGAAAACATGCAACCTTGCCTAGGACCATATGTAATGGGAAGATAAACACAGAGGAGGCCTGCCCCCTTCCTGAGCAGGGAGGGCATGGGGTTGGGATATGGAGTGGGGGGTGGAATCAACTGACTGGGGAGGGTGGGGAACCCTGCTGAGAGTTCCCTTAAAAGCACCTGGAGCCATTCCAGGGACCGGAGGCAGGAAGGCGGGAGAGTGAGGAGTCGGAGGTTCCTTGGGAAACTGCCAAGAAAACGTGAACTCTAGCTTTAAAGGTTTGATTTGCCGTTGCAGATTAACAGCCCAGGAGAAATTCCCCCTGGGAGGTCTTGGCATTTGGGGAAGTGGCAGCTCTGGGGCTCCGTCCTTCTCTGGATGCTCAACCCACTTGGGCCTGGCTCAGAGGCCGAATCAGAGGGCTGGGTGTGATGCTTTTCTGGGGCCACGTTTGCAGACTCCGTAGCAGCCGTGTGAGATTCCAGATTGCTTTTATTTACAGATCAAGGGTCCCCTTCCTGAAATCAATTACAGTTTGGCCTGTCTGCTTTTTATAACTGACATTCTATTAACAGCTCCCATTTCTATCTTGGTTTATGGTTTACAGATCCTTTTCACTCAAAACAGCCTGGCAAGGTAAGTCCTCAGAGGATCATTTCTTCATTTGACAGATGGGGAAACTGAGGCTCAGAGTAAATCAGAGCCTCCTGTCTCCTTCTTCCTTCCTAGGACAGCATCTCCATATGCTGCATCTCCCTGCCCCCTTCCCGCTCTCATGTGTTCTCTCTTGATCTCTTATTTTCCCCACTTCTCTGAAGGTGCCTTCCAAATCTTTATCACCAGCTAATCCCACTTGTCTTGGGGGTGGGGGTGGGGTGTCAGAACTTGAACCTAGGTCTTCTAAGTCCAACTAAAATGTTCTTTCCATTAGATGGCACTGCCAGTGACTCACCCAGGGTGTCTGAGGCTGCTTTTGAACTCATGCCTTTGTGACTACAGGTCCAGCAGCATTCTATATTACGGCTTTATTTTTTCTTTTAAACAATGGAATAGCAAGAGTTTGGTGCTAAACCTTGAATCCCAAGTCTGATGTTTCACAGGCTTAGAGGACCACAGAGCTAGGGTGAGAGGTGACTTTAGAGACCGTCTAGTTTAGCAGCCTTGATTTACTGGTGAGGTCGAGGTTCATAAACATGAGAGGTGGCAAAGACAGGATTTGAACTCATTCCTTATGGACTCTACATTCAATGCTCTGAACATTGACCTTGGACAAGTCAATCAACTTATCTGGGCTTCAGTTTTCTTCTCTACAAGATGGTTAACTAAATAACCCTTATGATGCCTTCTTGTTGTTGAGTTGTTTTGGTGGTGCCCAACTCTTTGTGTGACCTCATTTGGGGTTTTCTTGGCAAAGATATTGGGGTGGCTTACCATTTCCTTCTCTGGTTCATTTTACAGGTGAGGAAACTGAGGCAGAGTGAAGTGACTTGACCAGGGACACACAACTAGTAAGTATCTGAGACTGGATTTGAACTTGGGAAGATGAGTCCAGGCCTGGTACTTTGTCCACTATCCCTTCTCATAGTTTTTATATTCTAAGGTCCCCTCCAGCCCTAATAGTCTGTGCTCTAAAGCCGAGGAATAATACACTACATCCTGTGATCCCTTTTGGCTCTGAGAATCTGTGTTCTATAGTCTCTTCTAGTTCTGACATTCTGTGTTCTATATTCAAAGATCCATATACACATACATACATAAATACAGATACATATACATACATGTATGTGTGTATGTATGTGTATACACATCCCTTATAACTCTGACATCTTATATTCTAAGGTTTTTAATCTAGGGACGATCCTTGACCTCTCATACCACTTTATTATTTAACTGCCAAATCTCACCATTTTTACCTCTACAACATCTCTCAAATCCAAACCTTTCTTGTTCAGGCTCTTATAACCTCTGACCTAGACATCTGCAAAGGCCTCCTAATGATGGCCTCTTCTTCTCCCTGCCTCAAGCTTCTTCACATCCAAAACCATCATCCGCCCAACCGTCAATGTGATTTTCCTTAAGCACAGAGCTGGTCGTTCCATCCCTCTTCTCAATAAACTCCCTATGCGCTGGCTCCTGTGTGTCTCTAGACATTCTATGACCTAAGGTTCTTGTAGATACAACAGTCTATTATTTATAAAGGAAGCTAGGTCGGGGCACCATAGATAGAATGCTGCTGGGCCTAGAGTCAGGAAGATGTGAGTTCAAATCCGGCCTCAGACACCTTGGGCAAGTTACTTTAACCAGTTTGCCTCGGTTTCCCCAACTGTGAAATGGGAATAATAATAGCACCTACTTCCCAAATAAGATAATATTTGTAAAGTTCTTAGCATTCTGCCCAGCACATAGTAGGTACTATATATACATGTTTCTTTCTTTTCCATTCCCTTATGTTTATGAAGAAGTTGACCCTTTAAAAAGTAATTATGATTATTTATTATATATACATATTAAATGTATAATTTATTGTATTTTATTAATTTTATTAACATTCATAACAATTTGAGACTGAGGCTATGTTAAGAAAAGCAGAAATTGGAGAACTGAACTAGAAAATACTCTGCCCAACCTACCCCCCGGCTCAGGACAAGGCTATCCTGTGGAAAGGTACAAAAGGAATTCTCCCAGGGGAAGAAAATGCTTCTTCAAACACAGGGCCTGGGTTATGGCCCCAATCATGTGGGTAAAGCACAATATCCCTGACACCCGCTCAGGTAAGAGGTCATCTCCCTCAGTGGAATGGCTGGACTTCTGTGTATAACGCAGGCCCCAGGCCTGGTACCTCTGACCCCCTCCATCCAGGAGACTTTGGTTTCAGGCTCCACTGATTCCATCTCTCTTGGTCTCTGCCAAACACACCTCTTGGAACTTTCTTGTGTTAAAGATAAGCCAGCCCCTTGATTTACATCTGATCTGGGACTCACTTCCCTTTCCCATGCATGGAAGGATCAGTGGCCTCAAGGTTAGGAGCCCTATGTTGTAGCTCTGTGTCTACACCATTGACTTTCAGAAGTGACTTCCTCTCTCTGGGCCTCAGCTATAAAGTGAGAGGAATGGATTATACAAATATGGAGGGAAGGAAACATGCATTTATTAAGTGCCCGCTATGGGCCAGGCCTGTGCCAAAAGCTTTACAAGTATGTGATTTGCTCCTTAAAACAACTCTAAGAGGCAGATGCTGTTCTTATTCCCATTTGTCAGAAGAAACTGAGGCAGACAGAGATTAAGCGACTTTTTCAGGGTCAGCAAGCGTCTGAGGTCATATTTGACTCTAGGCTCCATGCTCTATATAAACAATAAGATTCCTCTTAGCTCTGATGTTCTGTTTTTTCTTTTCAACTCTTATGTTCTGTGTTGTTAGGACTCTCCCAGCTCTGATACTTTATGTTCTAATGTCCCTTTAAAATCTAAAATTCTGTGTTCTGAGGTCTCTCCTAGACTTGACATTCTATGTTCTAAGTAACTTTCCATCTCTCTCACATCCTCTGTAGTAAAGGCCCTCCCAGCTCTGACATCCTGGGGTTCTAAGGGCCCTCCCAGCTCCAACATCCTGGGGTTCTAAGGGCCCTCCCAGCTCTGACATCCTGTGTTCTTTTTTTTTTTTTGGAGGGCAGTTGGGGTTAAGTGACTTGCCCAAGGTCACACGGCTAGTTTTTTGTGTGTGTGTGTGTTAAGTGTCTGAGGCCGGATTTGAACTCAGGTACTCCTGACTCCAGGGCCGGTGCTCTATCCACTGCGCCACCTAGCCGCCCCGACATCCTGTGTTCTAAGGGCCCTCCCAGCTCTGATATCCTGTGTTCTAAGGACCCTCCCAGCTCTGACATCCTGTGTTCTAAGGGCCTTCCCACCTGTGTCATGGGTCTATGATCCCCTTCTTTTGGACAGCTCTCCTTAGTCTTTAGAAGTATTTTGACCTTTGTGACTCTCTAATTCCCTTGCCTCTAAATGGCCACTGGATTAGGTCCACTTGCACCAACTCTGCTCTTTCTGCTGAATATTATTCTGGGAAAGGAGAAGAAACTTTTCCCAGGAAGTCTAAATGTGGAAGACAGAAAAGGGGACAAAGCCTGGCTAGCTTGGCTTGTTCAGCTGTTCAGTGTAGCTTTACTAAATGCCTATTTGTACCAGGAAATTTGCTCTGTGCTGGGCAGAGAAATGAAAGAAACTTGGCACATTGTCTCTTCACCCCAAGGAATGTATAGTCTGGTTGTAGAGAAATGACTATAGAAGTATAGAACCCAAGAATATCAAAGCTGGGGATGAGTGTTCATTCTCAGAGCACACAAAGATAAGGCTGAGCGGGCCCTTAGACATAGAATGTCAAAGTCGGGAAGGGCCCTCGGAACACAGAGGGGCACCAGAAATATGTAGGGTGCTCCAAAAATCTTAGACTAAGACTCTGTATAACCATATAATCACTCCTTAATCTTTCTGAGTGTCAGTTTTCTTATCTGTAAAATGGGCATTATAATACTCTACAAATTAGAACTAAATCATAAAATAGAATAGCAATTTTCAAATTATAACATTTTATAAATATTGTTGTTATTATTAAGAATAAGACACAGTCCATTTGGTCAGTTATGCCCATTCTAATGAGACTTAAAATAGTTTTGGACACGTTGTCCATGAGTTTCTTAGATTGCCTATGGGACATACAAAAGGACATTTATCACAAATTCAAACAGCTGTGAGATACCACCTCATACCCCTCAGATTGATAAATATGATGAAAAAGGAAAACAACAAATGTTGGAGAGGATGTGGGAAAATAGGGACATTGATACACTGCTAGTGGAGTTGTGAACTGATGCAACCATTCTGGAGAGCAATTTGGAACTATGGCCAAAGGGCTATAAAACTGTGCATACCCTTTGACCCAGCAATACTACTACTAGGTCTGTATCCCAAAGAGATTAAAGAAAAAGAACCTTTATGTCCACAAATATTTATAGCAGCTCTTTTTGTGGTGGTGAAGAATTAGAAATTAAAGGGATGCCCAGCAGTTGGAGAATGGCTAAGCAAGTTGTAGTATATGATTGTGATGGAAGATGATTGTGTGAATAAATGAGGGCGGGATGGTTTCACAAAAACCTGGGAAGACTTGTTTGAACTGATGCAAAATGAAGTAGGCTGAACCGGGAGATCACTGTATGTAGTAACAGCACTATTGTACAAAGATCAATTATGAGTGACTTAGCTATTCTCAGATATACAATGATCTGACAATTCCAAAGGACTTAAGATTAAAAATGCTCTCCACCTCCAGAGAAAGAACCGATGGAGTCTCAATGTGGATTGAAGCATACTTTTTAATAAGCTTTCTTTTTTTTTTCTTGTTGTTTTTCTTCTGGCTTGTGTTCTCTTTCGCAACATGGCAAATATGGAAATATGTTTTGCATGACTGCATATGTATAATCTATATCAGAGTGCTTGCCTTCTCAAGGAAGGGAGAGGGGAGGGACAGAGGGAATTTGGAATGTAGAAGTTATAAAAAACAAATGTCAAAAATTGCTTTTACATGTAATTGAGAAAAATAAAAGCATTCTTTTTTTAAATAAAAGGACATTTGCTCCTTTTTGTAATCTTGATTAATTTCTGTTTCAATGGCTCCTCATCTGTAAAATGGTGCAATAATACCCCAAATACCCATCCCACAGGGTTGTGGTGAGGAGCAGATGAGAAGATGGAGGCAAAGTGCTCTGGAAATCTCCAAGTGCTTGAGAATGTTAGCAACATTATCACCATAATTACCATTACTATCCCAGCAACAGTTATGTACAAATGGGATAAACTGGAGGTGGTATCAGAGGGAAGGCACTAAGATTAAGGAGAACTGGGAATAGACAGTTATAGATGATAACTTAGATGATTGATAGCTAACAGAGCATTTATTAGGTGTTTACTACATACCCCTGCCCTCAAGGAGCTTACATCCTAATGGAGGAAGAAAACAAACACATAAAAGGGAACCGGAAAGCATGGGTGAGATGCTGCTTGGTGGCATGGTGAGGAGATGGTGGGGAAGTGGTATGGAGGCTTAGGTTCCAGCAAGATGAGAACATTCACCAATCAGAGTTGGTAGACTCCAGGGCAGAGTCTAGAGTTCTGGTAGGAGGGAGATGAGAAGGATGGTCTGAGAACAGAAGGCATAGTGTGGAGACAGTTCAGACAGCTCATGTGATACTCTGTTGTTTCTGAGATGTACCACTTTCCACTGAGGAAATCAGAGATCTACCAAAATTCCTCATTTTTGACTCCCTAAACAACAATTTTTATCGCCACGGTCTACTTAGTTTACCAGATGTAGCTCTGAGTGGCTTTTGGTTGCCCCCAAAATAAAAATCAGATCCAACCTCATAAGGATGAAGAGAGGATTCCAAAGAATTAAATATAAAGCCAGGAGACACAAAGACAAGGAGAGCCTGAATCAGGGACACTCTGTCAAGTCATTCCATGGCATTACAGAGCCAATGACAAGGCTGAATACATAGTAGGCACACAATAGATATTTACTGAATGAATAAATGAATATAAAAACCAGTGAAAGCTAAATGATTTGTTATCAGTGAAAATGGTTGTGCTATGCCTAGTTCCAACCATCCCCTTGTCATAGGGCAGTGGTTCTCAACCTTTCTAATGCTGCAACCCTTTAATACTCTTATGTGGGTGTATCTGCATGTGGGCAGACCTGCCTGGAGATGGATAGAGGAGCAGTGTCTCAGTTCCTAAGACCATCAGAAATGTGTTTTCTGATAGTCTTAGGTGACCCCTGTGCAAGGGTCATTTGACCCCCAAAGGGGGGCTCGACCCACAGGTTGAGAACCAATATCATAGGACATGGTGCAGTGGAAACCACACAGGTTCTAACACTAACTAGTCCAGTCATCATCATTTTAACTCAATCCTGATCTTCCCAATGACCCCTCTTAATCTGTTGAATTCCTACCCGTTCCTTAAAGGCCAACTTCAATCCTACCTTGGTGTAAAAAGCACAAGCTTTGGAGTCAGAAGGCCTTGGCTCAATGCTCTCCTCTGATGCTAACTTCTTGGAAGATCTTACTCCCTGTATACTCAATCTTGACATTTTGACCTTTATGACATCACTTGAATCTCACTCCTTCTCTCGACTCACACAGCTACCACTTTAATTCAGGCCCTCATCAAATCTCAACTAGATTATGGCAGCAATCTCCTGACTGTTCTCCCTCAAGAGTCTCCCTGCTTTGTTTCTCCCTCAATGTTTCTCCCCTCAAGGGCAGATCTGACTGTTAAACTTCCTGACTCGAAGTTTGTTGAATTGACTGGGGAGTTCATGGACCAGTAGAACACAGAATGCCCTTTGCTTCCTGGAACTAGTCAGTCAGTTAGCAAACATTTCTTAAGTACTCACTAATTTCCAGGCACTGTGGCTAAGTGCTAGGGGTGGAAAGAAAGGCTGCAACACATTCCCTGCCCTCTCCTTTGAGAGCCGGGATTGTCTCATTCTTTGTCTTTCCATCCTCAGCGTCCAACACAGTGATTAACACATGTGGGTGTCAGACTCTTCATGCCCCATGGAACGCACCTTCCATGGGGTGTTTTTGGTAAAGATACTGGAATAATTCACCATTTCCTTTTCCAATGGATTAATGATTAAATGACTTGCCCAAGGTCACACAGTTACGGGCAGGATTTGAATTCAGGTTTTCCTGACTCCAGGCCCAGTGTTCTATCCACTGAGCCACCTAACTTCCTCTTCAACACATAGCAGACCCTTAATAAATGTTTAATGACAGCTCAGAATCCTTGCTTTCCTTTGAGACAGTTCAAATACCGTTATCTGTAGATGTCTTTTCTTAATCTGGCTCCATGACAGTTAGTGCCTTCTCCTCCCACATTATCTTGTATCTGCTTTTTATGTATCTGTTCATATCCATATAGACTTGTATTATTTCCCTTATTAACCTGTAAACTCCTTGAGGGCAGGGATTTTGTTTCTGTCTTGGTATCTCCAGCCATTAGCTCAGGCTTTGCTATACAGAAGCAGCTTAATAAATCCAGAGATGAAAAAGCTTAGTACTCAGTGCTCACAAAGGTCGCCTATGATTTCACGGGTGATCAAACGGATTGTTCAAGAGTTTAACGGAGACACAAGTGAAAAGATCCCCTGAGAAAGGAAGCTATGATCCCTTTTCCAAACCAGTCCCATATGAATTTAGAGTTGGAAGAGACCCTAGAAATCATCTTGTTCAACTCCCTTCATTTATTTTACAGATGAGAAAACTGAGACCCCGAGAGGAATTATGGGAATTCAAGTGACGTGTCCAAGGTCATACAGTCAGTATATGGCAAAGCTAGGATTCCAATCCAGGTCCTCTGGCTCAAAGTCCAGAACTCCTTCCATTCTACCCCACTGCCTCCTCTGATTCAGCCTTTAAAAATATTGGGGTAGCTCTTTCCCTCCTCACCCTGAACTCTCCCTACCCTGAGGCTGCCTGGCAATGCCGAAGGCATCTTGGATCTGCCGGGCCGGCCCGTGCCAGTGACACCATCGTACTGGGACGGGAATGCTCAGAGGGCTGCCATCTCCGGCTAGAGCTGAAAATTAAATTAAAACCGCGACAGGGACAGTTAATTAAAGCAGATTAGCGCAAGACTAATTAGGGACACTGACACTGGAACCATCAAACTCCAAGATGTTAATTAGCTGTTCATTAATGTCAGCTCCCTGTTCGGTACAGAAATATGAACAGCCTTTCTCCTGGGTTTCATTCACTAGCCAAGTAAACAGAGATGTGCTGTCCAACAGCAGCTCTGGCCCCCCTTGTCAGCATCTGTCCATCTCCCTTTGTCTCCCTCCTTCCACAGAATTGAGATAGGGACCTTCAGGTCCTTGGCAAACCACACTGGGACAGAATAAACAGTGTTTAGGTGGAAGCAAAGAAAAGACTTCTTTCACCCCCCCCCCCCTTTTGGTGCCTTCCCCACCCCTACCCCCATAGTGGTAATCCCTTTGACAATGTGCCTCTCTAATAATCTATGGTTCCTATTATAGCCTGGGATATAACAAGGTCAGCAATCATGGGCCACGATACCTTGGAGGCATCATACAGGGTAACAGAAAGATCATGACCTTCAAATTTTGTCTCTCCTATTTACAGTGTGACCTTGGGCAAGTCTTTTTTCTCTTGGGCTCTAGTTTCCTCAGTGGGCCGGATGATCTCAAAGATTTCTCCTAGTTTCAAAGTTTCTGGAACCTAGAAAGCTGGAAAGGCTGTAAAGATACAACTCACAGAGAGGTTTCAGATTAAGAGATATGGAACCCGAGGCCTCCGAAGGGGAAGGGAACGTCCTGGGTGACCCACGAGTCAGCAGCGAACTTGCTCTCTCACCCCCAAAACAGGAAGCTGTGAACGCGCCCTGTGGTTATGTTCAGGCCAATGTATTTCAAGATCTCATCCTTTCCTTCGGTCTGCTGATCAGCTGTTATCAGGGGCTTGCAACAACACAAATGATGATGATGGCCTTACACGTCCATAGCACACGGACCTTTTAGAAAGCTTTTTCTTCCTGGCAACCTAGTGCGAGAGAGACAGGGACTTCCCCACAGTCTCCTATTTAGAGAGCCATGGAATGAGGGCTAGACTGAGTAACCATGGCACTCCCTTCTCCTTTCCTAGCCTCAGTTTGGATAAAGGAGTTTGGATGAATTGGGCTTCCAGCTTCAGCATTTAACATTCTGTGTCCTAAGGGCCCTCCCAGCTCTGACATTCTGTGTTCTAAGGGCCCTCCCAGCCCTGACATTCTGTGTTCTAAGGGCCCTCCCAGCTCTGACATTCTCTGTTCTAAGGGCCCTCCTAGCTCTGACATTCTGTGTTCTAAGGGCCTCCCAGCCATGACATTCTGTGTTCTAAGGGCCCTCCCAGCTCTGACATTCTCTGTTCTAAGGTTCTGACACCGGTTCTGACACCCTGTGGTCTAAGGCCTCTCTGGTCTAATGCTCTATATTCCAATGTTCTTTGTTCTTTGTCCTAAGGTTCTTTCCTGTGCAAATATTTTTTGCCTCTAAGAGTTACTTCCAAGAGCCCAGAGAAGGTTTACTGCCCAAGTGCCAGACTGTCTCAAGCAGGCTTCTAGGGTCTGACCACTCTCTTGCCAAAAGAGTTGGAGGATCAATTCCAGGCCTGAGCCTCTGCCACACGGTCCTCACAGCTTACAACCCTCTGTCAAAATGTTGAAATGTGGCAGCGTGCTGTAAAAAAACACCACACAATTGGCCCCGTTGCAGGCATATGTCCAGGCTCTCCTCAGTCCTATCCTTCCAAGGGGACTGAGGGTGGGGAGCGGGATGAAGCAAGCTGGCTAGGACTCTCTGAGTACTGAGTAGGGATGAGTTCTGCCAGCCTGGCTCCCTGGATATGCAAAATGACTCGAGAACTGGAGGTTGAGGGCTGCTGCCTTAGGGCCCACCTTTGCCTGGTTCTCTCTGCCAAGGCTGCTTTTGTCTGGCTCCTGCTTCCCAGTCCTGGAAACAAGGCCTGCCCCTCCCCCGATCCCCATCCCCAATTCCCTCCTGCTCACTCTCTCTCCTCCCAGTAATTTAATTCTGCCTCCTGTGAATAGTAATAATGATACCAAATGAGATAATATATGTGAAGCGATTTGTGAGCCTTCAAGCTCTTTATAAAAGTGAGGTATTATTGCTGGAGCAGCTCACACTGGGAGAGCGCTTTGGAGTTGGCCAAGTCCTTTCCCAGCTGATAATCAGAAATACCCTGGGAAGGAGAGAGAACAAGGAGAGAGGAGAAGGAGGACTAGATGGGGGGGGGGGGTCTGAAACTTGCAGTCAAAGGACAGAATTGGATGAGCGGTTATCTACTTCCCATTTACAGATGGGGAAACTGAGGCTCAGGGGAGTTAAATGACCATGAATTCTTTCCCATGGGCAGTTTTCCTTTCTTACCCTCCCAGCTCTGACACCCTGAGTTCTAAGGGTCTCCCAGGTCTGACATTCTGGGTTCTAAGGACCCTCCCAGCTCTGACACCCTGAGTTCTAAGGGTCCTCCCAGCTCTGACATCCTGTGTTCTAAGGGCTCTCCCAGCTCTGACACCCTGAGTTCTAAGGGCATTCCCAGCTCTCACACCCTGAGTTCTAAGGGTCCTCCCAGCTCTGACATCCTGTGTTCTAAGGGCTCTCCCAGCTCTGACACCCTGAGTTCTAAGGGCATTCCCAGCTCTCACACCCTGAGTTCTAAGGCCTTCCCAGCTCTGACATTCTTTGTTTTGTGATATTCCATGTCCTAAAGTGCCTCTCATTATTGACACTCTATATTCTAATTTCTCTTTTTCAAAGGCTCCTCTGGTATACTATGCTTTAAAGGTTTCTCCCAGTTCAAACTCTCTATAATTCAAAGATTCCTTCAACGGCGTTGAGTGGGTAACTTCCAAACAGCAACAGGAATAACTGGCCCTAGGGGGGCAGTTAGGGCTTTTGGAAAGAAAAGAAACTCCTTTATCTTAACCCCAATCAATTTATAGCAATCAAAATAAAAGCCATTAGGAACAACTTCCCCATTTGAGACATGGAGAGGCCTTTGCCCCACCAGGCTACCAGGAAATTGATTGGCAATTACTGACACTAATGGGAGCTTGGAGAGACCAGTGGTGGTTTTTCCCTCCTCTCTCCTGGGGCAGCGATTACATGTCAGAATCTGTCAGGCCCAGCATGTCCCACGGGGCTGTGAGGTCTGGGAGTAGGGTTGAGCCAGAGTAGACAGCTGGGATGAAGTCCGAGGCTGCTTAAACAAATTCTCTGGGGTAGTATTCCTGCTTTATTTATTTATGGTCAGACTCTATCAAAGCCAGTTAATAGCCTTGCCTCGGCTTTCAAGAGTGAGGGGTCTCAGGTGAAGGCCTCCTGGGCCCTGCTCAAAGTTGCAAGGCCCCAGATTTTTGCATATAACTGAATAAATGAGGTTTTGAGATTATAGGGGGTCTGAGACGGACATAGGAAGAAAAACAAAGAAAAGGGGTCCCAAGAGAAGAAGAAAGACAGATAACAAAGACAGGATAAGAGAGACATCTTGAGAGACAACTGGAGACAGGGATTTGGAGATGGAATTTTTAAAAGACAAGAAAATGGAGAAATGGAATTTTGGGGAAAGACGGAATCATAAAAATCACACAATATTTTAGCTAGAAGCCACATTAACAACATTCATGCCTGTGATTTTCCATCACTTTGGGGAGCTCCCTATGAGAAAACTCCATCTACAAATGTATGTCATGTTTGCTTGCAGCTCACAGTCTTAAAGTTGCTGAAGGAAACTTAGAATATGGAATGTTAGATGGAGAAGGGACCTTAGAACACAGAATATTAGAAGAGGAAGAAACCTTAAAGTATAGAATGTCAAAGCCAGATTGGATCTTAGAATTTAGAATGTCAGAATTGGGAGGGCCTTAAACCTTAGAACATAGACTGTCGGAACTGCAAGAGACCTTAGAATGTAAGCTTCTTGAGGACAGGACCTACTTATTTTTGTCTTCATATCCTCAATGGTTAGCAGAGAGCCCTGTATGTAGCTTAATAAAAGTTTGTTCATGGATTCCTTGATCTAAAAACAGGAATATGCGCACTAAAATAGAGCTTAGAATATACAACACTAGAAATAGAATGGTCCTTAGAGACTCCTCCTGATCTCTAGCAGAATTACATGGCAGATAGAAGAGTGGGGAGTACTTGTGGCCATCTCACCCTGGAATATCCCTCTGTCTCACTGGCCCCCATTTTCCATTGGCAAGCTCCTCCCAGGACCACCATCTTGGGGAAAGGCTCAAGCTTGCCATCCATTATCCCCCCCTTTGCTTTCCTTCTGACTACTTTCCAGTCTTGGCTAACATGACCCTTGTCCCTCTAATCTTTTCAGCTTCCTGAGAGCAAGGACTGTCCTTTCTGTTTGTATTTGAATCCTCAGTACTTAAAACAGTATCTGGCATACAGTAAGTATTTAATAAATGCTTGCTGATTGGCCAGCTGGTCCAGTATCTTCATTCTGTACAGGAGGGAACTGATGCCTCAGAGAAGAAGAGTAACTTGTCTAAGGTTACACAAGTAAACAGTAGAAGCAGGTTTAGATTCCATAGGAAGGAGAGGCGATAGTTTGCTCAAGGGTAGAAGAGGATGGGCTTTCTTTCCAAGCCACTAGAAGGGAAGTTTTGCTGAACTCACTAGCAAGTCTGAGTCATGTTCTAAAGTGTGATGACAGAAGGAGGCTGGTCTCTGGGCTGACCATTCCCCTAGGCAAGGCTGGGATAAACAAACATGAGACACATACTCAGGGCATCTAATCCAGCCCACAAAAACCACGCAGTGAGCGCGTGAGAGGCTTACAAATGAGAGGCCATCTGGGAATCCGCAACACCACTGGGACTGGTCCGGCAAACTAACAAAGAATGTTCTCAAACCTCACTCATGGATTTATTTATGGTCAGACTCTATCAAAGCCAGTTAATAGCCTTGCCTCGGCTTTCAAGAGTGAGGGGTCTCAGGTGAAGGCCTCCTGGGCCCTGCTCAAAGTTGCAAGGCCCCTTCTGTTTAGCACTGTGCTTTGTATACAACAGGTGCTTAAATGATGTTTGTTGAATTGAACAGAATTGTGCTATACTCCAAGATTCCTCCCAGCATTGAAACAATCTTCTAAGATCTTTTTCAGTTTTGACATACAGAATTCTCTGGTTCTTTGAATATGGTCCCTTCAAGTCTTCACATTCCATGTTCTAAGGTCCCTTCAATTTCTGACATGCATTGTTCTAAGGTTTCTTCAAATTCTGATGTGCAGTCTTCCAGCCCTGCCATTAGGTATTCTAAAGTATCCTATGTCATTCTATGATTGTAGGATAAGATGCCAAGTCCACTTACATCAACTGAGAAGCCTGTCTGCTTGTGTCTTTAAAGAACTCTCTAGCTGGGTTTACCTGTTCTTGGGAGATGAGCTATGGAATGGGTGAAGTTATATTTAGTTCTGCCTTGTGGTCCCTAGGAGCTGATACAACAGAGAAAGTCCTACATGCTGGGATTAAGAGATGTTTCCAATCCACTGATTTATTGATTCTTCTCTTTCTACCCTGGCTGCTAATGTAATTTAGGACATCAACTATGTAGCTGGGACAAGGAGACCATCTTTCCCATGAACTAAGTTCATCCCAGGCTCCTGAGAAGGCATCCACATTTTCTGTACTATAGGGGGATAAGGGTAGCTCAGAGTCAGGAGCTAAATGGGATGGAGGTCACAGAATTTCTGAGCTGAAAGGGAGATGGGAAGTCAGCTAGGCCAACTTGTACAAGAGGCCGGGAAAAAGAGAAATAGGAGAGTAGCTAAGAGAATCGATCCTTTCTATAGAGCACAGAGGAGGTTTATTTCTTGATCTTATGACTTACAAGTTCAAACAACATCAGAGCCAAAAGGGACCTTAGAATTCAGGGTCAAAAGTGGAAAAAGGAGTAGAACATAGAATGTCTGAGCTGGAAGGGTCTTAGAACATAGACTGTCAAGGGAGGGTCTTAAAACACAGAATGCCTGAGCTAGAAGGATCTTAGGAAATAAGAGTGTCTGAGCTGGAAGGGGCTTGGAACATTGATTGTAAGAGTTGGAAGAGTCTTAGAACATGGACTGTTAAAGCTGGGAGGGTCTTAGACTCTCAAGGGAAAAAGGGTCCTAGAACATAAACTGTTAAGGGTAGAAGGGTCTTAGAACACAGACTGTCAAGGGAAGAAGGGTCTTAGAACACAGAATGCCTGAGCTAGAAGTAGAACATAGACTGTCTGAGCTGGAAGGGTTGTACAATGCAGAATGTCAAAGTTGCAAGGGTTTTACAGTAAGAACACAGAATGTCTGAGCTGGAAGGGTCTTGGAACATAGAATGTCTGAGGGTCAGAATGTCATGGTTGGAAGGGACCTAACAGATCCCACTGTGATCACTGCTGCAAGAGACCTCAGCTGCCACCTAGCTCTCATTTACAGAAGATGAAACTGAGGCCCTCTGAGGTGAAGTGGTCCTCCAACTCAAAGTCAAAGCCCGTGTTCTAATGAGTCACACGCTGCTGCCACTCATGTTGGCAGGGGAGATCCTGTTCAATTCCATTCAATCCAATGTAATGGGTAATTACTGAGTGGTCATCCCTGTGATTTCCAGCAAGGCCCAATGGCTCTCTAATGGTCGGCATGGACATGAACAGGTCCGTCTGCAGGGAAAGCCAAGGTTCTCCTGAGACTAGTTTGGCCTCCCACACAGATGGAGAGGCAGTAGCCCAGAGCCAAAGACTGGAAGATTTTTTTTCTCTCCCAGCTTCCCTGAGCTCCTTAGCTGCCAGTCACTGACAGGGCCAGGGAGGAGTGTGAAAATCCATTCACACCTCCAGCAGGGGTTACTGGCCAGAGGAGGCAGGGTCAGAAAGAAGGGGATGGGGGTATGGGAGGGAAAGCTACAGTGGTCACTGATTGTAGCCTCAGCCTCTACTGGAAAGGGCCAGTGCTATCCTGCTCACCTGCTCACAGGGGAGACTGGTTACTGTAGCAATCTTCACTATCCTGGGTCCTGACTTTTAGACCCTCTCTGAGATCAGCTGATCTTGGAAAGGAACAGGAGGGGTCCCCTGGGGGGGCCGTCAGGCTGAAAGGCTGCCAGGAGGCTGGGTCCTCTAAGCTATAGTGGCTTCCCAAGGGATAAGGAATATGACTGTATGGGGGATGGATTGGGTAGAGGATGGAGAAGAAAGAGAAGGGGCCTTTTCCTAGTTTTTCACGCCTGAGAAGTTTTAGCCCTCCCCTTCTCCCCTCCTGCAACTTACACTCGCCTCCAGAGCAGATGGGTTAGAACACAGAATGTGAGAACACAGATAGTGAGAAACAGAAGGGACCCCAAAGGGCCAACTTTTAGAAGAGGGAGGGAACACAGCACAGGGACTGTTTAGTTCCATGGGACATGATGTCAGAGGCACAGGTAATCTCTGAGAACATCCAATTCAAACCATTCATTCCTACCCCTCCCCCCATGAGTAATGACCTGTTCAAAGTCACACAGCTACTAGGTGGCAGATGTTGGAGGGGGGACCCCTCTTCAGTCTCCCATCATTCATTTATTTGTACACCAGCTTGTACTGCCCTTATGGGTGGGTGATGGACTTGGAGCCTGGGTTCAAATCCTGCCTCAAACACAAGCCACATGACTAAGAGCAGGCAGGTAGAGCTTATAGAGGATCGTGTTGAGCCCAGAGATAGGAAGACGTGAGTTTGACTAGTAAGTGACCCAGACGTAAGTAGCTGTGGGACCCTCGGCAAGTCCCTTAACCTTTCTGAGCCTCAGTTTCCCCTTATGTAAAATGAAGTTGTTCCCTAAGATCCCTGCTCTCAGTCTTTATGATGAAAAGTCCCTTCTACCTCTAAATCTGTAGTCCTCTAATCTTTCTCCCATGCTACACAGAGTCAAACATATTTCTTGCAGCAGCTGCTGGACTTTGAACCAGCAGGGCATCTCGTGTTCAAAGTCAACAATGTCCTCCCAACCTCTCCACCTCCAGTCCCTGGAGCTTCCCCATGGTGGAACGGTGGTCTTTAGAAGAATGGTACTGGCATTTGCTGGAGGCAGATTTCAGGGGCTGCTAATCTGATTAAGAAGAGTTGGCTGGTCACCACGAGGTCCCTCGAGGAATCGCAGCATGGCAGGCAGGTCGTTGGCCCGCTGCACACTAGGTTCTCATTAGCTACAGCTGAGAGTTGAGGCTCTGGACAGGTAGCCAAGGATGGGTTACCATGGTGACCACACAGCCTGAGGCTTGGCCCTTGACCTTTCTATATTCTGAGATCAGGTGATCAAAGAGGAATGAATCTTAACAGAAGGCAGACTAAAAGGCAAGGTTGCTTCTTCACCAGGGTGATTAGGGGAGAAAAAGCAGATTTAACAAGGGCAGGATGACTGAGGCTTTGTTCCAAGGCACCGACATGAAGGAGGCATGCTTCCTTCAGGCAACTGAGCCCCATAGTCCTCCAATGGTCTATTGCCACCGCTCCCTCACCTAGCCAAATGGCCATCCCCAGTGTCCTCCCCAGGGCCCACTTTCCCTCTCTTATGTTTTGATTGAGGAATTGATGTTTGAGACGTTTACAATCATTTCTGGGATTCTATCTGCTAGAGAGTAGGCAGGCATTTGGTTTCAAATCCCCCTGCTCAGTAGGATTTGCCCTGATTGTAGGAAATCCTAGTCATATTTCTGCAAAAGAGGTCTGGGCTAAGAGTCAGGAGCCCTCTGTTTCAGTCCCAGCTTAGCTACAAACTTGCTATATGACCAAACAGGAAATGTGCTAACTCTTTGCAAGATCTCTTGATTTTCTCCTCATTTCTACCATCTCTACTCTAATTCAATCATTTGTTCATTCTCACGTCGGCTTAAGAGGTTGGGTTCCACAGTGCTGGATTCAGTCAGTCGATCATAAGCACTTACTAATTGCTTACTGTGTGCCAAGCACTGTAATTCAGAGTTAGAGAACTGATTTTCCCCACCTGGCTAGGCATTAGCATTCTCTGAAAGATCGTGGAGATAGAAAGAAGCGCTGGGAGAAGCATTGGAGAAAGACAAACGTCCTAATTGTCCAAAACAGAGCGAAGAGAATGGAATCTGCACACTCTAGGCTGGTGAGCTCAGCTTTGATTCCTGGGGAAAGTTCTAGAATATATTATTAAAAGGATGTTTAGTACACATTTAGAAAAGGAAGCAGTGATCACAAAGACCCAGGTTGGTTCTTCAAGCACAGGTCATGCAAGCATAACCTCCTTTCCTCTGATGACAATGAGTGCTCGACTCATTGATAGGGTAATACGGTGGGTATAATTCACTGGGCTTTTTTAGCAAAGTACTTGACAAAAATCTCTTATGGCAAATCTTCTTGTGGTTGGGATAGAATTAGAGGGACTAGAGGACAGATAGTATGATACAATTAAGAGGATTTGGAATGGATTGAATAATAATAGCATTTAAATAAGGGCACTTAGGTGGCTCGACTTATGAAACACTAGATCTGAAATCAGGAAGCTGTAAATTTAAATCCAGCCTCACACTAGCTCTGTAACCTTTGGCAAGTTATTTATCCTCTGTCTCAGTTTCCTCATCTGTAAAGCGGGGATAATAATTACAAATCTACCCATCTTCCAGGGTTGTTGTGAGGATAAGATGAGACAATATTTATAAAGGGCTATAACACCTGTGCGGCCAGACTATTGTACAATGTGAAGGAGTTTGCAGATCCTATGCATGAGTGTATGCCACCATGGGGGTGTCGGGTGGGGGATGGGGAGGAAGGGGAGAGAAATCTATAACTGAAGTGACTATGGAACAGAATCTTGTGACCTAAAAGTGAACAAACAAGTTAACTTTAAAAAAAAATAATAATAAAATAAAATTTTAAAAAAATGATAAATATGTGCATATATACGTATATAAAATACATATTTATGTATACACAGTATATAGACACATGCGTGTGTGCACACACATGTGTGCATGAGCGTGCATGCTAGCCTTTAGCTATTAAGGCTTGCAAAGTGATTTACACATGGTACCCTACCTCTGGCAGGATCTAAAGAATAATTAATTTGGGAAGAAGGTCTCTAGTGGAGTGCTTCAGGCATCTGTGCTTGACCTAGTTCTGGTTAACATTCTCAGGGATGTGGACAATGGCATAGCTTTCATAGGAGGAGCAGTCTGGGAGATGCCTTGGAGGCAGGGGTTTCCTCTTTATCCTAGAGGCATAGAACAAAGGCTGGATAACCATTTGTCTGTCAGGTATATTCTAGAACAGCCGTTCTCAACCTGTGGGTCACAATCCCTTTGGGGGTCAAAAGACCCTTTCACAGGAGTCACAGGGGTTGCCTAAGGCCATCGAAAAGCACATATTTCCAATGGTCTTAGGAATCTAGATGCTGCTCCTCTATCTGTCTCCAGGTGGGTCTGCTCACATGCAGATACGCCCACATACGAGTATTAAAGGGTCACCTCTTTAGGAAGGTTGAGAACCACTGCTCTAGAAGGAATGATTGTCTAGAGAGGGCTTCATGCTAGTGCCCTCTGAGCTCCCCACCAGCTCTGAGATTCTCTATAATTATGTCACCATAAGCAGGTCCCTTAATCAATCTGGAACTCAGTCTTCTGACCTGTAAAAGGAGGGACCTGGGCTGGAAGATCCTTCCCAACCCTGACATTCTCTGATTCTCTGATGATGGCGTCTAACTGGCCCTTGTGCCTCCACCTCTCCCCCTCACATCTGATCTTTACAGTTGGGAAGACTGATGTCTCCACAGGCAATAATTTCTTAGAGGAAGCTAGAAAAGGACCTGGGGCCCACACTGAGTCATGAAGCTCACTGAGAAAGGCAGGAGAGTTGGAGGTGGAGCCCATTTTTGTAAGCTTAAAGATCTTTGAAAAGGAGGCCAATCATGAATATACTATAGGGAGCAGGAAGTAGTAAAGGAAAGAAGCTTGGACTGGGAATCTGGAGGCCAGGGTCGTAGGCCTAGCTCTGACCCTCGCCATCTGTATCACCTTCTCTGTGTGAATGTCTTCTGCTGTCAAGTGAAGGAACCAGGCTGAGAAATGTCTAAGAACATTCCTATTCTTAGCATTCTTTTATTCTAAGGTATCTCCAGGCTAGGACATCCTGTGTTCTAAGGGCTCTCCCAGCTCTGACATTCTGTGTTCTAAGGGCCTCCCAGCTCTGACATCCTGTGTTCTAAGGCCCCTCCCAGCTCTGACATCCTGTGTTCTAAGGCCCCTCCCAGCTCTGACATCCTGTGTTCTAAGGCTCCTCCCAGCTCTGACATCCTATGTTCTAAGGGCCCTTTCAAGTCAAGTCAAATCTATTTCTCCAGCCTCTCTGCTAACCTCCAGTCTCACATTTCCAACTTGGCATTGCACATTTCTAAATGAATGTCTCATAGGCTTCTGAAACTCAACATGTCCAAAGGCAAAACCATTATCTTTCCCTCCACACTACTTTTTTGCTTTTCCTATTTCTGTGGAAGGAATGATCATTCTCCCAGTCACCCAGGCTCACAACCTAGGTGTAATCCTCAGCTGCTCACTTTCTCCCATCTCCGTGCTCCTCCATACAGCATATTGCCAAGTGTCGCTGATTCTACGTTTGAAACATCTCCCCCCTGATACTAACACCACCTTGGGGCAGCCCCTCACCACCAGTACTGCAAGAGCCTGGCGGTGAGTCAGGCTGCCTCAAGTCTCCTCACTTCACTCTGGCCTCCACTCAGCTATCAAAGTGATTCTCCTACAGCTCATGTCAGTTAACCTGAATTTATTAAACACCTACTATTCATCCATCACTATGCTAAGTGTTGTGGATACAAAGAAAGACAAAAACCAAACCAAACCAAAACTCCCCCACCAAAACCCACTTCTCCCCTGTAAAATTATTTATAATTATTAGGGCAGATTTCAGCTTTGGAGTAGGAGGGGCAGTGGGGTTGTCTTCAAGCCAGATCTAAATGTCCCATAGGAGACTTTTGTTCATGTAGAGGTTGGACTAGATGGCCTTTCAGGTCCTGACCAATTTGGAGATTCAGTGGTTCCAGTTGTGAGGGCTCCTGGACCAGAGAACCTCTGAGATTCCTCTAAATTAGACTGAAGCAGTATGGAAGCTTGGAAAGAGCCAGCTTTAGTCTGTGGGTCTGGGTTTGAATCCTGTCTATATCATTCCTTGGGTGTCTGTCCTTAGACAAGCCTCAGCTTCTTCATCCATCAAAGGAAGGGCCTGGTCTTGATCTCTGAGATCCCTTTCCACTTTAGAAGTAAATCTTAGGGAAAAAAGTCACCTCATGTCTTGGGGGCCTCAGTTTCCTCATCTGTAAAAAAATGATTCTTAGTCCTGATCTCCCAAGGGAGCTATGAATTGTTTCTCCTTGGAAACTCAGTCATGAGACAAACACGTTATTGCCCATTTGTTCTTGGATTTTCCTTCCCTGCCTCCACTCTCTCCCTTTTCTCAGCCTTGGACAAATGCCCGCCCTGGGAACAAGCCTGCAGGTGACCAGCCATACAGGATGTTGGGCAAAGGGACTGGAGGGCTGTCGGTGGCGTGCGCACCTGGCAGTCTTCACAACTTGGCAACAGTAGTGGAGGGACCGAGGATTCCAGCCACCCAAAGCCGTTTCCATGGCAATGGGCCCAGCGCCCACGGTTGGGCTTTTGAAGAACATTCATAAAGGAGCAAACTTTCCCCAGATGAGCCAGGGCTCATTTGTGAAGCAAAACAGCTCGGCACCAAATCCTGCTCATAAAATTCCCGGCAGCCAGCCGGGGACAACCTGCTGTCTAGAGCCCCACCACCAGCCTGGGCCGTGCAACTCTGGGGGAGGTGGTGAGGGCAGGGGCATCACTGGGGAGGGGGGCTCCTGATCACCCTGAGTACTAGGCCTGCTCAGAAAGGGAGTCAGCTAGGGGAGAGAGGGTGGAGGGCCAGCAATGAATGCTTAGGTTTTAAAACAGAATGTTAGAGCAGAGAATGTCAGAGCCGGAAGGGGCCTTAGGATGTAGAATCTCAGGGCTTTGAGGAACCTTATAACATAGAATGTTAGTGTCAAGAAAGACAGTAGAACATAAGATGTCAAGATGTCAGAGCTGGGAGGAACCTTAGAACTCAAGATGTTAGAGCTGGGAGGAACCTAAAACAGAGAGTCAGAGGTAGGAGAAACCCTTAGAACACAATTTCAAAGTTAGTAGGGCTCTTAAAACACAGAATGTCAGAGCTTGAAAGGAACTTAGAACACAGAATGTGAGAGCTGGAAGGGGCCTTAGAACCCAAAATGTCAGAGCTAGTAAGGCTCTTAGAACATAGAATGTCAGAGCTCGAAGGGACCTTAGAACATAGATTGTTAGAGGTGGAAGGGCCCTGAGGGATCACCTACTTTAATGCCTTCATTTTACACGTGAGAAGCCCAAGACCTGCTTAGGAAGGAGTCATTTGCCTAAGGTCATACAACTGGTGAGACCCAGCTAATACCAGCACTGTCTTCTAAATGCAAGACCTGCATTCTCCCCATTCTGCTCGATGGCTGCCCTCTCCTTTCTCCCTCCCCCCAAACTGCAGAGTCCCATCCCACCTCCCATCTGTGCTTCTGCCACAATCCAACACTGAAATTAGCAGCAGCCAAGATGGCCTATTCTTCATAGAAACTGCTGAGCACCCTGCTCTCTGAGGCACCCTAAAGCATTTTGCTCTTGCTTCAAACTTCCCATAGCTGAGGTTTGCTTATGCTCTCAGAGGAAGACAATTCCCCAGCCCAATAATTGACAGAAACCATTTCTGGATATTCAGCTTTCAATTTCTTACCCACCATTCCCTGTCCCTCTTCTTTCTTTGCCAAATTCAGGGCTATTTCTCCTTCTGGAAATTCTCCTTCAAGGACCACTTGGGAAGAGTCCCCCTTAATCTCCATTACTGTAAAACCACTTCACAAGTCAGAGGACTTCCAGGCTCAGTCCTAGGCTCCAGATCCCAGTTCACAGCTTCTCCACCTGGCCTTGGGGTCTCCATTCATAAATAGAAAAGACCTATTTCTCACCTTGTCTTGTCCATCCTCAGATCACTAAGAGAATAGATGAAAACCCCCATATCCAGATAAGTGCTGGTGGAGGCGGAGGTAGTGGTGGAAACAGCATGGGGAGGGTGGAACAATCCAGAAGACCCAGGCTCAAATCCAGTTTGGACTTTAATGAGCCGAGTGACCTTGGGCTAAGTTATTTTTGCTTCTATGAGCTTTAGTTTCTCCATCTATTAAATAGGGATGATTATATATAATGGAGAAAGGCTGGTCTATCTCTACAAAAAGACATTCTTTGCATAGACCCAGTCCAAACGTCCACATGGAAGCGTAGGGTGAGTCTCCTTTCATCCACAATAACTCATGAGTTTGTACTGTGTGATAAGGAGAATTCTTTAATTGGTGACCAAACAGGAAAAACTGACATTTCAGGGCTTGCTGAGCTGGAAGTCTGAGTGCATACAAAAGGGGCAACACCTCTCTCTCTCTCTCTCTCTCTCTCTCTCTCTCTCTCTCTCTCTCTCTCTCCCCTCTCCTCCTTCCCTCTCTCTTCCCTTTCTCTCTCCCCTCTCTTTCCTCTCTCTCTTTTCTCTCTCTCTCCCCTTTCCTTTCCTCTCTCACCCTCTCCTCTCTGTCTCTCTCATTACCTATCTTTCTCTCCCTGTCTCTCTCCTCTTTTTCCATTGCTGTTTTTTTACCAGCTGTTCTTACTACACAATATGAATAAATAGCCATTCCCCAATCCCTTCTAGCACTGTTTCTAAATAGGTCCCTTGCACCTCTAATATTCTAAGTTCTAAGGCTCCTTCCATCCCTAAGGTCCTATGTTCTAAGAACCTTTCTAGCTCTGACAATCTGTGTTCTAAAGATTTTCATGAGACAAGTCTATGTGCTAAGGTCCTTTCCAGCTATGGGTCTATGATTGTATCCTATAATAATTGCTGCCACCCTTGTATGGCTCACTTACCCCTTACCCTTTTTTCCCCACATCCAACTTTAGGAAGAACAATCAAGTCAATATCACTGTCACCATCCCTGGAAAGTACATGTCAATTCATTGTTCAATGACTGCACTCATCACTCCTGCGATGTCCCTACCTGGCCATTCCCCTGTGAATCTTAGCTTCCTCTATTAGAATGTGAGTTCCTCCAAGGCAGGGACTGTGTTTCTGTTTTCTATTGTGCTTAGCATAATACCTTCCACACAGTGTGTACTTTAAAAATTTTCTTTCTTCCTTCTTTTATTCCTCTTTTCCTTCTTTTTCCCTCTCTTCTACCCTTCCTCCCCTCCTCTTTCTCCCTCCCTCCCTTCTTTCCTCCTTTTCTCCCTTCTTTCTTCCTTCCTTTCTCCCCTCCTTCCCTCTTTCTTTCCTTCTTCCCTCCCTTTAACATTCCTCCACCCCCCCCTCCTTCTCTCCCTCCCTCCCTTTCTTCCATTCACTCACTCACTCCCTGAAGTGGGAGAACAGTCATCCCTGAGTACAGTTTAGGGGCAAAGTTGCTTCCTCTCAGTTTTTTCTTACTACCTTTCAGGACTCTTTCATTCATCATATTTTCCCTAATCTTAATATACAAAAGTCATTAACGTCTGAAAGGTAGCATGGTACGTGGATAGACAGTCAGCCTTTGAATTAGGAAGACTTGAATTCAAATCCTGACTCTTACAGTGTGATCTCTCGGCTCTCCAGGGAACTTCTAAGCCTGTAAGTTATAAACATATTGCTGATTCACATTGATGGAGGGAATTCCCATAGCAGGAGTTCCTCACACTGCTTTAGCTAATATTTCTATAATACTTTGGGATACCTTCCCCATAAAAAATTTAACTTAGCATTTTTCCTACCTTCAAGAGATGGGACACCCCCATCTTCCAACTCTCCCTCAAAATTTAATTCACTTTATTTCCTACCCGTAAGAGATGAAAGGCATTAATATTTGAAAGCTGTCAGAGACTTTATAAACACCCCATACTGCAGCCCAACCTATGCTGGTTTCCATCATTCATTTTTAAAGCCTCCTCCCCCTTCCCAAATGCAATCAGCTTGTCTTGGCAGCCTCAGATGTGCAGCCTCCCACAGTGTCTCAGTGAACATAATTCCCATTTAGTTATTTATTACATTTTGCTTCCTAAAAACAATTGCATTATTTTTATCCAGCACAGGTGGAAGTCTGTACTAAAACCCTGAAGCGCACCTATGCAGTGAACTCCTGCACAGGACTCTGCACTCCTGTGGCCCTGGGGATAATGAGGGTGAAGAAAATGCAGTGATAATAACTGGCATTAATGGAACACTCTGAAGCTTGCAAAGCAGTTTACATGCCCATGAGCTCATCTGAGACTCATCACAACCCTGTGAGCTAAGTAGTGGAGGTGTTATTATGCCCATTTAACAGATGAGGAAAGTAGAGGTCAGAGAGGGTTACCTAGTGAGAGTCAAGAGGCAGATGAGAATCCAAATTTACTTTTCCACAGGGTCACAAATTTAGAGATGGAAGAGTATACAGCTTCCTGCTGTCTATTCTATTCGATTAGATACCTGCTCGCCTTGGACTCCCATTTTACAGATGAGGCCACTGGGGAACATGGTGGGTGCTGAGAAGAAAGCACAAAAACAAAACAAAATGTTCCCTGACAACTCTTAGCCAATCATTGAATTTGTCTCAGAAACCCTTCAACACAAGGATATACTACTGAGCACTGAACGATGACTATAGAATTGTAATTGTTTTTTATTGTCTAAGGAGGCTCAGTGGACAGAGCACTGGGCCTGGGGTTAGGGAGAGCTGAGTTCAGATCTGGTCTCAGACACTTACTAGTTGTGTCACCCTGGGCAAGTCACGTAATCTATTTGCCTCAGTTTCCTTATCTGTAAAATGAGCTGGAAAAGGTAATAGCAAACTGCTCCAGTGTCTTTGCCAAGACAACTCCATGGATGGTCTGGTCCATGAGGTCATGAAGAGTGGGACACAACAATGACTGAATGTCACAATTTATCATCTAGCATTTATAGAGCATTTTAAGGTTTGCAAAAGCCCTTTACAAATATTATCCCATTTGATCCTCCCAACAACCTTGAGAGGTGGGCCCTGTTACTGTCATCCCCATTTTACAGATGAGGAAAAACATGCAAAGGTCGGTGAAATGACTTGCCCAGGGTGATACAGCTAGTAAGTGTCTGAGGTCATATTTGAACTCAGGTCTTCCTGATTCCAGGTCTAGCCCTCTGTTCTCTTAAGCTGCCTAACACCTTTGCATGCCAGTGCTGAAATGGACGTTTGAATACAGGATGTTGGCATTTGAAGAAGTCTTAACCAGCACATGGTGGAACTGCTCACTTTACAGCAGGACACCTGACTTGCCCAAAGCCGTGGAACCGGCTGCACTGGCCACACAGATGTGAATGTATTGTGAGGCTGTGCAGGGGATACAGTGAAGAGACAAGGTGGCCTGCCTGCAGATGTGTGCTGGGTGGGCATGGCTCAGCTCGTGAGCACCCTGTGAACCAGGTGCAATTCAGAGCCTCTGGGACCAGGTGGGAAAACAGGAGACCAGAAGTAGCGGGAAGGGGAGGGACTGTGAAATTTGGCAGCATCTAGTAATCAAATCCAGAACCTGCATAGGGCCCCCTAGGAGTCCTTCAACTCAGAACAAAAGGGAGAGAATAGTAATGGGGGGGGCAACAAGAAATTATGGACAGTGGTCAGGAAGACCTGCAGTCTAGTCCCACCTCTGACACCAACTAGGCAGGTACGTGTTCTTGGACAAGTTACTTGGCCTCAGTTTCCTCACCTGTAAAATGAAGGGTTTGGTCTGGATGACCTCAAAGGACTCTTATGGCTCTAAATCAATGCTCCTATCCTACAATAGCACCTGATGTTTAGTTAGCCCTTTAAGGTTTATAAGATGCTTTGCATATATTATTTGATTTGACTCTCAAAACACCCCAGTGAGGTAGGTAGTGCCAGTATTCAGAAAATCAAAGAACTTTAAAGTTTAAAGGGACCTCAGAAGTCATTTAGTATAGCCCATATCTGAACAAAAATCTACCCATTATCATCACCACCACCACCACCACCATCATCATCAATATTACCATCATCACCACCACTACTACCACCAACGTGATCATCACAGCATTTATACATTTACATGATGCTTTAAGGTTGGAAGAGCACTTTACTAATATTACCTTGTTTGACCCTCATGACAACCTTGGGAAGGAAGCACTATTATAACCCCCATTTTGAAGATAAGGAAACAGAGGCAGACAGGGGTTATTTGATTTGTCCAGGGTAACATAGCTAGTAAGGATCAGTACTCAGACTTTCCTGACTCCAGACCCAGTGTTCTTTCTACTTCATGACCAGATAAATAGTTATGGAGCCATTTTGCTTGTAAATCTCCAGTAAAGGGGAATCCACTATTTCTCAAGTCAGCTCTTAGTGTTGGGAAATTTCCTTCTATAACCAGCCCAAAACTATCTCTTTGCAACTTCTGACCAATTTCCTAATGCAATCTTCTTTGGCCAAGCCAAATAAGTGTGACTTCTCTTCTCTGTTCTAAACTTTACAGACCGTCATCATATCCCACACAGGTATTTCCTTCCTTCTCTGGGAAGTTCCTTGGTCTGGCACTCATGGCAGGGTCTCTTGTCCTTCACCCCCATGGCTGCCCTCCTCTGGATGCTCCACAGCTTACCAACGTCTTGACTAAAGGGAACTGAACATAGAACTCAAATACAAAGTTCTATCTTCTCAGCAACCCTGGGAGGCTGTGGATACAAGGAGTATTATCCTCATTTTGAAGATGAGGACACTGAGAGGGTAGGTAACCTGCTCAGGGTCCCATGGCTAGTAAGTGGCAGAGGTGAGATGTGAAGCCTGGTTTCCTGACTCCAAGATAAGAAGGAATCTTTCCATTAAACAACAGTTTATTCTTTGGATACTGATACTACCTAATTACTGGGGTGTTTTGAGAGCTGGGAGGGCCCGCAGAACACAAAATGTTGAAGCTGGGAGGGCCCTTAGAACACAGAATGTCAGAGCTGGGAGGGGCCTTAGAATACAAACACACACACAAACATTACATACACACACACACTCACAACACATATACACATGATCACACCCATATACTCATACATACCCATAGACATAAACACATACACATATAAATACACATATGTACACTCACATACTCATATACATATATGCCCACACACTCATATACACACATGCACATGTGCGCATGCACGCACGCGCGCACACACACACACACACCTGGGCTCTTGCTAATTGTCTTACTGTGCAGGTGCTAAATAAAGAATCCAGGCAAACTGCTTCCTCGAAGCCCCAGATAGCAGGGCAGCTGCCCATTCATTTGGATGGGCAGGTTCTGCTTCTTCCTTCTGTAACACATCCCTCTCATGGAAGGTAAATGAGTCAGGGGGAGGCCAGGGGTTGAAGGAATTGGTTCTGTGTTTGGGGAGTAATTTTAAAAGGCCCTTTCTACCCAGCAGGAAACAATCCAAAGGAGGAGGAATCATTCAGCAGTTGCTTAAAAACAGATGGCACCCCAGTTCCCTCTCTGACCAAGGCGGTTTTAAAAAATTTCTCAGAGAACATTCCAAGTGCTGGAAGCCTAGAATGACAGGGTGAGAAAACTGGAGGGGCCCAGGAGGAGGCAGGTGGGGAGGCTGAGGGACTCTGGAGAGCTCCCAGCCCAGCAGCTTGGCTACTGGAGGCTGCCCCTAGGCCACAGAACCCCAGGCTTGCAACTATTGGGGGCCTCATCTGGTCCAGCCCTGACCTGAAACTTGAAGCCTTTTCACAATAAACGGTCTTCTAGCCTCCACGGAGACATTTCTATTCCTAAGAACTTACTCTAATTTACAAGATAACCCTTTCCACTGTCAAACAGCTCTAATTATTACAATTTTTTTCTTACTTCAGGCATCAATCTATTTCTCTGGAACTTCTCTCCCCTATTTCTAGTTTGGCCCTTTGGGGCCTTTTCATTTTTGTATGCCCCAAACCCCAGTTTCCTCATCTATAAAATGAAGTGTTTGGACTACACTGTTTCCTAATTCCCTTCCAACACTTCATAATATTAACTGTGTGACCTTGGGCAAGTCACTTAATTTAGCTTTTCTGGACTTCAGTTTCTTAGACTGTAAAAGGAAGGCGTTGGATTTGATGATCTCAGATACTTTCCATCGCTAAATCTATGATCCTATGATAAGATTTTTCTGAATGAATAAATGAAACAAACCAGGTCTACTCTTTCTTGCCTCTAAGTGGGCTTCTGATACCTGAAGACAGAAATTATTCTCTCCCCACCCCCAAATCTTCTCCAGGTTAAGTATCCCCAGTTCCATTAATTAATCTTCACGTGACAGGGCAGTGCTTCATTCAGAGTAGGTGCCTATTAATAGAGAGCTAGATAAAACATTTATTATGCTCTAGCTGTGTGCAGAGCACTTTGATAAACCCTGGGGATACTAATATAAGAAGCAAGATGTTCCCTGCCCTGAGGGAGTTTACATTCTTCTAGAGGAAGACAACACATAAAGGGAAATGGGAAAGGGTTGGGGTGGGGTGGAGGGGAAGCTACACATAGCAACATGGTTTGGGGCTGAGTGACCTGGAAATGAGGTAGAGGTTTTGCTTTGGGGCAAGATAAGGCAAAAAGGCACCTTTCAGAGCGCATGTGATCACCAGGGTGAAAGTTCAGGGGGATGAGGAGGAAGGAAGCAAGTATTTATTAAGCACCTATTATGCTAAAAGCATTGTGCTAAGCTCTTTACAAATATTATTTTGTTTGATGCCAGCAACAACCCTGTGAGGTAGATGGGATTATTATCCCATTTTACAGTTGAGAAAACAAAGGCAGACAGAAGTTAACTGACTTTTCTGGTTAAGTATCTCAGTTCTGAATTTGAACACAGATCTTCCTGCCCTCTGGGAATGATGACGAGAGCCAGGGTGGGATGATGTGGAATTGGTGGTTAGAAAGGACCTACAAAACTTAGTGTGGCATGATTTCCTCTCCTTCCACTCTCCTGACCATCCTCAAGAACTAAACACCACAAGCTAATGGGTGGCCAAGTCTTCCTCCAGCATCTCACCCCCACCCCAATTTGTGTTTAATCTGCTCCACACAATTCAAATAACATTATTAAGGGTCAACAATATGCAAAGCATTATGCCCTAGATTGGAGGATGGAAAACCAATTGATCAATCAGTCCACAAGTAGTGTCTACCATAGGCCAGGAGCTGTCCTAGGCCCTAGATTATAAAGAGAAACCTTGCCCTCAAGGAGCTCATATTTTACTGGGAGAACACAACATGCTTTACAGATATGTAAATAGATGTGTATGTGTATGTAGAGTAAAATTAAAATCATGAAAAATAAATACAAAGTAATTTGGATGGAGATAATATTAACAACCGGGAAAACCTGAAAAAAAAAATCTCTTTTGAAGGCAGCACTTGAATCTTGAGCCCTGAAGAGAGCTAGGAACTAAAAAAAAAAAAAGTAACAATAACCATTATAACAACAGGTAGAGGTTCTGTGGCACTTTATGGTTTGCCAAGCATTTTACTTCTATTATCTCATTTTATCCTTACAACAACCCTAGGAGGTAGGTACAGTTATGATTTCCATTTTACAGAAGAAGAAATTGGAAAGAAAGTCAAGGAAATACTTCAGGCAGGGGAGACAGCTCCTTTAAAGGCACAAGGGGTAGTGGCAGAATGCTGTGTATGGGGAATAATTAGGAAGTCCATTTGGCTTCCTTCAAGTCTCATCTACAATTCTGCCTTCTACAGGAATTGTTTCCCAATTGCCTTTAACTCTTTTTTTTTTTTAACATTTGATGGTCTTTATTCACAACTTTGTTGGCAAAAAAGGCAGAGGGAAAATTGAAAATGGTTTCTATAGAGCATTCTAGATGATGTTTTGCCTTTAATTGTTGTGTCTTCTCTCTGTTGATTATTTTGACTTTACAGTAACTATTTATAGCCTATCTGTACATAGTTGTTTGCATGTTCTTAGACTATAAGCCCCTTGAGGACAGGAATTCTTTTATGTTTCTTTCTTACCACTTAGCATAATACCTGGAATGCAATAATGTAGTGGGTACTTAATAAGTGTTTACAGGTCATTGTTTGGCTGTGAGGGGATATAATGTATGATCAATCTGAAAGGGTAGCTTGGAGTCAGATTGGGAAGGGATTCAAATGTCAAGCAGAAGCATTTGTCCATATTTTATCTAGAGGCAACAGGAAGCTACTGGAACTTCTCAAGTCAGCGATTAACATGGGCAGACCTAAGCATTAAGAAGATTTGGCAGCCACTTGCCTGATGGATTGCAGGTGAGAAGTGAGATGCAGAGAGACCAATTAGGAGGCCTCCAAAATGGTCAGGGCAAGAAGTGATGAGGGCTTGAACTAGGTGCTTGTGGTATTAGTAGAGAGAAGAGTAACATGAGAGATGGAATGAAGGTAGAAAAAAAGACCTGGCACCAGACTGGATATTGGGAATGAAGAAGAATGAAGAAACCAGGATGATCCCAAAGTTCTGAAGCTGTACAACTGAAAGCACCATAGAAACAGGGAAGTTTGGAAGTAGAGTAGATCTGGAGGAAGTAAAGAAGGAATTCCATTTTAGACTTGCTGAGTTTGAGATGCCTCTTGGGACATCCTGGAAATATCTAGCAGGTAACTTGGAACTCAGGACAGAGTCGAAGGCTAGATATGTAAATTCAGAGTCATCTGCATAGAGATTCTAATTGAAACTATGGGAGCTGATGAAATCACTGAAAGAGCACATAGATAAAGATGAGGAAAGGGCCTAATACATAGTCCTTATGCATAGGGATCAGGACATGACTGATAAACCAGAAAAAGGGACAGAGGAATCAAACAGGTAGGAAAGAGAAGCAAGGCGAAGCAGAATGACAAAAAGCCAGGGAGGAGAGAACATACTGAAAAAAGGTGGGTGTTCACAGTGTCAAATACTGTAGAACTGTCAAAAAAGATGAACACTGAGAAAAGGTCATTGGATTTAACAAATCATTGGTGACCTTGGAGAGAGCAGATGGAAGCTGGATTGCAAATGGGAGGTGAGAAAGTGGAAGTAATGAATGGAGACAGCTTCTTCCCCGCCCCCCCCCAGGAGTTTGGTTGAGAAAGAGAGGCAAGAAAGACAAAGAAATGGTCTGCCCTCAAGGAACTTACATACTTCAGAGTGGAGGGGAATATTATATATAGATATATTTAAAGACCATTAACAATTTTTGGGTGGGGAAGGGGGATTGGATCGGTAAAGGCTCTGCTTTGAGAAGTAACAAGAGAGTTAGGTCTAGAAGAAACCTAAGGATTCTAAAAGGTAAAGGTGAGAAAAGAGAAACAGATGGAATGCTAAGGTCAGAATAGCTACTGGGCCAGTTGGCCTGGAATATAAAGTATGTGAGGGAAACTAAAAAGGAATAATCCTGGAGAGGTAGGTTGGATCCAGATTGTGTAATACCATGGTGAGATGCTTTTCTTTTTTCTAGAGTGAAGGGAGAGCCATTGAAGATTTTCTGGAAAAATCTGAAAGATTATTTTGGCTGGGTGCGGTGGACCTCCTCTATCATGACCCAGCTCCTAGACCTCCTGAAGCCTTCCTCCAGTACTAGGATTCCCACACTGGTAGCACTCTTCTCCCTAGCAGCCTTTCCCTCTGATTGGGTTGTTCTCCTAGAATTTCCATTTAAGGAGGGCTCCCAGGTCAGCCAAAGTCTCATTTCTCTCCAACCTGAACACCTGACTTTCTCTGAAAATCTTGGTCTCCCTCTACCCCCTTTTCAGCTTCGTTGTATACATTGTCTTTCTCCATTAGAATGTAGGCTCCTTGAGGGCAAGAATTACTTTTCTATTTGGATTTATATCCCCAGCACTTAGCACAGTGCCAGGTATACAGAAAGTGCTTAATAAAATGCTTGATTCCTTCCTTTTTGACTGACTGATTTGTACATGCCAGTAATCTCTGATAAAGGAGAAGCTGAGGCTGGTGGATGGCTTGAGTTTGGGAGTTCTGAGCTGCAGTATGTCCAAGTTGGCCAGGTGTCTGCAACTAAGTCCTGAACCAATGTGGTGAGAATTGAGAAGTGGGAGTCACTGGGCTGTGAAAGGAGAGGCAAATTGGTCCAGGTTGGAAACAAAGCAGGTCAAAGCTTTCTTTTGAACTGGCCAATGGAATCTGACTCTAAGTGGCCATTGTACTTCTAGCTTGGCAAAACATGGACAATGAGTCTCAAAAACCAAACCAAAACAAAAAAGAAAGATTTGGCAATCGTGTGGGTTTTAAAGGGGAAGAGACTGGTAACAGGAAGACTGATTAATCAGAAGGTTATTGCAATAGTTCAGGGTAGTGGCCGCATAAGTGGAGAGGAGGGGTGAACGTAAGCAATGTTGTGGAGGTTCCAGACAAGACTTGGCAACTGATTGGATATGGGGGAGGGGAGAAGTGTCAAGGATGACTATGAGGTTTCATTTTAGTCTGATGCAGTAGTTAATGCTCTAGGATTTAAAGGGGGCTTTGCAAAAGAATTAGACCAGATATTTGATGCTGAAAGCCTTTATTTGGCATGGTTTAACTCACACAAAAGGAAGACTATGTGGCTAAACCTGAGACATCTAAGGATGGGAACATGGAGGAGGAGGCATTGGCATCGAGAACAAGGGAAGGACTCTACCGGATTAACCACTTCTCAGCTCCTACAACAGCTGACACCTTCCAAACTAAGCCATTCCCTGCCCTCCTGTGGGAACAGTGGTGGTCTTAAGGGAGTCTTACCCCTTGAGGGGCTTTCTAGAGGTCATAGACTGGGACCCTCTAGGAAGGACAGATGTTTCCAGAAAGGAAGATTCCAGATATGGGATGTTCCAGACAGGTAGAGGGGTCCAATTTAGAGCAGATGGCCTACTATAAGAAAGGTTAGGTCCAGGAAAAAACTTGTTTTCTAGACTACTAGAGGCCATGGGGGCTTCAGTGACTGGAACGATGGTGGTATTATTAAAAAAAAAAACAGGGCAGCTCCAGAGAAGGCAATTTTAACATGCAGAGACTGAAATGCCAAAGGATCACCTAGGTGGAGATGTTTAATAGACAGGTAGCAATGCAGGCTTGGAGCTCAAGGATGCAGACAGGGGATGGAGGAATAGATTTGGTAGTCATCGGTATAAGTGAAACCCACTGAAGCAGATGAGATCACTGAGAGAAGATGAAATCTGAGGAAAGGCCATTGGATTTAGAGGGTAAGAGATTATTGGTCAGCTACATATCAGTGTCTGCAAAGTAATCGAATATTGCTAGGCTATATGATGAATATAAAGAATTGGAGGAAGCCTGGGAACAAGTGTGAGGTGATGCAAAGTGAGGAAAGGTGGACCTATAGGACAACATACACAATGACTACAATAACTCAGATAAAGGCAAAATGGAGAAGGAACAAAACTGTGATCAAACACAATAATGAACATGAGGACGATGGTACCACGGTATGGTCAAAATGACTTTTGTCAACCCTCCTTTCTATTAACAACTCAGCAACTGTTTTGTTGGGATTTCTTTTTAAAATTACACTTCATTTCATTTCTGTCTTTGCATGCATAGCACCAAACAAAAGGATAGGCATTTAATAAACGCCAGTAGACGGAATTATAGGCCAATTGGGTATTTGGGAGTTTGTTGGGCAGCAATTGTTGTGTCAAAATAAATTGTATCAATAAATATTCGAATACAATGGATGACATTGATACTACCTTGTTAAATCATATAGTCTGCCTCTTCAACCAATGGTAAACAACAGAACTTGAAAGGCAATGTGACGGGGCGGCTAGGTGGCGCAGTGAATAGAGCACCGGCCCTGGAGTCAGGAGTACCTGAGTTCAAATCCGGCCTCAGACACTTAACACACACACAAAAAAAAACTAGCCATGTGACCTTGGGCAAGTCACTTAACCCCAACTGCCCTCCAAAAACCAAAAAAAAAAAAAAAAAAAAAGAAAGGCAATGTGACTCAGCGGATAAAGGGTTGGCACCAGGGTTAGGAAGACCTGGACTGATACTGAGTAGATGATCCTTAAGTAGTCAATGTCCAAGTCAACCCTTAAAACTGTTAAGTTACAGTGAGTTGACAGTATCTGCACTGGATGGTGGATTCTCTACACTGATGAAATCAAAGGTCTGAACTATCAAAAAAAAAGGAGAATCTCCAAATCATAAAACCAATCATAGAAGCACATGGTTGCAGGTATACTCATTTGTACCCACTTTTTTTTTTCATTTTCTTCTTTGTATCTTTAGTGCCTAAATCAGTTTGGTACATAATAGACTCTTTTTTTTTTTTGGAGGGCAGTTGGGGTTAAGTGGCTTGCCCAAAGTCACACAGCTAGTTTTTGTGTTAAGTGTCTGAGGCCGGATTTGAACTCAGGTCCTCCTGACTCCAGGGCTGGTGCTCTATTCACTGTGCCATCTAGCGGCCCCCATAATAGGCTCTTAATAAATGCTTGTTGAATGAATGGATGGGTGATTGAATGAATAAATGAATGGATGGATGGATAAATGAATGGCTAATGAATAAATGAATGGGTGGGTGGGTAGATAGATAAATGATTAATGAATAAATGAATGAATGGATAGATAGATGGATGAATGGATGGATGGATGAATGAATGCAGTGACTTGTCAAAATTCACACAGGTGGTGAGTGGTAAAGGCAGTCTTTGAACCTAGTTCTCTCTGGCTGTAGATCCAATGGCCCTTTTCAACACCAAGTCCTGTGATTTTATGATGATTCATGAATCTTTTGGAAAAGAAACCTTAGAAACCTTGAGGTCTTGGGTGTGCCTTCTCCTCAATTCCCACAGAAATGACTGAAGTTGGAAACCTGGCTACTCCAGCCACCTGAGGCCAATGTGGAAAACAGAGACTGGTACATATGCCTCATTGTCTTTACTGGTTTTACACACATGATTTTAGTGTTAGAAGGGAACATCTAATGCAGCCCTTTCAACTTACAGATAAGGAAATTGAGGCATGTGCTGAGGTCTTGTAACTTTCCCAAGCGATCACTGAGCTAGCTCATGGTAGAGTGACTGGGATTCTAACTACAAACTTCTGGTCCATTGTTCTTTAAGCCATGGTTCCTGATGCAACTGAGATGGAAGCAGAGAAATCTTCTCTTCCTCCTTTTGCAGGTGAAAAAAAGGAAGCTTCAAGCAGTAAAACGACTAAGGTAAAGCCAGTTACCACCACAGAGAGAGTAAGCAAGAGAGCCTAGATCAGGAATCCAGAACCATCACTCTCTCTGTTAAACTGAGGTGTCATCCCTTTACCCACAAAGAATTTATGATCCAGTTGGGGAAACAAGATGTATACATACGAACCAATTACTGTTCATGACATTATTGCATATATCAGTCTTATGACCTGATGGAATGAAGTGCTATATTTGGCTGGGCAATTAGGGAATAGCACAATGCATGATGAGGTTTACAGTGGGTGCTTCAAACAGCAAATGCAATAGGAACTTTGAAAATGGGGATGTTGGTGTGGGCTGGAGTCATCAGGTGGGACTTATATGGGACCCTGGAGAACAGAAAGAGCTTAGAAAGAGGGAGACAGGGAGGGGAGAGAGGTAGGAATAGGGAGACTAGCTTGATTGGTTTCCTTTTGGAGAAGTAGGGTACAGCCTGAGCATGGAAGGTCTTGAATGCCAGGTTGAGGCATGACAAAACAATTTAAAGAGCAGACGATCAGATTTTGCAATCTTGTAATCATAAGAACGTGGGCTTCATTGCTAGAAAAGTCCTTGGAGATATAAGCAGCTACATTGTGCAGTGGATAGAATGCCAGCCCTGGAGTTAGGAAGAGCTGAGTTCACATTTGGCCTCAAATACTTATTAGCTGTGTGACCCTGGGCAAGTCACTGAATCCTGTCTGCCTTGGTTTCCTCAGCTGTAAAATGAAGTGGAAAAGAAAATGGCAAATTGCTCCTGTATCTCTGCCAAGAAAACCCAAATGGGGTCACAGAGTCAGACACGACTTCAGTGGATGAACAGCAAATACCTACGTCATCTCGTTTGATTCTCATTATACACCTATGAGACAGGTACTAAAGGCATTACTGTTCCCAGACTCAGAGAGATTGCCCATCACCACAAAGCTGGGGAGGGAGAAAAGGCAGATTCTGAGCCACAATTCTGCCACCTGCTACTGCTGAAGATGAGGAGGAAGATGAGGGAGAGGACAAGGATGGGAATGATGATGAAACGATCATTTGTTCCTTCAGGAAACTCATGGTGCAGAGTGTTGTGCTAAGCAGGGGGGAAGTGACAATGATGATGGGGAGATAAGGGGGAAGAAGATTCAGATATTAATCTGGGGCTGGAAGGGACCTCAGAGGCTATTTGGTTGTATTATATAGACCCATAGAGGTAAAAGGGAATTACCCGGAGTCGCACAGAGAGTAACAGAAGTAGGATTTGAACCTGGGTTCTTGGACTCCAGAGGATCTATGATGGGGAAGGCAAAGAGAATCATGATACAGATGAAGAAGAGGACATGAGGGGCTGGGAAGTGCCCTCCCCTAGCCCTGTCACCCTTAGGCAGGTGACTCAGCAATCATGCTGCCCTTCATCATAGATGGAGACCAGGCAAGCCATGACCCTGACGAATGACAGACCTCCCAGAACTGCCCCATCCTTCTAGGTGGGGGTTGAGTGGAGAGCCTGTCAGGCCTTGCTCTGGTCCAGGGACCTCCATAGATTGGGGCTGGGAGGGTAGGGCTTGGATAAAAGGGGGTGCTGGTCAGCTAGGCCCCCTGGAGTACTGCCTGGAATGCCCCACACTCAATGGGCAAATTAGCCAAACAGGTCCCATGCTGAGAGCTATTCTCTGAGCTGTGGGACCCTGGGGGGGAGAGGGACCTTGCTCTTCTCTTTCAGCAACAGAGGGGCTGCTATCTTCCCTTCATGGAGAGGGCAGGTTCCCATCCTTCACTGCTGTGGCTTGTGGCTTCTCCCGGTGCGGGCGTTGCAGCAGCCACGCCAATAATAAAGAAACCTCTGTGTGTCTCTGGGGAAGTGGGACTCTGGGAGGGAGGGGGCACAAAGACTCCCGCAGCTGTGTGTTTGCAAACAACGGAGCTGAGCTGTGAAGAGGGGCTGAAAGCAGTAATTGTCTTTAATTAAAGGAGGTTGGAGGCATCTCAAAGCTTTGACAAAAGATATTTCCAGCCTGTTAGCAGCATCGGCCTCCGCTGCTGCCGTTGCTGCAGTCAACACTCTCTGTCTTTATCCCTGCCCTGTGAAAGAAGGGGTGGAGGCAAGCACCTGCCTGAGGAGGGGGAGCACAAGCTTCTCCGGGAACCTCTGGCTCGGGCGCAGAAGGAAGCCCCCATCCCTGGCCCAGCACGGGGTCAGGTCGAGGCTCAGTTTCCTTGGCAATCCTCAGAGTCTTCCAGCAGGGCCTCTGACATCCCACCCTTCTTCTTCCCTTCCTTCTCACCCGCCCCTGGCTTTTTTTTTTCTTTCCTGAGGGAGGTCTCTCTTCGAAATGTAGGATGTCTGTAATTTCACCTTCCCTACAAATGGGTGAAGATGGATGTCTCCTCTTTTCTCAAATAGGGCAGTAGCACACCTGTTTACACACCCTCTGGTTTCCTTGGGCAGGGAGGGATCCTATCAGGAAGAGCATAAGGAAGACGAATGAGACGATGAGGAAAAGGGGGAGGAAAAGATGAGGTTGTTCAGAAGGAAGATGCAGGGACCTGGGCGGGAGACTGGGCCTCACTGTTCTAAGATGATGGGCAGCCTGGGAGAAAGAGCTACGGACTGGACTCAGAGTCAGGAGATTAGGTAACCGGCAGTCTTTGTCCAGCTCTGGCACGTGCTGTGAGAAGGGACCAAGCCAGGAGGCCTGGAGCCGAGCATGTTCAGATCCAGCCTCAGATACATCCTAACTCTGTGACCTGGTCATGTTTCCTCTTTTGCGCTCGGTTTTCTCATCTGCAAAGTGGGGATAATCATGGTGCTTATTTTACAGGATTATTGTTGAGGAACAAATGAAAGAATATTTGCAAAGTACTTTGTAGCTATGATATCCTTATTGTTATTTCAGAGCAGATCTGGAATCCTATTTTCTAAGATGCCTTTCATTTCTATTAGTCTATGTTTTAAAATTCCTTTTGGCCCTGACATTATGTGCTCCGAGGGTCCTCCTCAGTCTGATATTTAATGTTCTAAGGACCCTCGTAGAACTGACAAGTTACGTTCTAAAGTCTATCCTAGCTCTAACATTCTGTGTTCTAAGGCCCCTCCTGGTTCTGACATTCTGTGTTCTAAGGGCCCTCCTGGTTCTGACATTCTGTGTTCTAAGGCCCCTCCCAGCTCTGACATCCTGTGTTCTAAGGGCCCTCCTGGTTCTGACATTCTGTGTTCTAAGGCCCCTCCCAGCTCTGACATTCTGGGTTCTAAGGCCCCTCCCAGCTCTGACATTCTGGGTTCTAAGGCCCCTCCCAGCTCTGACATCCTGTGTTCTAAGGGCCCTCCTGGCTCTGACATGCTATAATTCAACACTGTTCAATTGCAAAATGAAGGGAATGCTCCGCATTTTCAGTTGACCCTCCCTAACACCACAAGGACATAAACCCAACATTCCCATCCAGTATAAGGATGACTTCTTAGCCTCAAGGCTCACTTCTACAATCTGGATTACTGTCTCAGCTGCCAAGCTGTATTATTACATGAGCTCGGCGGCTACACTAGACTCCAGCTTTTCCTCTTTTCTGCCCCCTCTGCTATAAGAAATGACAAAGATGATGATCAGAGAGAACTATGAAAAAATTTACATGAATGGATGCAAAGAGAATGCAGAGCCAAGAAAAGATACATGATGGCTACCACAACGAAAAAGGAAAGGATAACCATAAAGTAATTTTTAAAAAAGGAATGTTGCAAAGTTATGAAGAATAAGCATGATCTGGAAGAGAAAAATATGAGGACATAGCTTCCCCTGCCCTACTCCTTTGCAGGGCAGGGGGTGAGTGAGGTATGGGTGTGGAACCCTGAATATATTATCAGGTTTTTTAATATAAAGTTATTTGTGTTTTTTTTTTTTACAATAAAAGCATTTACAGATTACTGCCACCTCAGGGGAGATCTCCTATAACAAAGTAAAACAGTTAAAAATAAAACTAATAATACATTGACCTCATCTGAATGTGTATGTAATGTTTTACATCTGTGGCAGGTTCCCCTCCCCCTACCTCTTGATTGAAAAAAAAATTAACAGGACTCTACTTTCTCTTCCGTTCTATGGGAGAAAAAAACTAACAACAAATATGCAAACCCAAGCAGATCAAATTCCCTCAATGGTTGTGTACAAGAAATATGCGTCTCATTCAGGCCCTAAATCTATCATCTCTCTAATGAACAGTAGATTTCATCATCTGTCCTAGGAGATGTGGACAGGCACTGTATCGATCAGAGTTCTCATGGTTTTCAAAGGTGTTTGTTTCTAGCGTCTTGTCATTTTAACTCCTCATTCTGCTCATTTCATTCTTTACATCGGTTTATTAAAGTCCTCAATATTGTTCATTTTAAAAAATAATATTGAGTTTATAGTATAAATTATTCTCCTCACTTCATTCTGCATCAGTCCATAGATATCTCTGTGTGTCTCTTGAAAATCATCCATTTCGTCATTCCTTACAGCACCATAGTATTTTATCACCTTCGAGGACCACAACATGTTCAACCATTCCCCGAGGGATAAATGTTCCCTTAGTTTCCATTTTGTCACCTTCATAAAACAAGGCTGCTGTAAACATTTTTGTACATAGAGGACCTTTTCCTCTTTCTTTAATCTCTTTTGGGTACAAGCCTAGTAATAGCATAGCTGGGTCAAAGGGTTCTATGCCGAGGACAACTGGTTTGGGTTCCAGTTGTATGTTCTTTGCAAATAACTCCCCTTTGGGGGATCCTCAGGTTTCCTAATCTGCAAAATGCATTTAACACTGCTTGCTCTGCCTTCCTCAAAGCATTTGGAAGACGCCACGCTTTGTGAGCTATAAAGAGCTATGGGCACGGGAGGGAAGAATTTAACAAGAGGAAGGGGTCTCTTCTTATACCCTGGAATTCTATCAGGAGAGCACAGAGTAGCCTCCTTCCTCTTCTACCTGTTCTGGAACATTCCAAGGTAGGGCTTAGAGGAACCTCCTCAGGTCTTCACCAGGACTCTGGAGAACAGGCCAACCTTAAGAGGAACCATAGAGCAAGGCAGGTCAGTCACTCCACCTGTCATCAACCTTCAGATCCAACCAATCTTTCCATCTCAGAGGAAAGAGCACTGGACTAGGAGGAGGCAGAGGACCTTGGTTCATATCCTGCATTTGCCACTTACTGGTTATGTGATCCAGGGCCATTCATTTTACTTCTCTGTGTCCCAGTTTCTCCATCTGTAAAATGGACATAAATCCTAGGCACTGCCATCTTTGTGGGGGTTGTTATGAGGATCAAATGAGGTAATGGATAAGTACATTTTAAACTCCAAAGTAAAACAGAAAAGTCAGGCATTATTATTATTAATGTCAGGTGTTGATTGATAAACAAGCATTTATGAAGCACCTACTATGTGTCAGGCAATACGTTAAGCACTGGAGATGCAAAGAAAAAGCAAAACATAGACCTTGGCCTCAAGGAGCCTCCATTCTAATGGGGAAAAGAACACAGATATTGCTAGGTACATTCAAGATATATACAGAGTAGATAGAAGACTTTACTTTTTTTTTATTTTGAGGGAGGATAGGAAGGGGGTTTTAAATAAGATGGAGAAAAGGAAAGAAGAGCTTCCTCTTGGAGGGTAAGGCTCTAGGAGTTAGAGGACCTGAGAAAGGTCTCTTACAGATGTCATTTGAGCTGAGCAGTGAAGGAAGCCACTGACTGTTAAGAGGCAGAGAGGATGAGGGAGTGCACTATGGGCATGGGTCACAGCCAGGGCAATGGAATGGAGAGAGATGATGGAGGGCAAGAAGCCCTATGTAGTTGCACCACAGAGTGCATGGAGGGAAAAAAAGACCAAAAAATAGCTACACTGGAGAGTCTTGAATGTGGAATTAGAAGATCTAGGTTCAAATCCTGTCTTTGGCAATAATTCTTTTACCCCTGAGTCACAATTTTTTCATCTATGAAATGGGTTAAGAATATTAGATGTACTTCACAAGGTTGTGTCGCATAAAGTGCTACTGAAACATGAGTAACTTCCATGGTCCTTACTGCTCATTTTAAAATGCCCAATAATAATAGCTCCTATCTACAAAGTGCTTTGGCTGAGATCGAATCCAGACCCAGATCTCCTGGATTTTGGGTCCTGGGCTCTTTCAGAGGTCATTCTGATAAGTTGTTCTTTAGAGATTACTCTCAGAGAGGCTAGTTGGATGCTGGCTGAACTCAAGATGAAAAAACAGGCCACAGGAAAACTGACTCCATCGCTTAACAGCAAAGGGACAGGCTTAAGAAAAGACTTCAAACTCTCTGCCTCCTGGCAATGCAATGGAAAACTAGGATTTGGGTTGATAATTCAATAACCACTTATTACTATCAGTAATATTAATAGCTAGAATTTATTAAGCATCTTCCATGTAAAGAACAAAAAAAGAAAAAATAGTTCTTGACCCCAAGGACCTTACACTCTACTAGAAATTGGGGAGGAAAAATTCCTTTCAACTTTGAAGATTAGCAACTGAGTGTCTCTTTTTCCGCTAAACAGCAAAGAACGATTCCATTTGTGGCTGAGGTAATAAGGGATTCTGATCAACGAAGTCAATGCAGGAAGAAATGCAAAGAGAGGATGAGAGAAAGAGTCTGGAAGAATAGAAAAGAGTTAAAGTTGAGGGAGGGGATGAAAGTCAGAATGAAAAGATGAAAGGAGGAGGGAAGATAAAAGAAGGGCGATGGAGAGTAGGAAAGGAAAGAGTTACAGAATGAAGGAAGGGAAGGAGAGAGAAATAAGAGAAGGAGATGGGGAGAGAGGAAAAGGGGATAGGGAGGGAGAGAGAAAAGGAGTGAAGAGAGGGATAAAGACAGTGAGGGCAGAGAGGTAGACAGAAAAGGAAAGGGAGGGACAGAGACAGAGAAAAAGAGAAAGGGAGAGAGAGAGAGAACAGGGGTAGGGAGAAAGAAAAAGAAAGGGAGAGAGGGGGAAGGGAGGAAGAGAAGACAGGAGAGGGGAAGGACGGGAGAGAGAGAGAGAGAGACAGACAGAGAAAGACAGAGAGAGAGAGACAAAGAGAGAGAGAGATAGTGAGAGAGAGAGAAACAGAGAGGATATATTTAAGGGAAGGAGACTGAGAACTGTAGAAATCTGTGTGCCTAGAGAGAAATTCTCCCTTGGGAAGGCTGAGGAAGAGATAAGCAGTGAGATGGAACTGGCTAGGATTTACAGTCTGGAGGTCAACCTTTTCTTCCTTGTCTGCCTAAAGAAAAGTGATCTTGTCTCTGAGGCTGTGGGAAGCCAGTGCCTCCATCAGAGGTGGGGCTGTAGCAACACTGCCTTGATAGGTGTTGTAGTTCAGGGCTCAGGAGGGAAGGAAGGGGAAAAGACCTTTCCTTAGCACAAGTGGTCAGCAGAGGAGTTGACATCCTGGCTCCCTGTCCACCCCAAGCAGGAATTTTTGTGCTGTCTCACCCATGGAGAGCTGTCTTAATAGACCAATTCACACTAACATGTTAGTACACTCTCAGTGCTACCAATATTTAAAAAGAGAGCCCAGAGGGTATTATCTAACCCAAAGGTTGCCTCCATATGGCACATTACAGAGAGATTGGGGAGGGACAGGCAGAGGTTGGCAAATCTTCAAATTGAATCATTTTTCTATAAATGGCCCCAACTGTGTTATGAAAAAATGGAAAAGAACTCATGAAATCTGTCATAGTGGAGGGAGGGCTAGAAATAGGGTCAGGACACTTGAGTTGCAGTCCCAGCTCGGGTATTTAGTAGCTGTGTGACTTGGAGCAAACCCCTTGTGTCCTCTGGGCAGACACTTGTGGCCTTTGTCATCTGTCAAATGGGGATAAAAGCAGTACCTCACCAAGTGGTGAGCAAAGAGTTGGAAAGCACCAGAGGAATCACAGTTGTCATTCCCTTCCCTAGGCCTTAATGTCCATCTGTATAGAATGAGCTGTTTGGTCTAAAAGTTCTTGGTGATGCTTACAGATCTAGAATTCCATTTTAATGTTCAATGTCCTCATGTTTGACAGTTCAGTGACCCTTCCAGTTCAGATACAAAACACAGAAACATTTTGTGTCCCAAGATTCCTTCCCTGATATAACTTTGTTTCTTCTAGTTCCAACATTCTGTGTTCCAAGATCATCCCCCTGTGATATTCTATGCTCTAAGATGTCTTCTTGCTCTGAAATTCTGTTCCAGCTGTGATACTCTGTGTTCTGCATTTCTTTCCAGTTCTCACATGCCATGTTCTAAGATCTCTTCTGATTTCATGAACAACTGCTGTTTTTCCATGTGAAGTGTGTTAGCATCCGGACCAGACTCTTTAAGTTATACCAAGACTAGGCTTTGGCCTATAGAGGTCTGAGGCAGCTGTAGCTGGGAGATGGTATGAGAGTCCTGCAGGATAGGAGTGGGAGAGGTAGTGACCTGCTCTGTCCATCATAGGCAGCTATATTTTGAGATAAAGGAACAATCAGAGCTTTTATTTTTCCTTTCTTAAACTTTGTTTGAAGGAAGCCAAGAAGGGGGCTATAAGCAAGGAGGAGAAAAAGAGAGGAACCCAATCCAAAACCTTACCAGGCTTGTCCTCAAGCCCCCTGTGGTTACCTGCCAAGGTGATAAGAAAACCAGAAAGTAGAACCACCTTCTTTCTACCCAATGGCCTTGGACATCATCCCACAGCTCCCATAGGCAACTGGTGAGACGCGGCCACCTGGGGATGGGAGGACAGGTTAGAGAAAATAGGAAGGAGAGCAATCCCTTATTAGAATCATAGAAACCTAGGATGTCAGAACTGGAAAGGATTCTTAGAACATGGAATTTTAGAACTGGGAGGGACTTTAGAACATAGAACATCAAGCTGGAGGGAGTCCTAGAACAAAGGACATCAGAGGTAGAAAAGGTATTAGGACATCGAATGTTAGAGCTGAGATGGTGCTTAGAACATAGAACGTTTGAGGTGGGAAGACTCTTAGAACACAGAATATCAGAGGTGTGAAAGGACCTCTCACAGAAGAGAGAGGACCTCAGAATACAATGATAGAGGTGGGAGGACCCTTAGAACACATAAAGTTAGAACACATAATGTCAAAGTTGGAAGGGACCAGAGAGATCATCTGAAATTCTGCCCCCCTAATTTTTAAGAGGTAAAAGCTAAGTCCTAGAGGAGCTAATTAATGCACTTGCCCAGAGTCAGCAAGCTAAAGAGTGGAGGTTAGGCGGCTGGCTTTGTGAGGTCAGCTGTTCTACACACAGCACACAGCACACAGCACCTTCCTGGTACTTTCATCTCTAGCTTTCCCTGCCCCTGGAGACCTGTCCTCCCCAGAGTGGGGGGGGGGGGTTTTGAAAGAACCCCTTGCACCTTTCAGGTCCTGGCAATATCTGACCACTGACATCCTGCTTTCTCTTTCCACCTATTCCTTATCTGCTTCTCACCCCACCTCCATCAGGTCGGGGCAGAAAGGAGTTTCCCAAATCTTATCAGATACGAAGTGGAGGCCCATAAAAGAGAACAGTAGGTTAGTGACAGTACTGTTGAGGCTGAGGCTCTTTCCACTGTATCACATGGCTTTACAGCTATTCTCAGTTTTACCCTTAAATGAAAAAGTTATCTCATAAATGGGAAGCTAACGGGGTTCCTGAAGCTGTCTTCTCACCCTCTTACTTCAAGGTACCCTTGCTTTGTTCCCTAAGCCTCCTTTGACCTGAGAAGCCAAGGCCCTGTTTGTGCACACAACGAGGGGCCCCTTCCCTTCAAGGTCCCTTCAGCTCCTTTTCCACAAGGTCAGGTCACCAGCTAGAGAACCACCTGCCTTTCCCTCACTGAAACTGAATCTGGAAAACCAAAGAGACTGTTGCCAAGCACTTGCCGCTCTCCACGCCTTTTCTCACTCTGTGCCCTCTGCCTGGAATGCCATCTTTTCCCTCAAATTTCTGCCCCTCCGTTAAAACTGAGCTTAGATGTCACCTAGTCTAGGAAGCCTCCCCTGTCTCCCTCCTCCCCTTCCAATTCCTTTCTGCCATCCTTAGATTTTGAAGGGCTTTCAGTTTTCTAAATCCCAGATACTCTTGTGTCTTTGTATCTCCAGTCTCCACTGTCTACCACAATGCCTGGCAAAATAGAGAAGCTTAACAGTACCTGTCAATTAACACAGGAAGGAAGGAAGGAAGGAAGGAAGGAAGAAAGGAAGGAAGGAAGAAAGGAAGGAAGGAAGGAGGAAGAAAGGGAGGAAGGAAAGGAGGGAGGGAGGAATAAGAGGTGGGTTATGCCCTTCTTTCCAGTAAAAAAAAAAAGAATCTCCTCCCAGGCCGTTTCTAGGAATTCTGATCAGTTCCTCCCAGAAGGTATATTCTGAGTTTCAGCCTCCCCATTTATAAAGTGAGGGGAGTTGGAGCAGGTGATCTCAAAGGGCTCAAATTGCATGTTCTAAAGCCCCTCCCAGCTCTGACATCTTGTGTTCTAAGGGCCTTCCCAGCTCTGATATCCTGTGTCCTGAGGGCCCTCCCAGTTCTGACATTCTGAGTTCTAAGGGCCCTCCCACCTCTGACATTCTCTCTTGTGAGGTCTCTTCCAAACCTTTCTGATGCTGTGGTCTAGTCCTAAGATGCTAACCTACAAGCCTCACGGGGTGGGGGAGCCTCAGAAACCTTTCTCTCTTGCCTGGTCCCCTTCTTCGATCTTTCTTCCAGGATCTGACAGTGATGGTCCCATCTGTTGGGCACCCTCCTTACCCCCTCCCAATCTTTCCCCTATCCAGCTCCTGTCCACTTCTTCCTCTCCTCCTCCCCTCCTCCTCCAAACAGCTAATCTCCACAAAGCCCAGAGCCAGCCCAGAATTACAAACAGGACCGGCTGCCAGTCCCCTGCAGCTCGCCGGGGCGTGGAGCGTGCTCAGTGTAGTTAAGGCAGGATTCAGTGCAGCCACCACCCTCTCCTCTCCCGGGCTCTAATTGGATTCACAACACGCAGAGGTCAGCAGAAACACAGGAGGAAGGAGAATCAAAGAGAAAAGCGGAGGGAGGGAGAAGAGGGGGAGATAAAGAGAGGCATTCTTCACCTAGCAACAAAGACAGAAGGAAAAAAAGGGGGCTGCCCATCTGGAGGGGGAGGGAGGAAGAGCTCAGGGACGATGAGAAGGCTACAGCTCCCCTCCTCTCCCCAGATCTCCCAGGGCTGGCTGAGCGCACATTGTCTTCCCCAGGCATCTCTGAGATCCAGCCAGGTGTCTTACCTGGGGGGGTAGGTAAGGGGCTGTGACTCCTCCTACACTCCAACTAACTCTCTACCCCTCATAGTCTTTCCTTTCCTTCCTGAGTCTTAGTTTCATCATCTATAACATGAGGCGATTGGACTTAGATGAACTCTCATCTCTTCCAACTCTAAAATTTTATGAAACCTACCTCATCCTTCCCCAGGATGGGAGCCTTTCTCAGAAAGCAGCCAAGTCATTATTCATTCACTGTCCTTGAAGCAAAGAAAGTTAGGTTCGACTCTGAGTTCAGACACTTTTTAACTGCGTGACTCTGAGCCTCAGTTTTTGGCATCTGTAAAGTGGGGACAATACTCCTTGAACTCCTTATCCCATGGGGATGATGCAGAGAAAATGAAATATCCACATGGGTTGTGACACTGAGTTTAAGGTACTCTGCTAAATCACAGTGGAACACAGAGAGAAATGGGACCTGGTCCTTGCACTGAAGGTGCTCCACATCCTGGCTGGGAGCACAACTCACAAGACAATTAGTAGAAGAAGGTAATGACCATCCTGGCCACTGGAATCCTGAGAGGGAGAGGCCACTCACTCTATGAAAAGGAGGTTGATCCAGGCTCTTAGAATCAGCAAAGATGACAAGCTTCCCTATGTCCTTGGGAAACTTATCTCCTCTGAGCTTCAGTTTCCTGACTTGTAAAATAGGCAGGTTATACTCGTTGGTCTGTAAGGCTGGTCCTAGTTCTAACATTTTATGTTCTAGGGCTATAGGGTTCCTTCAGTCCTTCTAATGCTAACACAATATAATCTAACTTCCTTCACCAGTCTGACATTAGGTTCTAAGGGTCTTGTTAGCTCTCAGCTTCTCAGTTCTGACATCCTGTGTTCTAAGAGCCCTCCCAGCTCTGACATTCTGTGTTCTAAGGGCCCTCCCAGCTCTGACATCCTGTGTTCTAAGAGCCCTCCCAGCTCTGACATTCTGTGTTCTAAGGGCCCTCCCAGCTCTGACATCCTGTGTTCTAAGGGCCCTCCTAGTCCTGACATCCTATGTTCTAAGATCCCTCCCAGCTCTGACATCCTGTGTTCTAAGGGCCCTCCCAGCTCTGACATCCTGTGTTCTAAGGGCCCTCCCAGCTCTGACATCCTGTGTTCCAA
>CM053596.1:44355964-44384473 GCA_028646575.1 Pseudocheirus occidentalis
GAGAGGAGGGAAGGGAAGTGAAGGGAATGGAAGGGGAGGGGAAGGGAGGGGAGGAGTGGAGAGGAGGGAAGCAAGACAACTTGCGCCAAATGAAACAAATCACTACCACCACCTTAATGACCACCTCCTCTCAGGCTTTTGTGTGGAGATAACCCAAGGGCCCTATGCCAAGGACTCAAGGTCATGAGAAATAGTAGCAGTCTTTAAGGCACTGATTGTGCTAGTTCTAGCCCCTCTTAGCCATCAACTAAAGAAGTGATCCTTGTGGAGAAGGGATGTGCCATCCCCACCAGCACAAACACTATTCGCTAAACAACTGCCATCAGCTGCCAGGTGAGCCCAAGCACCATGCAGAGGAATTCAACAACAAGCTGCCCTCTCCCAGTCCTGAACTCTGCTCTCAGTGATTGCCCAGGGACAACTTTTGGGGAGATATGACCTGTTAACTGTCTCTGTGGGAACTGTCTCCCCTGCCTCCTGAACAGCCAGAGCTACTGAAAACTCAGGAAAGGAAATTCTAAATCCGTTGCACTGTCAGATGGTTCACCGTCAAGAACAGAGAGGGTTTCATCAATGGAATTATTGTTTAAAAATGAACTCCTGTCTGCTTTGCTGCTGCACTCCAATGGCCTTTCCATCTGACTTACCAATGAAGCCTTGTCTTGTCTTGTCTCTACTGGTTAGGATGCGAGATCCTTGAGAGTAGAGGCTGTGTCCTGCTTTTTCTATTCCCAAAGCATGGTGCTTTGTACATAGAAAGTGCCTAATAAGTGATTTTTTTATTCCTCCAAAAGGATCAGAGCTGAGCCCAGATCTTCTGAGTCCAGCTGTCTTTCTATCATACCTCCCTTAGGAGGCTACAAATACCTAGAAAACAGGAATTTTGTCATTTCTCATTTTCATATGTTCAGGAACAAGTATAAGAGCATAATAGAGTCTGAGTAAATGTTAGAAAGAATAAAATGAAGAAACAGTGAATTTGGAGCCAGAAAAGGTCTTAGAGGTCATTTAGTCCAACTACCTTATTTTGCAGAGCAGGAACCTGAGGTCCAGAAAGGGCAACGTACTTGTCCAAGGCCACATAGCTAATGACGGAGACATCATTGGAACCCATGTCCTTTCTTTCACTAACTGTGTCACCCTGGGCGTCATGTTCCTTGTCAAATAAGGGCATTTGACTCAATGTTTTCTAATAACCCTTCCAGTTTTAAATTTATGATCCTTTATTGCTCCAATTCCAGATTCAGTGTACTTCCTCTAGACCACCCTGCCTGTCATGATCCAGCAAGGTCCCTTCTTGTGCTGGGTTCAAATCACACTTCTGACACTTAGCTGGGTGACCACAGGCAAGTTACTTGGGCTTTTTAAGCCTCAGTTTACTTGGCTATAAAACAGGTATAATAATACCTCTAGTACTTGCTGGACCTCAAAACTTTATTATGAGGCTCAAAGGGAGCAGTATATGAAAAGTTCATAGCAAACTCTAAAGCCTTATGTGTCAGTGATAATGTCATGATTCTTTTGTCCTTGGACCACCAGGGGGTAGCAGACACCATGAGAACTTGCAGGCTAAGGAGGGAATGGGAGAGGATGGACGTAGGACAGCCCTTGGTGTCCCACCTATACTCGTGGCTCTGTACCCCCACCACCCAAACCCTACAGTGTCGGCCCAGCCGGCTCATCGAATCTTTCTCTAAATGAGAGGCAGTGGTTCCTCCAGAAAGACTAGGGAAGTGGGGCTTGAGGTTCCCACTCAAGGTCAAGACCCACGGTCACTTGGAATCCAAGCCAACCTCCAATACTTAGGGCTCCACATCCTGTAAGTGGAAACTTTTCTGGGCTAGGAAGATGGAGAAGATGATTACAGTGGTAAGAGAGAGTGTCTGAGGGCCTCCTGTGGTCTCACAGCTCAATCCAAATGAATTCAGCAAAGCTTTAAGAATGTATTATGTACTGAGGCAATGCCTAGGAGTTTCACACAACTAATAAGCAGAAGACCTGAGATTAGAACCCAGGTCCTTTGACTTACTACCTGTGAGACCCAGAGCAAGTAAACTTGACCTCTTTGAGGATCAGTTTCCCTATTTGTAAAATCAGAGGTTGGACTCTTGTTGCCTCTACCTCCCCCTCCAACTTTCAGTCTATGACTCTTTGACTCCAGTAGGGATGTAAAGAGCTCAGACCATTCCCAGGAGGGTGAGGAGCCCAGACTTCCTGTTGGAGTATGAGTACCCCAGTGCTACCTCTAAGGGTATCCCTATGGGAATCAGAGGAGTGGCTATCCCAAAAGAAATTCAGGACCATAACTGGGAACCTTGTGTTCTGAGGTGGGGATTGATGGCACAGAGGACAGTTTGATCACGGATCAGGAGTTGAGAGAAGAGGTAGCCCATCTCTCGGAGAGTTTTACCTGTGTCCTCACAGTGACCAGAGAGAAGAGTTGAACACCAGAAGAAGGGCATGCCAAGGAGGAGACTCTAAGAAGCAGCATTACAAGGCTGATCATGGCAGAAGTGGCCACTTCAATTTGACCGATTCAAATGAGATCTCAATGCTGGAAAACGAGAAATGAAAAAGCAAAGGTATTGACCTCAACTATGAGTCTAACTGATATAAAAGAGCAAAACATGAGATGAAGCAAGCTTAGCAGCTGCCAAGTAAACTATTATTAACTTGGGAAGTGGCAGTACCACTGCTTAGGACCTAGGGAGGAAGCACTTCCCTCTCCATCCCATCACAATCCTTCCATTGTTAGCAACCTGGAGAAAATCCCAGCTCCCCTTGGGCTTCTTTAAGCATGAGACATCAAGGACTCTCTGTATAGTGCTATCAGGGCAACCCTAATAGAGTGATAGACCTGGACAATCCCAAGGAGGATGTGGGACCTTGGATGAGCCTAGGAGGCTAGAGAGCCCAGAGTGTCTCTAGCAGGATGTAGGTCTCAGAGCATCCCAAGGAAAATGTGTAGGGGCTCACTGTCTTTGGTGCAGTGAGGGACTTGGGGGCTATCCTTAGGGATGATAAAGATACAGAGTAAGAAGGATACAAAAAAGGTACAAAAGACATGGCCCCTAATTGTGGGGGAGTCAAATGGGAGGTCAAAGTCAGGTTAAAGAAACAGGTCATCCATCATTCAGTGTGGTGTCTCCCCATCCCAGGCGGCATATGGTCCATCATTATAGGTCTTTGTCTTTGCCTTTTTGCATTTGTCCTTTCCTGATACTGTCATTTTTTCAGTCGTGTCTGACTCTCTGTGGCCCTATTTGAGGATTTCTTGGCAGAGATACTAGAGTGGTCTGCCATTTCCTTCTCCAGCTCATTTTAAAGATGAGGAAACTGAGGCAAACAGGGGGAAGTGACTTGGCCAGGATTACTCAGTCAGATTTGAAATGAGGAAGATGAGTTGTCCTAACTCAAGGCTTGGCACTCTATCCATTGAGCTACCTAGCTGCCCTTTTTTTTTCAAAGAAGACCAATGGCATCAAAGAATGATGTCTTGACTGGTACATGAATTTAAGTGAAGCAGAGTTGTACAAACTCTTCCAGTGTCATCAAAGACCAGTAACAAGACAAAAGTTAAGCTGACTGACAATAGCCTGGGATGCAATCAATAACCTAGATATCTCTGCTGTCTCAGCAAGCTCTAAGCCAGTGGTTCTCAACCTTCCTAATGCCTCACCCCTTTAATACTTGTATGTGGGTGTGTCTGCATGTGGGCAGACCCACCTGGACATGGATAGAGGAGTGGTGTCTTGGTTCCTAAGACCATCGGAAATATATGTTTTCCAATGGTCTTAGGCAACCTCGTTCGACCCGCAAAAGGGTCTCAACCCACAGGTTGAGAACCGCTGCTCTACGTGCTCCACAACACCTGTTTTAGCCACTATCATGGCTCTTGAAACAAATTGTTCTCATCCATCCATCCCACCAAAGAAAGTCTTCACATACTTGTGGCAGACATCCCCCTAACTCACTGACAGGTTTGAGGCCCGTTGGGTATCCTCAACCTGGCTTGGCTCGTGTGCCAACATGGTTTTACCAGAATGTGGCTAACGCACATGCTATTGGAATCACAGCTGAGAGATGGATGATAGGTGGACACCAAAGGTGGATGGGCGGCCCAGAAAGGGCTCAGCAAGCCCTCCTACCAGAGGAGCTAGACCTCCCTGAGCACCCCATACACCCCAGAGGCTAAAGTGGGTGACACTTGAGGTCCCTTCTCACCTTAGACCCTATACTCCCATATCCTGCCACAGGCCAGCTCTCTGAGCATTCCAGTGACTCCAACTCCTGGGATCTGGGTCATTCCACCCAGCATCCCCCCATCATATATGTGTACAGACAGACACACACAGAGTAATGAAGCAGACTTGCCATTAGTCCTGGAGTCAGAGGACCTGCATTCAAATCACCTCTCTGACTAGTACTACCTGGGTGATTTTAGGCAAGTCACTCAGCTTCCTTGGGCCTCTGTTTCGTAATCCATAAAATGGTGGCATTGGGCTATCTGGCCTCTGGGGGCCCTTCCAACTCTAGATGTATGGTGCTCTAGCTTTTGCAAACCATGAGTGCACACACACGCACACACATGCACACACATGCAAGCACACACGTGCACACGCACTCCCTCCAGCACACACACGCACACTCGCGAGCACACACGCACCTCTTCTCTAAGTGGGACCACCTCCCTGGTTCTTCCGGAGACTACCACAAGGGGGCAATAGTGACAACATAATGAAATAACCCTAACAATAGCAGCTGGTACTTAAAGACTGAAAAGTGCTTTACAGGCACCATCTCATCTAACCCTCACGACAACACTGAAGGACCGCTGGTGAAGCCGTTGTCATCTTCACAAATGAGGAAACAGGCTCAGAGAAGGGAAGTGACTCGTCCAAGATCACCCCGACGAAGCGTCAGAACGTGTGTATTCTGAACCAGCTCCTCTGCCCTCCATCAGTCAGTGAGTCAACAGGGATTTCCTAAATGCTGACTATATACCAGCCCAGAGCGGCCGGGTGGTGCAGTGGATACAGCGCCAGGCCTGGAGTCAGGAAGACCTGAGTTCAAACCCGGCTTTGGACACTTACTAGCTGTGAGACCCTGAGCAAGTCACTTCACACTGTCTGCCTCAGTTTCCTCATCTGTAAAATGAGATGATAACGGAAATGGCAAACCACTGCAGTATCTTTGCCAAGGAAACCCCAAATGGGGTCATGAAGAGTTGAACACAACTGAACAACACCGTATGGGCTCCTATCTAATGCTCAAATCTAACGCCTCTCCTGGAGACCTCAGTCTTCACTGATTCTTCCTTCCAGAAAAGTTCCTGCCGGTGCCTCCTTCCCTCTTCTTCATTTTCTGCCATGCACCTAAATGGAGTCAGGAGACATGAACGTGAGTCGAATGCTGGCTTTGATGCCGACCAGCCGACTGCCCGCCCTTGAGCCAGGATCATTGAGTATCAATGCTGCAAAGGGCCTTTGAGATCACATGGCCCAATTCCTTCCATTTACAGACAAAGAAACTGAAAACTTAAGAAAGTGAATTGCCCAAGACCCCACAGGCAGACGCTAGAAAAGCTGGAGTTCAAAGCCAGGCCCTCTGACCCCAGATCCAACCTTCTTTGGACCTCATCCCACTGCTCTCAAAGGATCCTGCCCTGGGGCAGCACAGCGCCTGTTCTGCCCCCATCACGGGGGTGCTACAATGCCTCTGCTGCCCCCATCACAGGGGTGCTGGGTGGATCAAATGAGATAATGGATGGAAAAAGGTATTGGAGAGCAGAAAGTGCTACAAAAAGGTGGGCCAGCATTGTACCGTCTTTGATCTCTGGACTCCTGTGTGGTCTCACTCTTAACCTTCAGCCTATTGTGTATATTTTCTCTCCCTCCCACCCACCCTTCCCCCTATTGGGGAAAACAAAGGAGGAGCAAAACCCTTGTAACAAATATAGATTGTCAAGCAGAAACACATTTCTATATTGGGCATGTCCAAAATTATGTCTTATTCTGCACCTTGAGTCTCCACTCTCCTCATCTTTCTCCCTGGCCTGCCTGCCCTATGACTGTGGACTCTGGTCCCCAAGCTCAGGCTCTCAGCCTGAAAAGGCTCTTCTCAAGGGTTATTTTGTCACGGAGCTGAGAGGGGCTCTTGTAGACAACTCCATCAGCCAGCTACAGGAGAGGGTTGGAAGGATGGGTGAAGTGCATCCTGGAAATCTGGCAATGCTCACCCATTGTAAGTCAGGTGCCCAGGGAGGATGAGCTAGCCCAGTGCAGTGGAAGGGGTTTTGTCCCAGAACTCTGGAGATCTGGGCTCTTTTCTTTGTCTATGACTCTATGCGGTATGGCTTTACATCATCTTGATGCAATCCATGTATCCTGAATTTAAAATAATGGAAGAGAAAGGGTAGAGATTGTCTTGAAAATCATTTCCATCCCGAATTTTCTGAGTTCTAAGACTCCTTCCAGCCCTAATTTCTCATTTTAAGGTCACTTCCAGCTCTGATAGTGTATAGTCTAAGGTCTCTTGCTGATCTGACATTCTCTGTTTTAAGTTCTGTCTCAGATCTCATGTTCTGTGTTCTAAGGGCTGATGCAACATAGGGTAAAAGGTTACCATCACAAACTTCATCGGCACTGGCCGATTAGGTCCCCAAAGGGGCCCGCAAAGACAAAAAGGAAATCATTGAAAGAGTATAATAGAAAGAACACTGAGCTAGAAGTCAGAAGATCTGGATTCTAGTGTCTACTCTGCCACAGCGGGATCTTTGGGAACTCATCCACCTATCTGGGTTTCAGTCTCTCCCTTCATAAAATGATAGTGAATAGAAGATTAAATTAAATGATTACTAAGGACTCATCATGTTCATGTTAGACTGACTTTAGAGACATTTGATGTTTTTCCTGACCAGCCTCTACCCACTGGATCTTCGCTTAACATATCAAAGTTAATTCATGATCTCTGTCTCTCCTCAATTACATACACCTCCCCTCAGGATTCTAATAGCAACTTTGAGAAATTGGGAGGTTTTTTCCTAGTATTATAAAGCTCCCAAGTCCCCACTGGTGTGCTCTTCTCCCAGATTACCATTTGACATAAATTAGCCAGCCAGAGCTACTTCTAAAAAAAGAAATAGTTATTTACTGAGATGGTATAGAAAAAAACTATTGGCACAAAATATTCCCCCCAAAGTCTGGGACATACTCTCCAATAAGTAGGTACAGAATCTGAGGGAAAGTGGTCCCAAGCTTAGAGAGCTCATGTGACAAAGGGGCAAGCTCCCAGCTCCTGGTCATTTTCATTCCTTGATTCCCTTCATGGAGTCTTCATGAGATTCCCTTTAAGCTTAGAGTTACTTTCTACTAGGCTCCTTGTAGAATCCTGAAGCTACTTTTCCTCAGTTTGACTCATTTGTTCTCAGCTCCCAAAGCAAATGCTGATGCCAGCCACTAGACACTTGTAAAAAGTCCAAAATCTGCCAGTCTTTTGAAGCCCATAAGGTCATCTTTTCATGGGGGTAGGGGGAAGGACACAGAAGCTCTCTCCTTACTCTCCATCCCCATCCTAGCCAAGTGATTCCCTCCTGCTCAGGAGCTTAGCTGAAGTTGCTTCCACTGGGTGCTGAGTTGGCTTGCTTACTCTATCAAAGACCCACAGGGCACGGCTGAGTCTCTTCAGCCAACACCCTTTCTGTGTTGCTTTTTTTTTTTCCATTTCATCCATTGGCTTTCACTTCTTTTAAGCTGATTAAGAATTTTTCCTACTTAGTTTAACGCCTTGATTAATTGGTTGGTTGATTCTTTCAATAAGAGGTGTTCTCACCTGATGAAGGTGTCAGAATTCTGGCATCTTCCTTTATTATTTTAAGTGAGGCAGAAGTGGTTAATTAATTTATTCAATTGACCTCCTACCCTTATATCCATACAGTCTATTCTCAATTCCCTTTGAGTACTAGCATTTTCTGAGGTCCTTCCTAGCTCTGACATTCTGTGTCCTAAAATCTTTTCCAGCATTGCATGCTCATAGATAGAACCCCGGATGAAAAATTAAAATAACAACCACTCTTGTGCCTCTCCAGAAACTTAGATCATGGGGAAGGAGATGCTTCAGGCAGTGTGGAGCCAAAGAATCCTGTAGCTAAGTAAGGAGAGAATAAAGACATTTGAGATGAATGAAGGGAGAAACTATGGCTAGATGGGAAATTCTAGGTCAGATGGTGAGATATGCAGCACCAAGAACTGGTATTGGTAAATTCTGTGGAGGGGGACTTGGAGGCAATCTGTAGAGGTGGAAGGCATGGGGGGAGAGAAGGATCCAAGAAGAAAACACAGTTATAGCTAAGGGTCATTACTTACTATTTACTTGGAAACAGAACAACACACACACAATATAACACAATTACAAAATGACCTATTAAATAAAGACAAAGTTATACATTTACCTCAACATGTTTCTTAGGTGGCAATTTTGTTAATCTGAAACACGTCTGAGTACAGGAAAGGAAAAACCAAGGCCTCTAAGCAGTTAAAACCTGCCATAAATTCCAAGAACTTGACTTAAACAGTGGGGCCACTATATTTGGACATCAATCATCACTATCCTACGAGTGCTTATGGAGGAAGCGGAAATAGCCCTCTCGAGGATGGAGATGAGAAAAGCAGCTGGACTGGGAGCATCCACAGAGGAGGTCTGTGCCAGAGGTGACACAATTTGAGGGGGCTTGAGGGATTTATTCTCCCAGTATTTGAATAAGAAGATACCAAAGGTAAGGGGGCGGAAATCTCAGAACTCATTAATTCCCACCCCCCCAAAAAAAGATGAACAAGAGAACAATTGATAACTACTGTCCCATGTGGCTACTTTCCTATCTATATAAAATTTTTATGAGAGTAATTTACACACCCATTAAGAAAATCCTTGATAAGGATTTTAGAAGGGAATAAACAGATTTTGGCAAGACAATTCCACAGAAGACCCAGTCTTTGCCATCACACAATTTACTAGAAGACTTGGAGAATACCAAATCCCACTGTAATTAATGTTTGCTGATTATAAACAAGCCTTTTGGGGGCGAGTGGTGCAGTAAACAGGCCCTGAAGTCAGGAGGACCTGAGTTCAAATCCAGCCTCAGACACTTAACACTTGCTAGCCGGGTGACCTTGGGCAAGTCACTTAACCCCAATTGCCCTACCTTCCCCCCTCCAAAAAGAAAATAGATAGATAGATAGATAGATAGATAGATAGATAGATAGATAGATAGATAGATAGATAGATAGTGGTCTTAGACAAACAATGAGTTGGACCTAGAGTTGAACAGGAGGACAGCAGACGGGATTGCCTTTGAAAAATTACAAAATTCTTTTAATAACTCCCAAGCTTCTCTCTGAAACAAAGGCTCCTCTTTTTAATAAAATATTCTTCTAGTGACATTCGTTTCAAATGAACAAACATTTCTTAAATGCCTACATTCAAAATACTATGTCAGGCACCCAGAGAGAAAAAGGAAATCATTGAAAGAGCACCATACAAAGAACCCTTAAAGTTAAAAGTCAGAAGATCTGGATTCTAGTCTCCACTCTGCCACAGCGGGATCTTTGGGAACTCATCCATTTATCTGGGTTTCAGTCTCTCCCTTCATAAAATGATAGTGAATAGAAGATTAAATTAAATGATTACTAAGGACTCCTCATGTTCATGTTAGACTGACTTTAGAGACATTTGATGTTTTTCCTGACCAGCCTCTACCCACTGGATCTCCGCTTAACATATCAAAGTTAATTCATGATCTTTGTCTCTCCTCAATTCCACACTTTAGTCACCTCAACAACATCACCTATCCTCTCCTCCTTTGCTCTGGTCTTGGAGGATAAGATGTCCTTCCTCTCTGACAACATCAATGCCATCACTTGTGCCCTCTACCCCATCCTCTCCTATTTCCTCTGGCAGCTTGACCCTTTGATCATCCCCTCTCTTGCCTTAGTTTTCAGTCTCTGATTCCCTCCTTGCTGTCTTCAGACATGCCCAGATATCCCCCATTCAAAAACAATGAAACAAAACAAAAACCTTGATTTGACCCCACCATCCCTCAAGCTTTCATCCTATATCTTATTTCCCCTTTATAGGCAAATTCCCAGAAAAACACACTTTGATCCCATTCTCTCTTTCTCTCTCTCTCTCTCTCTCTCTCTCTCTCTCTCTCTCTGTCTCTGTCTCTGTCTCTCTCTCTCTCTCTCTCACACACACACACACACACACACACACACACACACACCACCACCACCACCATCACCACCACCACCCCTCAGTCACTCACAAACCCTACACAAGCTGGCTTCTGTCCCCACTACTTGAATGGAACTGTTCTCTCCAAGATCACTGAAGTCTCTTCACTGTGAAAGTCGCTAGTCTTTTCTTAGTCTTCATTGTTATTGGCATCTTTCTAGCACTGACACTTTAAACCTGCGCACTCCCCTGTCCATGGATGCTCTTTATTTCCTGGGCTTTTTGGACCCTGCCCTTGTGTTTCTCTTCCTGCCTATCTGATTGATCCCTCTCTGTCTGCTTTGCAGGATTCTCCTCCAGGTCTCCCCCCTATGCTTGACTCTACACCAGGGCTATGTCCTGGACTTTCTTCTCTTCTGTGTCTACAAGCTTGATTGTACTTTTCTCATCAACTCCCTAGATTAAATTAGTGTTTCTATGCAGATGATGGGCAGCTAGGTGTCACAGTGGATAGAATGCTGGGCCTAGAGTTAGGAAGACCTGAGTTCAAATCTGACCTCAAACACTTCCTAGCTGTGTGACCCTGGGCAAGTCCCTTAACCCTGCTTGCCTCAGTTTCCTCAAATATAAAATGAGCTGGAGAAGGGAATGGCAAACCACTCTAGTATCTTTGCCAAGAAAGCCTCTGCCCCACATAAAACAGGTCACAAAGAGTTGGATATGACTGAAGAATAACCAACCAACAACAAAACAACACACTGATGAGTCCCAGATCTATATATCCAGCCTCATCTCTCTCCTGAGTTTTGAGTCCTAAACTTCCAATTGCCTGCTAGACATCTCCACCTCAATGTGCCACGGGAACCTCAAATTTAACATGCGCAAAACAGAACTCACTAAACTTCCCCCAAACCCACCCTTCCTAACTTGTCTTTTTCTGTCGAGGGTAGTATCATTCTTCAGTCACCCAAGTATGTCATCCCTGACTTCATTCTCCCTCCTTCCATCCTCCCCATCCCAGAAGCAGCTGAGTCTTGTTAACGCTTCTGGCATCTGTCACATTCTTTGCAATCCCACGCCCACATCAACATCTCCTCTCTCCTGCAGGTTGCAATAGCCTTCCAATTGATCTCTCTGCATTACAATCTCTTTCCCCTTCAATCCATCCTGCATACAGATGCCAAATTGGCATCCTTAAAGTATCAGACTGACCATGTCAGTTCCCTGCTAAGGAAAGTTCAGCAGCTCCTCATTAGGATATGATAAAAACTTCTCTGTCATTTAAAGCCCTGCACAATCTGGCTCCAACTTATATTTCCAGACTGATTACAAATTACTCCCCTTTAGACACTCGATCACACCGCCCTAATTGCTCTTCCTCGCACATTTCATCTCCAGCCTCCATGTTTTTGCACACCCACCCCCAGCAATACCTTAAATGTTCTTTCTTCTCACCTTTGCTTCTAGGAAACACTAGCTCCCTTCAAGTCTCAGCCTAAGTGCTACTTCCATTCATAGACTTGCTACTGCTACCCCAAATCTGATACATATTTATTTTGTGTGTGTCTTATCACTTACCTGTAAACATGCTATAGAATATAAGCTCCTTGAGGGCAGAGACTGTCTCTCTATTTTATAGAGTCATGCCTGGTTCATAATAGCCTTTTTACAAATGCTTTTTGATTGATTAAATGGAAAAAAGAGAAGAGAGTTGAGAATAATTGGACATGAATGCAAGAATTTGGAAGAACAGATTTCAAAAGTTCAGAGAAAGCTCATAAGACTTAAAATTCTACATTTTAAAGTGCTTTGCCACCTGACCTAGTCTCCCTTTCCAGTCTTATTTTTTTTTGCCTTTTTTTTTTTGCTTTTTTGGAGGGCAACTGGGGTTAAGTGACTTGCCCAAGGTCACATGGCTAGGTTTTGTGTTAAGTGTCTAAGGCAGGATTTGAACTCAGGTCCTCCTAACTCCAGGGCCAGTGTTGTATTCACTGCGCCACCCAGCCACCCCTGCTTCCAGTCTTATTATACATTATTCCCCTTTATATACTCTTTGGTCCAGATAGAATAACTTTCTTGCCTTTCCTCATTCATAGTTTTCCATCTCCCACTCTGAACATGCACTCACTGTCTGCTGCCTGGAATGCACTCCTTCCTCACTATTACCACCTAGAACCCCCAGGTTCTTTCAAAACTCAGATTTTTAAAAAAAAAAAGCCAGATAAACAACAAAAAAAGACCCTTGGCTCAAATGACATTTCCACTTAAGCCTTTCCTCATCCCCCATGTCACCATTTCCCCTAAAAAAATGACCTTGCATTTGTTTTGTGTATGTATATTCTCCAAATACTTAAGTATGTATATGGTTTAGTCCAATAGGATGCATGCTTTTTAACTTCAGGGACTCTTTGTCTTCCTATGACCAGGACCCAACACAGTGCCTGCCACATAGTAGGTATTTAATGAAGCCTTTTTATTGACAGATTAACTGACTGGAAGGCAGCCCAGTAGGTATAAATAATTCAAGAATGAAATTCACAAGATAAAAGAAGAAATAGTAGTGATGATGAGAAGGAAGAAGAGGAGCCATTCAAAGATACTGTATGGATAAATGGACCAACTGGCACCTTGAAAAGACACGGTGCCAGCAGAGACAGGATATGAAGGATGAAGACAAAAGCAAGGCATGGACCTACAGAAATAGCATCAGGCTCATCAGAGCTCAGAAAGGGCTTCTACCGGTATTACTATTTCTGTCTCCACTGGGCTTTACCCAAATACCATCTACCGTGTTTCTTCCCTCTGATTTTTTTTCACAAGAATGATCAACAATCCCTAGTAAGGCATTGCTAAGTTGTTTTTCATTTGTATCTGCCTCTTCATGACTCTATTTTGGGTTTTCTTGGCAGAGATACTCAGTGGTTTGCCATGCCCTTCTCATTTTACAGATGAGGAAACTGAGACAAATAGGATAAAGTGACTTACTCAGGGTCACACTGCTAGTAACTGACTTAGGCTTGATTTGAACTCAGGAAGATGAGTCTTCCTCACTCCAGGCCGGGCATTCTATCCACTATACCACCTAGCTGCAAGGCAGTGGCCACCCACAAAAAGCCTAGGATTCCCAGTTTAAGAAGAGAGAAGGTTAACATGAGATCATGTACAACATCTTTTTTTAATGGATTTAGAATTACATTTTTCAGCAGATTTACTTCTTTTTTCTCTATTTTTTACATTTTTATTTTTATTTTCAAATTCTTTCCCACCCTCCATCTCTTCCCCCACCCATTGAGAAGGCAAGAAAAAGTATGTTTCTTAATGCATAATGCTGCTTCGCTGCATGTTCCCCTCATTGACCTCTCCCATGTCTTTGGCAGAAAGCTTCCCCTTCCTGAGTCATATTCCAATCATGGCTGCCCTTCCAGAAAGTCTCACTAGGATTTGATCTCCATGGAGTCATTTCCTTACTGCCTATGCTTGATGTTTCTGTATACATTGGCATCCCATCCAACTCTCTTGTCCCACATTATCCAGGAAACTGTCCAAGGAAGGGGGTATGTACTTATCAAAAATGATATAAGCAGCAAGTGGCCAAGCTGCCCACGGCCTCTGACTTCAATTTTTTCCACTAGAGAGTTGAGTGGAATGGTGGAGTTAGAAAAACTGGTGGAAAGAAGAGATCAGAACAGAGAGGAGGCAGAGGCAATATTTAGGAATGAAAGGCGGGGCAGCAGGGTGAGCCGCCATCCCAGAATTAAGACTCTAGCTTTAGGCATCTGTCGGTTTTCCATTAGAATTTGGCGTTTCCAGCTACACTGTGGTGTGTAGAGTGCTTCTGGCAGATGCTGAGGAGCTGGGCCAGCTCTCTATTAAACTGATGCTCTAAACTCCCCAAGATGCAAATAAAGGGAATTGCTCAGAACTCACCACAACTGCCAGCCTATCTGTTGTCCAGCAGCCAAAAGTTTTATGTAATCTAGGCCCAAAGAAGATCCAGCTTCACCCAGAGGACCTGGAAGACAAATCACAGAATGTCTGAGCTGGAAGGAAGCAGAAGATATAATATATCTGAACCTGGAGGATCCTGACAACACAGAATGTCAGATCTGGAAGGGGGCTGAGAAAAGAAAATGTCAGAGCTGGGCAGGTTCTTAGAAACCAACATGTCAGAGCTGGAAGGAATATTGGAACGCAAAATGTCAGAGCCAAAAGAGAACTGAGAACATAGAATGTCAGAGTGGGCTGTTCTTTCTGCTCTAAGTCTCTCCTCACTACAGTCTATCTTCCATTCAGCTATCAAAGTGATTCTGCCAAAACAGAGGCCTAAGCATGTCACTACACTACTCAATAAACTCCAATGGCTCCCTATTACCCCAGGACCAAATACAAAATCCACTGCCTGGTTTGAAAAGCCCTTCCTACCTTTCCAGTATTCTCATACCTAATTCCCTGCTTGTCCCCTCCTCACACAAAGCATTCTATCTCCCAACTCTGGCCATTTTCACTGATTGTCCCCCATCCCAGGAACTCTTTCCCTCCTCATCTCCATATCCTGGCTTTCCCGGTCTCCTTCTAATCTCAGCTCAAAGCCCATAATCTGCAAGATGCCTTTCCCTGTCCACTTAATGCTGGTGCCTTCCCTCTGAGACTGTCTAACACTTACACTGTACATATCATGTCAGGGGATGCCTGTTAGTCAACAGGCATTTCTTAAGTGTCTCCTATGTGCCAAGCACTGAGCTAAGGGCTGATAGTGCAAATACAAGCAGAAATAGTCCCTGATCCCAAGAAGCTTCTATTCTAATGAAGGAGGAAAGCACAAAAGGGAGGAGGGGAAGACAAAAGTAATTGGTATGGGACATGATTGAGAAGGTCTGGAATCCAACCTGGAGAGGAATGCGAGTACATCTGGCCTAGTTTAAGGATTTAAGGACAAATGTACCACCATTTAAGAATGGTGATACAGGGGGAGACATCTAGTCAGAGAGAGAGACCACAGGGGCAGCAGGTACTTACAATGAGGAAATTCCAAGGCTGGAGTGGGCTTCCAGGATGAAGAGATTGCTGAGGTAAGTAAGAGAAAATGCAGAGTGCAATCTGGAGCTGGTGGGTCTGATGTGGATAAAAATTCAGCAAAGAAAAGTGATGCGGAGTGGTCAGAGAGACAGGAGGAGAATAGAAAAACAGAGACAATGAGAAGAAAGACAGAAACAAAGAGAGACAGAGAAAGAGAGACAGAGGGGGAGAGAGAGAAGATAGAAAAAGAGGGAGAGAGAGGACAGAGGAGAGAGAGAAGATAGAAAAAGAGAGAGAGAAAACAGAGAGGGGAGAGAGAAGATAGAGAAAGAGAGGAGGGGGGAGAGAGAAGATAGAAAAAGAAGGACAGAGAGAAGACAAAGGAGAGAGAGAAGATAGAAAAAGAGGGAGAGAGAGAGAGAAGACAGAGAGGGGAGAGAGAGAAGATAGAGAAAGGAGAGAGAGAGAGAGAGAGAGAGAGAGAAAGAGAGAGAGAGAGAGAGAGAGAGAGAGAACAGTGTCATGAAACCCCAAAGAGGAGAAAATGTTGAAAAGAAGGGGAGTGGCAGTGTCAAATGCTTAAGAGATGTCGAGAAGGATAAGGATTAGGAAAAGACCATTAGATTTGGAAATTAAGGCTTTATTGGTAGCTCTAGAGAGGTCAAGTTCAACTAAATGATGAGGTTGAAGGGGTTTAGAAGAGAGAGAAGTAGAGGCTCCAGACATAGGTGGTATTTTTAAGGCATTTAGCTAAGGAAAAGGAAAGTAGATAGTTAGCAAGAAGGATTCTTCTGAGGATGGAGAAAACACAGGTGTATTTTTAGGGTGCAAGAAAGGAAAATTAGGACATAGAATGTCAGAGTTAAAAAAGACCTTATAGACCATCTAGTCTCCCCACTCCCATTTTACAGAGGAAGAAACTGAGACAAAGTTTCTTGAGAAAAGTGACTTATCCAAAGTTATAGAGTTCATTGGTGAAAAAATCAGGACTAAAATTGGATCCTGCTCTCTCCTTTGACTGACTCAGCTTCATCCCATGTCACTTAGAATATAATTAATTGCTTTCTTTTCCATAACCAGTAAAGAAAAATCCAAGATTTCCTCATGAACAAAGAGACTGAATTTTCAGCCAAAGAACCTGGACCCCTTCTCACAGTGAAAAAGCCAGGGACTCCTTCACAACAAGCCTGAGTCTCTATTTAGTCAGCCAGGGAGCCGTTCAGAGAAAAGAACTTTGACTCACCCACTGCCAAAGCCAGGTGAATTTTGGGGCCAGGGCACAAATCCATCTCTTCCGACGTCTAGTCTGAAAGGAATCTTGCCACTATGTTATAACGCCTTCCTTTATGTGACCATGAAAGAGTGGTTATAGGACAGGAAAAGAACACTGAATTGGGAGTAAGGAAGTCTAAGTTCTAGTTTTGCTTGGATCACAAACTGGTTCCATCAAACAATTCATCACAAATATTTTTTATTCACCTATTATGTCCTAGATATGATATGTAGGGGGCACAGTGGATGGGTCATTGGACTTGGAATCAGCAAGACTCGTCTTCATTAGTTCAAATATGGCCTCAGACACTTACTAGCTGTGTGACCAGTCACTTAACTCTGTTTACCTCAGTTTTCTCATCTATAAAATGAGTCAGAGAAGGAAATGGCAAACCACTTCACTTATATGTATAATTATATGTATATTCAATCTGGAAAAACTGGGCTTAGATTCAAGTCTCTAGTGCCATGTTTTACATGAAGCCTTTCCTGATCCTTCTGGATGCTAATGCTTTCCTCCTGCTGAAATGACCTCCCAGAAAGCCATAATGTATAATCTAGTAAGTCTCCCATATGCTCAGAGGGGATGGGATTCATGGACCATTTGCTCTGGCTCTATGTAGATGAACATGTCCATTGATCTCTTGCTGAGGAAATACCGATCACATGATCTACTGTGGGGAAAGTTTCTTCCTGACCTTGTGGCCAATCATCTTTAATGCACCCAATTTACAGGGACTGATCCAGAGTTACTAGGTTATGCATGTCCTTTAACAAGGGGCCAAAGCATGTGATGAATACAGAGAAGTATGGAAAGATCTATATTAACTGATGCAAAGTGAAGTAAGCAAAGTGAAGAAAACACAATGACTGCAACAATGTAAGTGGAAAGAAGAGTCTCATACAAAAAAATCAAAAGTGAATTAACTAAATTACCTAGATCCAGCAGGATTAAAAGAAAGAAATATGAGAGGATACCCCCAACCCATCCCCTTGGGGAGTTGGGAGGTTCACACATGTTTCATATTGTACATGTTTTCAGACCTTTTTAATGGATTGCTTGATGGTGCTGATTTTTTTCCTTTTTTGTTGTCTTTAAAAGGTATTATGTAGGATGGCTTTCTGGGAGGGGGAAGAGGAAGAATAATGGGGGAAACAGGTGATATGAAAAATATAAGATTTCAATAAAAAGCTTACTATTTAAAAAAAAGAAACTAGAGCCCATGCTCAGCTACATAGGAAGTGCTTTAATCTAGCAGATGTGTGTGGGGAGTGATGGAGGGGATATCTTTTATTATTCCTATTGAGTATGTATGTTTAAAATATACAGAAAAGTAAACAGAAGATCATTTCAGCAGGAGGAAAGCATTAGCATCTAGAATAGTGGTTCTCAACCTGTGGGTCACGATGCCTTTGGGGGTCAAACGACCCTTTCAGAGGGGTCACAGGGGTCCCCTAAGACCATCAGAAAACACATATTTCTGATAGTCTTAGGAACTGAGACACTGCTCCTCTATCTGTCTCCAGGAGGTTCTGCCCACATGCAAATTCACCCACATACCAGTATTAAAGGAAGGTTGAGAACCACTGAGCTAAAAGGATCAGGGAAGGCTTCATGTAAAACATGGCACTGGAGACTTGAATCTAAGATGATGAATAAAAGTTCATGAAGGAGCCCAGTTTTTCCACATATGCTCCAGGCAGGAGTATGCTGGAGCCAGTTCTAAATGGCTTCAGAGCCAACTGATACCTTTTCAGTAGGAGAACGTGCGCCTCAGAAATCAGCAAACCAGGGCCTGGTTTGTTGTTTTGTCAATTGTCTAGACTTGAGAAAGTGGTGGAGAAAATGCTAATAACAGACTAAATTGAAAAGTGCGTCTTGTGGAGAGTCTGTTGTTAAATATGTACCAGCACACACCTGCTTAAAAGGCACAACCAGACTGAATAATAACCAAGAAATCACAAGTATCATTACCTAGCCTAGGAAGAAGACTACAATTACTGAAAGCAGTATCCCACAAAAGGAACCGTGGCAAACAGGTGAACAGGTAGGAAATTTGCCAGAACTCTGACCAGATACTCTCCAGAGGTGCCTGAAGCCTTCAGCATCCCAACCAGGAACCTTCTTGGGGGCAGAAGCCGAGAGGGGTCTAACAAGAAAGCTCCATTGCATTCTCCCCGAAGAGATTCTAGGGCAAGGGATTCCTAACTTTTTTTCTTTGTTCATGGGACTCTTTTGAAGCCTAAGGAAGCCATGAACTCCTTCCTGGAAAAATGTTTTAAATTTATAAAATAAGATATGTTGCATTGCAAAGGAAACCAGTTAAAACATAGTTAGCAAAGATCCAAATGCACAGACTCTAGGTTAAGAATCCCTTCTTCAAGGGGTGGCTAGGTGGTGCAATGAATAGAGCACCGGCCCTGGAGTCAGGAGGACCTGAGTTCAAATCCAGCCTCAGATACTTAACACTTATTAACCATGTAACCTTGGACAAATCACTTAACCCCAATTGCCCCTCCAAAAAAGGGCAAAAAAAGAATCCCTTCCTCAGAGAAATCTAAAGACTGTAGTGCTTTGACTCAGAACAATACAAGGAGTTCCAAAGACTATAACACTGTAACCCAGGACAACCCAGAGCACTCTTGAAACCTGGCATCTCTGAGTTTAGGTACACATACCAACAGAAGTAAGCCAGTACCAAGAGTCCACTAAATCTAGGTCAAGAACAAACAGAACCTGACACCACCACCCCCAACCAAAAGTAGACAAGGGAATCAACCTTGGCTCTGTACAAAGTCACAAACTAGGAACTGAAGCTGGATATATGAGTAAAAAAATAAAAGGAAGACACTTAGCACTATAAAGAAATAGTATGGGTCAAGAGACATCCAAGAGGTTAAACCTAGAGGGAAAGATCAACTCTATAACAAGTACAAGCAGTCTCAAGAGGGGAAATGGCTTGGCCACCAGGACCCCAAGAGTGGCCTATGTAAATAAAACAAGATTTTAAAATAAAATGATAAATGAAATAAGAGTTCTAGAGGAAAGAATGTAACACAGTATGGCAGAAGTGAAATATAGAACAACATTTCACACTATATACCAGAGGTGGAACACCTATAGCCTAGAGTATACATGTGGCACTCTAAGTCCTCGAGTATTATCCTTTGACTAAATCCAAACTTCACAAAACAAATCCCCTTACTAAAAGGATTTGTTTTGTAAAACTTGGACTCAGTTAAAAAGCTAAACACAAGGACCTAGAAGGCCACATGTAGCCTTGAGGCTGCAGAATCCCCACCTCTGCCATATGCCAAGATAAGGACAAAATGGGTACATAAGCAAATTAGGAGAGCAAGGAAGAATTTACCTGTCAGATCTATGGAGAAGGGAAGAATTTATGACCAAACAATAGATAGATAATATTATGAAATACAAAATGGTTACATTTAATTTAAAAGTTTTTGCACAAATGAAAGCAATGCAACCAAGATTAGAAGGAAAGCAGAAAGCTGGGGAGATCATTTTTACAGCCAGTTCTTCTAATAAAGCCCTCATTTCTCAAATATATAGAAAACTGAGTCAAATTTATAAGAATACAATATCATTCCCCAACTAATAAATGATCAAAAGAACAGGCAGTTTTCAAATGAAGAAATTAGTTATCTATAGTCATATAAAAATGCTCTAAATAACTATTGATTAGAGAAATGCACATCAAAACACTCGGAGGTACCATCTCACACCTATCAGATTGTCTTGTGTGACAGAAAAGGAAAATGATAAATGTTGGAAGGGATATGGGAAAATTGGGACATTAATGCATTGTTGGTGGAGTTGTGAACTGACCCAACCATTCTGGAGAGTAATTTGCAACTATGCCCAAAGGGTTATAAAACTGTATATACCCTTGGATCCAAAAATACCACTTCTAGGTCCGTATCCCAAAGAGGTCATAAAAAAGGAGAAAAGGACTCACGTGTGCAAAAATATTTATAGCAGCTGTTTTTGTAGTGGCAAAGAATTGAAAATTGAAGGGATGCCCATCAGTTGGGGAATGAATGAACAAGTAATGGAATACTATTGTGCTATAAGAAATGATGAGCAAATAAACTTCAGAAATACCTGGAAATATTTCCATGAACTGATGCTGAGGGAAGCAAGCAGAACCAGGAGAATAATGTGCACAGTAAGAGCAGCATTGTGCAATGACCAGCTTCTCAGCAATACAGTGATCCAAGACAAGTACAAAAGACTCATGATGGAAAATGCCATCCACATCCAGAGAAAGAACTGTGGAGTCTGAATGCAGATCGAAGCAGACTATTTCTTTTTTTTGCTTATGATTTTTTCCCTTTTGTTCTGATTCTTCTTTCACAACATGACTAATGTGGAAATATGTTTAACATGATTGTACATGTATAGCTTGTATCAAAGTACTTGCTGTTTTAGAGAAGTGGAAGGGGATTGAGGGAGGAAAATTTGGAACTCAAAATCTTATAAAAGTGAATGTTGAAAACTATCTTTACACATAACTGGAAAAAATAAGATACTTTTAAGTGGATAAAAAAATAAAAGATTGGAAAAAAACAAAAAACTAAATCCCATCTGGTCATTGTGTATGGTCCTTGTGATTATATTGCTGTAATAGGTTCAAGCTGTTTAAAGCCGTCACTTCCAGCTATAAAATTATTTGATTCCCCTCCCAAAATTTCCCAAGGTAATGCGTACAAACCATAGTTGATTGGTTCAGCCCTTTTCCTGTCCTTAGTTGCTCTGCCAGTCTGAACTTCGTGCCACATTTATCCATTTGCTTGAGTTTGCCAGAGTCTTAGAGGCCTGAAGACTTGGGCAGCACTCTTCTGGTTTCTACCTTACCAATGCTCTTTGCAGCTGAGACTTCCCCAGCAGGCTCAGGTATGAGCTGGAGAGACAGCTGGGCTCCTGTTAACGAGGTGTCCACAGATGTCGTTGACGAGATGTCAGCAAACGTGATTAAATAAGGACATAAATGTCAGTCACACCAGGACCCAAGCCCCAGCTGGTTTCCGGGGCAGGAGACCCGAGACATATATCTTCATTCCCTCCATTGTAGGAGTCAATCATTTGACAGCAAAGATCAAGTGCCCCCTGGAATCTGAAGCCCTGTCCAAGCCATGGCAGCAGGTTACAGGAGGTGGATGGAAAGGAGCCCAGGGACCTAGTCCTAATCCAGAATCTCCCCAGTTCAATAGCCAAGTAATGCTTCTCTCTTTGAGCCCCAATTAATTCATCTGAAAAATGAGTAATGATGTTAGACTTGGAGTCAGGAAGGCATGAGTTCAAATCTTGCCTCAGGCACTTCTTAGCTGTGTGATCTGTGTATGTATTTACGTATGTATACACATGGATACATAAAACACCCTGCTTACATAGAGAAATATTTATGCTATGAATGCATTTTATACATAAACTATTTTTCTACATATGCAGAGTGTTTTATATATCTGCACGTATACATATGTGTGTTTACACACACACACACGCACGTGCGTGCACACACAGGGCAGTGAGATGGTGTGATAGAGCACCAGGCTTTAAGTCAAGAAGATTCAAATTCTGAGTTCACTCACTAGCTGTGTGACCCTGGGCAAGTCACTTTACCCTGTTTGCCTCAGTTACTTTATCTGTAAAATGAGCTGGAGAAGGAAATGGCAAGCCGCTTCAGTATCTTTGCCAAGAAAATCCCAAATATGGTCATGAAGAGTCTGATAAAATAAACAAAAAAAATATGTACATAAAACACATATCTATACACATAAATGAATAGTTTTGCTATGGTTCAGTCTGAAATTCAGTTCAATTCGTTGTTGTTGAGTTCTAGGTTGCGTCTACCTATATATGTGTGTGTGTGTACATATATGCATATGTGTATGTATATGCATATGTATATATGTGTATATGTATGTGTGTGTCTATATATGTAAATCTTTAAGCTTTATAAAGAGCTTATTATCTCTTAGTATCTCTTATACTCCCAACAATCCCCTGAGGTAGATGCTATTATTATCTTCATTTTACAGATGAGGAAACTGAGGCCAAGGGAGACCAATTGACTTTCCCAGGGTCATTCATCTAGAAAGGATCAGATAATATCCGAAGGCAGGTCCTTCTCAAGCAAGACCAGAGCTCGCTCCACAGCGCCGCCTAGTGGTCTGTTGAAGTGGCAACTTTGTTTTCCTCTAGCTGTGTCATCCTGAACCGGTCATCACCTCTCTCCCCTGGCCTTTGTTCCCTCCCCTGTAAAATGGGGCTAATACTCCCTGCCCCATTAGATTAATATAAAAAGTGTTTTGTAGGGGTGGGGGGTAGGGTAAAGATGGGGAGAAAAATTGTAACTCAAAATCTTGTGGAAATGAATGTTGAAAACTAAAATAAAATTTTTAAAAAGAAAAGAAAAAGCGCTTTGTAAACTGTCACAGATATGCAAGCCATTGTGGCTGCCATGACTATACTATCATTACTAAGAATAATAATGATGACCATTGTGACAGTAGTAAAAGGGCCTGGCCTCTACTCCAAAGGGGCTGCTAGTCTTGCTTGAGAGAGGAACCCAAGGAGCATCCCCATGAGAGCCTGAAAGATTGAAAGACCAACACTTAATCAGCTATGGCTGTGTACACACACACACACACACACACACACACACACACACACACCCTGCTCTTCTGTAATAAAGGGCTCTGGGAGGGAGGGAGGCCTGAGAGGCAGGGAAAGCTCCCCGGTGTTGCTGGATCATCCACAGGATGGACCTGGAGTTGAACAGGAGGACAACAGTCTGGATTGCCTTTGAAAAATTACAAGATTCTTTTAATAACTCCCAAGCTTCTCTCTAAAACAAAGGCGAGAGGGAAGGAAGGGAAATTTAGAGTCACTCTAAGGGGAAGCCACCTGCCCTAGGAAATGGTGGGGAATCCAGACTGAGTATGGGGTGGGAAGCAGAGGTGTGTACAAAGAGCAGTCTGGGGAATCAAGAAGATGTGGCCACTGAGAACTCTGGTGGGTGAGGAAGAGTGAAGAGTCAAGGGTGCCTTTGAAGTTGTGAATCATGACCTCTAGGATAATGGGGGTATTCCAAAGGGGTGGAGGGAGGGAGAAGAGATCACAAGGCCGATGTGGACATGGTGAGTGTGGGATGCCTAGATGTCGGAAGTGTGGAGCTCAGGAGAAAGATTAGAACTGGATGCAGAGAGATGTTTGGGGTCATCCACATAGATATGATCATTAAACCTGTTGGAGCATGTAAGAGAAAGTATAAAGAGAAGAGGACCAAGGACAGCACCCCAAAGCAGGGGGAGAGGGTTGGATAAAGAACCAGCAAAGACTAAGAGCAGTGATTTGGGGAAAGAAGGAGGAAAATAAGCATTTATACAATACCTATGAAGTGCCAGGCACTGTGTTATAAGGAAGGATTTTTTACAAATATTGCCTCTTTTGATCATCAGAAAAAGGTGTTGTTATTTTGAAACTGAGGCAAACAGGGTCAAGTGACTTGCCAGAGTCACACAGTTAGTAAGTTTCTGAGGCTGGATTTGACCTCAGATCATCCTGACTCCAAGCCCATGTCTCTATGCTCTGTGTCATCTAGCTACCTCAACCAGAAAGTCAAGAAAAAAGGGCAGTATTGTAGAACCTAAGGGAGGAGAGAGAAGCAATGGGTGACCAGGTCTAGTATGGCGAAGACGGAGGAAAGACCATCACATTTAGCAGTTTGGAGAAGATAGATGAGACAGAAAGAGACCATGATACAGATGGAGGAAGACAGAGATGGAGACAGAGAAAGGCAAGAGACGAAGGGAGGGAAGGGGAGAGAGAAAAGGGGAGAAAGAGACAGAGGGAGGAGAGAAAAAGAGAGGGAAAGAGGAGAGAAGGAGAGGAGAGAGGGAAAAAAGAAGAGAAGGAAAAGAGAGGGAGAAAGAAGAAAGAGAAAGGAGAAGGGAGAAGAGAAATAAAAAGGGAGAAGGAGGAGCCAGAGGGAGGGAGAGACAGAGTGGGTAGAGGAGGAACAGGCAGACAGAGCCAGAAGGAGAGGGAAAGGAAGGAGAATCATGTACTTTCAATTGACCCCTGTGTATTTGTCCTAGCTTGAATTGGCCCAGTGGCTCAGACTGCCTGGCTCTCCCACTGGCCCCTAACCTGCTGGGTGAGACTGATCAAGTCACTAGGCTCAAATCTTCTCTCCAGCAAAATGAAGGAATTGACCTAGGTCACAGAAAGGGCCTCAAAGACCATCTCTAATCTGACTCTTCCATTTTACAAATGAGGAAACTGAGGCCAGAGAAGTAAAAGGACTTGCCCAAGTCTTTTTGAACCCAGTGGTCTTTCTGTACTGTGCTCCATGGTTTTCTCTTGCTCCCCAAGGTCCCTTGTAACATGGACTTGTGCTCTAAGGTTCTTCCTCATTCTGGTATATTTCACTCCTCTGGCTCTAAGGATTTGCTCCCCATTCCCTTTCAGTTCTCATACTCCATCACAGTCTTCTTGCTACAGCACTGTCTGTTCTAAGAGAGCCCATATTGCTCTAACAAGCTCTGTTCTACCATTCTTCCCAAGCGGAGGAGACTTCCAGTTCTGAGACTCTGTGTGATTCTGGGCCCCTGAGCTTCCTAAGGCACACGCATCACTGTGTGCCCTGAAAGGGTTAACTCCTCCTCCTGTCCCTGGGCCACCCCTGCTGTTTGGCCTCCTTATGAGGAACAGACTATGGCCCTCAGTAGCAGAGCTGCTCTTTTTTGCTTGGAGGATCTCTGGGAATGAAAGGCCCGTGTTCCAGATATTAAATTACTCATAAAATATTTGGCCTCTCCCCCAGGCGTCGGCAGCCAGCCTCTAGGGGCTCCCCAGCGCCAGGCAGGCCCACTGGCCACCTCCAGCCACTGGGTCACAGTCTCCAATTGTGGGTAATAGCAAACCAGAATTCATACAGAATGAGCTTCTAACTGAACAGAGGGAGCAGCTTCTGTGGGCAAAATGGGGCATCTGGAAGCCAGGAACAGGAGGAATGAGGCCCCCCTAGAGCCCCAGAGGTTAGGGAGGAGGGGAACCAATACCAACAGAAGGGCTCTGCTCCTCCCCACCCCCACCACCATTCCCCCTCAGCCCCCCCACAGGCTCATATACATACATATATATAAAATACACACATACATGTATATATGTACACATGTATATACATTACACACATGCATACACACGTATGTGTACATGTGCACATATGCACATGCACATACATGTATGTACACACTCATATACCCATACTCACACATACATACATATACACACTCCTTAAATAATCTGGCCCCTGCTCTAGTTCCCCAGTTTTGCTCTTGACCCAGAGGTCCCCAAGACTGAGAACAGGCGAGGGAAGCCTCAGAGACACACTAAGAGTTAAGATCACTGCATTTGAAGTCAAAGGACATGGGTTCAAATCCTGACTCCATTGTTTATTGTCTGTGTTGCGTTAAACAAATAACTTCTTATCTCTGGCCATCAGTTTCAGACTTTCCGAGAATTGAACTTGTTGGTCCTAAGAACCCTAAGAATCCAGTGAGACTAAGATTGCTACCCAGTTCATCACTGTGCCTGTCCCTCCTCTCCAGGCCTCCTGATGTGCAAAGGGGCCATGCCCGAGATGCTGAAGGGTAATGGATGGATGCCCTGCCATGGGGACCTGGAGCCCAGAGCCCTCCCCATATGCCAGCCCCTCGGGCAGAGCCATCTGTGACCTAGAATCTCCCACCATTGAGGAGGGGGGAACATTCTCTCTTCTCTGCCTCTCATCCCCCTCAACCAAGTTACCATGGGGACTACAATAGGGGGATGGGGTGGTCAGACTGTGCTTCTCTCCAGGCTACCCAGCATTCCAGCTGCCCATCTTCTCAGTTCCTTTGATTTCTGCTTACTCTGCTCTTTTTCATGGAGCAGCTTAAGTTCTCTGGAGGTCTTTCTGGGCATTCCCCTGCTCTCAGGTTGAGGATATACCAAGTCTGTCCTGGAAGACCCTCGAACCACAATTCCAAGGAGGTTATTAATACAGCAGGATGAAGAGCATCACAGAAAGGTCAATATGGTGCTGGATCTGGAGCCAGGAAGAGCCAAGATCAAGTCCTGCCTCTGAGACTTAGATGTGTGAACATGGACAATAACGACAACATTTCTATAGTCCAGTAAGATTCGTAAATGGATTGGCACATGCTGTCTCATTTGAGCCTCACAGCACTGGGCAGTTGTCGTCATGGTTGTTCAGTTGTTTACGGTTGTGTCTAACTTTCTGTGACCTTATTTGAGGTTTTCTTGACAAAGATCCTGGAATGGTTTGCCATTTCCTTCTCCAGTTCATTTGACAGATGAGGAATCAGGGTTAAGTGACTCGCCCAGGGTCACACAACTAGTAAGTGTCTGAGGCCAGATTTGACCTCAGGTCCTCCCAACTCCAGGCTCTATCTGCACCAGCTAGCTGCCCTACAACCCTGGAAGGAAGGTGCTATTATTACTCCCACTTCATGGAGGAGGCAGCTTAAGTGACTTATCCAGGGTCACATAGCTGAAAAGTATGTGAAGCAGGATTTGAATTCAGGTCTTTCCAATTCCAAGTCTAGAATATTACTCACTACTCCACCAGTCTATACTTAACCACTCCAAGCATCAGTTTCCTCAACTATAGAAAGGAGAAAGTAGTAGCTACCTCAACAGGGATGCTGTGAGACCCAGATGAAACAATGGCTAAAGTTTTGCAACCCTTAATGCACTCTCTGTGTCAGATTTTATTATCGAATGAGCATCACAGAGCCTCCAAATTGGAAGAGACAGAAGAGGAATCATTGTACAGTAGATAAAGGTTTGGGCTTAGAGACAAGAATATCTGGGGTCAAATTCCACCTTCACCACCTATTTTTAGTGCCACCCTGAGTGGTCATTTGTCCCAAGCAGTAACCTAGGACTTGTCTACTTACTTACAGTGGTTCTTGCCAGTTTAGAGAATTTTATTCTTGAGACTTCCTTATCCCTCCTATACCAACTTCTCCTGTAGAATTTCAGGCCATGGGCTCTTATCTATCCTTCCTCTTAATCCTTTGAAGTCTATTCTCCTGAAATTTAGGGGGCCCAGCTTTCCTCTTCCCCATCATAAATTCTAAAATGGAGTGATCACTTCCCCCACAAGTTTCTCATCATTTCTTCCCCAGCAGCCAGTTTCCTTATCAGAGAACATCCCATCCATATCAATTTTTTTCCTTGACTTCTCTTGGGAAGGATATAATTATAATCAAGAGAAGTCAAGAAATTACTAGCTGATTTGCTTTAAGCAGAGAGTGTACCAACAAATGTTTGTATTGTTGAAGAGCCTGTCATTACTAGAACATGCTGCCATGGTAGAATTCTGATTTATTTCCAAAATTAATCATCTATTTAATCTGTCTGTCAAGGTGGTCTGTAGTATAGTCTCTGACAATATCACTTGTGTTTCTGTTGATCTGCCCCCAAAATTCTCTATCCTGCATCTCAGATTCATGGATATGCTCACATTTATCAATCAATCAACAAGCATTAATGAAGTATCTATCCTATGCCAAGAATTTACCCACTGTCCCTGTTGCCTGGATTGTTTTCCCTCCTCTTCCCAACATCCTGGCTTCCCTCAAGGATCAACACAAATGGGGTAGCTAGCACCAGCCCTGGAGTTAGGAGGACCTGTGTTCAAATCTGGCCTCAGACACTGACACTCAGACACTTGACACTAGCTGTGTGACCTTGGGCAAGTCACTTAATCCCAATTATCTTCCCTTCCCCCCTCCAAAAAAAACAAAAAACAAAAACAAAAGAAACAGCTCAAATCCCACCTTCTTCAAGAGGCTTTTCCTGATCTCCCAAGTGGTTAATGGCTTCCTTCTGAGACTACCTTTCTTCCTTCCTTCCTCCCTCCCTCCCTTCCTCCCTTCCTTCCTTCCTCCCTC
>CM053596.1:44384973-44404458 GCA_028646575.1 Pseudocheirus occidentalis
TCTTTCCTCCCTCCCTCCCTTCCTTCCTCCCTCCCTTTCTTCCTTCTTCCATCCTTCCTGACAGTATATTAGGTTTATCATCTTCATAGATCATAAAACCATAGATTTGAAGCCAGCAGGGACTTTGAAGATGACAAAATCCAACTCCTTCACTACATAGATGCGAAAACTGAGGCTGAGAAAGGTTAAGTGACTTGCCCAAAGCCAATAAGTACCTGAGGCAGAATGTGAACACAGGTGTCCCTGGTTCCCAGCCCAACACTCTATAACCACTGCACCACCTGGCTGCTTCTACAGCTCATGCTCACACTCAGAATATCTTACCTTTGCATGGTCCCATCTCCTCACACAGGTTCTAATTGTTTGTTTGAAGTTGACTCCTTAAAGAAGAAGCCTGGTTTGTTGCCTTTCAATGACTTCCTTGGCATTCTGGGTATGGGGATAACAGAACAGGTCTCAGAGACCCTTGTAAACCAAGCTTCCCTGTGTATGCTAACCCTGGCAGGGTACATAATGGCTCTCTTCTCATGGACACTCCTTATCCTAACCACAGATTAGTGAAAGGCAAGGCAATCAGGCTTAAGTGACTTGCCCAGTGTCACATATCTAGTAAATATCAAGTGTCTGAGGTCAGATTTGAACTCAGGTCCTCCTGACTACAGGGCCAGTGCTCTATCCACTATGCCACCTAGCTACCCCCTCTCAGCACAGACTCTTAAGCACTCACAGTAGTGGTTGTCAACTTTTAATACAAAAAGAAGTATAAAAATGTGTGAAAGGGCTTTAATTACAGTGAAAAAAAAACCCTAACTCTAGAGACAGAGAGGACCCAGTTCTAAGTCCACCTCTGACATTTCTTGTGCGGTTTTTAGCAGCTTGTTTATCTTTTTTGGGCTTCTGTGTCCTCATCTGTCCCAGCTCTCAAGGTGATCACAGTCTAATGGGGGAGACCAATCAATCAAACAATCAATAAACATTTGTTGAGAGCCTACTATGTGCTAGGCACTGTGCTACAACCTGGGGGTACAAAAAGAGGCAAAGGACAGACCCTGCACTCGCAATCTAATGGGGGAGACCAATCAATCTATCAATCAACATTTATTATTTATTTGGAAGGGACTCTAAATAACATCAACTCCAACAGGCTTATTTTGCAAATAAGGAAACTGAGGCCCAAGAGAGAAAATAACTCTTCTAAGATCATGCAGCAAGATTTGAACCTGGGTGCCTACTATGTGCCAGGCACTGTGCTCCACTCTGTGGATACAAAAAGAGACAAAGGACAGTCCCAGCCCTCAAGGAGCTTATAATCTAATGGAGGAGACAACATGCACACAATACACACACACACACACACACACACTCACACTACAAACATATACAAAATCCATACCAAAGCAAGCTGTATACAGGATAAATAGGAAATAAATGGCCAAGGGAGTGCACTGGAATTATAGAAGTGGGAATTTTTAGTTGGAACTTGAAGGACATCAGGGAGGCCAGGAAATGAAGATGAGGAGGGGGAGCATTCCAGCCACGGGGAAGAGTCAGAGGAAATGCCCAGCGCTGAGAGACAGAGCGCCATATCAGTGGGACAGTCAAGAGGCCAGTGTCATTGGATAGAAGAGTCATTGAATGGAAGGAAGGAAGGTGTGGAGACATTGGACGTACACAGCACTGTGTCCACATGAGAGAAGAGAGAAATAATTAAGAGAGGTAGACAATGAGTACTTGTGAAAATATATGTGGCAGAAATAGAAAGTGAATAATTACAAATATCTACAAAGGAGTTAAAAGCGAACTTATTTGAGAGGGTTGATGCTAGCAACTGTAGCAATCAGGGAAGGCTTCATGCAGAAGCCAGTGGTCCTCATTCCAGATCAATGTCTTTTATGATCTAATCTGTGAGTAACTAACTCCCGGTGTAGGGCAGCTAAGTGCTGCAGTGGTCTGAGTCCTAGGTTTGGAGTCAGGAAAACTCATCTTGAGTTCAAATCTGGCCTCAGACTCCTACAAGTTGTGTGACCCTTCAGCCTGTTTGCCTCTATCTCCTCATCTGTTAAATGAGGTGGAGAAGGAAATGGCAAACTATTCCAGTATCTTTGCTAAGAAAACCCCAAATGGGGCCACAAAGAATCAGACACCTGAATGACCAAACAACCTCAAACTCCGGGTGTGGGAATTCTTTCTACCCACAAAGATCATATCTCATCTCTGGTTTAGGAAAGAAAGGGAGTTGCTTGGAGAACGTGGAGATTAAGTGTCTTGCCGAGGGACACACAGCTAGACTGGAGGGGGAGGGAGGGCGATGGGGAGGATCTAGAGAGCTGTGTTCAAGTATCTGGAGGACAGTTCTGTGAAGGAAAGATTAGGCTTGTTCAGTTTGGCCCCAGACAGCAAAACCAGGAGTGGTGATAAGAAGTTGGATAGAGTACACTGGAGCTTTATAAGGAAAAGTCTCTTCCCCCTGAAAGCTGTCCCAGCGTGGACCAGCCTGGGCTTCCTTGGTGGGCTCTCCCTCCTTGGAGGTCTTCAAACAAAGTCTGGACAACTGCTTATCACATACACTAAAGTAGAAATTCCTTCTCTAAATGGCCCAAACAAGATAGCAGGGAGATCCTTTATAACAATGAAATTCTGGAATTCTATAATCCCAGAGGTAGGATTTCAACCTGAATCTTCCTAACTCCAAGTTTATACTTAACAAAATCATAGATTTCGATTGCTTTGGAAAGGGAAAGGATTTTGGAACTCATCTACCCCAATTCTTCATTTTGCAGATGAGGAAACTGAGTCTGAGAGAAGCTAAGAGATTTGCCAAGAATCACAGCATTGATGTCAGAGACAGGATTTGAACCCAATTTTTCCTGACTATAAGTCCAGTGTTCTAGACAGTGCACCATGCTGCTTCTATGTTTAAAAAAGGAGGAGGAGAGGGACAAATATGTCTGCTTAAATAACTCAACTTAACAGAACTCTAAAAAGAGATGATACTTTAGAATGTCCTTTTTTTAATGGATAATTCCCATTTCCTTGGGGCAGCCCAGAGTCAGGAAGACTCAACTTCCTGAGTTCAAATCTCGCCTCAGACACTTGCTAGCTGAGTGACCCTGGGTAAGTCACTTAACCCTGTCTGCCTCAGTTTCTTCATCTGTAAAGTGAATGGAGGAGGAAATGGCAAAGCAATACAGGATCTCTGCCAAGAAAACCCCAGATGGAGTCACGGAGAACCAGACGTGACTGAAACAAGTGAACGATAATAACCCATTTCCTTAGTGTTCTAAGGGGTCTATAAAATGCCTTCCTCCACACAAACCTCTGAGGAATATGGTGCCTGTGTTATTATCCCTATTTTATAGATAAAAGAAACTGAGACTCAGACGAGAAAGGACTTACAAAGCCCACAGCAATCTCAGTGCAGAGGCCAAGGCTCTCCTCCAGGTCTCTGAAAACCAAATGAGGCTCTTTTCTTTTTTTTTTTTTTTCTTTAACGTGTGCACTTTTATTTGAACTGGTCTTAAGTCAGTGTACAGGTAAAGCTCCTCCCTTCCCCCAAGTACTGGCACCAATCTCAAAACTCGCAGGGAGACTATGAAAGTCCCAAATGAGGCTCTTTTCAACAGCTTACTACCCTGCCTCTCAGGGCTATCCTGATGGACGCCTTGTACTGGACTCTGAGGACTCTGGAGGAGACAGAGAGGCTGACACCTCCCGGTACCTCTGCCTCACTTAAACCCAATTCACTTGCAAATCAAGACATCACCCTCCCGACGTCTTTGGTCCTCTGAGAAAGAAGGATAAACAACCGCAACACTGCCTCTCAACAAACATCTGTATGTCCTTCCTCCATAATCTAGTAACTCCCAGTTTCTTTCCCACTTTCACCCCAGGGCTTAGCCTAGAAGAGAAACCAAACCCTTTTTTTCCAGGTTTTTGCAATCAAAGCCCCACACCAGAGGTTTTCTGAAGCTTCCAACAGTACTCTAAAACAAAGCCTTAGTTTGTCTCCCAGTCTAAAGCCTCCTTTCAGGGTGGCTAGGTGGTGCAGTGAATAGAGTACTGACCCTAGAGTCAGGAAGACCTGAGTTCAAATCCTATCTCAGACATTTAACACTTTGGTAGCCATGTGACCTTGGGCAAGTCACTTAACCCCAATTGCCCTGCATCCCCCCCTCCAAAAAGCAAAAAAAAAAAAATTTAAAAGAAGGTAAAGCTTCCTTTCTCAGTCCTTTGCTTTCTGAGCTAACTGGAGGAGAAGGAAACACCAATGGTGGAAAAGTATGATGGTGTTGCCACCCCATAGCCACCTCTGTGGCTCCTTGTTCTAGCATCTTTCTCCCCAGGAGGAACCTGAATGGCATCCCTCTGCCCGAAATGAACAAAATCCAAGTTTCTACAGTCTGAAAAGAGTACTTTTCAACTCTGCTCTCAAAGGGGCCTTTGCCCCATCACATGCACTATTCCAGGCAAGTGGTCCTAGATACCTGCCTAGCTGTCCCTCAATCTCATTCTGCCCTCTTGGGTTCAACCTCCACTCTTGTATATTCCCATCCCATGCTACCTCCAGTCCCCCAAGTCTAGCCTGAGATATACCTTTTTGGGGGGGAGGGGGATCAATCAAGGTTAAATGACTTGCCCAAGGTCGCAGATCTAGGAAGTATCTGGGGTCAAATTTGAACTCAGGTCCCCTGACTCCAGGGCCAGTACTCTATCTACTGTATAACCTGGTGACTCCATAAGACATACTTTCTCATTATCTCCACATGGGAAAATATTTTTTTACAAGGCCAGGCTTAATCACCACATTTTTAAAGAGGTTTCCCTCTCCCACTCAGTCTTCCCCCTCCATCCACCCCCACACCCACTTTATTTCCTTCTTATCCACGAGTTGAAAGTGATGAATACTTCCTCTAATCTCTAATGCCTATGCTTGTCCCCAGCCCTATGCCCTCAGGCCCCGATGGATAGAGGACTGGAACTAGAATTAGGAAGACCTGGGATCAAATCCTGCCACAAACACTTCCTAGCTATATATGTGACGACTCTTGGGTATTGGTTCGTCTCCTATGTACTCATCACACTTTAACTTGTATCCTCCTTATCTGTGTGGATGTCTTCTCAACCCACTAACCCCCTCCTGTAGAAGCTTCTTAGCTTCCCTGATGACAGGCACTATTTTTTCTTCATATCCCTAGTACCTCCACAGTGGTCACACATAATGCTTGTTAAGTTGACTAGAGACCCCTTTTAGAGATAAGTATATTGAGGCCCCCCAAAATCAAGGGACTTGTCCAGATTCAAAGAGCTAGTTAAGAGTAGAGCCCAGATTCAAATCCAGTGGTCCTGACTCCCAGGATTCCTTCCAACATATATCACCAGGTGTCTTTAAATGTTAGAGTTTAAAAGCTTTGAAGTGAAAGAACCTAAGTTCCTTATTTTATAAGTGAAAGATCTCTAATTAGCTAATTAGCTAATCACCCTGCTATGCCCAACTCTGGCTAACCTTCCTTAGGCTTTCTTCTACTATCCAGGCAACTTGTCCATCTTAACCACAGGCTATTGGCTGCCTTACATTATACAGTGAGAGAGAAATTTCTTATCATGATAATACAAAATAGTAGGTGTCTTTGGCAGGGGTCTAAGAATAAAGAATGTCGGGGGCAGAAGGGCCCTTAGAACACAGAATGTCAGAACTGGGAGGGTCTTAGAACAAGCAGCATCAGAGCTGGGAGAAGCCTTTGTTTGTAAAACTTTAGAATTTAGAAGGCAGAAAATTGGGGGGGGGGGAAACATTTGTAGACAGTTTCTCAGATAAAGGTCTCATATCTCAAATATATAGAGAACTTTATCAAAATTATAAGCATATGAGTCATTCTCTAATTGATGAATGATCCAAAGATATGAACAGGCAATTTTTGATGAAAAAATCAAAACTCTCTATAGCCATATTAAAAAATGCTTTAAATTGTTATTGATTAGAGAAATGCAAATTAAAACAACCCTGAGGTACCATTTCACACCTCTCAGATTGGTTAGAATAATAGAAAAGGTAAATGACAAATGTTGGAAGGGATGTGGAAAAATTGGGACACTAATACACTGTTGGTGGAAATGTGAACTAATCTAACCATTTTAGAGAGGAATCTGAAATGATGCCCAAAGACCCAGCAATACGACTATTAGTTCTGTCTCCCAAGGTGATCAGGAAAAAAGGAAAAGAGCCTATATATTCTAAAATATTTATAGCAGCTTCTATGCGGTAGCAAAGAACTGGAAATTGAGGGCATGCCCATCAATTGGGGAATAACTGAACAAGTTATAGCATATGATTATAATGGAATATTTCTGTGCTGTAAGAAACAATGAGCTGGCTGATTTTAGAAAAAACATGGAAAGACTTGCATAAAATAATGAAAAGTGTAGTGAGCAGAACAAGAGAACCTTGTATACAATAACAGCAACATTGTTTGAAGAATAATTGTCAACGACCAAGTTATTCTGAGTATCATAAATGCTCACCTTAACTACAAAGGATCTATGAAGGAAGATATTATGCACCTCCAGGGAAAGAGTTGATTAATAAAAGTATGCATGGAAGGGTTTTACATATATCTATAAATCTGTGTCAAATGGTGGCCTTCTCTAGTGTGGGGTGGGGAGGGAGGTGGAGAGACAGTTTGGAACTTAAAATGTAACAAAAAAAGTAAAGACAATTAGATCTTTAAAAAAATCTTGGAAGTCACTTAAAGCATAGAACTTAAAAAAAGACACATAGAACTTCAGAACTAGAACATGGAATGTCAGACCTAGAAAGGAACTTGGAACAGAAAGTGTTAGAACATAGAACACATAGCATCAGATCTATGAAGGACTTTAGCACACAGAACATAAAAGTTGAACAGCACCTTAAAACATAGGATGTGAAAACTAAAAAGTCTTTTAAAATATAGTGTCAGGGCTAGAAAAGGCTTTAGCGTATCTCAGCCACAAATTATCAGCCCTCAGAGATCATCTGCCCATGTCGTGGAGGAGAATGTCATGGAGCCCAGAGAGGGAAATGCTGTAATTTATCCCAAATCACCCAACTATATGGTCCAGACTAGAACTTGGGTCTCTCAGCTCCCAGGACTCTCTCCCTTACAACAGCTGCTTCTCCCCTATGCCCCAACCCATCAGACCCCGCCTTTCAGGCTTGCTGAAAGCCAGCATGGAGGCAGCCTCTGTCTGCTGAGCCTATACAAAGGGTGGGAAAGAAAAGGTCCGGACAAATCCTCTTAGGGTCTGGCTTGGTCTGTGTTTTCTCATTCCAGCCCCATCTGCTTCCCCAGGGAGCCGCCAAGGAGAGGGGCCTTTTGGCCCCCATAGCTCCAAAGCAAGCAAAACACACTGAAAGAATGAAAAGGGAGAAAGACTGAACCTGGAAATCCTAACAGCAAACAGGCTCCCAGGCTGGGAGGCCTTCGGGGGGGCGGGGGTAGGGGTGGAGGGTAGCCTCCAATCCCTCATGGCTGGAAGCAGACCGCAGGTTCAAAGTGCTGCCCTCAATAGGGGGCAGTGCCAACTTTTGCCCACACACCCTGCCCCAGTCTCAGCCTTCTTCTGGGTGCCCAGATCTGGCTGGCCCTCACACTATCTGTTAACAATAGCTGGGGTAGCCACAGAGATTTCTCTATCAGAGTTGTGAGGCAGGAGGGATCACTGTGAGCAGGGGTGGGGCACTTCATGGAGAAGGTGGAATTTGAGTTGAGGGCTTCATGTTGCTTGAATAGAGGGGCAGCTGGAGTGTGAACCTAAACTTAGATATCTGTGTAGGGATCTGGGCATGTCAAGAGTAGCACAAGTCAGCAAGGAAGTATCCATCCAATGAGTCTAATAAGGATCTTGGGATGTTTGTGAAGGAGTGTTGGTCTGTGTGATAAAGGGGGTGGAAGGGGACTTCTAGATTTGGAGCCAGGGGATCTGACACATTCTATCTATATCTACCCCCCCTTAACAAATCACCCACCCTTTCTGGGTCTCCATTTTCCCATCTGTAAAAAGGTGAGGTTAGAGCAGAAGCCCTCATCGGTCCCTTCCCTAAGTGAACGATTCTGTGATCACATAAAACTATAGGTGGCCCTGAGTGTCTGGGGTGAGTGTGTGTTTGGGAAGGAATGTTTACCTTTCAGGGTTGTCTATTGTGTTACTCTCAGTGACTATGCACCTGTGAGGAAGGCTTGTTTGTCTCTGTGTGTATATGTCTCTACAAGCCTGGGTGTTTGTCTTGTGTTCGTGTTTGTTCTGAGGACTGTTCCTGAATGTGTTCCTGAAACTGGATATGTGCTTTAAATTTAAATACGTGTCTAGGAGCATGTCTCTATGAGAGCATGTGTGTATAGGTCACAGCATAATAGCCAGCATTTATATAACGGGGTTTTTTTTTGAAGATTAACAAAACACCTTCCAAACGTTACCTCGCAAAAACCCTAAAAGGTAAATAGTTATTTTTTAATCTTCGTTTTACAGATAAGGCTGAGCAAGATTGAATTGCCCAGGGTCACATGACTATAAAGTATCTGAGCCAGGATTTGAACTCAGGTCTCCCCAACTCTAAGTACAGCTCTCCAGCTACTTCTCTAGACCCAGCTGCCTCAAACATTGGTCTGCATAGACCAAGAAGAGAGCCCTTTGTGAATTTGTGGGTATATATATGAGTTGGTGTATGTGAGTGTAAATGCATATATGTGAGTCTGCAGGTGGCTTTATATGCTTCTATGGGGATGGGTGACTGTGTGAAAGTGCACTCAGCAGATAAGCCTGTGTATTTGTGTGTATTATTGGATGTTGTCGTCACAACTCATGATTCCTTCCCAAGTCTGATCTCTTTCAGTCCCTGAGGGACACTGCTTTTGATAGTCCAAAGAAAGGCCTTGACAATGCTGTGCTCCCACCCTGGCCTTTCCCCTTATACTCATAGACCACTGAAGTTCTCCCTAGCTCAAACTTCCCAGAGAAGACACCCAGAGAAATATTCAATCAACCTACCTCTGCAGAGACATCCAGGAAACTATGGGGTGCTGGGAAGGGCACTGCATTTAGAGTCAAAAGACCTGGGCCTGGGGCAACTAGGTGGTTTAGTGAATAGAGCACCAGCCCTGGAGTCGGGAGGACCTGAGTTCAAACCTGACCTCAGATACTTAACACATTTACTAGCTGTGCGACCTTGGGGAAGTCACTTAAACCCAATTGCCCTGCCTTCTGCCCTCCAAAAACCACAAAAAGGAAAAGAAAAAGACCTGAGCCTAGAAGCACCTAGGTAGTACAGTGAATAGAGAGCAGTGACCCTGGGGTCAACAGGATCTGAGTTAAAATCCAGCCTCAACCACTTGAAAACACTTACTAGCTATGTGACCTTGGGCAAGTCACTTAACTCCAATTGCCTTGCCTTCTCCCCTCCAAAAAAAAAAATTTAACCCTGTTACCTATTACCTGTGTAAGTGTGTATGACCTTGAAAAGGACACATCCCTTCTCTAAGACTCACATGAGGCTTAGTTTACCCACATGTAATAAGAGAGGTTGTCTCAACAAAAGAGACCAATCCCAAGTTATTTCTCTTAAAAGAGTGACTTTCTCAAGTACTCAGCCTAGTGTTAGGAGACAGAAGTATACGCTTCTTCTCCACCATCAAGGAAATTACAGAATAGTGAGAAACCTAGTGGAGTATTTTCTGGTAGAGGCTCTAAGTGCCGTAGGAATTCAGAGAAAGGGGGAAATCAGAGTTATCTCCTTTCCTCCTGACTTTAATCACAAATATAGGCTAGATCAGTTGCCTATAGAGAGAAGAGGCTGGTGTTCATATCCCATCAGCTCTTGGGCCCAGTGTTTTATAGCATGGAGACAAAGTAGGAGGAGAAACCATAGCATGGACATGCAATAAGTAAGATGAGTCTATCATTAGCCATATCAGGAGTGGTTGGACTCTGACAGATGCAAAAAAATTTATAGAATGTGAAAGCTGGGAGGGGCCTTAGAACACAGGATGTCAGAGCTGGGAGGGCCCTTAGAACACAGGATGTCAGAGCTGGGAGGGCCCTTAGAACACAGGATGTCAGGGATGGGAGGGCCCTTAGAAGACAATATCAGTCTTAGACAAGAATGTCTGAATCAAAAAGGACCTCTGAACCATCTAGCCTAATCTCCTAATTTTACTGCAGAGTAAATTGAGACAAAATGGCTTCTCCCAAGTCATACAGTGGATTCGTGGCAGAGCTAGAAGGGGATCCTAGGTCTCCTGACTCCCCAGGCCATTGATTCTTTCCAGTAAACCACAAATGTTTCCCTTTTGGTCCATTCTAAATGCTGTGGAAACTTGAGGAAGGGGAAAGCCTTTGTTTACTTCTTCCTGCCTCTGACTCCCCCCAGCACAGGGCACTACAGTTGTTGAGGTTGGCCAGGACCGGGGTCTCCCAGGCAATTCTGGAGACCACCCTGTGCAAGGTTGTCTCTGATCAGGGGGTTGGTAAAGGCCTCAGGTGGTCCTTGAGATCAGTCAGGTGGCTCCCACATACCCTTTCACCCCACCTGCTCCATAGAGGGAATCTTGCCTGAGGCCCTGAAAGGGTTCCCCCTCCACTGGCTCCATGGAAGAACCCCACTCAGCTCTCCCTCCTCATCCTTGGCTCTCCTTCCCCGGCCCCTGCTTGGCTGACTTTGGGCTTGTACTCAGGCCTGGCTTTGATTACTGTAGTGTTTGCTTAGCATATGCTGGAAGGAATACAGCAACTCACACTCTTCCCAAGCTTCCCTCTTCTTATCCCCACACCCAACCACTCCCTCCCCTGCTACACACACACACACACACACACACACACACACACACACACACACACATACACATACACACACACATACACACACACACACGCACACATGCACACACACACACATACACATACACACACACACACACACACACACACACACACACACACACACACACCCCTTGCCACCATGCTCATGGACTCCAGAGACCTCAAACCTACCAGGAAGCTCCAACGAAGCCTTTCATTGTTTCTTAGGTTGGGACAATGTGCTTCAGTCTCTGCTATATTTACAGTCTTAGAATGGTCAAGCAGGATCTTAGAATATATCATATCAGAGCTGGAAAAGCCTGTAGAACACAGGATGTCAGGGCTAGGAGGGCCCTTAGAACCCAGAATGTCAGAGCTGGGAAGGTCCTTAGAGCATGGAATGTCAGAGCTAGGAAAGACCTTTGAACAAAGAATGTTACTTCATAGAATGCTAGATATGGAAGGCACCTTACGGTGCATACTGCTAAAGCTGAAAGGGGCCTTAGAGAATGTCTTGCTCAATTCACCCAATTTACAAATGTAATTCAATAGATGACTCATAGTCACATAATGAGCTCATGGCAGAGTCTGGAATCCAGATCTCCTGATGCAGGACAAAGAATAAATACAGCCCAAGATGGCAGGATCTCAGGGACTAATGTAGCAAACCCCACCCCCTACTCTATTTCCCCACAAAATCCCTCCCAATAACCTAGAAAATATAACAACCTGAATCCTGATGAGGAAATCCAAGAAAAAGTCAGAATGCCTCTTTTTTTTCCAGCTCAGGGTGGCTTAGGGAGACAAAGAGGTTTGTAGACACTGGGGATTGGGTTTAGCCGGGAGCATGTCACATGGAACATTCCAAAGATAGGAGAAGCTATGTGCCAAGGCAAGTGGAGGTCCCAGACCCATACCAGGGCATACCAGGGCACTGGAACAGGTGCAAACTAACACATTTGTTGCTCACTACTCAGTTCTGGGTCACAGATTCAGAGCAGACTGAGAAGGTAACCTATGTACACCCATTGTCCTCACAGTGAGGAGTAGGTTTAGAAGCAAGCAGCAACAATCTGGCTTAGATTAGAGGAGCAGAGCAAGGTTTCAGTTCTAGCTTCTAGCTCAATCTAAAACCTGCAGAGGAATAAGTAGGGTAGGAATTCCAGATCAGAGGGAAACCTCAAGTTCTATTGCTCTGAATCAACAGAGTCTCCCAGCTGCTAATAGGGACTGAGTTCAGCCACAGTCTATTGTTGCTCAGTCCCAAACCTAGTCAGGAATTTGCAGAGATTTGCTGGGGGGAGGGGGGCACAGAGCACAGCAATCAGGCTTTTGCCCTGTATAAGACCATTTTTGGAACACTCAGAGCTTTCAGATCCCTAGAATGAGATATTCCCAAGATCCTGGAACAACATAATACTCATTACCTCCAAGAAAACAGCAACAGGAGTAGCCCAGAATTTCCCTCCAAAAAGTGCCATAGAACCCAGCCCTAACATCAAGTCAGAAGTCAGAAAGTAGACTGGAACAGTGGGTAAACAACAAGAGTGAAAAAGAACCCTACCATAATGACCTATTCTGGTGGCAGAGATGCTCAAGACAAATAATAAAAGAAGAGAATGGTTCCAAAATATCTACAAGCAATGACTCAGAGAAAAACATAGCTTGGGCACAAACTCAACTAGAATTTCTGGCAGAGATGAAGCAAGAGTTTAAAAAGAAAGGAGTTGAAAATATTTTTGCCAACAAAATGAGAGTGCAGGAGGGGGGATGGAAAAGAGTGAGAGCTATGGAAGAGAGAAATTGGAAATGGGATTATCAGCTTGGCATAAAAGATACAAAACTTTGCCCAAGAAACAAACTCCCTGAAAATTACAATAGACCAAATGGAAGCCAATGACTCCATGAGGCAAGAAATACTAGAACAAAGTTAAATGACAGAAAAATAGAAGAAAATGTAAGCTATCTTAACATGAAAGCCTGGTAAATTGAGAAGAAAAAAAATTAAGAATCATCAGACTACTTGAAAGCCATAGACAAAAAAAGAGACTAGACATCCTGTTTCAAGAACTTTTAAAAGAAAACTGCCCCAATCTCTTTGAACCCTGGGAGCAAAGTGGAAATAGAAAGAATCTAGTCACCAAATACTGAAAGAAACCTTAAAATGAAAACTCCTAGGAACATGATAGCCAAAATCCATAGCTACTAAGCCAAAGGAAAAAAAATGCTGAAAGCAGTCAGAAAGAAAGAATTCAAGGGTAAATATGGAAGATATTTATCATGAGGCACAACTCACATTTAAGAGATAGTTTTACAAACTTTTTGAAGATAGACAAAGTATCCTCACCTATTTTCACCAGCATTTCCTACATATCCTATGTCGAATCATGGATTTAATCTAGAAAAGATTTTAGACATAACCACATAGAGAACCTTCACCAGACTAACAAAGGAGTCCATGACACACAAAAAGGTTAAGAACCTAAGAATTATTTCATGTGTCTTCTGTTCTGAACTAGATCATGTGCTCCTAGAGGTCAGAATATTAACCCTTCTTTTACCGCGCAAAGAACTCAACTGAGATTGGTGATCAATAAGTTCTTCGTAGGTGATTCAATAAAATCAGTAAGTTGAATGTGTATTCTTGCACTAATTAATAGCCACAATTTTAAGGTACTAGAGAGAGGAAAGGAATGAGCATTTACATGGTGTAAATTTACTGTGTGCCCTTGGGTACTATGATAAACACTTTATGAAAATTATTTCATTTCATCCTCACAACTCTGTGAGGTGGGCATTGTCATGATGCCCATTTTACAGTGGATACGGAACCAGGTCTGGAATCAGGAAGACTCATTTTCCTGAGTTCAAACCTGGCCTCAATCACTTACTAACTGTGTGACCCTGGTCAAGTCACTTCACCCTGTTTGCTTCAGTTTCCTTATCTGTAAAATGATTTAGAGAAGGAAATGGCAAATCACTCTAATATCTTTCCCAAGAAAACCCAAATGGGGTCGAAAAGAGTCAGACATGACTGGACAACAACAAATTTCCTGACTCCAGGCCCAGTGTTCTATCCACTACGTCACTCGGGTGTCCTGAGTTCTAATCCGACTTAAGCTGTAAGACCCTGGGCAAGTCACTTCACCTCTGCCTCAGAATTCTCAACAAAGTTCCTTCCTCTTAACAGTGAGAGAGGCAATGTAATTGTTATTATCTTAATTTTACAGATAAGGAGACTGAGGTTCAGAGGTATAAAGTGACTTAGAGAAAGTAATACAGCCAACATACAACTGAACTGAGACTCCATTCTATATCTTTGAACCTCAAATCCAGAGCTCTTTCCAATAATAATAATAATAATAATAATGAGCACTTAATGGGGGCTCGAGGTTCCCACAGTATTTCACATAGAACCAAGGCCAACTTGGTGGGAGAGATTAATAAAAGGACATGGATGACCTCTGTGGTCTCTAGCTCTTAAAGTCTGTGAAAGGAAGAGAGGTGAAGTAGAAAGAACAGTGAACTAAGGGGTCACAATCCCTGGGCTCTGAACTGCAGATCTTCTAGTATTAGACCCTTCCCCTCTCTGGGATGCTGCCTCCTCCCCTACAAAACGGGGGTGATAGACTAGATGGTTCCTGAGATTTCTTACGTATCTAACATTCTGCGTCTCTATTCTAACATTTTATATACCAAAGTCCTTTCTACAGCTAACAGTCTATTGTGCTAAGGTTCTTTCGAGCCCTGAAATACTGTGATCTAAAGCAACTAGAAGTGTCCCTAATCTCTGTCCTAAGACCCCTCCAGTTCTGACATTCCATGTTCTAAGACCCCTCCAGTTCTGATGTTCCATGTTCTAAGACCTCTCCAGTTCTGACATTCCATGTTCTAAGACCTCTCCAGTTCTGACATTACATATTCTAAGGTCTCTCCAACTCTGATCATCTATATCTGTGGTCCTTCCAGCTCCAGTCTTCTATGTTTTGATGTTTCTTCCAGTTCTAACAGTCTGTCTTCTAATATCCCATGCCCCCTTCCAGTTCTATCATTTTTATCTTTGATAACTCTCCTTTTTGGAGGTTTAGTCAACTCAAACACCCAAATGAATCTGTCCTCTCCTCAATTTATATGGTCCTTCCAAAGACACAATTCATCGCCCATCCACCCTTGCCCAAACTATGGGACTCTTGTCCTTGTTCTTCTGTAAGTTTTCTCTAGAAAGTCCATCCACCCAGTCTGTTGGTGACCTTCCATTTCTCCTGACATTGTGAGAATACCAATGGCTCACTCCAGTCATCAGTGTGTCAGCTTCTCTTGCTATCATCCAATTCCCCCAATGATGTTCTTCTACTCTCCTTCTCCTCCCAAGTTCTTCATTGGTTCTTCATTGCAGCTAGTTCACACCCACGATGCACCTTTCCACTGACACCCTCTGGGGAATACTCATTTATAATTCATCTGAGAGACCTATATTACATGGCTCACAGCCATACGGCAGTACTGACAATATTGGTGTGAAAAAAGTGACTGCTTATTCTCACATATTGGCTTTTTATCCCTAGTGTGAGTCCTGGAAATTGGAGTAGACATAAGATCAGATGATCAACTGTGAAAGACTTAGCTACTTTGATCAAGACAATGATCCAAGACAACTCTAAAGGACCCATGATGAGAAATGCTTTCCATCTCCAGAGAGAGAACTGATGAACTCTGAATGCAGATGGAAGCAGATTTTTTAAAATTTCTTTTCATTTCATGCTTTTTATTTTTTCCTTTTTTGCTATATGGCTAATGGAAATATATTTTTCACAATTTCACATGTATAATTGAGATCCTATCACTTGCCTTTTCAATGGGGGGGAGAGAATTTCGAATTCAAAATTTTTTAAAATGAATGTTATAAATGAATGAATGAATAAAGAAAGAATGTGTAAGCTCAGGGAGACATGTGATACTGTCCTAGAAATGAACCTGAACATCTTCCTCAAGATATAAGCAGAGGAAAGCAGTAAGTGTATGTCATCAAAGGAGAATTGTACCTGAACAGACAGGAAATGAAATATCATCCAGACACAGAAGACACTGGAATGTTTTTGAAGTGACTTGGTATAGGAATGACCTGGGGGTGGGGGTGCAGGGTGGGGAGAGATGACAAATTAGGTCAGTGACAAGGTTAGTTTATAGAATCTTAATGTGTCAGAGCTGGGAGGGCCCTTAGAACACAGAACGTCAGAACCAGAAAGGACAAAGTAGAACACAGTATAGCCTCTTTGAAGGTAGGAATGGCAGTTTTCAAAAATAAATTACTGGGGTGGCTAGGTGGTGCAGTGAATAGACCACCAGCCCTGGAGTCAGAAGAACCTTTGTTCAAATCTGGCTTTAGACACTAATACTTACTAGCTATGTGTGACCTTGGGCAAGTCACTTAACCACAATTGCCCTACATTCCCCCTTCCAAAAAGCAAAAAAAAAATTCTATTGATGTCTTCTATTTCTTATATCATCATAATTATCCCCAGTATCCCACCCCCTCACCTGCCCAGAGAACCATCCCATGTTACAAATAGGATTTTTTAAACAGGAAAACCACCCCAGCACAGTTAATGGATATTTTGGAAAAAGTCTGCAATTGCCTTGACACATGAGAAATCCTTGGACGCTGAAAGACACCTTCAAGAGCATCCACTTGGGCCCTCTCATTGTCCAGCTGGGGAGATGGTTAGCAAAGGGGGTGGAAGTGATTTGTGTGGGATCACAGAGTTCATTAATGGAAGAGGGGTCTGGAAGCTTCGCCTCCTGGCTGAGTACAGTCAGAGACTGTCTGTAGAGACCGTCAGTGCCAGGAGGACACTCACACATCATCTACCTCCATCCTTCTATTTCGAAGGAAAGGAAGTTCGGAAGCCAAGCAGTTCAATGCCTTAATGAGCCGCCTACACAGCCAGCGATTCAGAGACTAGGGACTGAAGCCCAGGCCCTCTGTCTTTACCCCAAAGCTCTTTCTATATTTTAAAGAGTATTTGCTAAGCATTTATGAGGTACCTAGAGCCTTGGACAAGGCGGGGCGGTACATCAACATTCTCTAAAACATGGTGGGACATTTTAACATAGTAGATAGAATGTAGAACCTGCAGTCAGGATAGGCCAGGTGCACAATAACAATAGTTAGCATTTATCTAGCACCTATTGTGAGACAGGTCCTTTAAAAAATTATCTCACTTGATTCCCACAATGACCATGGGGGGTAGGTGCTGTGGTTATTCTCATTTTGTAGCCAAAGAAACTGAGGCAGACAGATAGTAAGTGACTTGCCCAAGGTCACACAGCTAGTAGGCGTCTGAAGTTGGATTTGAACTTGTCCAGGCCTGGATTTCTGTCCAGTGAGGTGCCTGGATGCCAGTAATGCCACTTATCAGCTATGGAAGCCCAGGCTAGTCCCTTACCTTCGAGGGGTCTCAGTTTCCTCACTGTGAAGTGAGGGGGTGGCCTCAGTGGCCTCTGAGATCACTTCTAGATCTATTCAGACTGTTTCATATGGTCACTCATCTATGGGGAGCCTAGCAAGGGAAAGAAATCAGCAAAAAGTCAGTGCCGGTAAACGTTGATAATGACCTGGGATCCTGGGCAGGGGGCAGAGAGGAAGGGTAGTAGTGCAGAAAAACAGGAGAGAGATATTTCAGAGGAAAAACCAAGAATCTTGGATGAGGCAGAGGTTCAGTGGACAGAGCACTCGGCCTGGAGTGGGGAAGATCTGAGTTCAAATGCAACTTCAGATACTTACTAGCTATGAGACCCCCAGACAAGTCACTGAACCCCTGCTTGCCTCAGTTTCCTTACCTGTAACATGGGAATAATAAGAGTATCTACCTCCAAGAGTTGTTGTCAGGATCAAATGAGAGTTTGTAAAGTGCTTCTAGCAGAGTACCTGGAACGTAGTAGGAGTTCTACAAATGCTCATCCCCCATTGTTTAGTCCTTTTTCAGCCATGTCTGACTTTTTATGACTGCATTTAGGGTTTTCTGGGCAAAGATATAGGAATGACTCGCTATTTTCTTTGCCAGCTCATTTTACAGATAAGGAAGCTGAGGGTTGAGTTGCCCAGGGTCACACAACTAGTAAGTTTCTGAGGTTGGATTTGAACTCAAGAAGAGGAATCTTCCTGACTCCAGCCTGGCACTCGGTGCATTATGATTCTACCTAGCTGCCCAATTATTCTCTCCCTCCCCCTTAATGACAAAGTTAATATTTTTAACTTTGGGTTGAGGTGATACAGGAGATGGAAGTGTCAAAGATGACTTCAGTCATTACTTGGGTGGCTGGGAGAAGGATGGTGCTGAAGAGAGCAGAACAGAAAGACAGAAGGTGAGCCAGTGGAGAAAGGGGAAGGATGGAGGAAGAAGAGAGAACAAGGTCATTTTCATGCAGGTTGAGTTGGAGGAATCTTCCAAAGGAAGTTTCCACAAAGCTATTTGACAAATGTTACACTGGACCTAAGGTGAGAGGTCAGCGCTGGAGGGGCTGAGAGTGACCAGCACACAGTGGGTCAACATGAGGAATACAAGGAAGAGCAGGAAGTGGAACCCAGCCCAAGTCCTGAAGCTTATCTTTGACCAATCACTCTTGCTGGGACCCAGGTTTGTTTGTTTTTTCTCTAAAAGAATGAGGTTTGGACAAGATGATCATTAAATGTCTGAAAATAAATCCATTTTGCAAATGTAAGATTGAGGAGACAGGAATAGACAACCATTATTCTGAAAAAAATGGGGAGGGGTTCTTTGTGGGCCGCAACCTCAAGGTGAGTCAGCAGGGAAATAAATAAATAAACTTGTTTACAAACAAAAACTCAACCAAATAAATAAATAAAGAGATGGGTGAAGGAATGAACAAACAAGGAAACTAATGCAATCTTGGGCTGAATGAAGAGAGACAGAGCTTCCTTACAGCAAGGGAGGGATGGTCCTACTATGCTCTGCCCTCGTCAGACCTCATGGGGAGTATCCTGTTTAGTCCTGGGCACCAAGATTTAAAACGGTCATCTATGCAGTGGACAGTGACCAGAGGAAGGCAATCAGTACGGTGAAAGGCTCCTAGCTCATAACATGAGGACTGATCAGAGGATTGGAGGTGTTTATCCTGGGGAAAGAAGACTCAGGGGAAACAGGAGAGCTATCTTTAGGTATCTGAAGGACTCTCACGTTGGGGAGGGACTTGTCCTGATCTCTGGTCCGTGGGGACAGAATCAGTGTCAGTGGCTGGAAGATTCAAAGAGGCTGAGTGAGGCTCCGTATCAGGAAAGCTAATCATGTAAGCTATCCCAAAGTGACCTGGGCTGCCTTGGGAGGTGGTGGGCTCCCCCTCCTTGGAGGTCTTCAAGCAGAAGCTACACGACCATTTACCAGGTGTATTATAGAAGGGATTCCTTTGGGTATGGGCTGTGCTGGAGGCTGCTGGGGCTCCTTCCAACCCTCAAATTCTGTGATTCTCTTCCTTCCAGATCCAACATTCTTTGTTATAACATCCTGTGTTCTAAGGCCCCTCCCAGCTCTGACATCCTGTGTTCTAAGGGCCCTCCCAGCTCTGATATCCTGTGTTCTAAGGGCCCTCCCAGCTCTGACATCCTGTGTTCTAAGGCCCCTCCCAGTTCTGACATCC